>JAJTUV010000272.1:1277500-1877500 GCA_021653895.1 Mastomys natalensis
TTCTTAGTCCCTATGCACTGCTACAGCAAAACACCTGAGACTGGATAACTAATCAAGAATGGAAATGTAGAATTTTGTGCTTATGGTTCTGAGACCTAGAAAGTCCTAGGTCAAGGTACCAGGAGATTAGGTGTCTGGTGAAGGCCTCTACTACTTTTGTATCTTTACATAGTGAAAGGATCCAACTAGCTTCTTTGGGCCTCTCATAAAGGTACTAGTCTTATCCTATTCATGAGTTCCCCATTATACAGCCATCTCTAATCAGGGAAGTTAGCTTTTATTTCTGTTGTTACAGTATTAGACCTTGGAACAGGACTTTGTACATGATAGGCAAGAGCCGGGACACTGAGTGGTGACCCCAGACCATCACTGGGACAATTAGGCATATGTTCAACCACTGAGCCACACCCTCAACCCTTAGTTGGAATCCCAGGCAAGAGCTCTACTGCTGAACCATGACCCTAGCTTTACACTGTGGGATTCTTGTTAAGTGTTCTATTGCTGACATTCATGGCCATTCTCTGGCCAATTCTAGGCACAGCTGTTCTACTGAGCCACACACCAGAGGGATTCAAGTGCTCTACCACTAAGCCATGCCCCCAACCTCTCACTGGGGGATTCTAGGCAGGTTTTCTACCACTGAGCCACGCCCCAGTCCCTCATTGGGGATTTTAGGTAGGTGTTCTACCACTGAGCCATGCCCGCAGCCCCATCCTATGACTATTGGGGTGACACAAACCCTCCCTGTATTTCCACTTCCTCATCTATAAACTGATGATCAAAACACCTTTTTACCTAAACGGAGTCTCCAAGGGGGACAGGAAGAGTTGAAATAGGTAAAGTCACAGTCGCCTGTGGCCCTCAATAAAGACCCAATAAGCATTAAAGAAAGGATTGTGCCTCATTAACGTTTGCGAGACATCCTCATTAGATTATGAAAGGGGGTCTAATCTCCCTGAATGGTGTATTCTGGAGCTTTTCCTGATTAGCTGACACTTTTACTCAGCTTCGTTAGCGATTTGGGGATATAAATATTTCATTAGTGATACATCCAAGCCGAGTACTTGGGATGTTTAAAACACAGTGATTATCAGAGTAGGAACTCTGTCTTGCTGAAACTGGCTTCACCAGGCTTCTTATACTTTTGACTCTCCCTTGACCTGGATACCCTTCACAGCCGCCCAAGGGGTCTACCTATATGTTTATATATTTTGTAAAGAAATTATTTTATTTTGTAATTACGCGTGCGTGTGATGTGTATTTGTATGCATGTGCATGTGTCTGTCTGTGTGTGTGTGTGTGTGTGTGTGTGTGCACGCATGTGTAAAATGTTTGTGTGTGAATGCAGGTGCATATAGAGGCCAGAGGGGCATCAGATTCCCTGGAGCTGGAGTTACAGGCAGATGGAAGTTGCCTGGCATGGATTCTGAGAACTAAACTTGAGCCATCTCTCTATACCCCCTACTTTTTGTAAAATTATGAAAAATAAGAACTTTTGGGTATTTGCATAAAGAAGATTGTCCCTAAGTATATACACTTCAGGATGCACATTATTTTGACAAAAATCCCAATTTTTAAACATTCATTCAGTACGTGTGTGTGTGTGTGTGTGTGTGTGTGTGTGTGTGTGTGTGTCTGGGAATGAGAGTGCTCAGGAAGGTATTTTGTCTCCTGGAACTGAAGCTACAGCTAGTTGCGAGCTGTCTCGCATGGATTCTGGAGGCCAATCCTGGTTCCCCTATAAGAACAGTACATGCTCTGAGCTGCTGAGCCCTCCCTCCAGTCTTGTACCCACCTTTTAACATGAGTTCTGAGGATCAAAGTCACTCATTCATACTTTCATAGTAAGCACTTCAGCCACTGAGCCACCTCCCTCACCCCCAACTCCCAATTTTGAAGAGAATACTTAGATTTTTGTTGTTGTTATTAGTTTATCATGGAAGGAAAAGCACAGTGGCTGAAGGGGCCTTTAGCTGAGGTGATGCACGGTGGCCGGGGAGAATGTGTCAAGTGACACAAACTCGAGGTGGCACTCAGATCCAGATGGAACAGGAATTGGAGAGAGTAGAACACTAGCCCTCAGTGGGCTTGATCTGTTTTATTTTGTTTTGTTTCATGCAGCCCATGCATTGCACATGACTTTTCCTGGGTAGACCCAACACACACATATCTATTCCCTCCCCAATGAGAATATATGATGGACCGAGGTAATGATTCTACCAACGTCCAACTGGTGAACTAATGAAGGCATTTTTTGGTGTTACTAACAGGAATTTGGGTGAGTGGTTACTTAGAGGAGCAGGAAGACTCAAGGGCAGCTGTATCGCTAATGATCACTAGTATCACACCAAGAGGGATGATGGCGTATGAAGGCTGAAGGCTTGGAGCTCTCCAGTATGACCTGCTGGCAGCTCAGTAGGTCTGAAAATCTCCAGGCAGCCCTTGCAGTTGGTCTCCTCTCCCACTACTTTTTGCTGTCTGTAACCTTGATGGGGAGGGGTCGGGTGAATCTTGTCCTTTTCAACATTCTCAGACTTGTGAAGTTTCTTTGCTTCCTGAGTCTCAAGCCCCCCACCTCCTTCCTGGAGGAAATGGCTACACAACAGTGTCAGAGTACCACAGTCACTAAAGATGGGTTTTCCTCCCTCTAAAACACCTCTGCAATCTCTTTTACAGACATACCTAAAGATGTGCCTCAGTAATCCTTAATCTAATCAAGGAGACTGTAAAGATTAGCTAGGCATTGGTCTTGGTTCAGCTGCATTTTATATATTTAGTGGGCTGGTTATTTTAGGCATAAAGATCTTTTCGTGCACACCTGGGAATCTTGGAATTTTAAGTCTATTTTTTGGAGCTGATGTGCACATACATAAAATATGAAACTATCTCAGGAAAAAAAAAACATGATGCTTGAGAAATGTAAAGTATCCTGATGAATATCTGTGATAAAACCATGTCTTTTGAGATGAATGTGATTGAACCCCAGTAAACTGGGAACCCTCAGTACGGGTACAGCCAAAGGCTGGTACTGGGAAGATTCTTGGGTACTAACAAGTTACAAGGACTGGGTGCTTTCCTCAGAGGGGTGGGTCAGTACACTCATCCAGTCTGAAGGAATTATGTTTCAAGGCCAAGTGTCACATAGCTGAGATGACCCCAAACTCCTGATCTTTCTACCTCTAACACCAGAGCTCTGAGGTTACAAATTTGGACCATAATGAACAATTTCTATTGGAAAGTATGCCTGGGAGAAGGAATCTTATCTAAGTGTCATATTAGATCCTTCCAGATGTAGGGATCAGCTTTTGGTGACTCAGGAGAGTACACAGAGCTGGCCAGGAGCAAAGATCAACCATGGAGAAATTGATTGATGGTGTTTAATGGTCAACTTAACATGGCATAGAGTCACCTGAGAAGGGAATCTTACTTAAGGAATTTCCAGGTCAGATCAGGGTGGGCATGTGTGGGGAGGAACATTCTCTTGATTTTCACTGATACAGGAGGTCCAGCCCACTGTGGGTAGCACCATTCCTAGGTAGGTGGTCCTGGACTGTATAATGTTGAGGTTTGGTCTGTTGCTATGTATTGTAATGCTGAATTCTGTACTTAAAGGTCTAGGCTTATGAATGAGTTCTCATGTTTACTAGCCTTTGTTGTGTACCTTTGTTGTATGAACCTTGCTCCTTAATTTAAAACTGATGAGGTTTAGTCTGTTGCTATGTATTTTAATGTTAACTATTGGCCCTGGTTGTCCCAGGGATGAGGAGATACTTGTGTAACCAAGTGATGCTATGTAACCTTGCCCCCCAAGTTATCCCTGACTGGTGAATAAAGATGCCTATAGCCTATAACTGGGCAGAAGAGAGGTAGACAGTTTCAGTTCCCAGGCTTGGGGTCTGAAGCAGGAGATCACAGGGGAAGAGGAGACAGTGGAAAGAGGAGAAGATGCCATGGGGTTAGTGAATCATGAAAACACGGCCACGAGGGCTGACCTATTGGAATAAGGGTGGCCCAGATGGAACATGGCAAATTATAACTCAGGGTTATTGATAGGAAAGTAGATACTAATGAATTAGAGGGGAGATATGAATCCAGTTCTAGTGCTTTACAGGTGTATCATAAATATAAATGTTTTGTGCCTTTGATCTAGGAGCCAAATGATCTATGGCAGCCTACAAATCCCTGATTGCTATTAAATAAGTTACCAACAGTATAAGTAAGCTAGATAAGCATGGGCCTGTCAGAGACTCAGCAAGGAGCATCCCTGATAATTCCTACTGTACTTCCTTGTCTGAGAGCGATCGCTGGTCAGAGGTGATGCTACATGGAATTGCAAGCAGTCCTGCCTTCAGGTTTCTGCTTGACTTCCTGTGCTGACTTGCCTCAGTGATGGTCTATGAACTGGAAGCATAAGTCAAATGAACTCTTTACTTCTCTTTTCTCTCCTAAGTTGCCTTTGGTCAGAGTGATTTCTCATAGGAACAGACTGGAACTAGCATAGATTAGAACATTCTCTCTCTCTCTCTCTCTCTCTCTCTCTCTCTCTCTCTCTCTCTCTCTCTCTCTCTCTCTCTCTCTCTCCAGGTAATAAAAATAAGCATCTATTTTTTAAAGAGACCAAAGTCCTTTCAAGATGGCTGAGCAAGTAAAGGCACCGGCTGTACCAGCATGATCCCCAGAACTCACATAAAGATGGAAGGAAAGGTCAACTCCACAAAGCTGCTGTCCTCTGACTTCCACACATGTGCCATGACACACACATGTATCCCTGTCCACAATAATGATAAGTAAAATGTCTTTAAAGTATTTTTTAATAAACAAGGCTAGAAGACTCAAGAGGCTGTATATTATGTGAGTCTAACCTTATGACCTATCCAGAACAAGCAAATTCACAAGAATCAGAAAATGTTATCAGTGGTCAGTAGGGCTGGGGCAGCCGGTGAATGAAAGCAAGTCTTTAGAGCAGCGGTTCTCAGCTTCATTTTTATTTTTATTTTCATTGATACTTCATAACTAAAATTTGCTACTGTTATGAATCATAATGTAAATATCTGATATTTTCAGTGGTCTTAGGTGACCTCTGTGAAATAGTTATTTGATAAGCCCCCTCCTCAAAAGAGTCATGACCCACTGGTTGAGAAATGCTTTAGAGATTTCAGGCTTTATGGTTGGGGTGATGAGACACTCCTAGGACACCATGAGTGTACTTAGTGCTACTGATCTGAACATTTTAGATGTTGCAAATGGTAACTTTTCCATTATGTGTGCTTCTGGGACTTTTCAGTGTTGGCATAAGACTCCTCAGGGCTGCTGGCAAACTGTGCTGGGTCTGGCTGTATTACACTAGCTTCAAGACAAGCCAGGGAACTTTCATTTTCACAGGCTCCTGGGTGACTCGGACTCTGAGGATGCCTAGCTTGGAGACAGGCACCGTTGTTCTGTTTTCTAATTGGAACACGCCATATGTGCTGTTCACTCCTCCCCAGCTGCCGCAACCCACACGTTCCTAGGGAGCAGCAGGTCCCTTAACTCAGCAGCTGTGGGCAGAGTGGCGTCAGTAATCAGAGTAGCATTGTGGGTTGGGAGGGGGGCTGATGACAGCAGCAATAATAAAGACCTGGTTTGGGCAGTATAGTTGTCACTCACCCCTTACCTGGTCCATTTTTGAGTTCTACCATTTTCGGTTACCTGTATTCAGTGACAGTGCAATCGTCGTCGTTGTCATCATCGTCATCAATTCAATGCAAAATAACAATAATATTAATAATCTAAATGAAAAGTTCCAGAAACAAATAGTTTGTAGGTTTTAAAGATTTCTGTTTCATTGTTATGTACCCGTATAGTCACATAGACACAGAGAAGCCGAGGGTGCACACACACACACACACACACACACACACACACACACACGTCACTTCTCAGACTATACATCAGGCCTGCCAGTGACTGCAATGCAAATAAACATTCTAGAACACACTCAAGCTCAGGTCAGTTCTTCACACGCCCACACCTTGAGAGAGCAGAGTCTGATATTTTCAGCTCGCAGCCCTAACGACTTGTAAGGCTGGAGGTGTGTTATACTCGTAGATCCACGAACTCCACCCAGCCCCTGACCAAGTGACCACCTCCCTAGCCTCTGAGCATGTGGCCCAGAGCTTCTTGCATTGATTTTTGGAAGTAGGTTATTCGAGTCTCCTGGATTAGTCCTTGTTCCTGACCAGGGCTCTGAGACAAGAGAATACCAGTGCTCTCCATAACACTGCGGAGCGTGAGAAGCCTGGATAGAATTCTGTACTAACATACTTCTCCACTAGTTTGTACTATGGAACCCATCTCATTTCCAGGTTATGTTCCCTAAGCCTGGATGACAGCTGTTGCTTTTATTGTTTAGGAGCAGATGATCCTCCCTCGCTAGTCCCTTCTGATCATGGGCGGCAACTCCCCCTCCCCAACTCTCCCAAATACTGTTTATCAAAACCTTCAGCCACACAAGGATTCCCAGATGGCACCAGGCCAATTTAGTATTGAATTTCCTCTAGTCCTGGAAGGTAAACATTTATCTCTGCAGAAATGGGTTTTTGTTTTCTTCTTTAGTTTGTCTTGAGGAAAAAAAATAAATAAATAAAAGTAAAAAAAATAAAATAAAATAAAAACAACTACATAAAGTGTTATTCTTAACTTTAATTTCTTTCCCTAGGGTTGGGGATTGAACCAAGGCTCTGGATATGCACCGCCACTGAGCGATACCCTCAGAACCCTCTTAGTCATGTGCATGTGTGTGCCTGTGTGTTATACACACGCATATGCACACACGTGCTCCGTGGAGGCCTGAATGGAAGGCCGGAGGATGGTGCTGAGTATCTTCTTCAATCATCTTCCATCTTTATCCTTAGAAACAGGGTCTGTTATTAAACCTGGAGCTAGGCTGGCAGTCACGAAGCCCCAGGGATCTTTCAGTCTCCACCCTCCCCCACCTAGCACTGGGATTCCAGGTTCTTGTCACCTGGCGCCTGGCTTTTAATTAGGTGTTGGGGATCCAGTCTTGAGTCATCAAGCTTATCCAGTGAGTGATTTACCATGAGCCATCCCGCAGCCCCATTTCTTCCTCAGATGCTTTTTTTTTTTTTCTCAAATGAATAGTGTTTAATCCATTGCCACTGGCAGGACTTCCTATCGGCCACCGTATTAACTGTGTTCTGGTCGGTTTATCAGTCTTTGTTCAGGTGAAAGAGTTCCCAGCCTGGTGGTGATATATTTTTCTGTGCAAATGTGTGCTGCAGTAGTGAATGTAGTCCCCCTCCCACTCTGCCTAACTTTTATACATCTCCCTCATTACTTCTGCTCCAAGTAGTTTCTCTCTATGGCTAGCTGAAGCACTTTCATCTGTGTGGCCATTGTTTGTCACCTCTGACGTGGCTTCCTCAGGCTATCTGCACAGCTCAGAAATTCTCATTCAGATTTCTTAAAACTGTGTGGAGGAAAAGAAGAGAAATGAGATTAATTGTGAGAGGCTGAGAGATGGCTCACAGGTAAAGGAGCTTGCCAGGATGCTTGACAACATCAGGACCCAGACGGTGGAAGGAGAGAACCCCTGCCTGAAAGTTGCCCTTTGACTTCTACATACACCCTGGGTATGTAGAACATACACTGGGGTAGTGTCTTAGGGTTTTTCTGCTGTGAACAGACACCATGACCAAGGCAACTCCTATAAGAACAACGTTTAATTGGGGCTGGCTTACAGGTGCAGAGGTTTATTCATAACAAGGCAGCATCTAGGCAGGCAGGTGCAGAAAGAGTTGAGAGTTCTATATCTTCATCTGAAGGCTGCTAGGAGAAGATTGACTCTCATGTGGATAGGAGGAGGGTCTCATTGCCCACCTCAGAATGACACTTCCTCTAACAAGGTCACACTTACTCCAACAAGGCCACACCTCCTGTTAGTGCCACTCCCTGGGTCAAGCATATTAAAATCACTATAGGTGGGGAAGGGCTAGCATTTAAAACAGGTGAGTTTGGTGTTGGGGGCGAGAGGACCATACACAGACTTCTTTTCCTCCCACCATCTCAGCCCTTGACTGACAGGAGTTTCCAAATCTCTTCATCTTTTCTCATTTCTTGTTCATCAATACACCATCCTGTCTTCTTCCAGGCACCACATGAACCTTTAAGGAACCAAACCCATGATACAGACAGGCTAGCCCCTACCTGTGCAGAAACCACATGCCTTTCAATGGGCAAAGGCTGTCGTGTATTCTTCAGAGGCAAAGAATCTGCACAGTATCTGCTAAAGGAACTGTTACAGCCCTCTACAGCAAAGCCACATAAGGAGCCATGGACAGTGGTGCATTCCTCTAACTCCAGTACTGAGCTGAAGCGGGGAGAGACAGGAGGATCCCTGGGGCTCCTTTGCTGGCTTGTCTAGCTGAATCAGCAAGATCCAGGTTCAGTGAGAGATTCTGACTCAAACAAAACAGAACAAAACAAAACACACACGCAACAAAACAAAAAACAACGACAACTAAATCTGGTGTTGGCACAGACCTTTGATCTCTGCACTGAAGAGGCAGAGGCTGGCTTCATGCCAAGAAGGGTGTTTTGTTCTCCATGGCTTTTCTACCACTTCCTTTTCATCCTGTATTGTTACTTTTCCTTGTTGATATGACAAAAATCCCTGACAAAAGCTACCTAAGGAACAAAGGGTTTATTCTGGCTCACAGTTTCAGGGTGCAGGTCATCATGTCAGGGAAGGCATGGCGGCAGGAGAGTGATGCAATCAGTCATTGCATCTGCAGTCAGGAGGAAGGGAGAGGAATCCTGGGACTCAGTTTACCTTCTCTTTTTTATTGGTTCAGAACCCCAGCCCATACACAGTACCACTGACATTCACTATGGGCCTTCTCATCTCATTCAACCTAATCCTGAGATGCACCTCCTAGATGATTCTAGATCCTGTTAAATTGACAGTCAGTGTTAACCTTCCACGTATGTCTAGCACAGCTGTCTTAGATTGGTGTATGGAGATGTATTCTAACTTCCTAACTTCCAGAGAGCTAAAATTCTCACATGCCAACTTTATGGCATCAAAGAACGTCCTGGTGTTTTAGAATGTTTATTTTTTAATACCTTTAAGCTATGTCTATTTGTATATCTTTGTGTGAATATGTGTGCATATATGCAGATGTCCACGGAGGCCAATAGAGTGCATCAGGTCACTAGAGCTGGAGTTACAGGTGGTTTTGAGCCATCTCTGTGCATGCTGGGAACAGAACTCTGATATTTCCAAGAGGTATATGTACTTCTAGCTACTGGACATCTACTTAACCCAATCACAGCATTTGGGGTACAGATCTGAGTTGATTTATTCATGTGTTTCTTGCATTTTGTCATTTATAGAGGAGCTGAAGGCCCCCTTGGAAGAGTATGTCCACAAACGCTACCCTGGACTGGTGAAAGTGGTACGCAATCAAAAGAGAGAGGGCCTGATCCGAGCACGCATCGAGGGCTGGAAGGCGGCCACTGGCCAGGTCACTGGCTTTTTTGATGCTCACGTGGAATTCACTGCTGGCTGGTAGGTCATGAGCTAAAACTTAGTGCTTAGTAGGGATGAATCTGAGAGGTGGGCCATTTTACCTGTTTTCCCCCCCGGGGCCACTGGAGAAATAGAAAAGGGATGCTTGGCGAGAAGGCCACTGGGATAAAGTTGGAAAGCAAGAAAGTAAGTCACTGGCTGGCTTTCTGTACACTGTTATTGTTATCATCAATATATCAGTCACTTTTCTCCTTGCTGTGTCATAAAATACCTGACAAAAGCAACTTATGAAAAAACAACAACAACACAAAAACAACTTAAGCTCAGGGCTTGAGGGTGCACAGTCCATCATGGCAGGGGAAAGCATGGCAGCAGGAGTATGAGACAGCTAGTTACATTGTATCCACAGTCGGGAAGTAGAGAGAGAAGGATGCTGGTGCTCAGCTTACTGTCTCCTTTTTATTCAGTCCAGGACTCCAGCCCATAGCCTTGTGCCACTTCAACTAACCAGTCTAGAAGCTATCTCACAGAAACACTCTTTCAGATATCTAGTTTGATTCTAGATGATGACAATGTGACAATCAAGATGAACTATAACAGTCATTGTGGTGGTTAGTAAATTCAAGGCCAGCCTGGGACACTTGAGTCCTTGTCTCAAAAATAAGTCATTTCTCTAAAACAATAACAACAGGTAGAGCTGCAGTATAAGAAAGATAGCTAAACCAGCCAAGGAAAACAAGCCAGTAGGCAGAAAGCCCAAGATAATTTGGCTTTGGATCTTCAACATTTCAACTCTCCACAATCACACGCCAATGAACCATGTATAGAGACTGATGACACCTTGCAGGATTCTGTGAGTTCTGAGCTGATTCAGAAAACTCTTTTAAAAACTAAGGTGGAGGGCATGGAAAGATGGCTTAGTAGTTACGAGTGCTTGCTGCTCTTCCATAAGACTCTATCTAGTTCAGCTCCCAGCACAAACATTAGGTGGCTCACAACTAACTCCCTGTAAAGGCCAGCTCCAGGGGAGCACAGACATACACACAAATCCATAAATAAAAATAAATCTTAAAAAAATAATAAGGTGGCAAGGCATTTGAGGATAACACCCAACATTGACCTCTGGATTTGATGTAAGTGAGCACACATGCATACATTCACACATATATGTTCTCTCTCTCTCACACACACACACACACAAACACATGCACACACAAAAACATTAGACACACATACACTCACATATGCTTTTGCACATGTGAACACATGCACACACACAACACAAAAACCACACACATACCATACCATGTTTGTTTTTTTTTTGTTTTTTTTTTTAAAAAAAGCAAGCCTCCTTACTGAGAAAACTAGGAATGGTTTCTCAGAACAGGTGATATTACAGCCAGCTTCTTGGTGGACTCTGCTTTCTGCTGGGTGCCAAGGGCATTTCCTAAAGAGAATCTCTTCAGTGAAGACGTGAGGGGAGAGAGCTGAGGAGACTAATTTCCCTCTGGCTTCCACCTCCACCATGTGTGTAAAAAAGTATCGAAGGCACTCAACGGCCCAGGGTATATTTTATTGCTCATTTTAAATAGAAAGATGAGCTGAGCCAACAGGTAATTCAATAGCTGCAAATGAAAAGAGACTGGTGCAGCCTGTAAGTTCTCATTATTCTTCCAAAGAGCACAAAGAAATGGGATTTTCCACTTGACTCTTTTCCAAAGTCTACGCTCTGGCCCAAGCTACAAGATTAATGTCTCGGCTTACGTGAGCCATCTTTAGCTTCTGGAATTCAGAAAGTGATTCCTTCCTGTGATCGGCCTCACAGACTCACAGTGGCTTGACCATCTGCTTTGGGCTAAGCCAGCCAGCTAACACCTTGAAGCCGGGAGCCAGTTCATGCTGGCTGCAGCCTTGAGGGAGGAAGCACAGCTGGGAGTCGAGATTTGCCTGACTTTGGGTTTAATTAGTTCCAAGCCTTCTGCTGCAGACCAATCGGATCTTTTAAAGCAATCAATTAGATGATCAGTTAAAACAACAAAAATAGTCGCACCCACACAAAGAAACTAATGAAACTGCTTATTATATCCAGAATGACCTATTTGGGGATTGGAAATTTAGTCCCAGTGGAAAGGAAAAGGAAGGAAGGAAGGAAGAGGAAGGAAGGAAGGAAGGAAGGAAGGAAGAAAGAAAGAAAGAAAGAAAGAAAGAGAGAAAGAAAGAAAGAAAGACAGCAACAGTGCTGTGTGGGAAGACCATATAGAACTGTCAATCATACAGAGATGGCTCAGTGTGCATGACAAACAGGCTGGGAGAGATGGTTTAGCACTACTACTCTTCCAGAGGACCTGAATTTGGGTCCCAGAATCCATAGCAGGTGGACCACAAGCACCTGGGCTCCAGCTCCGGGGAATTTGACACCACCTTCTGCCCTCCAAGGGCAGGGCACTCACGTACGCATATCTATACATGAACTCCTTTACATGAATAAATCCTAAAAAGAGCAAGAGAGATGAGGGAGGGGCTTGAAGGCTTTGGCACTTTCTAGGGATAAGCCCCCATGCTAATTCTCTCGCCACACCTCTCCTGTCCACAGACATCATTATTGTCATTTTGTTACCAGCAAAGACATGAGAGGCATGCTGCACATTTGAAAACCCATACAAGCTGGGCAGTGGTAGCGCATGCCTTTAATCCCAGCACTTGGGAGACAGAGGCAGGCGGATTTTCTGAGTTCAAGGCCAGCCTGGTCTACAGAGTGAGTCCCAGGACAACCAGGGCTACACAGAGAAACCATGTCTCAAAAAAAAAAAAAAAAAAAAAAAAAAAAAAAAAAAAAACCAAAAAACCATACAGAGTGTCCTGGTGTATGGATTCCAAACATACACAAAGTCCTAGGTTCTATCTCCAATACCATATAAACCTGACAGTTAGGTAAGAAGTTGATGTGTTTGCCTCTAATCCCAGCACTCGGCAGATAGAGGCAGGAAGATTGGTAGTTCTAACACAACCTGGGCCAATCTGGAAAGCACAACTAGGCTAGGGGTATATTTTGATTGGTAGAGAGCTTGCCTAACATGAAGGAGGCCCTGGGTTCGATCCTCAGCCTCAACCTGACTGTGGTTGTACATACTAATCATCCCAGCGCTAGGGGAGTGGATGCAGGAGGATCAGAAGTCCAGACTCCTCCTTTCTTACACAGCAACTTTGAGGCCAGGCTGGGATACAAGAGATCACATCTCTTCATTCTGGGTGACCTTAGGAGTGTGCTGATGGATGCATGCACCGAAGGAGAGATTTGATTGTGACTTCTCTGCTTTGCAGGGCTGAGCCCGTTCTGTCCCGCATCCAGGAAAACCGGAAGCGGGTCATCCTCCCCTCCATCGACAACATCAAGCAGGACAACTTCGAAGTGCAGCGCTACGAGAACTCCGCCCACGGGTACAGCTGGGAGCTGTGGTGCATGTACATCAGCCCCCCGAAAGACTGGTGGGATGCCGGAGATCCCTCTCTTCCCATCAGGTCTGTGACAAGGATGCTCTGCTGGGGGCGGGGCTGGTAAAATCATCTGGATAGTGAGACTCCAGACCCAAGAGCTATAGAGAAGGCCTCCTCGGCAAAGGCTGGTGTGGTGGCATGCAAGCAGCTCCCTGGAGGACGATGGTGTGTTAGGGTCATAATTCCTTGCTGAGGGAGACGATTGCATTTTATTGCGGCAGCTGCAGTTCGTAGGCACCGCTTTCCTATGGCTGCCATGAAAGTTTAAAATTGGTAATAATACAATTTTTCATCCTTCCTCGAGTGTTACATAGCTTCACGTTCTATGATCTTACCTACTCTTGGTTAACCTGTCTGAAAACACTAAATTATCTCACGTTCTCTGCTCAACATCTGTAATATATCTGCAAAGATTGTTCCTACAGTGTCTTAGTCACAGGTTCCAGAGATCAGGGTATGAAACAGGGCAGGCAGCAGCTTCCTTCTCCCTAGCATCAAGCTGAATTTTTGTTTCAAGTTTTATTTTAGTTATTATTATTATTGTTGTTGTTATTATTATTATGGGAGGTGTATCTGTGCTGTGACACACATGTGGAGACCTAAGAACAACTTTGTGGACTCAGTTTTCTCCTTTCGCCTTTATGTGGGTTCTGGGGATCAAAGTTAGGTTGTCAAGTTGCATGATAAGGCCTGTATTTACTGAACCATCTTGTCAAGTCCCAAACTGATTCTGCGTGTGTGTGTGTGTATGTGTGTGTGTGTGTGTGACACATACATAGGAGAATGTCACATCATTCACTCAGGCACCTTCATTTGAGACAGTGGCTCTCACTAAATGGAACTTTGCTACATCTGCCAGGCTAGCTGGCCAGTGAGCTTTCAGGAGTGTACCTTTGTGTGTGCACTTTATCTGCTGAGCCATTTCCCCTGCCTCCAACTCTTAAAACAGTCTTAATTCTGTGTCCAGTCATTAGAGGTAGGAAGGGCAGCTCTCTCAGCCTGGCTTTAAAGCAAATTTGTCAGTGTCAGTCGGAAAGCAAAAGGGAAGCACAGAACAGGAGTAAAGACCTTCTATAGGTGAGCGTGGGTTCCATCTTGGTTTGCAAACTTGTGTTAAACAAAGTGTGTTAGCTTTCTGTTTTTGAAGAAAAACCGGGTGCCCAGTTTTGTGAGATAATGCTGTCACCATTCAGGGTGGCTCTTCCCCCTTTATCAATTCTCTGTGGAATGCCTTTACAGACACATCCAGAGATGTCCTTTAACCACCACCACTGAACTACATACACCCATAGCCTTGGTGGAATTGCACACAGACATTGGCCAGTCTGAGTAGGAAGGCTCTGGGTGAAACTATAGCGTGTATCTCACAAGTTACTGTCACATTACCAGATGATTAATATGCACGTTAGAGACTCAAGAACACAGAGTTGCGATCCTGAGCCATTAATATTACACGATTCTCTGATGTACAGAATGGAAGCATGCACTGGTAGTCTCCTCGGTGTGCATCTTACTTATCAGACACTTAATTTGTTAATGGTTGATGGGGAGATTTAATTGTCGGAAAGGAGTTTTATGGGCCTTCTGATGTCATTAAGCTGATATAATGTGCTTTCTTAATCATGAGGACATGGTAATTTCTCCTCCATCCAATGATGCCAAGATGCTAGTGGTTATGTCTATAGCCCATTAAAGGGACAGAGAGTCTGTTGTATTCCAAATAGCATAGACTAGGTGAAGCTTTGGATACCAGATTTCCTGGTGAGAGATATCATATAAGAAGCTTTACCCCTGGAGCTAGAGAGATGATGCAGAGGCTAAGAGTGCTTGCTGCTCTGGCAGAGGACCCAGGCAGAGTTTTCAAAATCTGTATCTGGCAGCATACAACCAAGTATGTATGCTCCAGCTTTTAGAAATCCAGCGCCCTCTTCTGGCCTCAATGGACACTGCACTCATGTGCACAGACACACAAACATGCATGTTAAAAAAAAAAAAAAAACAGCAAAGCTTTGCTTTAAGGGAACATAGTACATTTCTTTCTTCTGTTCTAGTGTTGAGTACTGAAGCTAGGGCTTCATGAGCACTAGACAGGGGTTCTGCCACTGAGCTACGTCACAGCTCTCTTATATTTTTACTTTGGATTTGAGGGCAGGATCTTTTTAAGTTGTATATGCTGGCCTCAAACTCATTCTTTAAACCAGACAGGTTTTGAACTTGTGGTCTCCCACCTCAGCCACCACAACAGCTAAGGTGACAGACTTGCACCATGATGTCCAGCCTATAGAGTTGTTTTCCTTTGACCTAAAGAGCTGTTTGCCAAGGTTTCTTGTTGGTTCTCTGTCCTTGATAATTTATAGCTGAGCTTCAAGTGAGAATGAGGTGACCTCCTCAGAGAGAACAACGGCCCCATCTAAGAGTTGGAGTTACAGATGGTTAGAAAACACATCTTGTCCAAGGAGGCACCTGCTCCCAGCCCCATGTGATACCATACAGAGAACCAAAATGATTGGCTCTCCAGCCTTTTAAAAACTCTTCTTTTTGTGTCTATGTACATGTTATCTGTGTGAGTTTTATCCCACATGTGTGCAGGTGCCCATCAAGTTCAGAAAGGGGTATCAGTTTCCTAGAGCTGGAGTTACAGTTATATAAGGGGACTTTCTTGGACCCACCAGTGTTATAAATAATGATACAGAAACTTCTACTACAGTTTAAAGTTTAGGCTTTTTGCTTGGATAGTTCCCAGCTAGCTCATCTTACTTAACTTGATGATCTAGCCTATGACCTGCCACATGGCTAGCTCTGTACCTTTCTCTGCTCAGCTCTGGTCCATGTCTGTTCCATTTTTGTCCACTCTCAAACCTTCTGCTTCTGCTTTCTTCTCATGTATCACTCTGTCTCCAGAAGCTCTGCCCTCTTCCTTCCTGCCCTAGCTATTGGCTATCAGCTCTTTATTGCAACCAATCAGCAGCGAGACATCACTAGACTGCCTTTAGGCTGATGAAAAAGGACAAATATTTATGAAATTGAAAACCTGGTGATGGGGCACACACATGACAATAGAAAAAATCCTGCCAACTGAGACATACCAATGTGAAGAAAGGTTAGCCCAACACAGTGAGCTACCCCACCCAGATGTTAGGGATGAAACAAAGGTCTTCTGAGAAGCAGCAAGCTCTCTCAACCACAGAGCCAAGTCTTTTGCCACATATACATTTTTTTCTTCTGAAGTGTGATCTAATAAAGATCAGAACTTGAACTTGCAGTGAAACTGATGATTAAATTTTTATCTTCTTACCTTCACTTCCAGAGTGCTAGGATTATGCTATACCTGGGATTGAATCCAAGGCTTTGTGTATACTAGGCATATATTATACTACTCAAGCTATATCCCCAGTCCCTAGACTTTTTAAGAGAAATCAATAGTAGATCTTTTGTGAAATCTGACTTCAAAGTCTGTACCATGCTTCCAAGTAGCCTTACAGAAGTGAAGGGAAGATGGCTCACTGGATAAAGCACTTGCTGAGTACATGGACTTCATTATCCAGAACCTCCATAAAGCTGGATCCAGTAGCACACATTTGTAATCTCGGCACTTTAAAGAAAGATTTATGCATTTATTGATTATTTTTATGCTTACATGAACATTCCTGAATAAGTTTATGTGCACTCTGTGCATGCAGTGGCCTTTGGTGGCCAGAAGAAGGCGTCAGATTCCCCTGGAGCTGGAGTAACTCACAATTGTGCTTGATGTGGGTGCTGAGAACTGAACCTGAGTTATCAGCAAGAGTGAGCGGTAAGCATTCTTAACCTCTGAGCCATCTCTTCAGACCTAGTCCCAGTGTCTGTACAGTTAGATGGAAGGCAGAGATAGGAAATTCTCTGGATGCTTGTTATGGTAGTTTGGATGAAAATGGTCCCCATAAGCTCATAGGAAGTGGCATTGTTTGAAAGGGTTAGAACCTGTGGCCTTGGTGGTGTAGGTGTGGCCTTGTTGGAAGATGTGTGTTACTGGGGATGGGCTTTGAGGTTTCAGAAGCTCAAACCAGTCCCAGTGGCTCATTCTCTCTTCCTGCTGCCTGACAATAAAGATATAGAACTCTCAACTCCCTAACCAACACCATGCCTGACTGCAAGCAGCCACATTTCCCCGCCATGATGACAATGGACTGATCCTCTAAACCTGTAAGCCAGCCCCAATTAAATGCTTTTCTTTATAAAAGTTGATGTGATCATGGTGTCTCCTCACAGCAATAAAACTCTACTATGATACTCGTGGACCATGTACTCTGGTGTATACAGGAGCAAACAACAGAGACCCTGTCTCAAACAAGACAGAGAGAGAGGGTTGACACCTCAGGTTCTCCTCTGACCTGCTCAACATGTCGCATACACACACACACACACACACACATGCATGCATGTGCACACATATATACACAAATTAAAAATGACAAGTGGCATTTAATTATTAGGGAGTGGCACTAGTGTATTAAACATTTTGTCCTTGTAAGTGTTGTTATGGTCATGGTGTCTCTTCACAGCAGTGGAATTCCTAACTAAGACACTAAGTAAGAAAATAGCTGGTTTTGCTGATTTGGGCTTATAAGGAGGAGGAAGGAGGTAGATTCCTTGGCCAGCCAGCCTAGGCAAATTCATTAGCTTCATGTTCAACGAGAGAGCCTGTCTCAAAACACAAGGTAGATGGTCTCATAAAAGACACCTGAGGTTGACCTATGGCTTCCACAAGCGTGAGCACATACATACAAATGTATCTGCACATGCACACACACAAATTCGATTCTTTTGAATGAACTAAATCCTATTTGTCTTAACATCATGTAGATTTACTTGGAAAACCAGCCAGATGAGAGCAGAGGGGGAGCATGTATCTAGCCTTGAGGGCTCTAAGCTGGGTGCACCATAAATTTATAAATGCTGGCTCAATCCAGCAGCTGAGTGCCAGAGCTGCCCCCTTTACATCTGCTGATCTGAGCATCTCTTTCCAGCTGTGAGACCCCTCCCCAGACTCTCACCAGGAGAGGACCAGTAACATATGGTATTATGGTGTCTGAAGGGAGAATTTCACTGCACCTTGCTTTTGGAGCCTTCTCTGAACACCTCGCTAGCATCTCCTGTGAGTTGACAGCAGGACCTCCCTGTTCTGTGTTAGGTGACCTTGTAATTAGTGACACTGCTCATTAATAACCAATTCAAGATGATGAGTAACAATTAGCAATCCTTAATCCAACATGTAATTTCATGATAAATTATAAGGTACGGGAGTGTCAGAGCCTGTGAGCGTTGTTGAGTTGAAAGAATTGCCCTGGATGCGCAGAGCTGCTGAGATTTCACATTCTGTGCAGAGATATATGGAAAGGGAAAAGGCTACTTTTCTCTCCTGAGGGGAACATGACAAGCTTACACAAGAGGAACGCTTCAAGTGACAAAGCAGCCTTTTTTTTTTTTTTTTTAAGGCTTTAAAATACATATCTTTTTCTATGTATCAGCATATATATTTTAGGCATTAACTATGCTCAGCTTTATGGTGGGTACTTCCACGGGGACAGTCCTGGTTAAATGATAAGATTCTTACTCTGAGAGAGTTTGCAGGCTGAGCTAGGGAGGTGGTGGCTCAGGAGGTAAAAGTGCTTGCTGTGCAAGGATGAAGACCCAGATCTTGCCCTCAGAATCGACGTTAAAAAGACCTGGTCTGATGGTGTGGGCTTACAATCCAAGAGCTAGTGGAGATGAGACAGGAGGATTCCTTTGGGCTTGCTGGCTGGTGAGCCCAGCCAAATTGGGGGAACCCTAGGTCAGTGAGAGACCCGTCTCATGAAAACAAGGTAGAGGGTACCTGGGAAATGAAGTGTCAAGTTGACCTCTGGACTTCTGGAGTTCACATGGACATGCACACCTGTATCTGTGCACACCTGCATACCCACCTCCCTCCCTCTCTTCCTCCCTTCCCCCTCTCTTTCACACACACACACACACACACAGAGCTTGACTATAGACACATGTGATAGTCTTGTTTGGGTTAGTGAGGATGTGTGGAAGGAGGATGGATTTTGTGAGTGGGTTGGAGGGAGATGGAGTAAGAACCTCAATTAACATTGGAATTTTCCCTGTACAGTGTTACAGTTTGGATGTCAGATATCTCTAATGTCTTGTGGTTGAAGGTTTGGTCCCCAGATGGTGGCATCACTTGAGAGTGCTTTGATTAACTTCATAGATAGGTTACCCTGTTGATAAATGGGCATCTACGAGGCAGAGGTTACATCTTGTAGCTGGTCCATAAAATCAATCTCCCCCCCTCCCCATTCTCTTGCTCTTCTCATTTGTTTGCTCTCACTCTTTCTCTGGGTTTTTCTTTGTCTCTCCCTTTCTCAGTCTCTCTCCTTTCTTCTTGTATGTATTTGTGCACTAAAGTTATTTCTTTCATTTAATCTGTTTCTCTCTTCCTCCTCTTCCTGTCTGCCTCCTTTTATCTTCCTCCTCCCCCTACTTCCTGGCCACCTTGAAGTGAGCAACTTCCCTCCATCATACCCTCTGACCATAATGTTCTTTCTCACCACAGCCTAAGAGCTACAGGTCCAGCCAACCATGAACCAAAGTTCTAGGTCTTTCATCCTTTATGTTTATTTGTGTGTTTTCTGGTTCTTCAAGACAGGGTTTCTCTGTGGTAGCCCTGGCCATCCTGGAACTCATTCTGTAGACCAGGCTGGCCTCAAACTCAGAGATCCGCCTGCCTCTGCCTCCTGAGTGCTGGGATTAAAGGTGTGCGCCACCATGCCTGGCGAATGTTTCCTCCTTTGAGATGTTTTTCTTTTTTTTTTGTCTTTGAGTTTACTGCTGTGAACAGACACCATGACCAAGGTAAGTCTTATCAAGGACAACATTTAACTAGGGCTGGCTTACAGGTTCAGAGGTTCAGTCTAGTATCATCAAGGCAAAAACATGGCAGCATCCAGGCAGGCATGATGCAGGAGGAGCTAAGAGTTCTACATCTTCATCTGAAGGCTGCTAACAGAATACTAGCTTCCAGGCAGTTAGGAGTAGGGTCTTAAAACCCACGCCCACAGAGACACACTCTAGCAAAGTCATACCTCCAAATGGTGCCCCTCTCTGGGCCAGCATATACAAACCATCACTTTCCACTCTCTGGCCCCCATAGGCTTATTCAAACACATGAGTCTATGGGGGCCATACCTAAACATAGCATAATGCAAAACACGTTTAGTTCAACTTCAAAAATTCCCATAGTCTATAGCAGTCTCAACAAGACTTTTGTTGCTTTCTCCTCCTCCTCCTCCTCCTCCTCCTCCTCCTCCTCCTCCTCCTCTCCTCCTCTCCTCCTTCTCCTCTTTCTCCTCCTTCTCTTCCTCCTCTTCCCTCTCCTCTTCTTCTTCACACTTATCGTACATGTAAACCTGTGTGCATGAGTGTTATGACAGAAGTGTAGATGTCAGAAGGCCACTTTTATGAGACACTTCTCTCCTACCATGTAGGTCTTTGGAATCAAACTCATATCGTCAAGCTTGGCAGCAAGCACTTTTACCACTGAGCCATCTTGCCTGTCCAAAGGAGGGATGTTTTTTAGTGCCAAGGGATTATTTGTGCAGGAAACCAAAGGATGCCGTCTCTGCATGCCAGCCTCTCCAGAAACTGTTTATGACAGGGTAGAACCCCATTTGCAGTCATCGTGAACATACAGCTTTGGAGTGAAATCAATTCAAACACTTGACATTGTTTGGTCCTTTGAATACTTACCCTCCTTAGCTCACTATTTCATTTTGCACTGAATTTTGGGACTGCAACCACACAGCTTTCTATTGGAAGCAAAATTCCCAGTTAGTGCCCTGAGGCTACAGCAACATTCGCAAGAGAATCACTCTTCCTTTGACAAGGGGAGAAAGACCTGTCTCCATCAGCAAACACTGATGGCTCACAGTAACAGATAGATTAAGCTGAACCTTGTAGGAGAAAAAAAAAATGGTTCTTTACCTCAGCCAAGAGCTCCCAATGTGTGGGCTGCCTCAGAGTAGAGGAGCTTTATTTAAAACTGAGTGATTTTTAAAAATGGGAGACACTTTACCCTTGAGTTAAAAGTGAGGTTTCTGAGGCATAGCTTGGACATAAGTTGGGAAACCAGTGTACCATTAATTTTATCAAGTTGATTTGGCAGAGGGAGATTAGTGGGATTCTGATTCCTCTATTGCAGGAGATGGGGTCCAGCTGTGGCAAATGTAGGCTGCAGCCACTTTCATTTTTTGTTTGTTTTTGGTGTGTGTGTGTGTGTGTGTGTGTGTGTGTGTGTGTGTGTGTCTGCAGGTTTGCAGGGGGCAGGGGGAAGGACATAAGGTAACCCACTCTATCACTGTCTACCGTATTTGCTTGAGACAAGATCACCCACTGCATCTGGAGCTAGGCTAGTGGCTGTCAAGTCCCAGGCCTCTTCTTGTCCCTGTCTCTCACAGTACTAAGACCACAGGCCTCTGTGCAGCTGCCAAATCCATCTTCTTATGTGGGGGCAGAGGATTCAAACTCAGATCCTTAGGCTGTATAACAAGCACTTGGCTATCTCTCCAGCCCCTACAGCTTTTATTTTGCTCATTCCTCTATATAGTGATGGGGATTGGACCCAGGACCTTGTCACGCTAAACTATGTTGGTCTGCAGACCTTTGATTTTATTTTGAGATGGGGGTCTCTAAGTTTCCCTGACTGATGTCAAACTCACTGTGAAGTCCAGGATGGGTTCAAACCCTCAACACTCCTGCCTTAGCCTTCTAAGTAGCTAGGATGACAAGCCTGCACCCCATACAGGAGCCTCAATCCTTTTTCCAGATAATTCCAGAATGTGTTATGTTCCTAGCCCTCCCACATGCTTTCCTTCTCCTGTCTTTTCTTCCCATTCCTCATTTATTCTTCCACTCACTCTCAAAGCCCGAAAGATATATTTGTGTGACTCTCTGCTTGAGTTCAGAGCAGAAAGTAACTTGGGCTAGCTTCCTTCTCACTCCCTCTGATGAAGAGAAGCTACTTGCTGGCTTGCTCACAGGCTCATGCTTTAGCTAGCGTTCTTACATAGCCTGCCTAGGGAATGGTGCTACCGGTTGTGGGCTGAATGCTCTTGCATCAATTAACAATCAAGACAATAGCCCTCAGACATGCTCACAGGTCAGTCTGTTACTCACAGTTCCTCATCTGAGGCTCTCCTCTCAGATTACTCTAGGTTTCATCAAGTTGACAATTAAAGCTAACATATTTGGTCACAACAACCTAGAAAGTAGCTAACAACTTTATTGTGGTTCTTACTAAACCTTAAATTAAAAAAAAAAAAAAAAAAAAAAACAAGTGTTGTAGACACAAATCTGGCTTTGAAGCCAGACCTCACCTACTTCCTGTTTGTTGCAATGTAAGAATATATGATCATTTCACTTCTGTTAGGTCAAGAAGAAGTAAGAAAAGCTGGGAACAGTGCACATACCTGTCTTAGTTAGGGTTTTTATTGCTGTGAAGAGACACCATGACCAAGGCAATTCTTATAAAGGACATTTAATTAGTGCTAGCTTACAGGTTCAGAGGTTCAGTCCATTATCATCAAGATGGGAAACATGGCAGTGTCTAGGCAGACATGGTGCTGGAGGAGCTGAGAGTTCTACATCTTAATCTTAAGGAAACCAGAAGACTATTTTCCACATTGGGCAGAGCTTGAGCCTAGGAGCCCTCAAAGCCTGTCTACACAGTGACACACTTCCTCCAACAAGGCCACACCTTCTAATAGTGCCACTCCCTGGGCTAAGCGTATTCAAACCACCACATTCTGCTCCCTGGTTCCCATAGGCTTGTTCAAACACATGAATCTATGGGAACCATACCTAGCCAGAGCATAATGAAAACCACATTTAGTCCAACTTCAAAAGTCTCCATAGTCTATAGCAGTCTCAACAATGTTAAAAGTCCAAAGTTCAAAGTCTCTTCTGAGATTCATCCAGTCACTTAACTGTAATCCCCTATAAAATCAGAATTGAAAAGCAGATCACATACTTCCAACATCACAGGATACATATTACCATTCCAAAACATCATAGTGAGAAAATACTGGACCACAGCAAGACCAAAATCCAGCTGGGCAAACTCCAAACTCTGCATCTCTATGTCTGATGGCAGAGTACTCTTCAGATCTACAACTCTTTACATCTTTGTTGACTGCAACAAACTTCTTTCTTGTGGGCTGACTCCACTCCTAGTTAGCAGCTTTCCCCAGCAGGTTTCCCATGGCTTTGGCATTTCTAACATCTTGGGGTCTCCAAGGCAACTTCCACACATGATCTTCTGGACTCCTCCAAATGGCTTGGGTCACATCCAGCTCTGCTCTTTGTAGCTTTCCAGACTCTGATTGCCTCTATTCCACTGCTTCTGCTGTTCTTGGTGATCATCCCGTGGTACTAGTATCTTCAATATGCAGGAATCTTCCATTTCAACTATACTTCACCAATAGCCTCTCATAGGCTCCCTTCATGGTACCAGGCCTAAACTTCTTTGCATGACCCTTTCAGTCCTGGGCCATCAACGGCTACTGAAGCTATACCTTACCAATGACCTTCTCTGGCTTCTCACAGTGCCAAGACTCAGATGCTCTCCATGACCCCTTCACTGTCTAAGCTTGGCTGTAGACTTGACTCTGTAGAATAACTTTGACCCAAGGCATCTGCATGACTTTGTCTTCTGAATGTTAGGATTAAACATGTATAACACCAGGCTTGGACCTAAACTTTTATCTATTTGGAATTTGCTCTGTATCAGGCTGGTCTTGAACTCAGAGATTTGCTTGCCTCTGTCTCCTGCAATTAAAGGTGTGTACCCCCATGCCTGGGCCTAAGCTTTTCAACGTCACAATTGCTCAAGATCTAGATTAAAAGCTTGTGTCTTCCAATCTCAAGATTTGGGTCACAGGTGAGCCCTCCATTTCTGGATTGTTGTTCATTTCAGATGAAAAGTCCAAATGAAAACAATAACCAGGTAATAATAACACCTAGCTATATCTATCTCAGTTTGACTGTAAAAACATAAAACAATAAACTTAGCTGAGTGGGATCTTCCTCCAAAGTCACCACTCCCTTAATCTGTTTAATATCCTTGAATACAGGATTTAGCTCTATTGCATTTCCTGGTGCCCTTTTATTACTTGAACCATATGTTTTGTATTTTTTTCTTTCTAAGCTTGCTATGCTTGATCAAAATGCTGTTCATGAGAGTAAACCAGAGGACAAAGCCTATGCTGTGCTTTTTTAAAATTTCCTTTATTGATGCAATTAATATGAATCTCTTTACCTTAGCGTCAAGCGGACTCTCAGACATTGGCAGCAACATTCTTCACCAAAACATAAGAACGATCTCCAAAGTTCAAATCACCCTCAGCATCAGTGTCTTCCATATTCCTACTAGGATGGTCCATTAAGTCACACTTAAAGCATTCCACTGCTTTCCAAATCCAAATTCCCAAAATCCATGTTCCTCCAAACAGAAATTGTGGTCAGGTCTATTACAGCAATATCCCATTGGTACCAACTTCTGTTTTACTTATCATTTCCATTGCTGTGAAGAGACACCATGACCAATAGAACTCTTATAAAGAACAACATTTAATTAGGGCTAGCTTGTAGGTTCAGAGATTCAGTCCCTTATCATCAAGGTGGGAAACAAGACAGTGTCCAGGCAGACAAACTGCTAGAGAAGGAGCTGAGAATTCCACTTCTTGATCCAAAAGCAGCCAGGAGAAGACTATCCTCCAGGCAGATAGGAGAAGAGTCTCAAAGCCCACCCCTGCAGTGACACACTTCCTCCAACAAGGCCACACCTTGTAATAGTGCCATTTCCTGGGTCAAGCATATTCAAACCACCACACCTGTCATACCAGCTCCTTGGGAGGCTAAGGCAGAAGATTGCAATTTAGAGAAAAATGTGGGCTACAGAATGACCTCAAGGACAGGCTATACAACTTGGTGAAAACAGTGACTGTAGCTTTGTGGTAGAGTACTTTCCTAGAATCCACCTGTAAAGGGCTGGGGGTGTTTGCTCAGTGGTCCAGCACATGCCTAGAATCCCCCAGTGAGGGGCTGGGGGCATGGCTCAGTGGTAGAGGCCCCTGCTGCTCATGAGAGCGCAATCCCCCAGTGAGGGGTTGGAATGTTGCTCAGAAACCGAGTGCCTGTCTAACATGTATAAGGCCTATGGTTGAATTATTAGTATTGCAAAAGGGGAAAATATAGGGAAGAAAGGAAACAAAGTTTTACTTTAGTACTTAGGAAGCTGGTAAACTCTGATAGTGGATCTTCTAACATCTTTTCAAATAACATACAATGTTTTCATCCTATTGTTCCAGTGAATTTTTAAGACCCCAGAAGTGTCCAGCCAACTTTCTCAAACTAGGAAAATGTGGGCTGACACCTTGCTACATTTAGTTGGAATTATAGGTATAGTCTTTCTTTTTTGTTTGTTGCAAAGTGACTCTAAATAACTGCTGCTACCAGACACGGTGTCAGAGTGGAGCAATTACTTCATTTTGTAAGACTCTGGCTCCTGTACAGAAGTCTTCTTCTGCATATTCTCAGGGGGAAAGTGTGACAAGCTTGTTAATCTTAGTGATAGATAACCCGCTCAATTTTCGTGGCCTTCAAGGCCTGAGAACAGCAACTTGAGCTGGTGTATGATCCTATGGAGCCCTTCTAGACTTGTTGGTGCCTGGCATATTTGGAGTCTGACTTCTGCAAGAAGTTATGGTCAGAGATGCTAATCCCTTAAGAGAGCGAGAATGTTCCTTCAATGTCTTTTGTAACTGGTTTCCTACTGTGGTAGCTGTGTTGCGTGTGGGAGGGCTGGCTTACAGGTGAGCTGTTTGGAGGTGGAGCAGCTCTGATGTCTCCCTTGCATGATGAATTCCGGGAAGGTTTTCCTCTGGAAGTCAACTGCATTTCCAGTCTGAAGTCAGCTTGGTTCAAGTTGTGAGTTTGATTTCTCTTTTCCTTTTCTTTCTTTCCTTCTTTATATTGTATTTTATTTGTGTGTGTGTCTGTGTCTGTGTGTGTGTGTGTGTGTGTGTGTGTGTGTGTGTGTGTGTGTGTTTGTGTTTGTGTTTGGTTTGGGTAAGAACCTTGCACTGCTAGGCAAATACTGTACAACTGAGCAACACCCCTAGCCCCTCAAAGGTAGATTCTACTTAAGTGCTTTGCCACTGAGCCATGCCCCCAGCTCCCCACATTCCCAGCCCTTCCCTGGGGATTCTAAGCAAATGCTTTACCACTTAGCCACTCCCCACCCCCACTCCCTATATCCCCAGCCTCTCACTAGGGGATCCTAGGCAAGTGACCAACCCTAGAGCCATTCTCCTATCCCCAAGTTTGTACATAATGCTTTAGAAATTCTGAGCCTGACTCATAGGGCTTCTTAGACTCTTTGCTTCCTGCCTTTCCCAGCTTCCCTAGAAAGGCTTCACAGGATATTGGGGACAAATGAAGTGTATTACACCAGTGACCAAAGGGAAACTCCTCAGGACTTGTGGCATCCTTCCTTCTCTGTGTCATCATCCCTAGCCAGGCTGATTACGCCCGCCGTACTGTAGTGTTCCTGGCAGACATTCACAGTTGGCCTCATATGTAACCTCGCTCTGATTGGAGCAGGAATCCTCTGACTCAGTTCTCTGTAGCAGTTCCTAGCTGCAGATCCCTTGAGCCTCAGCCCTGGTCTTCCTGCCATTCCAGCCTCAGCTGCAACCCCGTTTCCCACTCAGGGATGAGCCATCAGCTGTTCCTGTGGCTTCCAGCTCCACCTCCGCCTTCCCTCCACAGACATTGAGCAGAAGGACTAAAGCACTTGGCCTCCTGCCTCATGGCTTCATGGAGCATCATGTTCCCCTTGGTGAGGATGCCCCAGATGGAGACTATGAGGCCATCTGTGAGGCACACTCCATCCACAGCCCCCGTGGAGAACAGCACAGCAGTTCACTTCTGCTCTGTGTATGGACATCACTTGGATGTGCCTGCAGTTCTTGGGGTAGAGACATGTCATGTCCCCATCTTGCCATTTGCTTCCTGAGATGGCTCAATGGTTAAGAGCACCGACTGCTCTTCAGGAGGTCATGAGTTCAAATTCCAGCAACCACATGGTGGCTCACAACCATCTGTAATGAGATCTGATGCCTTCATATGGGTGTCTGAAGACAGCTACAGTGTACTTTGGGCTGGTGTGAGCAGGGCTGAAGCAAGAGGGAGAAGGGAAGGGGGGGGAAAGAATGACTTCTGAGCTGCTTTTGCTGAAGCCTTGACACCTCACCAGGGCCCAAAGGGTGACTGAAAGCATCATGAACCAGCCTGGCTACATGTCACCTCATGTAGAAACAAGCAAAAACAATAAATGGTATATTGTGATAAGAGATGACCCCCAAGCCAAGCCTCCTGAGGATGTGAAAGTCCTAGATTTTATGCCTTAAAACTAGGTTACAGAAGGATGCTAGGTGGAAAAGTCTGGTCTTTATTCTTCTCCCTGAGTCTTAGCTGTGTCACACCTGTCCTTTCTATGTAGACACAGGAGTCCTAGGCTCTGGGTCTTCCATCATCTCTTAAAAGAAGATGCAAAGGAGGAGAGTGGGGAGATGACTCGGGCAGTAGAATGTTTTCCACACAAGAATGGGAACCTGAGTTCCACCCTCCAAACCCACACAAAGGCTGAACAATCACAGTGTTTGTAATACCAGAGCTGGAGTGAGCAGGGGTTCTAGACCCAGTTAGTGAAGCAAAATCAGTGACTTCCAAGTTCAGAAATAAGGAGATGCTGAGCAGTGGTGGTGCACACCTTTTCTCAGTACCCAGGAGACAGAGGCAGGAGGATCTCTGTGAGTCTCAGGACAGTCAGGGCCCACAGAGAAACTCAAAAAACTAAAAGAACAAAAGGAGAAAAGGAAACAAATAAATAGAGGAAGATATCAGATACTGACCTCTGGCCTCTATAGTCTCTTGTGTGTATTCTCTGTCTTATAACGCGCGCGCGCAGCGCACACACACACACACACACACATACACACTCAAAGGACAGGTAAAAGACTTGTGAAACACATTAATGTGCTGGCTGCAACTTAGAGCAGAGGCCACCCTGCCCCCAAAGAGAAAGTCACGGGATCAGCTTCCCTGCTGGTTTGTGGCCTCATTTCCAGACCAGAGAGCAGGAGATCACTGAAAACAGCAGCTCCCCCAAGCTCCTCTCTAGTTCCCCTGATCAGAGGTTGGGAGAAGGGGGGCCACGGCCTGGAGACCTCTTTCATCAACCCACCCTCAGTCTTTGTCCCTGTTCTCAGGGACCGCCTCCTTTCTGCTTTGCACTCTCATTTGCATGCTGTAAACTCAGCAGGGATCCTGGTTAACCAAGGTAGAAGTTATCTCTGATCCCAATGTTGTGACTGAGAAGTGGTACTCATTACTTGAAGTGAATCCGGTTGTGGTGGAGTATAGCTGTAATCCCATCACTTAGGTGTTGATGGAGACAGGGGATCAGGAGTTCAAGGCCACTTTCATTCTAGTATTAGCCCTCTGACATGATGTTTTCCAAAAAAGCAACATTGTATTCAGATGGTGATCCTCACTTAGCTTTTGGCCGAGATCTCTTTTGAACAAATGCTTACAAAGAGCCTTAAGGGTAGAAACTGTAAGGTTTTGGGTGCTCTATTCAAAAGCTTTTTGGGACACAAGCATTTGGTCCTCCATGGGTCTGGGGTCTCTGTTTTCAGTAGCTGAGCAATGCTCCAGAACACCTGTGTTCAATTCCAGATTGTCCACATGCATCCCAGATTCTTAGAAATCAATGCATATCTAAAAGCACATTTTGAGCTGTTTCTTTATGAGTCTGCCATGACTTCTTTATATCATGTTGGGGCATATAGAAGCTTTAAAATTGGCTATTAAAATAATTGAGGCTGGAGAAATGCTCATCGTCAAGAGAATGACTGCTCTTCAAGTCCTGAGTTCAATCCAGCACCATGTGGTTACAATTATCTGTAATGGGATCAGATGCCCTCTTCTGTTCTAACTGACAGTGTACTCACATTAAATAATATAATAAATAATATTTGTTTAAACCATATTCACATAAGAATTTGCATACTCCATCTCCCCCCACTTTCTCTCGCACTCAATAGAAACCTGTTTACCATGTATAGGGCTAGGTCACCAACCAAAAACTAACCTATGGACACCTAGGGACACCAAGGAACACCACACAGAAAGAGCAAGGATCTATATTCCTACTTCACCTCCGTGATTATCTTTAACTCATATTCTGAGAAAAGTATGGCGGTAGGTCAGTTAGTCGCTTGGTCTAGCATATGGGAAGATGTGAATCCATCCCCAGCAATGCATAAACAGGGCATGCTAGCACACACCGGTAATCCTAGCACTCAGGAGGTGGAGGAAGTGATAACGTGTGGTAAAGGGTGCTATATGCATCCTGTGCTATGCGAAACCCTGTCTCAAAACCACAAAAGGGTGTTACTTTCTCTCTTCCCTCTCCTTCCCCTAACACTGAGCCCTGATGCTCAGGGTGTTGCTCTCCTGTGCTCACAAGCTGTTCTATAAGCTTCTTAGTCCCCTCCTTAAATTCTTTCATCTCCAAGACCAAGAGCTTGCAAAAGTCACTCAGTGAGACAGCGGGATTGATTATCCAGCTCCCTGTGAAGTAGGATGTCCTTACCCTTGTTCATCAAACCCTGTAGTACTTTCTTAAGTATTACTATGCTCAGGAAATCAAATTCCATACAGCCTGTCATCTCCAAGAAGCAGGGATACTTGTTTAAAGAAACTTGAAGTCGCAGAGACTTCAAAACTAAAGATTTGAGGAGGGTGGAGAAGCAGCTGACAGCCATAAAATGAGAACTCTCTAAATTGTCTGTAGAGATTCAGAAAGGGAGAGTATTTTTTTTTTCAGATGTCATCTTCCAGGCCAGCTAACAAGAACAAGGGTAGAGACTAGGATCCCAGAGACTTTTAAAATCATGTGATAAAAACTGCCTGTAACGATGTGTTCATTGTAAAATTTATACGGTGTTCACTGTAAATTTAATATTCATTGTAAAAATTAAAAATACAACAGAGGATTAGATAATCAGTCACCATGCCATCCAGTGATAACCACTGTCAATATTTTATGAAGGTGGTACATATTTTACATTTTTTTTTTTTTACTTTTATAAAAAAAAAGTATGTGCATGCATCTCAAGAGTCAAGTGTATATTCTGTGAGGCTTTGCCTACTCTCCAGCGATACAGCTTTAATCTTTCCGTGTGTGTGTGTGTGTTGTGTGTGTGTGTGTGTAAACACATGTATGGATGTGCAGTGTCCACATGTGTATGTGTGAGTGTGTGTGTGTTTTCAGGCAACATCTCTTACTGGTCTGGAGCCTACCAAGTATTCCAGACTGGCTAACTAGCCAGCCCCAGGGATCCCCCAATCTCTACCTACCCAGTTCTAGAATCACAAGGATACACAGCTACTTTTCGCTTGGTTCTGCTGAGCCTCGGTCCTTATTCTTCCAAGATAAACACTTAACTGACTGAGTTATCTCCCCAGTCCTTTATTTTTATCTTAGGTTTCTGAAGCAAGAATTTACCATGTGGCCCAAGCTGGCTCTGAACTCACAGCAATCCTTCTCTTTCAGCTACCTGAGTGTAGAGGTTACAGGTATGAACCACTGCGCCTGACTTTGTGTGGTGTTTTTGCTCTAATGTAGTCTTGTTGTGCAGTGTGTTTTTATGAGAGTTGGAAATTTACTTCTGAACTTTCTTTCTGTGGTAGACAAGGAATTAACTCGGGCTCTCTGGTTGTCTGACACTAATTGGGCTCCCTACAATTCTATTCAATCCTGACAGTAACTATGCAGAGTTAGCGTCACACTCCAAAGGTTTAAAGATTCAGTCTCGAAAGAATGGCTTCATTTCAACACCCCTGGCAAGTGTCAGGTCTCCAGAGATTTACCCGTGCTTCAGGGTCCAACTTGCCTAGGAATTCAGGAGCTCCACATCCTCCCTTCAGGCTCCATACTTTGCTAGAGTAATGCAGAACTCAAGAAAACACTTTCTGAGCCATCACTGGTTATTATACAATACAAAATGCAAGACACCAACGCAAGAAGTGGTGTTGGCTAAGAGTCTATGCCGTCAGCTTACAAGAGACACCCTTACCACTCAGGAGAATCTAAGAAGCACGATGTCTATGTCTTAGTCAGGGTAACTGTGATGTGATGAAACACCAAGACCAAAAGCAACTTGGGGAGGAAAGGGTTTATTTGGCTGACAGTTCCACATCACTACTTGTCATGAACTTATTCCTTATTATTCTACTGTGTTCTAACAGCACTGCTACTGAGAATTCCAGAGCCAACCTGTTCCCAGTTATTTAAGTGTGATCCACCCCTTCCTCTTTTGAAATCCCTTTATTCCAGGTTTTCTCAACTGCTCTGCTCTCATGGTGGTGGGTTCTGGAGTTGATTGTGTTTATCCATTGGGCTGGACACCCAGTAGGAATGTTTCAATGATAATTTCTCTATATTTATTATATTATCCCCCCCATCATGTGTGTATGCACTGTGTGTGTGTGTGTGTGTGTGCATGTATTCGTGTTCCACTTTTGGAACTTGAATGTTGAATCTTTTTTTATGAACTTATTCTTTATTTTTTTGTGGTGGGAGGTCTTTTTTTCTTCTTTACTCTCTTATTTTTCTCTTTTCTATTATGATCTGGGGTATAGCTTCAACTTTGTTTTTTATACACACCACTTCTGCTTTTGCGTTTCTGTTTTCAGGGGTCTTTTAGATCTCTGCTAATCTTCAGCTGAGGAACATAGTTCTTATTTTATGGAAGCAGTATTTTATGGAATCATCTGAAAATATGAATGCCATTTTTCAAAAGGAAAACTATAATATGTGTGTGTGTGTATCAAACATAATATCTAATCAGAGAATCTAGGCAAACTTGGGTACAAATGAGTGCCTACACAATTTGATCCATATATATATATATACATATATATGTATGTGTGTGTGTGTGTGTGTGTGTGTGTTATATTATATATGTCACACTTGAATAATGTGCTTTTAAACATAAGTGATTTTCAAATATAAGACAAAATAATCTGCAGCATTGGACATTAATAAGCAGGGGAAATGTCCAGGAAAGTACAAGAAAGGGATTCTAGGAAAGTAATCATCTGTCATTTCTTGCCTGTGATGATGGTTTAAATCGATGCGTTCTGGCTGTGGAAACTGGTGGGTTAAGCACACGAGACGTGTTCATTCCCGTATGCCTGCTCTGTTTCAGTGAGAGTGCATAGAACACTTTCCATTCAAGTACCAGGACCTGAGTTCAGATCTCAGAAAGCTACATATTACCTGCTCTTCCATAGCAAGAAGGGAGACAGAGGAGAGTCCTCAGAAGCCTGAGGGCCAGCTAGTTGGATGTATGCCAAAGTAACCAATCTGAGACCCTGTCTCAAACAAGGGAGAAGGCAAGGACAGGCACTGTCCCCTGATCTCTACATGGAAGCCGGCCGTGTCATGTGTGTGTCCACACAAATACACAGAACATACATTCACTCATACATACATACGTACATACATATACCTGCATACACACATGCACAATTTTTTTTTTAACAGAAGAAAGAGATAAGAACTAGAGAGATGGCTCCACAGCTTTTGCAAAGGTTTGGCTCCCAGCACCTATATCTGTCAGCTTACAACCACTTATAACTCTACAAGGACTTATAACAACCCCAGTCATTATAACCTAAAAACTCTGGCCTCTGCTGACAATGCCAACAGAAGCACAAAGATAGGCACAGACACACACGTCACATAATTTATAAAGAAGATAGTAACCAAAAATAAATAAATAAAACAATGGCCTATTTCCCAAACTCTTTGATACATTCTAATAATTCTTGTTGTTTTTCTTGTTTCTTGTTTTTTCCGGAAAAGCTAATCACATTATGTACGAATAAGTGTAATTTCCTCCCTTTGCTTCCTATCATTACGTTTTAACAGTTTTTGTCTTAACTGCAGTCTGAAACCCAGTATTAAGTATTAATGACATCCTTACATTGTCAGCTCATTCTTGACTTAATGGGTTGCCTTGAGTGTGTCGCTACCATTCGCCCTGCTTGCTTGTCTTAAACAGATATCAGGTTATGGAAATTGTCTCTGCAATTTACTGCAAGTTGTTCTTGAGAACAATGAAATGAGTGATTTGCATGTTTGAGGTGTTTACTTAAGAGATTATATTTTTCCCCTTTTATCACAAGTTGGAATTACATTAATAGATTATCTAAAATATAGTGGCATCGGTTGCAGCTGGAGAGGTGACTCAGTGGTTAAGAGCACTTGCTGCTGAGCCATCTCTCTAGCCTACCTGGGTTCAGTTCCTAAGTTTCTACACTCAAATTGAGTGGTCTGTAACTACGGTTCCAGAAGATCTAACACCCTCTTCTGGCCCACAGGCACACACACATACGCACACATACACACACACACATACACACACACACACAAACACACACGCACACAAACACACACGCACATGCACATACACATTCACACACATCCATACACACACATATCCACAAACTCGCCACACACGCATATTGCAAACATACAGCTATTCACATACACATACAAAAACACACATACCCATAACCCACCATATATATAAATTTAAAAGTAAAAAAAAAAAAAAATTAAAAGAAAATGTATCCATTTTCCTTCTTTTCTTATTCAGTGTCTGTGTCTGCAGATGTATGGGACAGAGGTGAACATTGGGTGTGTTCCTCAGTTGTTCTTCACCTTATGGGGTTTGTCGCTGTTGCTGGTGGTGTGGTGGTGGTGGTGGTGTGTGTGTGTGTGTGTGTGTGTGTGAGAGAGGAGAGAGAGAGAGAGAGAGAGAGAGAGAAGAGAGAGAGAGAGAGACTCTCACTGAATCTAGAACTCAACAAGTCATCTAGGCTGGCTAGCTGTTGAGCCCCGAGGATCTTCCTGTCTCTGTCTTTCCAATGCTGGGATTACAGATGTGCACAACCACATCTGTCCTTTTTTACCTGGGTTCTGGGGATCAAATGCAGGGGCTTCACGTTTGCAAAGCAAGTGCTCTACCAACTGAGCCATTTTCCTATTCCCAGCCCACCCCCATCTCCCTGTTTTAAAAAACTCAATTTGTTTTTAAGGTAGTCAGGTGCCTGACTACTTTAAACTGTGTAGCATCTTTCTATCTTATGAAAATAGATCCACCCATTCTATTCTTGGGCCTCTCTGGGTCCGGGACCTATGTGCCTGGGGATTCTCACAGCCTCTGCAGGAGTCTAATGTGTCCCTCTGTGCCAGTTTTCTGCTGCCTCAGAGTGTTCTGTGTTTTGACATTTCTTCCCTTATTAAAATATTTGCCTCTTTATGCGTGGCTAAAGCCCTCCTCTCCATCCCTCAAGTATATATGCATTGTTCTTCTTTCCTTTTAAAAATGCGATTGAATTTTTAAATCCTTTCGAGGAAGGGAGCAGCTCGGCATTTGTTTATCCCCTTCCTTCTCTGCATGAGTCCTACAAATTTGTTTTGTTCCCCCCACCTTCCACTCCCTTTCCAGCTTGCTTTGCTCACTTTCCATCCTTTTGAAGTGAAAGCCTGGTTTATTTGTTTTCCTTTTGTTTTGCTTAATAGCTAAACCATTTAATGCTTTGTACTCTCCTTCCAGTGCGATCTGCCACAGCTCCTAAGTTTCTACTGGGAGGGTTAGACTTATCGCTGTTTTCTAAATAGTGTATGACTCCAGGTTTTATTTATTTGTTTTTTTTTTTTTTTTACTTTGATCTAAGAGAAATTTAAATGTATTTTTTATAACCAAATGACCTGGTTTTAAAAATGTAAAGCCTTTATTTTTTAATTCCTTTCCAACCTTGAGTTATGGTGATTTTCTTTTTAGTGTTAACATCTTGGTGGGGTGTCTAACATTTTTGATCGATTATTATAATACTCTTTGGGGAAAAAATAACGTGTTTGATTTTTACCCATTGGATATTAAAAATGGGTTTGCATTTAGCAAAGTCATTTGTGTTTACTACTGTGGATTGTCTCTAAGGAGAGGAGAACTTAGAAGAGGTATAGTGTTCTTTCTGGCATGGTATCCTGTGGAAGGAGCATGGATGGTGGGTGCTAGCCTAGAAGCCCTGAAGCAAGCATGAAGTGCCCTACTCTTTCTTTCATTTTGTTTCCTTTTATATGGTAGGCAAGCACTTTACCACTGAGCCACGTCCCCAGCCCCTCACTGGGGGATTCTAGGTAGGGGCTCTACCACTGAGCCATGCCCCCAGCCCCTCACTGGGGGATTCTAGGCAGGCACTTAACCACCAGGCTATATCCCTAGACATATTTTTTACTTTTTATTTTGAGACACAGTCTCACCATGTAGCCCAGGCTGGACTAAACTTATTGTATAGACTAGGCTAACCTCAGTGTCATGTCAGTACTCATGCCTCAGCCTCCTAAGTGCTGGAGGCCCCAATGGACCTGTTCTGCCTCTCTTTCTCCTCCTTTCCTTCCTTCCTTCTTTCCTTTCCTTCTTCCCTCTATCCCTCCTTCCTTCCTTTCTTCCTCCTTCATTCCTTTCCTCTCTCTTCCCTTTCTCTTTCCTTTCTCTGGCAAGCCTTTGCAGAATAGCCTTGTCTTTTTCTGCTGATACCTGGTAGCTTTGTTCATGTTTCACCCAAACTCAAAACAACTACCAGTTCTACTGCAATGTAAGCTTCTCTAGTTGTAAGATGAGTCTGTCTCATCCTTCTAGGTCCCCACCAACTCACAGAATTAATCCCAAAAGACTTAACATAAGTGAAGATAAAAGGGTGTCAACTTAATCCTCCCATGACTTTTAGAGGTCCAGCTTTTATGTGTGACTAGGTTGTGTTTGGTACTTACTTGGGTGTATCTCCCAGAAAGAATATTGGTGACTTGAAGAGAGGTAGGTACTACATAAAGATATATGCCTATGTTTCCACTGCTCTGTGGTGTTTGGTCATCTAGCCTCCCAAACTACAAGATAAGTAAGGTTTGGCATTGTTAAATTGATAGACTCTAGAATTACTTAGCAGATGGACCTCTAGGCACACCTGTTAGCAATATCTTGGTTAAGTGAGGTATGAAGGCCTGCCCACTGTGGGTGGCACTATGCCTTGGCTGGAATTATGGACAATAAAAATGGAGAAAGGGTGCTAAGAGGAAGCATGCATTCATCAGTCTCTGTTTTTTTGAATGTGTGTACAATGTGACCAGTTATTTCAAGCTCCTACTCCATTAGATTTGCCACCATGATGGACTTCTACCTGGGAACTGTGACCTAGAATAAGTCCTTTCTCCCTTAAGTTGCTTCTGTCAAGTTACTTTATCATAGAAACAAAAGAGAAACTAAAGTAACTAAGACACTAAGTATCCTGCCAAAGGTATCATGTTGCAGTTAAATGTTAAACAGCTGATTACCACACCGGCCCTGTATTCTCCATCAGTTTTAATATTGTGCGTTGCAATATCTATCACTTTCTTTGATCTCATCTAGAGATCTGTGAGCCCCAGACTGGAAAGTCTGGGAAGATAAGAGTCATCTTACCTCATTCCTGATTATGTATTTATAACATGGCTCCATACTTGATCATAATAAATACAGTGTTTTGCATTAATTGAAGTGGAGAGAAGATCCCTGGCCCGTGAAGAATACAAGTTAGATTTCATTTTGAACATCATTCATAATTATATTCCAGCTATTTTTCTCTTGTCTAGCATAATAACTAAGTTGAAAGGGAGACTTGATTCCAAAATATTCATGATTGACATTCTTCAACATGTAACCTTTGTACTTAAGATAGCAAGGCGGGGGCAGATGTGAAGGAGGCTGTGACGTCACCAGCACATGTAGAATGCTCTTCCCTGAACCTCTCTCTGACTGTTTTCTCCCTTTCAGCTACACCTTTGTCTTCTTTTTGCATAAATCTTTAGAGAAGAGAAAATGATGCCCTGGTTTAATTTCTATTACTCTGATAAAATATCCCAACAGATAACAAGGAAGAGAATCCAAGGTTTGTTTTAGCTCATAATTCTAAAGCACAGTTCATCAATAAACTGTTCAAACAGCTAGTCATATCATATCCATAGTCAAGAGTAGAGAAAGAACAAATGCGTGAATTCTCACTTGCTTGTCACTTTATTTTTCCATTCTGTTACAAACCAGGATGCCCTGCCTAGGGAATGGTACCACTCACACTGGGTTTGATCTTCTCAACTTAATTAACCATCAAAAAAAAAATCCTCCAGACATGTTCACAGACCAACCTGATCTAGGAAATCCTTCACTCAGGGGTTTCTTCCCGGTGATTCCAGATCTTATCAAGTTAGCTTATAAAGCTAACCAGAATCAGAACCTCATCAGGTTCCTCTGTTGATGTCTCAAAGCACCCTGGTCAGTTCCATTCAGTTCTGTGCTACAAGTCTGTTCAACCAAAATACAATTCTTGCTCCAGAGAGAATCAGAAAACACTTGTTTGAGCCAAATAGGAGTGAACAAGGCCCAAGAACATTGATTCTACGTTCTGACTGACATGTCATGCCATGGAAGAAGTAACCCAAACCTGGATAGCAAGAGACAAATAATTTGTGGTAGTTCAAATGAGATGTTCCCTATAGTCTCAGACATTTGAATATTTGATCCTCAGTTGGTGGTACTGCCTGAGGAGACCTTGGAGGCATGGCCTTGCTAGGAGAACTATGTCACTTGAGGTGGGCTTTGAGAGTTTAAAGATTTGCAAGTTCTCTTCCCTCCTCCCCCTCCTCCTCCTCCTCCTCCTTCTTCCTCGAGGTTCAAAATGTGAGCCCTCAGCTCTCTGCTCCTGATTTCATGTCTTTTTTACTCCACCACTGTGGACTCTCACCCATCAGGAACTATTAGCCCAAATGCACTCTTTCTTCTGTAAATTGTCTTAGTCCTGGTGTTTTATCACAGCAATAGAAAACTAACAATACAGAAGCCTAGGCATTTGCCTAATACATTGATGGGAACCTTGGGTAGGTGGGTCACAGCAAAGTTTGGAAATCTCTGAGTAGGTCTCAGATACTGTATGATGACCTTCTTAGCTGTTGGGTTAATGGAAGCTAGTGGTCTGCTAAGTTGTTATGACCTAAAAGGTTTCACCTGGTAGTCATAAAGATGTTAGGTTAGGTCAGACGCAGGGGTAGGCAATGAATGAACTAAAACTAGCCCATTGTGATTATGGCTCTGTCTCTGTGGCATTCCAGCTCTCCACAATCACAAAGTTCTAACGAGTTATTCATTCTTGTAGAATCTTTGGTACAGGTGTGACTTTTTCCTGGGAACTTTAGTTTACAAGTCCCCAGTGGCCTGTCCACATTCCTCTATGACAAATCTCTTCGTGTCTGGGCTCTGCTCTGTGACTGACAATGTACCTGTCTCCTAAATCCATTCATGCTATAATTTAGAAAGTTCATGTAATAACTTAATGTGTCCCAGGGTATGAATAATTTCCAGGTGTCAAAAGATAAAATTACAATAATTCTATTTTAGAGATCTTAATTGGCTTTACCTGAAATCCTAGATTCAGCCAACTCTTCTTCCCAGAATATCAGGCTGGGGGAGGGGGGTAGCTGTTTATATACAAAAAAAAAGAATCATGGGAAGCAGATGAATTCTTGTAAGATGAAGGGGGTGGGGAGAAAGAGTAGATCAGTTACAATCAGACTACATCGAGGCATTTTCCACTTTTCTATGAGGATTAAAGTAGAAGAGACTTCATTAACCTCTCCTTTGATACTTGCTTGCTGAGAGAAGTGTGGGTAATACCTCACTCTTAATTTCTCAGCAGATCAAGCAACAACTTAGTTCCATTTTGTTTCCATCTTGATATGTTTGACTGTTGGGGTCTCGTGTATGCCCAGTTTTAACTGTCAAGGTGACACACTCTAGAGTCATCTGGAAGAGCGTCTCAATGAGAAAGTGTCTAGATCAGGCTGGCTTGTGGGGCATCTGTAGGGGATGGTCTTGATTGTGTTAATCCATGTTGGAGACCCAGTCTGAAAGTGGGCAGCACCATTCCCTAGGCTGTGCACCCATGGAGAAAATGAACTGAGCACTTACAAGTGTGCTTTCTTTGATCTCTATTCATGTTTTGGATGAGATAAAACCAACTACCTCAAGCCTCTGCTGCTGTGACGCCTTGGATGTGATGGATTGTAACCTGGAGCCAAAGTAAACAATTTCTCTTCTAAGCTGCTTTTTTTTTTTTTTTTTTTTTTAATCACAACATACAGAAAAGAAGCTAATGCAGGACCCAGTGAAGAAATTTAATTTCTAACAGTGAACTCCTATAATTTTTTTTTCAGGTAGAATTCCCCCCTCATCCTCTCTCTCCAGGCTCTTCTTATATAATTGACCTCAAACTCTTCATCTAGCCCAAGGTGGCTTCAAAATCACTGTATAGACCAGGATGACCCCAGATTCACAACCCTTCTGCTTCTACCTACTGAGTGTGGAGAATATAGGTATATAGCACACCTTCTCAGCTAATGTGGGGCAAGAACTTTGCATTTAGATCTTCAATCACTAATGGGTAAGCTTGAGTGGGCAGGAGATGAGTTCTTAGGGGGAACTTCTGTGAAGAAGAGAGCAAGGTCTACTTAAGTCTTTTAAAATCAAGCAGAGACTGGGGCTGGTGCTAAGAAGTGCAACATGCTTACCCCTATTGTTGAATCACTAGCCCAAATAAATAAATAAATAAAAAACAAACAAAAACCAATTAGAGTTGCTTCCATCTTCAGCCCAGTGTTTGTTTTTGCTTTTGACCTGGTTAGATCAGTGAATTATTGATATGCATGGGAAGTCTAGGGAGAGATCTCCACCTCCTGGGGCTCTTGTGAAAGTTCAGTTAAATACTATGTATGAAACCATTTTTTTTCTGGTTGTGGGATTCTGCAGACTGTTAGTTCCATCTTACACTTCTGAATATCAAGTGTGAGTGCTGGAGGGAAAGCAAAGGACATGTTATCCAGAACAGCAGGCATCTGCAATTCTAGTTTCATCATTCTATTGCTAAGAGAAAACACTCCAGGTAAAAGCAACTTTGAGGAGAGAAAGAGTTTACTTGGTTTATACGTCTAGGTCACAGACCACCATGAGAGTCATCAAGAAAGGAACTCAAGATTGGAACCTGAAGATAAGAGTGTTTACACACTGTATGACCTATACCAAGGAACTCTACAACCAAATAAGTGTGGCAGAAACTATGAAGGTTGTTCCTCGTTGGATCACTCATAGGTCTATAATTAGGTGGCTTACTTATACAATTCAGAAGCGCCTGCCTAGGGAATGGTGCTGCCCATGGTGGGCTGTATCCTCCTATATCAATTGATAATCAAGACAATCCCCCCACAGGCATACCTACAGACCAGTCTGATAAAGACCCTCTGTTGTGTCAGGTTGACGGTTAAGACCCATTATTACCTCCTCACCCAGGACTACTCATAATTATAACAAATACATGAAAAAATACTTAAAGGGGAGAAGATTTCTTTTGGCTTATGTTTCTGTGGTTATCTTGGTACATTACTGTGGCTTGTGATAACACAGGGCATAATGGCAGCCTGAATTTCTAATAAAACAGAACTACTCACTTTGTGGTATTTATTTCATGCCAGGGTATCAAGATTTTCCCTTCAAAGGGACTCCAGTGACTCACTTTCCCTAAGTATACTCTACTGCCCAAAATTCCACCACTTGCATAGTCTATTTAAAATTGAATCTGTCAATAGATTGAACTATTGATTAGCCCAGAGTCCTCCTGATCTCATAGCTCTTGTTGCTCTTAATGGAGGACAGGACTTGATTCCCAGCACTCACATGGTGGCACACAAGCACCTAGTAACTCCAGTTCAAGGGTATTCAATGTCCTTTTCTGGCCTCTGTGGGTTCCTGAATGCATATTGTGCACATTCATGCAGTCATATATACACATACATGTAAATAAAAGAAAGTAAATATTTAAAATGAGCTGTAAGGGACTGGGGATATTGCTCAGTAGGTAAATGCTTGCCACAAAAGTGTGGGGACCTGAGTTCAATCCCCAGCACTCATGTGTTTGCAGTCCCAGCACTGGGGAGACAGACAGAAGCAGGTCTCTGGGACTTACTGGCCATCCAGTCTGGTTTAATTGGTGATGCCCAAATCAGTGAAAGACCCTGTCTCAGAAACCCAAGGTGGGCATGCCTAAGAAATCACACCTGAATCTGACCTCTGACTTCTACATGTGCATACATGTATACATGCATATATCCATAAGAAAAAAAGCATACATCAGGCCCATGACTATAGACCTGCTAAGGCGCCTGGCAGAAGAAACGTGGGTGTCTCTCTCTTCCTTCAGAATCTAATCATAAAATGTAAATATTAGAATAGAATCAACACACATATGCAAACCAAAAAATAAATATCTATGATGGGAAAAATCAAGTGCTATTTGTTGTCTGTAATCCTCAACTGCGAAGGATGGGCCACTTGAAAGGTGTTTTGTTTGCTAAATAGGATGCTGAGCTTGAAAAATAAGACTGGACTATCTAAGAAGTAGCCTGCTTAGCATAAGGAGTTTTAAAATCACTGGAGGAGGGAGGAGGGAGGAGGGAAGAGGGAAGAGGGAGGGAGAGCATGATGGTTACTTTTGAACTGTCAATTTGGTATAACAGTTGAACACCTGGGAAGAGAATCTTAATTGAGGAATTATCTAAATTAGGTTGCCCTGTGAGCATGTCTACAGAGGTTTATTATAATTGTTAACTGATATGAGAAGACCCAACCCACTATGGGTGGTACCATTCCCTTGCCAGGGGAAGGGGGAAGTGGTGTTGAACTGTATAAGAGAAGAGCAAGTAAGCAAGCATTTATTTCTTGCTGTTCCTGACTATGGATATGATGTGATCAGCTGTGTCAAGCTCTTGCCAGTGTGCCTTCTCTGCTATGATGGACTCTAACGTAGGATTCAAAGTCAAATAAACCCTTCTTCCCCTCATTGCATTGTGTTGAAGTATTTTATCACAGCTTCAGAAAGGAGACTAGAAGAGTCAGTGAGGAACTGAGGGTAGAATGCGGTAGTTAAGAGCAGTTGTATTCTGTTTCACTGTGTAATGTTTCCTCTTCACCCTTACTTCTCTGTGGAGCATCTTATGCTAAATGTTCCAATTTTTTCTGTCTTAAGAACAACAAATTCTTTTTCTTTATTAAGCCCACTTACTAATTAGCAATAATTGTTTATTTACACTAAAAGTAAAATAAGCCAAGTGTTTTAGTTTCCTTTTTTTGCTGTGATAAAACATTCTAACCAAAAGCAATGCAGAGGAAGAAAGGGTTTATTTGGCTTTTATGTCCAAGTCACAATCCATCACTGAGGGAAGTCAGGACAGGACCTGTAGTAGGAACCTGGAGGTAGAAGCCATGGAAGAATGCTTCTGGCTCGCTCTCCAGCTCTTTCTCTGGCCCATGTTCAGCTAGCTTTCTTAGACAGTTCAGGACCACTTGCTCAGGGAATGGTACCGCCCACAATGGACTGGGCCTTCCTTCATCAGTTAACAACAAAGACAATCTTCATAGACTAATTAGGCCTGGAAAATTCCTTAATCAAGACTCCCTTTCTCAGGCAAATCTAAACTGTGTCAAGTTGACAAAGCTAGCTATAATACCAGGTATGGTGGGATGTGACTGTGGTCCTAGTACCCAAGAAGCTAAGGCAGGAGGATTGTGGGTATTAGGGTTCTGTTTGCATGCATGCACACACGCACACACACACACACACACACACCAGGGAGACCCAATGATCTCACAGTATAACTACTGATATGAGCCTAACTGTTACTCAATGTGTAAATCACTCACTCTTGCTCCTAGATATCCAGGATCAGACAACAGACTTGATCTACTGTTCCCAGACTCTGGATTTCAGGAGTATTAAAACCCTTGGGCATCTGTGAGTTCTCCAGCCTGCTCATTTTCTGATTCTTCTGACAGAGAACTAGCCACCACAGAGATAGAGAGAGGTGCACCTATATTGGCCCACCTGTTGCAAGTGTACACACACAGCATGTTAGCCAGACTACCATTTCCCTGGGTATAATAGTTGGCACTGAACACCTGTTGATAGAAACCAAAACCATACTCCCTGCAAGCCTTGAAAATCCTATCTCATGCATGTTAGGCCAATGCTTTAGGAATGAATCGAGCAGCGAAGGAAAGGAGAAGGTCACAAAAAGGGACCTTTCGTCTTTCTTAAGCAAGAAGTGTTGAAATAAATAGTTGGCCTCCTGTACTCTTTTCTCATTAAGAACCCAAGTATTTAATGACTTCTCTGGTAAGTACTCAGAAAAGGGCAACGATAATAGGGGGAGTTTCTCAGAAGCAGAGCAGAGCGGTCCTTTATCCAAACTGACTCAGAAGACCATTTGAAGAACGACAGCTGAAGGCTATGACTCTCTTTCATGTGTACATTAATTCAGTGTCCTTTCTCCTCAGTGGGGCATAAACATACATCATTTAAATTAATATGGGAAGTCAGAAATAAGACCCCCATTAACATATCCACAGGGGAGGAATGAGTAAGCCCCACATGGCTGCTTGATCATGCTGCTTCCTGGGAGCTGGAGCTGCCAGGCAGGGCCCTCCTGCTGACGGCCTCCTGCCCCCTGCATTCTGCTCTCTAGTTCTGAAGGGTCATTCCCAGCAGGTCATCTTAGCTCAGCCTCTCTATGACACGTGTTTCAATAGATCAGAGTTGTTTCTTGTGTAAAGGCTTTCCACTAGCTGAAGACCCTCTTGGGTAGGACATCAAGTGTGTCTTTACTTTGGGATGAAGTTAAAAGTGACTTGTTTGGCTAGCAGGGTAGCGTTCTTTCTTCTTCAAGGAGGCAGAGGATGGAGGAGTAGAGCGGACCCTAGCACTCCATCATGTTGGGTGTGGTTGCCCCTCCAGGCTACAGACACATCTTTCTAGCTTCTTTTAGATCAGCACCAATAGGAGCAGAAGACACAGTCCTACACTGCTACCTGTAACAACCTAAGTTGTTCTCCCCACTTAGCGACCTCCACTCAAGTAAAGATAGTATGTCCTGGACAACAGTGCAGAACAGAATTTCAGGGCATGTAAGCGTGAAGCAAAGTTAAAGGTAGCAAGTTTGTTAAGGAGAGATGGGTGTCAGGTCCAAAAGCAAATGACTAACTGTGGTGCTTATTAGCACACCAAAGCCCATAGCAGCCCAGCAGAGTCTATGCTTACTGGCATCTTTGCTCTTCTCACCTTGCCCGCTACTCTGAACTTTTCCAATCCATGGGCTTCCTTTCCCCCAGCTTCTTCTCATTCTTACATAACCTTGCCATTAAGACCATGGGCTCTCTTGGTTCTCTCAGTCCCTTTTTTCTCACCCCTTCTCTTAGTTAGGACTTTGTTGCTATGAAGAGACAGCACAGCCAGAGCAACTCTTATAAAACATTTAATTGGGGCTGATGTACAGTTGCAGAGGTTCAGTTCATTATCATCATGGCAGGAAGCATGGCAGCAAGCAGGCAGACATGCTGGAGAAGGAGCTGAGAGTTCTGCATCTTGATCTGAAGGCAGTGAGGAGCAGACTCTCTTCTGCACTAGGTAGAGACTGAGCATACCTCAAAGCATACCTACACAGTGACACATTTCCTCCAATAAGGCCAGATCACCTCTAATAAGGCCATACCTCCTAATAGTGCCACTCCCTATGGCCAAGTATTCAAACACATGAGTCTGTGGGGGCCGTTCCTATTCAAATATCATATCTACCTCCCTTGTCTTCCCCTCAGCCCTCCTCTATAGCCCAGTCCATTCTCCTGGCCATGTTCAGTCTACTGCTTTTACTCCCTGATCTGGGCTCTTGCAGTTGCCTCTGGCTGTACTCTCCTTCATATCTACAACAAAAACTTTCCCCTCACTGTACCTTGGAGAGGTCATGTCCTCAATGTTATCAATAAAGGGTAGAACATGTTTTAGATTTAAAGATGAACGGGGAGGGAGAATGGGAAAACAGCACACGTTCAATACATGAGTGTGGGTTCCTTTAAGGGTCATATGTGAAGGAGATACAACATCCTGAACTGCTCAGAGGTCATGGATAGATAAGCATCTCCAACCAGTTCCAGGAGCCCTAAACTTTGCAGGATGTCTATCGTGCAAGGAATCTTCCAGATAAAGAATACAGATATACCATGTCTCGTCTTGTAAGGCATGTCAATCATCTGGAAATCCCTAAGGAAAATATGTTTACTAGAGACTTTAGAAATAATATAAAGCCCATCTAACATGTGAATTGAAACCATGATACCTTTGGCCATTGTCCATCTGTTGTGGTAAATATTTTTTTGGGTTTTGGGGGGGATTCCCCCCTTAGACCATATAGTTCCCAAATAAATGATATACAAACCTTTAGATTTATAATAAGTCTAAAAGCACTAGAGCTGGGCCAATACCATCCCTCTATGCTATTTTGTCTGTCCCTTGTTAATAACCCCATATATCCATATATTGCTTGCCATGTTTCATTTGAGCTATTCCTGCTGCATCAGGCCAGCCCTCATGATCCATGTGACCCCATGGTGACCTCTTCCTTCTTCCTTCCTCTCCTCATGGTCCCTGCCTCAGACCTCAAGCCCACTCCACCCTCTCTCTCCTACCCAGCATGCTGCTCTGTACTCTACCATACTTTCTACCTGTATTCTCCACTGCTCTGTGTGTGACGCTGACTCCTTTCACTTTCCACCACAAGGATGCTTCTTTTCTTGTGATAAAGAAGATCACTGTCCCTTCCCTTGGTATGACCTCTCACCCTGGTCACCATCTGGGTGACATCTAAGTCAAAGGTTAAATCAGACTGATCAAACCATTATCAGAGTGTATGTGTTGTTGTACTTAAAATGTACATATGCAGACTTCTTTCTATTTATGAGGTTCACATTTGCTCTTGTAGTATAGCATGTAAAGACCCTCTTATCTGCCCCCATTGCTGTCACTTCTAAGATACATGCTTATACAGGACTAGCCAGACACTTTCCTGGCAGCCTTTCTAGGATGACCCCTGCTGTATCAACTACTGTTCTATAGCTGTGAGAAAACACTCTGACAAAAGTGACTTAAGAAAAAGAAGATGTTTTCCAAACTCACAGTTTGAGGATTCAGTGCTTCGTGGTGGGGAAAGCATAGCCATAGGGGCATGAGACATCTGGCCACACTAAATCCACTGTCAGGAAGCAGAGAGAGGGAAATGAATTCTGGTGCTCAACTCACTTGGAGCAGCCCAGGACCCCAGCCTATAAAATTATGCAATCTACATTCAGCATGAGCCTTCCCGCATCAGTAAATCTAATCGAGATAATTCCTCACAGACATTGCTTATGGACCCTGTCCACTGTGGGCGATACAATCCCCTATATAGGGTCTCAAGCAATGTAAGAGTAAAGAAAGCCAGCAGAACACGAGCAAGCAAGGATCCATGTGTTTGTTTTCTGTCTGTTCTTGGTTGGACTTAATGCTTTAAGTTCCTGCCTTGACGTCCCACAATAATGGACTGTAACTTGGAATTTTAAGACAAATCAACTTTTTTTTTTTTTCTTCTTTAAGTTGCTTTTGGTCAGGGTATTTGTTACAGCTACAGAAATAAAAAGGGCCAACCCATGCCCGGTGACAGAAAATAGTGTCACACAGGCTAGGGAAAGGAGACTGATCTAGTTGGGGATTGGTACTTCAGCTCTTAGGTTTGGAGGTGAAGGAGTGTGCAATGCTGGAAGCTCAGGTGTCACTGTCAGGTACTGAGTGACCCAAGAACCTCCCTGTGTCTTGAGCTGTTAAGCACACTCAAACAATGGAAGTGAATTGGGAAGATAGGGTTTTCTTTCTTTTTCAACCTCTCTTTCTCTCTCATTGTGTGTCTCTGTCCATTTCTCTCTGTGTGTATCTGTCTATCTCTCTCTGTCTCTGTCCCTCTGTCTCACTCTCTATCTTTCTTTGTGTGTATCTGTGTGTCTGTCTTTCTGTCTCTCACTGTGTGTATGTGTGTGTCCCTCTCTGTCTCTGTCTCTCTCTCTCTGTCTCTCTATCTCTCTCTGTCTTTCTCTCTCTCTCTCTGGTGGCTGAAGGAATGGGGCAGAGCAGTGGTCTTCAAATTGATGCTGGTGGCAGGGGTATCCCCAGGCACATTTGGCAGTTTGATGAAGACATTTTTGTTCAACACTACTGGAGTTGCCACTCAATATTAAATTGATTATATCCATTGCTTTTCTTCTCATTATGGCAAAAGCAACTTAACGGAGAAAAGGCTCATGGTTTCGAGGGTGTGGTCCAACATGGTGGTCAGAAGACTTGAGAGCAGGAACATTGAAGTGGCTGGCCATGTAACATCTGCAGCCAGGAAGCAGAGAGAAGAAAGCTGGTGCTGAGCCTGCCCTTTCCCCTGGTTTCCCCTTGTTTTGAGGCAGGGTCTCTCTGTGAAGCCTTGGCTGGCCTGGAACTTGCTGTGTAGAACAGGCTGGCCTCAAACTTATAGAGATCTTCCTGCCTCTGGCTCCAAAATACTGGGATTTAAGGCATGCACCATCATACTTGGCTCACTTTCTTTTTTATTCAGTCCAGAACTACAGACCATAGGATGGTGCTGCCCACATTCAGGGTAGGTCTTCTTACCATAATTAACCCAATCTACTGGAATGGTTTTTAGAGATGTTCAAAGCCAGGGTACTTGTAATGGAATCTCCAGGCCACTCAGAGTCTAATAAGAGGGTAGAAGCAGGGACTATAGGATTAAGGGGTAGTATGCAGTCTATAGTAGATCTTATTATATTATTATAGTATCATGGGTACCTGATCTTTCTGAGTGCATGAAAGTAATGGGCTGAGTTGGCCACCAGGGTTATTTTATATGGACACTGAACCATTCAAGAAAAGCATGCATCCAGGCATAGTGGTACATGCCTTGAATACCAGCACTCAGGAAGCAGAGGCTGGTGGATCTCTGAGTTTGAGGCCAGTCTACAGATTGAGTTCTATGACAGCCAGGGCTACACAGAGAAACACTGTCTCAAAACACCATTAGAGAGAAAGAGGGAAAGGGGGGGTGAGAAAAGAAAAAGAAAGGCATGAAAATAATGTTTGGCTTTTAATCCCTTGTTGTATCATTGATGGTATTAGGAGTCTCTCATGCTGGCTGCCCCTACTGAGCATCCTCTAAGAGCTACAAAGCCACTGATATTTCAAACCCCATTGTCCGAAACACTTTCCGACATGAACTGCTCTGTTTTCTGACCATAACATATACCTTAAAGTGGGTATAATTTCTTTAGCTATTAAATGTTATTAGGGGGCAGAGAAGCTAGCTCTGCAGTTTCTAGTGCATACACGGTTCTTGCAGAGGATCCGAACAGGGTCCCCTAGCACCCATAGCAGGCAGCTCACTGTTGTCCATGTTGTACATCTCTCTCTTCATCAGCCATGGTTTTCAGTTGAGTCTCTAGACTCAACATTAGGTAGTTAACAAAAAAAGAAGTGACGAGAGAGAGGGGTTAGCATAGACATAGCTCAGAGATCAAGTTTCAGTTTGGTGACATCTTTATTGTAACCTCCAGCTACACTGCTCCCACCTCCTCTATGTTGTCTGCACAAATAGGTTTGAAAGATCCCATTAATAGTTGGGGCTTTAAAATAGATCAGAATTTGTCCTTTGTAGTTGGGTTCAATCAATAGCCTTAAAAAAAAAAAGGACTTTGCCCAGATCACAGTGGCCATGTCTGTGACAAAGCCCATCATTCTGCATGAATGTTTTTAAATGGGCCTATGCTAGAGAGGTGATTGAGAGACGACCATATATATCTCTGGAACCCATTGCCAGCTGCTCTATACATGGCAAGCTCCAGGTCATTGACAGACTGTTCTCTTCACCTACCCGAAAGGTAACAGTACTTAAGGCAAGACTCCTAGGGTTGTCTTCTGGCTTCTTTTGCACATGCACGTGATGCACCATGGTGAGGCTCTCTAGGGTTTCAGTCATGGATTCTTTTTCTCCACCAATCTGAAGAATGAAAAGCCAGGAAAAGCAAGGTCCCATCACACAGCCAAGTTTTATTGAAAGCAGAAGCATGCGTGCACGTGTGTACATACACACACACATACACACACGCACAGCACATAGAGAGACTACCCAAGTGTGTGTGTAGGTGGGATCTAGACACAGAATCTGTTTAAAAAAAAAAAATCAGAATTTTTCTGTATTTGGGGGTAGGATTGCTTTCCTTTCTCCCTCAGAATTGGCTGGTTCAGGCTGTTGTGATGGATCAGGTAATCGGAAGAAAGGGAAGCTGGTTGATTCTGGCCACCAAGGTTTTTTTTTTTTTTATTGCTGTGAAGAGAAACCATGACCACAGCAACTCTTACAAAGGAAAAGATTTAACTGGGGCTGGCCTACAAGTTCAGAGATTTAGTCCATTATCATCAGGACAGGAAGCGTGGTGTCAAGCACCTGACATGGTGCTGGAGAAGGAGCCTAGAGTTTTATATCCAGATCTGTAGGCAGCAGGAGGGAGAGAGAGACAGAGACAGACAGAGAGATAGAGACAGACAGAGAGGGGAGACAAACAGAGATAGAGGAAGGGAAGAAAGGAGGAAGGGAGAGAAGGAGAGGAGAGAGAGAGAGAAAGAGAGAGACTAGGCCTGGCTTGAGTGTTTGAAACCTCAAAGCCCACCCAAGTGACACACTTCCTCCAACATGGCCACCCTAGTGACCAATCATTCAAATCTATAACGGTATGGGGCGATTTCCATTCAAACCACCACAGGTGGGCAGAAAGTAGGTCAGTTCCCATCACTGGTGGACAGGAAGCATATCAGCTCACATCATGGTGGATGGGAAGCAATTTGGTTTACATAATTGTGGAATCTCCTCAAGCTTCCTTCTGTTTTATATTTATTTCTTCCTGGGTTGTGGCCTACAGTATGTCATCACCCACATTCAATATAGGTCCTTTCCACAGCAGTGAGTCCTCTCTAGAATCTCCCTCACATATATGCCCAGGTGTATTCGTCTCCAAGGTGATTTTGATGCGGTCATGTTGGCAGCCATTCCAGCAGGTCTCTGGAGTTGATCCTCTCGGCCTCCAGCACGATACATTTTTCTAATCCTCTGTTTTTCTGTTCTGTTCCCCGTGTGATGTTTCTTGTTGCTACTAATGCCTTAAACAGCCAGTGTCATAGGTAGCACAGTACTCACAACAAGCACGTCTGTCCATGCTGCCCTAAAGAAGTGTTGGTGACACATGTTAGCTGCTATTGAAAGCCCTGAGTGTCTCAAGTCAAGGACTTTGTCTCTTCCCAGTGTCTGGTTCCTGCTGAGGCCTTGTGCTTTCAAACCTCTGAAAGAGCTGTTTCACAGCAACAGCTAGCACAGAACTCCAGAGAGGAGGAGTTACTGCCTTCCTGGAACAATAATGGGACACACAGACCTCATCCTGAGCTGGCTGTCACCTCTCGGTATGGAGTCCTACTGTTTTGTGCTAAACCTCTGCTATATCTCAGCAGGGAGCTTAGAATTCCGGGAAAACCCATGTGGGCATGGTGGCTTAGGGAAACTACACTTCCCAGAATTCTTTGCCCTAAATATTTGCCACTAGAATGGGCCATAAAGAGATGCTATGGGAGATGCTGAGGAAAGAAGTGAAGGGGAGCTGATTTGGAGCTCACACAGTTGATATTCATCTGTCCTTAAGCCCAGATAGTGTGTTAAGCTCTCTGACGAAAAGCTAAGGCTTCTACAAGACACCCAAAGCCAACAAGGTCAGAGGCAATGAGACATAAAGAAGATCCATTCATCCTCTGAGGCTCTAGCTTAAGTTTGTGGGTTCCGGTTTGTTCTTGCTCCTTATGTTATATACATTGTCCCCTTTCTGGCTGTTTGCCACGTGGACTACTAGTGTCAACATCAGATGTAAACCCTTCAAGAGACTGCTGAGGTCAAATCCCTACAGCAGCTAATAGATATAAGCAGGTATCTATACATACATATATGTTTTTACATATATGCATTCATAGTTACCTGTGCCCTGTGGTTATTTGAATACATATGCTTTGAGCTTGTTGGTACTTTTTGCTTTGTATAAAATGGGAGTGGCTTGTTGATTGTTTTAATCACTGTTCTATGGCTGTGAAGAGACAGCATGACCAAAGCAACTCTTATGAGAGAAAGCAGTCATTGAGGGCTTGCTTACAGTTTCAGAGGTTTAGTTCATTACCATCATGGCAGGGAGTAGGGTGACATGCAGGCAGAGAGAGAGAGAGAGAGAGAGAGAGAGAGAGAGAGAGGAGGGAGGGAGGGAGGGAGGGAGGGAGGGAGAGAGAGAGAGAGAGAGAGAGAGAGAGAGAGAGAGAGAGACAGAGAGACAGAGAGACAGAGAGACAGAGAGACAGAGAGACAGAGAGGCTGAGACTCTGAGCTTGGCATGGGCTTTTGAAACCTCAAAGGCTACCCCAGTGACACACTTCTGTCAGCAAACCCACACCTAATCCTTTTAATCCTTTCACTAGTGCTACCCCCTAATGACTGAATGTTCAAATATATGATCCTATGGTGACCATTCTTACTCAAACCACCACACCTACCAACCCAAACTAAGCCAATTAACAGACAAGAAGGAGAAAGTAGAGCAAGGAGACTGACTCATTGTGGCCACCCTGGGGAGACGAGGTTCAGCAGCTCCCAAATCCATCTTCAAGGTACTGACATGTGGTGTAAGTTTAAGCAATGGGGCTAGAGGTGTGCACAGTTAAACAGTTCTGTCAAGGTGTGGTCCCACCCATTCCTGACTCCAGTCTCTCCTGCAAGATGGTCTTAAAAGTTCTCTGAATTGTGTGAAATCTCTTTCCAGGAGATAAGCTCCCCCTCTGTTTGGCTCCAGGATTCAGCCTCTTCTCTCCTCTTGCTATTCCTATCAAATAATCTAGTTTTTTTGGGGGTCCATTGTTTTAGAGGTTTGAGAGACAGAGAAGGGCATGGGTCTCTTTAGGATATTGCCTCTCCCACCTGGGTTCTGGTTTAGGGTCAGGGTTACAGGGTTATAGGATCTGATACTGTCCTAAATTAAGGAGCGATTGGATAGAGTAGCCATAGGTGAAGAAATTGGTGGAGATGTGGTTGTCTTGGGCAGTGTTGTAAGATGCTCATGGGGTAGCTTCTCCCAGCCAGCTGCCTTTCCAAGCTAATGATTTATAGTGATCTCTGTCCTGGCCAGGAAGCTCACAGCATCATTTATGTTTGTGCACTGCCTTGTTCCCCAGAAGATTTAAGGCAACTGCACACCCCAGAAAATCAATCTCTTCTCTGAGCTCTGGGGAGAGTGGGGCTCTGTTGTCAGCACGGGCAGGTCAGTTTGGTTAAGTGGTTGTGGTGGACTGGACCTGCCAGGGTAGCGGGGAAAAAAGATTGGCAGGTGCTTGAGGAATTCACAGGTTAGAACAAAACAGGAATGATCGTTTATTTTTTTTTTCTTTTAAATGATCCGTGTACATGTGGGAGAGGGGTGTGCACACGAGTACAGCATCTACAGAGGCCAGAAGTGGAGGTTGGCATCCAAACTCAGGTGTCCACGCACTTAAACACTACCATCTTTCCAGAGAAACTGGAAACATTGGTTTAAGAAAGTATTACTGCAAGGGGGCACCAAGCTGAGCCCGACCGTGAGGACCACCTACCCAGCTCAGGAGAGTGGGCTGTGAGGGTCTCCATGTGAGAATGACTAATGGTTAGAGTGAGTTTTCTTTGTGTGCTCTGTGTTCAATTACATCATGAGGAGGAGGGCAGTCCAGATGGGCAAGTATACAGTTCTGGTAGGTTAGTGTGAGCCACCATGCAGATAGTTCCCAACTGTTCCATCTCTGCTGTGCAGATGTGGGCTCGTGTGAATGAGGACCAGGAAAATAAGGACAGTGCTGCTCACACATGATCCACACACGGATGATAGCACTCTGGGTTCTTCGACCGTGCTTGTGGAATTTTCCTAGTGATGTCAGTTCTGTGTGTGTTTTATGTGTGTGCTTGGTATGCGCTGGTGTATGCATGTGCTCATGTTCAAGTGTGCGCATGTGAGTGTAAGGTGTATATGTACTGATATGTAGAGGCCAAATATCAATCTATGGTGACTTTTTTTTTTTTTTTACCGGTCTCTCCCTGGCCTGAGGATGGCTGATTAAGCTAAGTCTAGCTGGACAGTGAGGTCCAAAGATCTGTCTTTCTCCACCTCACCAGTGCTAAGACTATAAACATGGCTTATTATATTGGTGCTGGAAATTTAAGTCAGGTCTTCATGCTTCTAAGACAAGCACTCCACTGATTTAGCTATCTTCTCCCCTTAAATTGGAAGGCTTAATCCCACAGACGCAAGGAAAAATACCACCAACCCAAATCATCATGACCAAATTAATTAAAGCAAGCTTTTAAAAAAAAAATCTGTGTATGGGGCTGCCTCTTCTGAAAGGCAGGGTTCAAGAGCTCAGCATTGGACACAGATAAGAGTTTTTATAGCTTGGGATAAGGGGGTTTCCAAGTGGGGGCTTTGACAGGCATACTGACAGGGCTACAGGAGCAGAACATAAGCATAAGTTGGTCATAACAACCTCCTGATAGCAAAGGTATTCGTAACAAAGTGGTCATACCAACTTTTTGAAATCCCCAGTAACACACTTCCTCCAAGAAGGTCACACCCTAATCCTTCTAATCCTTTCATATAGTGCCACTTCCTTGTGATGAAGCATTCAAATATATGAGCCTATGGGATTCTTATTCAAATCACCACAAAGATCAACACAGACATCAGATAGATAGGTGATAGATTAGATAGATAGATAAATAGACAGACAACTCAAACCTAAATTAGGAACAAATTTTATCTCAATACTTTTTTTTTTTTTTTTGGTTTTTCGAGACAGGGTTTCTCTGTGTAGCTCGGGCTGTCCTGGAACTCACTCTGTAGACCAGGCTGGCCTCGAACTCAGAAATCCACCTGCCTCTGCCTCCCAAGTGCTGGGATTAAAGGCGTGCGCCACCCCGCCCGGCTATCTCAATACTTTTTAATTTATTATTATTACAGTGTGTGTGTGTGTCTGTGCGCACGCGCGCACGTGCATACAGGCATGTGACATCAGTATGCAATAGTATGGAGTCAGCTGTCTCCTACTTCTATGTAGATCCTCAGGATTGAGCCCAGGTCTTTAGGCTTGGAAGGCCAATACCTTTACCCACTGAGCCACCCACTGACCCTCATTTGGATATTCTTAACTTTACCTGATTTACCTTCTATTGGCAAACTCTGCTCCCTTGGTAAGAAAGTAATTAGGCTTCCCTTGATCTCCTTCCCCACCTTATTTCACATTCCTCAGCCCCTGCCTTTCTTTGCCTTTCCTCTCTGAATAATATGACCATCTCCATTGAAATCTACCAGATTTCCGCCCTCCCCCGCCTCCCATTCTCTGACAAATAAAGGCTCCATTCCTGATCAGCATTGAAGGATATGTCAGGTTGTTTACTTCCAGGAAAGAAGGAAGCCTATCAGCTTTTGATAACGAGGAGGAGGGAGGCCAAGGACAGACTGTTCTCTGTGCCGTACGTAAAACAATAATAATAACAGCAAAAAAATAGTCGTCTTCTTTGAGTACCTACTGTATACCAGGTGCTTTGCTAACCTCTATGATTCATAACTCAGCTATCTGTCTACCCTCTATCTTATCTACCCCATTCACTATTTAGCAAGTTAATTAAATAGTTAATTAACACATTGAGACAAGGTTTTGCTATGTAGCTCAGACTTGGAGTAAGCTCCCTGCCTCGCCTCCCTATTACTGGGATTAGAAGCATGCAGGGCCATTCGCCACCGAGCTTTTGTAACTTATGATCACTTACACCAGTGAGGACTACCCACCCCTAGCTGAAGAGCTGTTGACAGCTGATGCCTATCAGGGAAGGAGAATCAGTTTTCTCTAAAGCTGTAGCCCCTAGTATGTCAATAGTGGATAGCAGCACACTCAGGAGTATTCGGGTAGCACAAACTGGACTCAGTGGGTTATTAGCTTCTAAAAGAAGGAAAGGACATGCTATTGAGAAAGGAGTAGGGAAAGGAGGGGAAGATCCAGGAGTAGTTGGGGAAAGAATGAGGGATGAATAGATTATATTCATGTGTGAAAGTCTCAAAAGAACTGATAACAAATAACATATTAAAATAAGTCTGTGAGGCACAATGAAGTTGAGCAGCTTAGTACCAGGGATCTGATCCCCAGAGCCTGGGGCTCTGACTAGGGTCTAGTAAGGGGATTTCTTATCTTGCCTCATCCCTAGCCATCGAGCATGATTGCAGGTCAGTGAGACCATCACCCACTCTGCTTGCATTTAAAACTAGTAATAACGGAGGCTGGAGAGATGGCTCAATTAGGAAGAAGAGCACTTGCTGCGCTACACAAGCTTGGAGACCTGAGTTCAAATCCCCAGCATCCATTTAAATAGCTGGGTGTGGTAGTAAATAACCCCAGAGCTATTGGCTGATGGGAGACAGAGACTGAAAGATCCCTGGGGCTTGCTGCCTGATGGTCTAACTCTAACTTCAAGTGTGATATCCTATCTCAGAAGAATAAGGTGGAGACTGATAGAACTCTAGGCATCCTCCTCTGGCCTTCATTCACACACACACACACACACACACACACACACACACACACATACTTTTTCTGTCTAGTATGGCCTCCTTCGCAACCTCTCAACAGATGTGTAGGACTTAACACTGTAGTGAGAAAAAAAGCTCTGAATAGGTGTATATGCTAGAGAAAAAAAAAAAGGAAACCAGGGACCACTGTATGCCATCAGGGCAGAAAGGACTACAAGAAGCAGCCTGCCTCAGTTTCCATGTTTTTAGTGCATGACCACAGGGTTTCAACACATCCTGGGATGTACATATGAGGGGTCTTTTATGGGAGGACTGAATCTCACTGCAATGGGCAGGTGGTTTCAGGGACCAGCGAACAGAATGTCTTACCCAGCATTGTGCATAGGAAGTACTGAAGGGGCCAAGATGTCACTGGGCTGTCTCTCTCTGGTAGGATAGAGAGTCTACAACACTAGAAGGTAAGGCTTTCTAAGAAAAGCTTCAGGCCACATGACTTGGGTGGCCACACCTAGGTGAGGGCACGTGTCATAGGTTGAACCAATAGGAGCCTCAATGAGGACAGTGCTGCTACCCAGCACCAGCATCATCCAAAGATATGTGGCAATCTCTCCTTCGTCTCCAGCATCTACAGCCTCCTTTCCTGCCTTCTGTCCCAGGACCAGTCTCCAGTGGTAGGTGAATTAGGCTAGATGTGTAAGTGAGGGAAAAGAGGATATTTAGATTCAAGAAGCCTTATCTTACCTGGTCCAGGAGAAGACAGTTCTATGAGGGTTCTCTTGTAGACCACCATCCAGCTTCAGTCATTCAGTAGGACTAGAGAGCTTCAAAATTTACATATTAAGGATAATATGAAAATTTACCATCTGTTTTAGTTATTTTCATTGTCACCGAGGTGATCTACTTTTAAAAAAAAAGGACAACTTAAAGAAGAAAAGCTTTATTTTGGCTCACGTGAAGTCTGTCATGGCAGGGTAGGTATGGCAATAGGCAAATGAGGCTACTCATGCTATATCCACAGCCAGGAAGCAGAAGGAGATGAATTCTGGGGCTCAGCTCACTGTCTCCTTGGTATTCAGTGTGGATGCCCCAGGGCATGGGACCGTGCTGTCCATATTCAAGAAGGGTCTTCCCAGCTAGAAACTTCCTCACCAACAGTTGCCAATCAAACCATCATCTAATCTATTTGGAAGTGAAACCTGGATCAACAATCCCTTTGTGAAAGGACCCATCCTTCCTTCATGCACCAGTGTATGCTGGCATCCATGGAACCAGTTGGGTGTTCTAAATAGTGCATCTACTTCTTGACCTGGAGGCTAGAAGTTCAAGATCAAGTTATGAGAGTGTTGGTTTCTTCTGTCGTCTCTTTCCATCACTTGCTATTGCTGGATTTTTTTTATATATCATCTTCATTTTGTGTGTGTGTGTGTGTGTGTGTGTGTGTGTGTGTGTATGCCTGTGTGTTTGCATGTGCCTGTGTGTACATGTGTGTTTGTATGTGTATGCATGCCTACGTGTGTGCATGTGTATGCCTGCATGTATGTACACATACATGTGTGAGCCTGCATGTGTGTACCTGTATGTGTACATATGTATGAACACACACATGTGTGCATGTTGGTCCTAACCTCCTCTTTATACAAGAGCACCAGTTGTATTTGGTTAGTCTATTAGACATCCTTCTGTATTTTGCATCACAGCTTTGGAGACTTTAGTGTGTGGTCATCTGGATAGATCACTTCAGGCCTCTGGTGACTCTGAATTATCATCATAGCAAGGGGAGCATCGTTTTTCTGGGGAAGAGAGAGAGGGTGGGGGAGGAGGAGGAGGAGAAAAGAAAAAAAAGAGGAAAGAGATGAAATGAGAGAGACAGAGAAAAAAACGGATGGTGAGAGTAAGGGACAAACCCCCAAGAACATGCCCTAAGGACCACCCCCCCACACACACACACCTTCAGCTTGTCCCACCTCCCATGTGTCATCACCTCACCCATCAAATTACAAACCTGTGGGTGGATGAATCATTCATAACCTCAGAGCATTCATGGCCCAATCAATCATTTCCCAAAGCCCTGCTTCTGGCATCATTTCATTGGGGATTAGGTCCTCTACGTAAGTGTCTCTAGGGGACAGTTCCCATTCCACTGTAACAGATAGGATCTGCTTTAATGACCTCGTTTTCATTAATTCTCATCTTCACAGACCCTCTCTCAATATAGTTCCTCTCTGAGGTGCAAAGGACTAAGGTCTTAACACGCGCACTTTCAGATGATACAATGCAGCCTGTTACAGTGAGCTACAGGATGAGTGACTGTGGCCCATTGGGAAGGATGCTGCTTGTCTAGAACACGTGCAGCAGATAGCCTGCCACGGGTGGGAGCGTCTGTCGCTGCAGCCCACACCCTTGCAATTTCTGATTCTGAAGAACAGGGTCAGGAGGGTCAGGCACACCACCCCAGGGGTCCCACATCAGCAGGCAGCTGGAAGATGCCAAGCACTCTCTGGATTCATTCTACAGATGGCTGGAGATTGGGGAGAAGAGCATCTGCACTGTACTATTTCTCTCCAGAAAGAGCAACTTAGGAAATAGAAAGTTCAGCAGGAATCTATTTGAAAAATATGTGTGTGCATATGTCCGTGTGCTGTATACCTGTGTCTGTACCACATATACACGTGTGTATGTGTGTGCTGTATATATGTGTGTATACCATGTGTGTATGTGTTATATATGTGTTTAGGTACATCATGCGTGTATTGTTACATATGTGTGTATGCACCACATATGTATATGTATTGTATATGTATGCACCATATATGTGTTTGTGTGTGTATATGTATTGTATATGTGAGTATGCACCACATATGTGTATATTGTATATGTGTGTATGGACCTCATATGTGTGCGTGTATGTGTTATATGTGTGTATGCATATGTGTGTGTTATATATGTATATATGCATATGTGTGTGTTATATGCATATATGCACCACATATGTGTGTTGTGTATATATGTATGTATGTATGTACTACATGTGCATGTGTGTGCATGTGTGCATGCACACTTGAGTGTGTGTGTGTGTATGCATGCATGTGGAGGCCAGAAATTGACACTGGGTGTCTTCCTTAATCACCTGTCACCTAATATTTTGAGATAGGGTCTCTCACTGAACCTAGAATTTGTCTATTATGTGAGGCTCACTGTCACAAGCCCCAGGGATCCTCCTGTCCCCTGCCTCCCCAGTGGCAGGATTATAAGAGCACATGCACCAGCAAATCTGGACTTTTTTCATCATGAGTGCAAGGGATCTGAATCCAAGTCACCATGCTTACCAAGTAAGCTATCCCAGCCCTACTTGGCTTTGGTCTTGAGTTTAGCAGTGTGTTTTAGTCAAGACATGGTCTTATTATGTAACCCAGGATCACCTCTATCCTACAACTAATGAGATTACAGGCATATGCCATCAAGCCTGGCTCTTACTTATTTTTTGTCCCTATGCTTATTTTTTGTTATAAAAAAAAGGCTATACCGGAGGTGTAGCTGTGTGGTAAAGTACTTGCCTAGCATGTGTTAAGTTCTGAGTTTAGTCAGGAAGGGAGGGAGAGTAGAGGAGGGAAGGGCTATAGAACAAAGAAAAGGCAAAATTTAGAGAAAATGAAGGCTTCAGACTAATGGAATTTGGATTTCTAAGCCAAGACTTAAAATATTAAGAGTTGTGAGACTTGAGTGTAAAAGAGTGTCCTGCATAGGGCACAGGTGAACATTCTTTAGGGCTGAGATGAACAACATAGGGGTGTGGCAGTAACTAACAGATGCTGAACCGGAGGGAACCCTGTGGTATATCTGAGAAACAACATAGGAAGAATTATTGGGCAGAATCAGAAACCTCCAGAGACAGATGTCCTAGACGGAGAAAGATGACTACATCAGAGAGAAGAATAGTATTGAAACAGGTGACATTTAAGGTCCCTGCTCACCCAGAAATGCTATGGTCCTGTAAAAATGCAGACGCTCCGAGTTAAGCTATCTTTGAGGACACAGTGACATTTGATGCTAAGAGCCTCTGTTGATATTTTCTTTGAAATCTACGCTGGGCCGACTCTACCTGTAAGGGTGACCCGCAGGACAGTGGGATGCTTTGTGAAATCTCCATGGCAACTCTTTCAGCAGCGGTACACGCGTCTGGAGGGTCTGGAGACAGAAAGACAGCGAGGCATTATTTTTTTCATCTCCAAAGCTCACGTAACTACCGTTTGATCAAGCGCATGGTATTCTTTCTCTCTCATCTCTCTATTACCCGCAGCGAGGCAACCGTGCTAGCAGGCTGAGGGCGCGCAGCCACAATGCACCGGTATTTTGCATACGCCACTAACATTTCCAGCCTCAGACAATTTATAGACTACATTGTCAGTGGGGATAATTAGTGTAACCTGTGCCCGATGCGTACAGCATGTAAACTCGGATCCCTACCAGGAAAGCCGCCACATTTAGCGACTCAATACTTGGCATTTGTGAATTCTCTGAGCATTCCAGGAAAAGCATCACATTGCTTCACTAGCAACAAAGTGCCAGCAGGACCTTTTGCCCTTGGCCTTTGCCTGCTGGAAGAGGATTCCTCGTTCTACCCTCTGGAAGACCGCAGAGTGGTCTCCAATCCACATCCTTCTCTATAAGACCAACTTGACTCAATCATTGCTTCCCACTGCCTGCTTTCTCTCTGGATCTTCCCAGAACAATCCTGGGCATTTCATTGCCTATCTCACCGGTGCCTCCACCCACCCTCCCCCTTTTGGCATGGTTTCTTATTTTGCTCTTGGATGCCTGATTTTTTTTTTTATTGTTTTATGGTGCTATATAGCATTTTATGGAATGCTCTGGCCACTTGCATTTGCTCCAGAGCACCTTAGTTTTACTCCATGATTTTAAACTTGGAGACATACTTTTATCTTAGTTCTCTCTGACCCCCACCACCATGGTTATAGTTAATGTTGCCGACTGCACAGAATGTAGAATCATCTGGGATGTAAGCCTTCGGGTAGTATCTGTGAGGGAGCATCTAGATTGTGTTAATGGAAGTGAGGAAACTCAGGTCGATATGGGCAGCAGTGCCCATAGACTACATCCAGTCCAGGTCTGAATAGAAAGGAGACAGTGAGCAGAGTACCAGCATCCTTCTCTCTCTGCTTCCTGACTGTGGATGCGGTGTGGCCAGCTGTCTCACGCTCCTGCCGCAATGCCTTCTCCCCATGATGGACCGTACCCTCAAACCAGTGGGTCTCAACCTTCCTAATGCTGTGACCCTTTAATACAGTTCCTCATGTTGTGGTGGTGACCCCCCAACCTTAAAATCATTTTCATTGCAGCTTTAGAACTGTGATTTTGCTGTTGTTATGAATCATAATATAAATATCTGTGTTTTCTGATGGTCTTTTAAAAAAAAAAAAAAAGATTTATTTATTCATGTATATGAGTACACTGTAGTTGTCTTCAGACACACCAGAAGAGGGTGTCAGATCATATTGCAGATGGTTGTGAGCCACCATGTGGTTTCTGGGAATTGAACTCAGGACCTATGGAAGAACAGTCAATGCTCTTAACCACTGAGCCATCTCTCCAGCCCTGATGGTCTTAAGTGAGCCCTGTGAAAGGGTCATCTGACCCTTCCACAAAGGGGTTGAGGCTATTCTAAACCATGTTCTAAATCATGACACCCTTCCCTGCCTCCCGCCAATGAATACTTATACTGTTTCTGCCAGGTCATAGCAATGTGAGTGTAATCCATGCGTCTTTAAATCTATGAGGCTATAATGGTCCCCTAGGGGAAGGGAGGAACTCAAATACAGAGAGAAGGAACCAGTAATGGATAAAGAAAAGGAAGAGGTTGTGAACAAGAAGGCCCATCCAGCTGTGGGCAGGTTTTCTTTTTGACCCAAGAGAGTAAATGTTCTTTTTCCACAGCCAAGCAGAAATGCCAGCCATCCCCAAGACCTCCCTGTCCCCCACTCTCTGAGCCTCCTGTCTCCAGTATTTCACCACCTGCCTGCCCCTCTGTCTCTGCCACTCCCACCTGAGTCCCTGCTGCTGGCCTCTCTCCCTCTAGCATCCTCCACTGTAGCCTGTGGACAGGCTTAACGCCATCCCTTCTGGCACACTCTAATTTATATCCCAGATGGAAATCCCAGGATTTTGTGTGAATGCAAATTGGATCAACTCCCACCCCCAGCTTGAGCACTCTTAGGCTAAATCTTACAGTGGCTTTCCTTGGCTTTGGGGATTACAAATCTAATCCTTGACTTGGCCCACCAAGCTCTGTGTGCACTGGTCTAATCTAGTGGTTTCAGGTCCACTTGAGTAGTGCTCCCCCCTTCTTTTTAACTTTATTTCCAGGTCTTCCTCTTCTCTCTGCTGTATATCTCCCCATCCACACCTGCACCCCACTCCACTCCTGCCCTGTGTTTGCACACAGAGCTCTACTGACAGGGTGGCCTCTGTCCCACCAATGAATGTCTTCTAGTCACTCAGGGTGAAACTGTTCTAGAATATTCCAGGCATCACTCTGGAGGTCAGATTCCTCTTGTCTTGTGTGTGGAGTTAGATATCACGTGATCCTACCTGAATAGGGTGATTGTTTGATTAGCTACCTTATTAGTTACTTTCTTTGGTGTAGTGGGAAAAAAAATTCCCTGATGAAAGCAACCCAAAGAAGGGCTTGAGTGGCTCACAGTTTGAGTCCACTATGAGAGGGAAGGCATGGGAATTGAGCCAGCTGGTCACGTGACATCCACAGTCAGGAAGCAGAGAGATGGATGCTGGTGCTCAGATCACTGTCTCCTTTTTATTCAGTCCAGGCCTGGTGATACCTACATTTAGGGCAGGGCTTCCCAAATCAGCTAGCCCATTGTACACGTTCCCTTGAAGACACACCCCAAGATTTATTCCCATGGTGATTCTATGTACCATCAAGGTGACGATCAAGATTAACATTTTCTCCCCCTGAATAGAACTCCCTTGGCGCCTTCTCCTAAGTGTTCAGCTTCAGAGAGAGTCCTAAAAAATAAAAGCAAAAACCCAAAACCCGTGAGGACTCAGGAGGAGGGAATTGATTTACACCACGTTTGCAGCTCCAAACACACACGTTTCTCAACCCTGGCCTGGCATTTCTTTCCACTCTGCAATAAGCTTTCTGGACACTTGAAATGCCAAAGCCGCAGGCTTCTTTATGCTGGCCTCCTTTTTTTTTCCCCTAAAGTAAAACAAAGAATTAAAGCAAAACTGGCTGTCACTAGCTGGATGTAGAAGGGTCATCAACTGTACCCTGAGAAGGTCTAAGGGTAGGTGTGTTGTGGTTTGCATGTGAACCATTTGCCTCCCACAGAGGTACAACGCTCGATGTCCAGTAGGTGGCGCTGTGTGGGGAGGTATAGAGCCTCTGGGAGGTGGAGACTTACTAGACTAAAAGCTATCTCTGCAGGTGGGCTTGGAGGGTTTGCAGTCTTACTCCACTTCCTGCCCCCAACCCCTCTCTCTTGTTCCTGACTTGGGCTAGACTCACAGCTCTGCCACCAAGTCTTCCACACCCTGATGGGCTGTGTCCCCTCAGAAGTTGTGAGCCAGACAAAGCCTTTCTTCCCTAACTTGCCTTTCTTCAGAGTGTTTTTATCACAGTCCTAGACCAGGAACGAATACAGGTCTCCATCTTTTCCTCCCTTTGGTGAATACTTGATGATTAGGTCTGACCCTGAAATACTTGGCCAACATTACTTTTTGATACAATAAAAATGACATGAAGGAACTGGGGAGATGACTCAGCTAGCAAAGCTCTGTGTGTTTGTGTGTGTGTGTGCGCGCGCGCACTCATGTGTGTATGTGTGTGTGTGGGGGGTTGTTTTATTTGTGCAAGCATGAGTCCCTCTGGTTCAGATTCCCAGCACCCACTTAAAGTACTGGGCATGGTAGGGTGAATCTGTAATCCTAGCACAGGGGTGATGGAGACAGAGGCATCCCTAGAGCTTGTTGACCCACTAGCCTAGCCAAATTGGTGAGCTCCAGGTTCAATGAGAGACCCTGTCTCAAAAACTAAGATGGAGCGTGATAGAGGACATCTGATCAATGATAGAGGACATGTCAATCACTGCCACACTCATACATTCACACACTCATACACACACACCTCACACACATACCACACAGACCACACACACACAACACACACACACACACACTGCACATATACATACACACCACACACACACATATACCACACACACACATATCATACCACACACACATATACACATACACTACACACATACACCCTACACATGTTGCACATACATTCCACACACACACACACACACACCACACACACACATACGTCCTACACACACATCCCACATGCATTCCACACCCCTACGCCACACACACACATCCACACAGACCCACACATACATGCTACACCCCTACACCACACATACATCATGCACACACCACACACACACCACACACACACACACACCACACACACACCACACACACATACCATACCTAACACATACATACCACACACACACCACACACACACATACCCTATACACATACACCCCACACGTCTCACATACATTCCACACACACATACAACACACACATCCACACACACACACCACCACACACATCCTATACACATCCACACACACATCCCACACCCCCACACCACACATACATCACACACACACACCCTCCACATATAACACACCCACGCCTCCCTCCTATCCCACCTCACACGTTGAGCTCAGTGAGGGAAAGCCCGGAGATGTATGAGTTCAACCTGGATGGTTTTTGCAGAAAACCTCTTCCTGGGTCCCAGGAAATGTGGCCAGAAGTGTCTATGCTGAAACTACTGCTCGGTGAGGACTCCCCTCCTCTCTGCCCGAGATATAGTCCCAATTCCCCTTCTGGCCTGGGAGTTCTTTTCGGTACTACTGTTTTGTTCCCAGCACACTAAGAAGACGAAACTGGCTTGGACTGGTGGGTGTCGCAGGCCCTGAGCCAGTGTCTTGCCCCATTTGCAAGCTGTATCCTTTTGATGCCAGGCATTTATATCTCCTGATTACCTATTTATTACCTGTCAGATAAAAGAATGATCTAGAACACTGCCCCTTTATTCCCCCAGAGAAAGAGCTACATGACTGGGAAGCTGTTTGGGAAGAAAGGGAGGTGTCTCCCCAAGGAGAAGCCTAATTGTTTTAAGCAGGGGGAGCCTGGTCCCCCACACTTGGATCAGCATGCGGCTGTCAGGCTTCGGTTAAGCTCCTGTGACAGGGTAATCTCTTTTGTTCTGCGCCCAGGGAGGATATTCTCTGCGTTGTTTAGACAAGTCAATGAAGATAAAAAAAAAAAAAAAAAAAAATATTAACTATTTTAAGCCATGCCAGTCCACCCCCAAAGAAATAAAGCTGCCTCATTCAGTGTCATGTTTCTTCTCCTAATGAGCTGGAGGGGGAGCTGGAAGCAGTCCGGTTTGCCCATGACTGCAGCACCCCTGATGGTTGTAGTACCCCTGAGACCTTAAGTCTCTTATCCCAGCTTTCCTGGAGCCATGGAAGCTGAGGACTATAAAACCGGAGCAGCGGCAAACACACTGTCTGACACCATGGTGTCTGGCTGAGGCTGGATGCTTTGTGAAGCGGCTCTGTTACCCTGGGTGTGGCTGGGTGTTGCTGTGTGTTGGTTTAGGTCTTTAAGTCAGCTCTCCACATGAAGCAGTCCCATAGGGACTGAATCCCATAGGGGCTCAGCCTCCTGCACAGGCTGGCAGCCACTGCACACGGGACTTAAAATCCCCCTCCTTGCCTCCTCCTCTGAGAGCTGGGATGATCCCTTCCCACATCACACCCAGAAGTCACACTCAGAAGTCACACCCAAGGACACATGTCCCACCCAGGTATAAGTCACACCCAGGGACACATGTTCAACCCAGAAGTCACAGCCAGGGGACATGGTGTTACACACGTGGAAGTTCACACCCAAGGACATGATGTTACACCTGGAACTCACACCCAGGGATATGATGTTAGACCTGGAAGTAGCATTCAGGACTATCTGGTGACAACTTGACTGGCTTCTTAGTTGTGAACTGAAATTCATAGGAAAAAAAAACAAGCTACCTCCCTAAGTCGAAGATGCTACAAGCTGACTGATGAGACCCTGATGATGGGGAGAGTTGGAATGTTGCAGATCTGGAACTAGGTATCTTGGGCTGTCTTTACCTTCCTTAATAGCCACCTCTCTGCCTATCCACCATCTTTGTGACGGTGAAATAAAACCGTTGTATGTATTGGCTTGCCACACTCCTCACTTCCACTGTGTCAACAAGTGTCTATGACAAAGACTTTTCCCATCTTTCCAGCCACCCCACTAGCTGTCCCCACTAGGTGTGTCTGGAAAACGTCTTGATTTCTGGCTTTCTTTCATTTTGAGCCTATAAAAAGCTCAGGTGGCTATTCCCATACTGACACTTGGTATTCTGGACACCCGGAGCCTACATTCCTAAGACATGCTCATTCATATTTTGCCCTAAATAAACTTGTATTCTCATTGAGGTGGAAACTGTTTTGTTTTGAGGTTGGGTTTTTTTATTGTTTTGGTTTTGGTTTCAGAATGTACAGAAGTTTCTAGAAAAGATTGAGTACACCTTCCTGTGTATGCAAGCATATTTCCTGGTGCTTGTGCACACACCCCCCCAGGTGCCTGTGTGTTTATCTGTATGTGTCTACACAGGGAGTACCATGTGTGTGCACGTATCTGTATGTGTCTGTGTGTTTCTGAGGCCCTGTGTATGCAAGCAGCCTTTTCCAGCTTTACTTCCTGGCGCTCCTGTGGACCAGAGGCTGCTGCCCTTCCTTTGCCAATCACAGCGTTCAGTCCTGCTGGCCGCATTTATATTTGTTATCTTACTTAATCTGCAATCGGATGCTTACTGAGTGGTGTTATTATCCTGTTTGTAAATGAGGGAACTTGGGATTTCCCCAAGCCTTCAACTACCCCAAATCACAGGGCTGGAAAGGTAGGAGCTGAGGCTAGGATGCAAGCCTGTGCCCTGGCTGCCATTGCTACCCCACCTGTCCTGGTCCAGGTCTGGGATTTGAGGCAAGTAATCTATTCCTGGGAGCAGGTCCCAGAACAGTGTGTGAGGGCTGTTGAGGAGATGAGGCCATGGCCGTTTCAAAAGAGAGTTCTAGGCACAAGTCACCAGGACTCACCTACCAAAGACCCCAAGAACATAGTTCTTTCTGGAGAGGAACGGACCCTGCAGGTCTTTTGTGAGGGCTCCTATTGTTGGTTTGTTTGCTGGTTTGAGGTCCGTTGGTCAGTCAGGTCTGTTGCTTTGTCTTTTGTGAGAAGAGTCTGTCATATAGCCCCAGCTAGCTTGGAACTCACTGTAGAATCCAGGCAAACCTGCCATCCTCCTGCCTCAGCCTCCAGAGTGCTAGGATTACAGGTGTGCACCGACTCAGCCCCATCCCCTTTTTATTCTGCCCTCGCGCCCCCCCCCCCCCCCCAAGCACGTGCCTTATAATCATTGTTCTTCAGTTATTTCCGGTCACCACTTCTAAGGCAGTGCTTCTCAACCTTCCGAATGCTGCGTGTGACCCTTTAATATATACAGTTGTTCATGTTGTGGTGACACCCCCCCCCAACCATTAAATTATTTCCGTTGCTACTTCATAATGCAACTTTTGCAACTGTTACATATTATAATGTAAATTTCCTTGTTTTCCCCGATGGTCTTAGGCAACCTCTGTGTAAGAGTCATTTGACACTCCCCAAAGGGGTCTGATGTGGTTTGGGCCTAATGCTTCTTATATTCTAATGTTAATTTGGGTCCCCCAAAACTCTTTGAACGCGAGACATTGAGAGGCCCTGCCCGCAGTTAATTCTGATTGGTAAATAAAGATGCCAGTAGCCAATAGCTGGGGAGAAGAGACAATAGGCGGGGTTTAAGTTTCTCAGGCGTGGGATCATGAGGAAAGAGCAGGAGAGAGAGCTGCCATACTTTAGATAAGTGTGCAGGAGAGAGACAGGAGCCATTATGGGATAGAGAAGCAAGGAGAGCACCCTGGGCTCTGGGCCAAGAGAACGTGGCTCAGAGGACTGACTAATTGTAGTTACGAGCAGCCAAGATGGAACACAGAAATGAGTAAGTAGTAACTCGGAGTTATCGGTAGGAGGTAGAGTCTAACAGCATGGAGGGTAGGCAGTTGCCCAGCTACTGTGTTATATAAGGCATATTAAAATATAAAGATTGCATGTATTTCTTTCATCGGGAAACATAAATGGTCAAAGGCGGGAGGAAACCCTGGGCCAGGAATTTTTAAAAATTCCTACTTCAGGGGTCATGACCCACTGGTTAAGAACGTGTTCTAAGTGGTGATGAGCAGTGTCCCCTCAGGGTGTTCATTTAATTGTCCCGCTCTTCTGGGCTGGAGGATAACATAGACTTGGATCGTAGGCCTCTCTGAGCTGAGATTGGAACAAGGAAACTGCATCCTCCTAGCAGTTCCTGGGAACACCCTAAGCTAGGGGATCAAATGTGTGGACAGGAAGTAGGAGCTAGGTTAGAATTGGCAAGGATCACACGGGGAGTCTGGAGTGTGGGAGGGTCTGGGGAGTAGGATGAAGATGGCCGGAAAGAGGTGAACAGATCCTATGCACAGGTTGGAGGCCTGGGTGAGAAGTTTGGGTTTTCAGGGCATTGTGGTATAAGCCTGTAGTCCCGGCATTCAGAGGGTAAGAGGATCAGTTCAACACCAAGCTACATAGTCAGTTCGAGGCTAGCCTGTACTACCTGAGACCCATCTCCAAACAAAACAAAACAAACACACAAAACCAACCAACCAAAACAAACCAACAAAAAGAAAGGAAGAAAACAAACAAACAAAAAAACCCCAAAGACAAGAAACTTAGACACTAATAATCAAGACAATCTCACATTAGTTGTTAACAGGCAAATCTGACCTATCTAATCCCTCATCTGAGACTCCCTTCTCAGGTGTGTGTAGGCTGTGTCAAGTTGACAATCAAAGCTAACCAGGCAGGACAGGATCCTAACATCGATGAGGTGACCCTTTCTTGCTAAGTTGGGTTATGACGTGTGATGATGACAGTAGCCCATTTAGGGTGGCAGTTTCTCTGGCTTGCCCCTGACTCCTAATACCCTCCTTCCACCAGCCTAAATGACTACATGTTGAGAGGGCTGCAGGTTCCTCTAGCTCCTTGCCTAGAGAGGCACCTGAGGGTTAGTGTTATTCTCAGGTGCCTTGGTTTCCCCGCTTGGAATTCCTTTGGCGCCTCGTGTGATGGATAGACAAGGCTGGAATGATTTGATGTTCTTCCGCTGGGCCCCGTGGGATGAGACCAATGAACGGGGGCTGGTCCCCGTTCATTTGTTGCTCCCAGGCAGATGCATTTCTGAGCCTGGTTCTTTCTCTCCTCTGACAGCTCAGAAATGACTTGGTCCCCTGCCTGTGTGGAAGGTTGGTGGGGGGAGGTAGTAAGGTGGTGACCAAAGAGAGCAGTCGCCTGGGGCCCAAGTCGGCTGCTGAGGGAGTATTTTACTCTCATCAAGAGATTCCTCGAGCGACAGCCTACCTCCTTTTCTGAGCTCTGCCATTTCCCCAAGACAGCAAATAGGAAGTGAAACACTACATTAAATAGCATTTCTATGCAATTAAAACACATTAAAATGGCAATTAAGTTTCGCAAACAGCCTTCCCTATGTTCTGTGTTGATTAAGCTGTTTGGGTTGTTTTCCAAGCATGCTTGTTGTAACTAAAGGCTGAGTTGTCTGGGGTTTTTTTCTTGTTTGTTTGTGTTTGTGTTTTAATGGATGGAACTCTTCCACAGGAGATGAGGGAATCTGAGTTCCAAATCTTTCTTTTCCTCCCTTGGAAATAAACACTTTGTTTTTATTTTCAGTTCTTTATTGTGAAAGATTTCGAGCATATTCAAAAGTGCAGAGAGCTCTTTTTTTACATACACACACCCCACACCAAGCATCAGTGCTGGCGTAATGGGCGTTTCTAGCTCTCTAGTTTTCCTTAAGTGAGCAAAGACTGACCCGGGGTCCCTTTATGCAGAGTGTAACTTGGGGCATTTATATGGGACATAGCATGACTTGGGGACCTCAAGTATCGACGGTAGGAAGGAATGAGAAGGTTCTCATCACAGGACAGCTTCTGATGGCTCTGTGACAGATGGTATTTAGCCCTTTTGGGGAGCTACAAGGCAGCCAGGAAGGTCGAGGCATGGAGGGTGATGCGAACCATTATCTTCCCAGCATGCATTGCGGTGCACTCTTGAACGCTCAGTTGCTAGAATGGTCCCACAGAAGACCTGCCGAAGACTGGGCAGAGATTTAAAGTTCTGTTATGGTCAGGGGTTGGGGAGGGGTACTCTCATAGTCTGAGGAGCTATAGGCACTTCACTGTTGCTGGGAGAGACTCAATCGCTTCACCAAGCCACACTTGGAAGCCCCGGGGGGATCTTGCCTTAGCTATTGGGCGCCCTGTCTGAAGCAAGTAGATATTGGCTCAGGAAGCCTGAACAGGCCATCCGGGCTGCCCTGAGAGGATGAGGCAATGGTGATTTAATCTTAGCTCTAGAGTGAAGTTCCTCAAGGGCCTCTGGCAGCGATGACACCATGCAATTGAGTTTATAGAAACAGAATTTATTCTGAGGCTCCGTTGCCCCGCCGTCGCCTCTTGATGTGTCCTTCCCGTTTTCTACAGATTCTGCTAATTTTCAATTTCCCTTGATTTCCGGAGGAGATAATTATCTGATCTCATCAGCGTTATTCTTAGGGATTTCCTCCCTGGGATTCAAGTTCTAACCAGAAATTGACTCCCCAGGGAATGCCTCGTGATGGCTCACCCCATTTACAGATTGTCTGACCTGCTGATGTCTATAATATCGTGTTTCCTATAGTCCTGGGTAAACTGTACATGGTTAAGTCCTGTAGGATATGGTTAGCCACTTTTGAAACACACGCCTGGCAGGTGTTACTCAAGTCAGTATGATTTGAGACAGAATTCGGGAACATTCTTCACATAGTGACTCACTAGGATGCTTTTGAAGAGTCTTGTGGATTGTCTTTTTTAAAATCAGCTTTCTTGAAACATGGTAGATATACTACCACCTTTCTCTTTGGGTATTTGGCTTACATATCCTGAATCACAGTCCGCTGAGAGAAGCCAAGACAGGAACTCAACCTGGGCAGGAACCTAGAGCCAGCAGCTGATGCAGATGCTGTGGAGGGATGCTGCTTACTGGCTTGCTCCTGATGGCTTGCTCAGCCTGCTTTCTTATAGAACACCGGCCCAGGGATGGTCCCACCCACAGTGGACTGGGCCATCCCCATCAATTACTAAAGAAGAAAGACTCTCTATAGGCTTGCCCGCCTATAGCAGGTCTTATGGATGTAGTTTCTCAGTTGGGAGTCAGCTTGTATCAAGCTGACATAAAAGTAGCTGGGCATAGTAATGTATTCATTGTGTAAAAATAATGGGCTTCATTTTGATTTCATGTATATTGTGGAGTTATACTCACCCACACATTATCCTCTCTTTACTCTCAACCACCCTCCCAGTGGTACCAAAGAGTCTGTACCACCCATCCATCCATCCATCCATCCATCCATCCATCCATCCATCCATCTCCGTATTCGTATCCATATCCATGTCTATTTAAAAATCTCTATTCTGTATATGAGAGAAAACCTGCCCTCATCTTTCTGAGCCTGGCTTAGTTTGCATAACAAAATAATTTCCAGTTCCATCCATTTCCTGCAAACATTCTGATTTCATTTCTCTTTAGGGCTAAATAAACCACCCGCTGAGTGCATCACATTTTCTTTACCTGTCCTTTTGTCGATGGCATCTAGGCTGGCTCCATGCCTTTTCTACTGTGGGTACTGCAGCATTGAACGTGGTGTGCAGACATCTCTGCTGTCTACTGACTCAGAGTCCTTTGGGAATATTCCCAGCAGTAATGTGGCTGGGTCATATGATGGTTTTCTTTTATTTTAGACCGTAGTTCAAGGTCCAGTCCATCATGACAGGGAAGGCAAGGCAACAAGAGCTTGAAACAGCTTGAAGCAAGGGTTTTACACAAGAGTTCTAAACATCACGCCCACAATCAAGAAATAGAGAGGGATAAAGGCACTGTTTCTGGCAGTTCCAGTTTCGTTTCCTGAGCAAACTTTATTCCTCAGAGTGGCGACACTAATTCATTGCCCTTTTCCCCCTGCCTCCTAACCAGCATTTGTCTGAGCATCATTTATTTTTAAAAGGCTTAAAACCCTTTGCCTGGAAGGATGCTGGAGGATGCTCTGGGTACCAGTAAATAGCTCTGCTTCTTGATTGAATTCAGTAAATGGTCTCATCTGTGAGAATAGCCAGGCTCTGCTTCTCTTCTCAAGTTCACTCTGCCTGATGGCTGGGCTAGGAAGGAAAAGAGGTCATTTTTATCTTCAGGAATCATGGGAATCTTCAAAGTCTTGGCTAAGATGCCTCAAAAGGTATTCTTGTTTGTATTATTTGTAGAGGGGTTTGTGCTTCTGTATGTGCAGATGTGTGTGTGTATGTGTTTGGAGATGCATGTATGTATGTGTGTGTATGTATGTATGTGTATGTGTGTATGTATGTAGGTGTGTATTTGTGTATGTATGTGTGTATGTATGTGTATTTGTGTGTGTATGTGTGTATGTATGTGTATGTATGTGTGTATGTGTATGTATATGTGTGTATCATGTGTGTACATGTGTCTATGTGTGTATGTCTATGTGTGTATGTATGTGTATATGTGTGTGTATGTGTATATGTGTATGTGTGTGTATGTATGTGTGTGTATGTGTATATGTGTATGTGTGTGTATGTGTATGTGTGTATATGTGTGTGTATGTGTATATGTGTGTGTATGTGTGTATATGTGTGTGTATGTATGTGTATATGTGTGTGTATGTGTATATGTGTATGTGTGTGTATGTATGTGTATGTGTGTGTATGTGTGTGTATATGTGTGTGTATGTGTATGTATAGATCAAAGGTTGACCTTGGGTATCTCCCTCTATCGCCTTTCATATTATTTTTATTTATTATATTTTTTATTTGTGCATGTGCATTTGTGCATGTGTATGTCAACCATTTTCTTTTAGTTCATAGTTCAAGATCCAGTCCATCATGACAGGAAAGGCAAGGCAACAGATTTAGGCATCCCATAATGCATACGTGGAGGTCAGAGAACAACTTTTGAGGATTAGTTATTCTTCCACCATGTGGAACCCAGGGATTAAACTCATGGTAGTGAGCCTTGATACTTTTTTCCTAGGTACTTTTTTCCACCAAACTATCTCACCTTATTATTGGGTCTCTTTCTGAGCCTGAACCTCACCAATTAGGTTAAGCTGCCTCTTGAATATTGCTAAGCAGTGAGCCTTCGGGATTTTCCTGGTTCTGCCTACTCCCTTTACTCTGGGGTTACACATATGAGCCTTGGATACACCTTTAAAAAAAAAAAACCTGGGTTCTAGAGATTGAACTCTTGAACTCGGATCCTCATGCTTGCAGGCCAAGCACTGTACTGACAACCATCCTCCAAGCCCCTCCTCAAAGCATATTCCTGATTAAAATGTTAGTCCCCAATGGACTAAGGGCAGGAAAGGTAGAATGGGACCTAGCACAATACAGTTAACTCTCAGAGTATGAGAGGCATAGTGAAGAACTGAAGAAATCAACTATTGGAACGTCTGTGTAGCAGGATGCTGGAGGTGGGGAGAGGGACCAGAGATGTCTGTGGCTCTTAGGCAAGCAGGAGGCAGCAGTATTCATGAACTCATGCAGCCGTTCCTCCATTGAGCAATTTGTTGAGCTCTTACTGTGTGCTGGGTTTCATAAAATGTCTGAGAACTCAGCTGGAAGTGCTTCAAGGCTTTCTAGAGGTCACACTCAAGAAGAAAGATGAAATAGAGGCAGATCATTAAATTCTGTGCCATCTGATGGTGACTAACCTATGCATAAGGTCTCCTAGAGACCTGTAGTTGGGAGACTTCTGATCCTGTGTGGCCACTTCCTGGTAACTTCCTGAATGGAGCTGGCTCCGGAGCAGATGATCCATTGTGGTCCAAGGGAAGGTGTGTTTTGTGGGGGCTACCAACAGAAACCACTAGAATAGACAGTAAGGGAAGACAGGGTAATGGGGAGGCTGCTTTGCCCTGGAATCCCAATATGGTGGCCATTTAATTCTCAGTGAGTGTGGTCCATGGTGGGTAAAAAAAAAAAAAAAAAAGAGACACAAGGCTGGGTTTGGATGCTGCTCAAGAGAATAGGGACCAGGGATGCAGGGACCCAGGCAAAGAGCAGGAAAAGCCAGTGTGACCCTTGGGCTGAGTTTTGCAGGATGGTAGATGGTGGTCTCTCTGTTCTGGTTCACCACAAACCCTCTAGTAGATTCCACAGGTGGGTCAGTGCAAGATTTTGGCACTTCAAGAACAGAGATGATCTTCACAGGGAGTAAAAGCTGTCCATGGGGGATCAGTGAGAACCCCCAGACTCTGTGTGTGTGTGTGTGTGTGTGTGTGTGTGTGTGTGTGTATACTCCTGGCAGCAAAGGGTAGGGATTCTAGGTTGTTTCAACCATCGCTCTGTGGCCCACCATGCCTGTGATAGCAGATTCTCAGGGTTGGCTCTGTCTGTATAATTTAGCTTCGGTGGGCTGGTGGGTACTTGAGTGCCGGTGAAGTAGTTGCTTCACACTTTGTTACTTCCTGTTCCCATTGCTGTGACCAGATACTTGATAAGACACTTAAGGGAGTCAGGATTTGTTTGGGCTCAAAGTTGGAGGGCACCGTCCATCATGGCAGGGAATCTGTGGCAGCAGGAGAGACTGGTTTTCACATCTTTATATTTTTGGCTGAACAAGAAGGAAAGATCAGACTGGAAGTGAGAGCTTATGAACATTCCATAACGTCCTCAAACAGCGACACCTGCTGGCAATCAAGTATCTAAACTCAGAAGTTTCTCTCCTGGCTGGCTTAACATGAAAGACCACCTTCCCCTTTCACTGCCTCCTTCTACGGCAGGAAGAACCCCTTCCCTTCATCCCTGAATCTTACTTACGCCTGAAGAAGTCACACACACACACACACACACACACACACACACACACCCCACAGTGTTAGCCATATTTCCCCATGATCTTAGCAATGGATAGTTTCAAGAGCTTCGGGGAAATCTCTTATTTCCACTGTGGAGTGAATCATCTGTATCTTTTACACTGTATCCTTGTCGTTTTAATTAAGGGGCTAAAACGATGGCTCCACAGTTAGGGATGTTTACTGCTCTCCCAGAGGCCCAGATTCTGTTCCCAAGACCCATGTTGGGTCTCACACAACCTCCTGTAACTCCACCCTAAGAGGACCTGACCTGTGGCTCTCTTCTGACTTCTAATGTGCTCTTCTGACCGTGTGTGTGTGTGTGTGTGTGTGTGTGTGTGTGTGTGTACACAATGTACACAATAAGTTTTAGACCTGGAGAGATGGCTCAGTGGTGAAGAGTATTTGCTGCTCTTTCAGAGGTCCTGGCTTCACTTTCAAGATCCCACCCATGTGATAGGTCACAATCACGTGCAGCTCAAGGTCCAGGGACTCCAACTCCCTCTTCTGGCTTCCATGAATGCCAAGCACATGAGTGGTACAGACTACAGTAGGTGAACCAGTCATACATAGAAAATAGGGTTTTTTTATTTAAAAAAAATATAAAAAGACCATTTAATTATTTGTGTGTGGGGGGGTGAACATGTGTTCCGGGTGCACGTGGAGACCCAAGGTTGGTGTTGGGACTCCTCCTACCTTACTCGTAAAGGTGCAGCCTCTCAGTCAACCCCAGAGCTCACCAGTCTGGCTATTCCCACTAGCCAGCTTGCTCTGGGGAATCCTTGGACTCACCTCCTCAGGCTGGAGTGGTGGGTAGACAACCATGCCCGCTCAGGATTTTATGTGGATTCCTGGGGAAACTCTGGTCCTCGCCTTTGTAGGCCAACTGCGTAGTAACCTCTGAGGCATCTCCCCAGCCTCTCGTCTTTGTTCTAGAAGCAGCTTTACTTTCGTTTTGAAATTTTATATGCTGTGTGTTCATAATCTTGTCCTCAAACCCCACCCTCCTCTGTTCAGAAGGTAGTGGGTCACTGGACATGAATTCTGGGAACTGAATTAAGGTCCTCTGGAAGAGCAGCAAACACTCTTTGCCTCAGTCTGTCTCTCCAGCCCCTAATCTTTAAATTTAAACTTTATTTTTAACTGTACATAGCACGTGTGTGCCTGGGTTTGTGCATGTGAATGCAGTACCCATGGAGGCCGGAAGAGGGCAGACTCACCGAAGCCGGAGTTACAGGTGGTCGTTCCCTTTGCTCTGCTAGTAGCTTTAGGACTTTCATGGGATGCAAACATTTGTAATTTTATGCAGTTAATAACATCCAGCAGCCACAAGGACTTCACAGAGACTTGTACATCCATCTCTGCTACAGCACTATTTATGATAGCCCAGTTAAGGAACCAGCCTCACGATCCAGCAGCAGGCAAATATGTATTCAAAACACCCACAACCCCCTGTAACTCCAGCTCCAATGGAGTCTGCCCTCTTCTGGCCTCCATAGGTACTACAGTCACACGCATGAACCCAGACTCGGACACACAGGTTAATAATGTACAGTTAATAATAATGTTTAAAAAGATTAGGAGCTGGAGAGATAGCTCAGTGGCAGAGTGTTTGCTGCTCTTCCGGAGGATCTGAAATCAGTTCCCAGCATCCATGTGCAGTGGCTCACTACCTTCTGAAACTGCAACTCCAAGGGATCCAATGTTCTTCTCTGACCTCTGTAGCGCTCCCACCCCCAAACTGTATACACGAACATAGACACACACATATAAACAGACTGGTTTTTATTTTTTTAAATGGAAGTAGAGTGAAGTGTTATTGTTTGAGGGGAAATGGGTAGAGAGAATCCTATTAGGTGAATTAAACCAGCCTTAGAAAGAGCCATTCTGGTCTTGCCGTTTCACGTCTTACACATGCTCTATAGAAACCAAGAGAACATTATGAGCACAGAGAAGCTTCCTGTTTCCCTTGCCTGACCACCATAGTCACATCGGATTGCCACTGGTGAACCCAGCTCTGGGCCAGCTGCCCGCTTTCTCTTTCAGCTCCATTTGTCCTTTCTAGACGTCCACCCAGGCTCAGAGCCCAGCGCTTGCCCCACGCTGGCTTGTTTGCTCATTATTTCTTGCTGGTACATTGGCTGGCACGTTGGATGCCGTCCATCACTCTGTAAGGAGAGGACAGAGATTCCCAGCTGATGCCACTGTGTTGGTGACACCTCTGAAATCGTGACAGATGGTCTGCATTAGGAGTGGGCTGGAGAGACGGCTCATCAGTTAGAAGCGCTTGCTTCTCCGGGGGACATGAGTTTGGTTCCCAACACCCACGATGGGCAGCTCATAACTCCCTGTAGGGATCTGACACATCTTTCTGGCCTCTACTGGCACTGATACTCACATTCACATACCATTCCCAGACCCGCCCCCGTTTATATTCACATACCGCTCACCCCTGCCCTCCCCCCAATACGCACAGGTAACACATAAACAAAAATTTTATAAAATCTTTTTTTAAACAAGCAAGACGGTGGAGGGAAGACCTTCATCCCCACATGGATTGTTTACCTCACCTAAAGTCTGGATCTAGAAGAAGTTTCAGAATATTAGTTCAAGAAGGTCCCCGCAAAGCTTCCTGTCTAAGTGTTTCATTTCACAAACAAACCCCAAAGCACACCGAGATTGACAGACCTGCCAAGGCCTCGTCTCTAATTAGCGGCAGCAGGGAGAATGTAATCAGGGCTCTTTGCGCAGAGGCATAGCCTTCTGGTCTGTTTTTCTTCTCTTGGAAGAGAGGATATGCCAGAAACCCACCAAGTTGGCCCATTCTCCACATAGCCCTCCACCCTTCCTGAACATGAGTATTGCTAGCCTCTTCCCATTCTGCCAGTGGGCTACAGTTCCAGCGTGTGTGTGTTGTGTGTGGTGTGTGTGTGTGTGTGTGTGTGTGTGTAAGCATATTTGCGTATGCTTATGGAAGCCAGAGGACAACTTTGGGTGCCATTCCTCATATTCAGTCTGCCTTGTTATTTTTCTTGAAGACTTTTATTTAATTATATACCTGTGAGTGGTGTGCGTGTGGTGTGTGTGTGGTGTGTGTGTGTGTGTGTGTGTGTATGTGTTCTGGTGACTGCAGAAGCCAAAAGAGAGCATTAGATCCTTTGGAGCTGAGATCGTGAGCCACCCTATATGTGTGCTAGGAACCAAACTCTCCTCTTCTACAAGAGCAGTATGCACTCTTAACCACTGAGCCATCTCTCCAGCCCTTTCTTCTGTTTTTTTTTTTTTTTTTAAAAAAAAACCCTGAATATCTTATGGTTCTGCAACTCACTAGAAAGCCTAGACTAGCTGGCTAGCAATCCTCAGGGATCTTTCTGTCTCCACCTCTCAAAAAAAGCAAAACAAACAAAAAACCATGGGTTCTGAGGCTAGACCTTGAGTCATGCTTGAGTAGCAGCAAGCATTTTACCAACTGAGCTTTCTCCCCAGCCCCAGCTCTTGATTTTTTTTTTTTTTTTTTTTTTGAGACAGACTCTTAGTATATAGGCTAAGCTGGCATTAAGCCCAAGAGTCTCCTGACTACATCTTCTGATCTCTAGGATTTCAGGAGTGTGCCACCAAGCCTTGCTTCCTTCATCATTTCCTGATTCACTCAGGCACATCTGGGTCACTGAGAGTCAGTCTAAATTCATGCTCTGGACCATCTTCCAGAGCATCCAGAGTGGAGCTAAATAATCAAACTCTACGTGCCACCCTACGGAATCGCTGTGGTTACAGCCCAGCAGGCTTTATTTTAGCAAGTTACCCCTGTGATTCTGAAATCATCTATATCTGAGGATCACTGATAGAGACTTTCCCCAGTAGGTAGGACTCTCCCCATAGTCCATGCATGATTCTGGTCTCTAACTGGCTGGGTACAAGGCCATGGTATACCAGATGCCTCTTTCAAGCATGCAGTCCTTGTCTCAGGGTTTTACTGCTGTGAACAGATACCATGATTAAGGCAAGTCTTATAAAGGACAATATTTAATTGGGGCTGGCTTACAGGTTCAAAGGTTCAGGCCATTATCATCAAGGTAGGAGCATGGTAGCATCTAGGCAGGCATGGTGCAGGAGTTGCTAAGAGTTTTACATCTTTATCTGAAGGCTGCTAGCAGAATACTGATCTTCTAGGCAGCTAGGATGAGGGCCTTAAAGCCTACAACCATAGTGACACACCTACTCCAACAAGGTCACACCTTCATGTAGTACCACTTCCTTGGTTGAGCATATACAAGCCATCACAGTCCTTGTCATTGTTAAAAGATGTTCAAGAAAGTAAGTTTGCTTTATTTCTGAGAGTATAACATTTCTGTTTTAAACCTAGGAAGAATGATGAGAGGGACTTGGCTGTGTGCACCTGATTTATACAAGGGTGACAAGAACTGTATTTCATCTTAATACTGTCTAGCTTTCTTGTTTGTTTTTACCCATTTTTTTTTTTTTTAAAAAAACCTTTCTATGTCATTTTGATTTGTGCCTGTGTTGGTTACTTTTTTCATTACTATGATAAGATATCTGACAGAAGCAACTCAGGAAACAAGAGCATTTTGGCTCACAGTTTGAAGGTACAGAGTCTACCGTGGTGGGAAAGCCTAGCAGTGGGAGACAGAGGCAACTGCTCTTATGGCCCCTACACTTTCTCCCTAATATCCAGCCTAGGACCCCAGCCCGTGGGCTACATTGAGAGAGAGCATTCCCTTCTCCATTAGTCTAATTGAAAAGCTCCTCACAAACATGCCCAGAGGTTGGTTTCCATGGTGATTCTTGGTCCTGTCAAGTTGAGCATCAATATTAACCACCATAGTGCATGTTATCTCTAAGAAGTACATTGATTTTGTTTTAAAACTTATGGTCTTGTGGCTTACAAGTCTAAACCATATATGTTTATGGACGAAACTGATCACATTGCTTGATCTGACATTCTGCTTTGTATCTTGTTTTTATATAAATTTTATTGATTTCTGAGACTGTCAAACAATCAACTTTGATCATGTTTATACCCAGCTCCTCTAAGATCCACCCCTCTTCCTTACCCACCCAACTTTGTGTCCTCATGTAAAACAAAACCCCAAAACATCGAATCAAATTTATGCTGCTAACATACTCTTGAGTGTGTACCCATCACTGGAATGTGTGCCTACTAGGATTTATTTATTTTTATGTATATGTTTGTATGCCCACTTGTCCATCTCCACAGTACTGGGGATGGAACCCAAGGCATGGTGCATTTTGGGCAAGCACTCTACCACTGAGACCCCTCTTCACCTCTTTTTGATTTCCTGACACAGGGTCTCACTGGGAAGACCAGGTTCCCCCCACCCCCAAACCCTGTACACACATATACACAGGTCTCTGTGAAGACCTGGCTAACCTCAAACTTATAATCTTGCCTCAGCCTCCCAGGTATCTCCTTCTATCAGTCCTGTTGCTTTCTTTATATTTGCAACCACATTGTAAAGGGTCTGTATCTTTCAATATATCTTTAGTGTCAAGAATTCTCTATTGCTTGTCTTCTCACTAAATAAAAGTAGATAGTGGATTGCTGTAAATTCATCCAGCTGTTTTCTCTCCCTCTTCTTGTCTTGCTCTGTGATAAAAAAATCTAAGACTTGAGGCTCACAGTATTCTCTGTTAGTGATTAAAATTTACACTCTGCGACAATGGCATTGACTTTCATAACTGAGCTGATATTAATTATTAGATCGAATAGAGGTAGATGTTTTTGTTACCAAACTGAAATGTTTTCACTATGACTCATCATTGTGTATGTGTGTGTGTGTGTGCGCGCGCGCATGTGTGTGCGCACGCATGTGCACACGCGCATGTGTGTTCATATGTGCAGGTGTGACTAGATCTGAAGACAACCTTGGGTACCATTTCTCAGGCACTGGGTACCTTGGGTTTTTTGTTTGTTTGATTGTTTGATTGATTGATTGGCTTTAGATTTATTTATTTTATGTATATGAATGTTTTTTCCTGCACGTATGTATGTGTGTCCCTGGTGCCCTCAAAGGTTAACGAAGGCATTGGATCCCCTGAAGCTAGAGTTATAGATGGTTGTGATCTACCAGGTGGGTGCTGAGAATAGAACCTAGGCTTCTACAAGAACAGCAAGTGCTATTAACCACTGAATCATCCCTCCAGGCCTCCACTTTGGTTTTGAGGTCAGGATCTCCCCCTAGCCTACAGCTCACCAAGTAGGCTAAGCTGGTTGACCAGTAAGCCCAAGGGATCTTTCCATCTCTACCTCCCAGACCTGGGTTTACAAGTGCATACTACAAGTACATACTTTTACGTGGGCTATGGGAATTGAACTCCAGTCCTTATGCTTGCATGACAAGCAGTATACTTGATTGTTCTGGTTAATTCTAATTTTCAACTTCCATGACCTAAAATCACCTGGATAGAGAGCCTTCACCAAGGAATTATCTAGATGAGATTGTTGTCTAGATCTGGCATATCTATGGGAAACTGACTTCTTTGTCCCCTCCACCCCACCGTTAGTATTTCTTTTTTTTTAATTGGATATTTTATTTATTTACATTCCAGATGTCATCCCTTTCCCCATTTCCCCTCCCCAGAAACTCCCTATCCCATCCCTCCTCCTTCCTTTTGCTTTTATACCATTTTAATTACATGCAAGAATTAAAGTCAGTTCTAGGTTGAGGAACTAATTGACTTACTTGTTCCTTGACTATTTGCATCTATTGTATTGCTAGTTCCTCAACCTAGAACTGTCTTCTTTGTTAATTGAAGTAGGGAGCTCAGCCACTGTGGGTGGCACCATTCCTTCAGCTGGGGTTCTTGAACAGGTTTGGAGAGGAGAAGGCTTGTTGAGAGCAAGAAAAATTAAGTAGGAGTATTATGTGTTATTCTCTTTTTGCTCTTGATTGTGGATTTGATGCTCTGAGTCCCTACCTTATCCTTTTTTTTGTTTTTTGTTTTTTTTTTTTTTTTGGTTTTTTCGAGACAGGGTTTCTGTGTCTAGCCCTGGCTGTCCTGGAACTCACTCTGTAGACCAGGCTGGCCTCGAACTCAGAAATCCGCCTGCCTCTGCCTCCCAAGTGCTGGGATTAAAGGCGTGCGCCACCACCGCCCGGCAGTCCCTACCCTATCCTTAAGGATGATTTATAACCTGAAATTGTAAGCTGAGCAAACCTCAAGCCTCTCCTAAGTTGTTTTGGGCCAAGATGTTTTATCACATCAACATAAGTGAAATGAGAACACTGGCTGAGCCCCTCCCCAGCCTTCATTTGATTCTTCCCTCAGGAGGATGTTAGCCGTTTTCCTAAGAAGGATATTTTCCCAACTGCTGCTTATCCACAGGAATAGAAACAAGAACAGACTTATTTCACTTTCTTTCCTCTCTTTCAAAAATTGACTTCATTTTCAAAATCTGTAGCAAATCCCTTCCAGAGAGGTCAAGCCCCCTCACAAGCTCAGGAAAGAGTTCTCCAGTTGAAAGTGCAAAGCGTAGTACCTTCCTTTACAAAGTAGATGCTCTGGTCTCTCCACAGGTCCAGATAGCCTCATCATGCCGTGTGGCTCTCCTGGTACAAATGGATTAGAGTCATCTTGCTGGGCCCAGTAAAGATGGCACAGTGGAGTAAAAGGGCTTGCTACCAACCTGATTACTGAGTTCAAACCCACATGGTGGAATTGAATCCTACAGGTTATCTTCAGATCTCTCATTCTCTCTCTCTCTCTCTCTCTCTCCTCTCCTCTCTCTCTCTCTCTCTCTCTCTCTCTCCACACACACCATAAATGTAATAAAATCTTTAAATAACAACCCATTCTTATACATAATTAATATATGCAAATAAAATGCTTTTTAAAATCCCTGGGAAAAATTTACACTGGTCATTAGGGATTCTAATTTACAAAAAGGACTATTTAAGCAAGTTTGTCAAGAAAGTCCACACACACACACTTGAAGCCAGAAGAACTTCTGTTTGCCCAGGGTAGTGTGCCCTCTGAGCATGTCAATTGGTTTCCAGGGACCTCAGGAAAAGCCTTCAGCCTTGGATTTCAGAATGATGTGGACATATTCATCCATTCCACCTCCGCTCTGGCGTTGAATCTCCCAGTGTTCACGGGCAGTGTTCAGCCCACCATGGGCTGACCGTGAAGACTTACTTCACTCTTGACTTCCCAGACACTGTGTCAACTTCTGTCTGTCTTTCCTAGCTGTGCTCATTCCAGAGCTGCCTTGTTAGTAACTCTTTACCATCTTAGCCAATCTTAAAATGCAGCATCTATAGTCAAAGTGAGATGAGGAATATGGCCTGTATTCAGAGATCTCAATTTTGTCTTGAAATACATATGTGTGTGTGCACAGTCACACAAACACACCTAAGCACACGCTCTCATGGAATACTCACAAGTAGCATACACTCCTATGCATACTGCATGTGCATACACATTTTTTAAAAAAATATCATTTCTCATTTTTATGTAATGGTTATTGTATATGTATATGTATAGTATATGTATATGTATATGTATATGTATATGTATATGTATATGTATATGTACAGAGGCCAGGATAAGGCATTGAGTCCTCTGCAGCTGGAGTTATAGGTGCTTGTGAGTCACCTGATGCAGGTGCTGGGAACTGAACTCTGGTCCTCTGCAAGAACAGTATGACTTCTTAACCACTGAGCCACATCTCAGTCCCCCACAGACATTTTCCACCACAACCCTTCGTCTGTATTTATTGTTTTTTCTTCAGCTTGGAATAAGAGCTGTGCAACTGAAGGTTTTTGTTTGTTGGTTGCTTTGTTTATTTTAACAAAATTCTCTTCAGTTCCAAGCAAGTTAATCAAATCTAGTGCCAAATGCAAAGGATCTTCCCAGGAGACCTTGTGCCTTGCAGTTTGTGGTGTAGGATTTCATGCCGCCATCTTTGTGCGCATGTGTCTCTGTGTCTGCACATGTGTCCATACACGTGCACAGATTGCAAGCATGTGGGGAGGCTGGAGGTCAACATTGGGTGTTTCCCTTAATCACTCTCTACTTAATTTTAATCTTATTTTATTTGTGCATACACACACACACATAAACACACACATATACATGACTGTATTGTGTGTGTGTGTATTTCCCACATTGACCAGAAAGGGGTGTTATACCCCTTGGAGCTCAGTGTGGGTACTGGGAACTAAACTTGGCTCATCTGGAAGAGCATCACATGCTCTGAACTGCTGAGCCATCTCTCCTGCTCCTCCACCTTAGATTTTGAGGCAGATTCTCTCACTGACACCAGAGTTCACCAATTCAGGTGTACTAACTAGCTAGCAAGCCCTGAGAATCTTCCTGGCTCTGCCTCCCCAATACTAGGGTTATAGGCACAGTCCACCATGCCTGACTTTTTTTTTACATGGGTGATGGAGATCCAAACTTTAGTTTTCATGCTTACACACCAGTGTTTGGCCAACCAGACCATCTCCCCAGTCTTCTTGTTGCTATTTTTTGTGTGTGTCTTACTTTACTACTATCTGAAAAGCAGATTGAAATGGACCCGCAAATCTTGCTGTTCTGTGGTTTGTTTGTTTTTTAGATCTGTTTTCTTTCATAGAAGGTGTCATCCCTCTGTAACGGGTCAGTATCTCTGACTTTGTTTTCGGGTGTGGGGTTCCATGTGTTTATCTCATCTGGGAGTGAGTGCTCCATTAGATATGGTGTCCCATGAGGTCGTTTTTCATCACCAATAGAAAAGCAACACAGAGCACTTTGCTCTGTTCTTCAGTATCTTGGTGGCCCCAAGGAAGCACCGCTGTTGCCCTTGTTACTGGTCATACACAGTTGGAGGTGATGCTTTTGCTCCTATGAAGGTGGTTGATTGACCTGTTGTCTGTCTCCTGTGACTCTTCATTGCTCACTTCCTGTTGTAAGAATCAGGTGAAGTTCCAACGGCCTCCCTGCCCTCTCCTTCCAGAAGGAAGTATAAAGAACCAGAGAGCCCAATTGTGATGGATGGTCAGTAGGCACAGCTGAGCTCATGGCCACAGAAACTTCTCAGCATGGAGGACTACATTCTATAATACATACAAACCGGGAAACAAGCCTAAAGGTCACAAAGATGGCTGTTGTCAAGTCCAAGGAAACAACAGCTCTTTCCATGAACAGACAAATTAGAACCAACCACAGGGGTGCATTTGACAATCTGAGTATGGACATCACACCCATCAGATCCCACGGGACCAACCTGATTCATGACAGCCTATGGGAGCAGCTGAGGCTGACCTGCTCTGTTAGGTAAACTCCACCAGCTCCACTTACGACTCCAGATTGTTGCAAGATGTCCTAGCTTCATTCTGTTGCTATGACAAATGCCATGAGCAAAAGCAGTTTAGGAGAGAGAATGGTTCATGTCCGTTTGCAGCAGTTCTCAATCTGTGGGTCGCAACCCCTCACAGGGCTCACAGATAGCCTGCATATCAGAGATTTACATTATGATTCCGAACAGTGGCAAAATTACACTTTTTCAGCAGTAATGAAAAACTTTCATTGTCAGGGGTCACTGAAACTTGAGAACTATATTAAAGGGTCACAGAATTAGGAAGTTTGGGGACCACTGGGCTACACGGTATAGTCCTGCTTTGAGGAAAGCCAGGGCAGGAACTCAAGCAGGAAGTCGAAGTAGAAACCACTGCTTGCTGGCTTGCTCTCTGGCTCGTGATTAGCAAGCTTTCTTATACAGCCCAGGACTATCTGACTATGAATGGCTTCTGACCACAGTGAGCCAGGCACTCATATATCGATGTACAAACAAGACAGTCAGTCTTCCACAGGCATGTCCATGAACCATCCTCGTCTGGGAAATTCCTCAACTGAGACTTGGCTCTCAGGTGACTTCTAGACTCCAGCTATCAGTTAAAGTTAATGAGAACAGAGGGTGTAGGAAGTTGTGTTAATTACCGAGTGATAGCCTCACAAAGCTAGCAAAGGAAGGATCTTGAGGTGAATGGGTGGATGAATTAGTTAATGGTTTTCAGAAAAAGATGATGCTATATACAGTAAATGCATAAAGTTGTAAAAGCTAAGTCATGCAGAATGAGAAATCAAACATAGGCTCGCATATAACGCGGACATATAAGGCTCCAGTGAGTGAGATGCCACCCTAGCAGTCAGAGCAGGGAGAAAGATAAAACACCTAGCCCTCACTTGGCGCTGGTGAGATGTGCAAAACTACATTGCGAGGGACAACTTCCGCCTGCTCTGGGCTTGGGGAAGCATTCATTATCCAGTTTTTCACCTACAGGGATCCTGCAGCATCCTAAGCAATACCTTCTGGAGGAGATTGTGTATGCTGCCTGTGTCTCCTCCACAGCTGAAGGCTGAGTGCAGAGTGTTGCCGCGTAGCCTGGTAATTAATAATCCGTGAATTGTAGTTCTGTTCGCTCCAGTATTTGTAAAGATAATTACTTAATCAAGAATTCATTGTTACCAATGTGTTAAGTTTGACTCCTGGGGGTTCTCCAGGGAAAGCTTTTGAAGTATAAATACCTATAAAATGCAAATATATTTTTTGTTTTAAAATAAAGATTAATTATGATAATTATTGTAGAAGCCTTTTACTAAACAAATGAGCTTTATGATTAGGAAGATAAACAAGAACACACAATTAATTAGTTGGTGAGTGCTCCAGTTTGGCCCAACCAGTGCTAGGCAACTGGTGGTTTCTCCCACTCACTCACCTGGCCAATTGCTGCTTAAGAACAGGGTTCAAATGGGAGAGTGGCAAATTCTGGGCACCTGCTGTCCATTGGCACAATTATTGTCCCAATGATCTAAGCTATGGAAGTTTTAAGTTGGGATTGTCTCTAGCCTTTTTGATTTCAGTATCTTACTTAACATTGAATTAATTGTGGTTCTCTCTCTCTCTCTCTCTCTCTCTCTCTCTCTCCACACACACACACACACACACACACACACACACACGACAACCACTTTGGTAGGTTAAATGATAAAAGATATATATCCTGGTCTATATTTATTTTTCTTATTTTTTTATTTCCTTCCTTTCTTCCTTTTCATACATGTGTGCAACAGTTGGGCTATAGAGTTCAGAGGAACGACCCAAGGGAGTTGATTCTCTTCTCCCATTTTATAGGTCTTAAGGTTCAGACTCAGATTACCAGGCTTGGTGGCATTCTTTACCCATTGAGCCATTTAACCAGTCCTGCATCTATTTTTCTTATATTTTCTCTTTTTCCTGTGTGCGTACGTGTGTGTGTGTGTGTGTGTGTGTGTGTGTGTGTGTGTGTGTGCCTGTTCTCTGTGGGTGTTCACATATGTGTGCATGTGCCTTGTGCTATGTAGGTGTTCATATATCTGTGATGTGTATTTGTGTACATGTACATATCAGGAGATTCGAGGCACATAAACAGAGGTCTCTTCTGATCACTTTGGTCTCACTAAACTTAGAGCTCATTGGTTCAGCTAGGCTGACTGGCAAATGAACTCCAAAGGTCTACCTGTTTCTTTTCCCAAAAGCTGCAGTGATAAACATGTGCTTCCATGCCTGGCTTTCCATGGTTCTGGGGCCCTGAACTCTGGTTCATGCTTGAGTGGCTGTCACGTTACCTACTGAGCTATTTCCCCTCAGTTTGTTTCTTGGACCATGGCTTGGCAGTACCCCGAGGGCCTACTGGTCAACATTGAATGTACAAATGCTCTAAGTCAATGTCTTGTGGGAAGCACAGGAATCACGTTTTAACAATCTCTCTAGTGAGCTCCTGGGGACACTGTGTTCCAAGTTTAGCACTGCTTAGTTCCATATTTGCATCCTTCAAGATGTCAGTCTCACCTGTGACTGACATGAGCACCCGAGCTGTAGCCAGAAGAGCTAGCACTACTCTTTATTTTAATGTAATTGTATTAAGTTTAACTTATCTGTCTGCAAATTTATTATTATGTTACTACAGATTGAACCTAGGGCATTGTGAATGCTAGGCAAATTCTGTACCACTGGGCCACACTCCTATCCACTCATTGAGGGATTCTAGGCAGGTGCTCTACCACTGAGCCACGCCCCCAGCCCCTCACTGGGGGATTCTAGGCAGGGCTCTACCACTAAACCATGTCCCAAGCCCCTCACTGGGGAATTCTAGACAGGGGCTCTACCACTGAGCCATGCCCCCAGCCCCTCACTGGGGGATTCTAGGCAGGAGCTCTACCACTGAGCCACGCCCCAGCCCCTCCCTGGGGGATTCTAGGCAGGGGCTCTACCACTGAGCCACGCCCCCAGCCCCTCACTGGGGGATTCTAGGCAGGTGCTCTACCACTGAGCCACGCCCCCAGCCCCTCACTGGGGAATTCTAGGCAGGGGCTCTACCACTGAGCCACACTCTCAGCCTTTCACTGGGGAATTCTAGGCAGGGGCTCTATCACTGAGCCACACTCTCAGCCTTTCACTGGGGGATTTTAGTCAAGTTCTCTACCTCTAGATACATCCTCAGCCTCAAATCACTTTAGTGCTTTGAAGCACTTCATTGAGCTGTGATTGACAAAACACGACACATATCCTAGCACGTGGAAGACCGAGACAGAGGAATATCAATTTAAAGTCAGCATGGGCTACATAGTGTGATACCATCTCAAAGAATAAAAACAACATGAAGTTGGACACATTTAATATATATTACTTTATGAGTTTAGAGATAAGTATACACTTGTTAAATCAATACCACAGACAGTGCTATGAGCATCTCTATTGCCTCTGAAAATGTCTACCACCTTCTTTATTAGTATTATTATTTCTGTTTATCTTTTGATAAAAATATTTAACATGAGATATACACTCATAGCAAATGCTTAAAGGTAAGTTGTAGTGTTATTAACTATAGGCAATATGTCATGACTATATGTGGTTAGTGGCTACTTTATCAAATAGCATAGAACTAAGTAATAGTGTAACAGCACTAACACAGACCATCCTTGTTGCAGTAGTCACTGTAACAATAGCAAACACTTATGTGAGACAGAAATCTTGAGGTTTTGAAACTTGAATTTACTAGACATCATTTTTTCATTCATCCATTTAAAAATATTCCAAGATAAGGTATTTCTTGAAGATAGTGAGTTGGTCAACATCTGGTTAGCTAGGTCTTTCAAGCAGAAGGGATTGAGTATTGGGTATTCGTTAGGCCAGTGTCGAACGAATAAAAAAGTAAATGCTGCTGAAACCCAGATTAATATCATAGAAGAAATATGATCCAACTCTCCTTGGATCTGGAAAATTGGAGGGAGCCTGGGGAATGTGAACAGAGCGGGCACTAGTAGCATTCATGACACTTGCTCAGTTTACTTGGGGACTCAGTGTCTTTGTTGCCAGGGATTGCAAATATATAAGCACTGTAGAACAAGAAAAACTGAAAGTTATAGCCTGCAATAGTTAGCTTTCATTCTCAACTTAATACAATGTAGAACCATGAAGAGATTATGGTTGGGGATTATCTATATTGGCTTGGTCACTGAGCATCTCTGTTGTAAACTGTCTTAACTGATTTTGGAACACCCAGCCTACTGTGGGAGGCTTCATTCTCTAGGCAGGGGATCCAAATCAGTAGAAAAGTAGAGCAAAGAAGCCGAGAGCAAGCAAGCAAGCAAGCATATGTTCATTTCTCTCTGTTTCTGACTTTGGATGTGACATAACCAGCTATATTCTCACCATAACTTACCTTCTATCATGAACTGCAACTGGGAATTGTGAACTACCACAACCCCACGTCTCTTTAAGTTGCTTTTTTTTTTTTTTTTTTTTTTTTTTTTTGGTAGAGCATATTAGCATAGTGATATGTGAAACTAGGGCAGAACCACTGAGGTCTTTTACCTCTTCAGAGATATAGACCCCAGGGGAAGACAGGAAGTAAGTCCTATGTTCTTCTGCTCATTCCACGATTCTCACCGATGGCTTCCTTTGGTGGAATCTAGTTTTTTGACATATACGATGGTTATTATTGTCAGTGTGACAGATCATTGAAGATACAAGTTTCTAGGCACGTCTGATGGATTATCTAGATTAGATTAACTCAGTTGGGAAGATCCCTCATACCATGAATATGTGAGAGATCATGCCATGGACTGGGGTTTTAGACTGAATGGATGAAAGAAGAAAATAAGAATGAGCTCCAGCATTCATCTTCCTGTGCTCCCTGGCTGAGGAGCCCCTGTGATGAGGCCTCCCCCCTCCATGCCTTCCCTATCCTCCCCCAGTGGCTTATTCCCCACTAATGCCTATAACTGTCTTCCCTTATTGTTTCAAGTATTTTCACATGTGGATAAGGTAAACATACAGGATGTAGCTCTGTATTTTGCCTAAAGTCACAAGTTAACGGTTTGCAAAGCATCCTTTGGAGACTCCCTGTCTTTGGCCACCGCCCTGCCAGGTATGAAAGGGTGGACTTGGAGCTGAGGGAAAAGAGACCAAACAACTCCATGCACTTCTCTTGGTGTCCCGTCCTTGTAAGTGTATGGACAATGTCATCTCTTTCAGAGCTTCATAGCACATGTCAGTCAATCTCTCCAACAGTAACTTCAGTGTGTATAAACTAATTTCAGTCTATGGGAAACTGTCCTAGCTACATCTTAGAATACGTACAGAGCTCCATGTGCTTGAGGTAACAACTAACCCCTTTCTCAGGACTTCATCTCACATTGCTAGTTGGTATTAGGCCAGATGAGCTGGTCACATTGTCTTAGGTAGGAGAACTTGGAGACTGAAGTAGATGGATTCCTGCCCACCATTCTCCAGATTCCTTCACTGTTGAGGTTTGGTCTGTTGCTATGTATGGTAATGCTCTGTATGGTAATGCTAAGTGTGGGCTCCCAAGGGCTGGGTGCCCCAGACACAGCTCACTTGTAGACCCAAGTGATGCTCCTGACCTTGTCTCCAAGTTATTTCTGATTGGTATTGGTGAATAAAAATGCCTACAGCCTCTAGCTAGCAGAATTGAGATGGGTGGGCTTGGTGTTTCCAGCCTTTGGACCTGGAGGAGACCAAGAAGGGAAAGAACAAGGTAGAGAGAGGAGAAAGACACCATGGGTTAGGAGTCAAGAAAATATGGCCCTGAGGGTTGGCCAACTGGAGTTAAGAGCAGTCCAGATGAAACATAGTAAGTAATAACTTGGGGGTTATCCATAGGAAATAGATTTTACTAGCATAGATGGTAGATATCTGCCCAGCATTGGTGCTGATAAAAGCCTGTGTGTCTTTTATCCAGGAACTGAATGATCAAAGGTAGGGTAGAAGCCCCTGATTGAGATTAAATATTTCTACAACTTATTCCCTTGTGAAACCCATGTAAGGGAAAAGAAAGGATGGAAAGATACTGTTCTAGATTACTTTCTGTTGCTGTGATAAAATGCTCTCACCAAAAGCAACGTGAGGAATAAAGGGGTTACCTCATCCATTGCCCGGCTTCAAGGACAGACCTGACTGAGGTGGCAAGGGAATGAAGAAAAAAAGAAGCAGAGAGACACACGGACAGTAAAGTTGGGAGTCAGGGGGTCTGGACTCTCTGCTGGAAAAATCACAGAGCCTAAGGCTCAGCGCATCTATTAGAGAGGGTTGGACAGGGAGGCAAGGCTGTTGTATACAGCTGAACGAGGAGGCAGATTTATTACTTGCAGATAGAGGCAGGTTTTATGGGATACAACTAGAGCAATGGTTTTCAGCCTTCCCGATGCTGTGGTCCTTTAGTACACTCTTGTGATTCTGAACCATAAAATTATTTTCATTGCTGCTTTATAACTTCATAGTTTTGCTACTGTTATGAATCATAATGTACATTTCTCATACGCAGGATATCAGATCTGTGACTCCCTGTGAAAGGGTCATTCATTACCCAAAGGGGTCCTGACCCATAGAGGTTGAGAACTACTTATTTAGGCTTAACTTAATCTAGATCTAGATCTAGGAAGCAGGCTTAGCTAATTCTTGTAAGGAGCAGTAAATATTCAGGGCATGGGGAGAGAAAGCTACAGCTGACAGTTTCTTGCACAGACTGTCAACACCTTAGCGAGGACCAGAAAAAGAGTTTGACATATGCCCGTGATTCCACCCCCTACACTTCCAGATCACAGTCTGTCATTGAGAAAAGCAGAAGCCATAGGAGTGCTGCTCACTGGATCGGGCCCTCTCCATCAATTAGCAATTTAAGAGAAATGACCTCAATCAAAATCCTCACTTAAAAAATCCCAACCCAACCTGGACGACTGTAGTTTGCGTCAAGACGATAATACAAACTAACCAGCACAGACATCTCTCCAGCTGTTCTCAAAACTCCTGTGCACAGTCTCCCAGTAAAAGCCCCTTTGCACTCACAGGGTAGGGTCACTACCTTCCCTATTTATGTGTGGATGACACTAAGATTTTCATTTGGGAAACTGACTAGGCAAAATGTGCCCGTTACCTATATCCACAACCCATATGAGGGGAAAAAAATATAAGACACTCTCGAATTTCTCTTTTACTCAGCACTCAAAAATCAGGATATTTAGAAATGTATCCCTCGGTGACAATTTAATGAGCTCAGAGAATTTGAGATTATCGCTTGATTTCAAAGTCCTCCCAAACAGGACAAACTCCAAGAGCACACACAAGTTGGTAATATGAGAGCGTAACTCATGAATTTATTAAACTACAAAGGGATGCATCTGCCTTCCCTGACAGAAACCATAAAATCAACACAGAGCAGAATGTATTAGGAAATTGATTTGAGAGGCCACCACGCAATGGATTCTTGCATCTTGTACAAATGATGATACACTATTTTTTTTTCTATTGCATTTCTGGTTGATCTAACAATTTCAGAGTTGCGCTCCTCCCCTAAGAAATCCAGAGGAAATTCTCTTCCTCCAACAATCACAGCCCTCTTTTCACACATTCTCCTCCTCAGGAGAGGTTTTGGATGACATAGGGTCAGTTATTTTAGTCTGGTCTTGCTCCTTGGAGTTGGTTGTTCTTCTCAGGAGTGTGCTTCTTGACACATCTATTCCCCAGTTTCAGAGGTCTCTAAGACTCATCAGGTCTACTTTGTGTGCTCATTTGAAATTTCTGAAGGTTTTCTCCCTTGTGTTTGTGTTGTATCTGAACCTGTGTGTGGAGGTCAGAGGTCAACATCAAATGTATTCCTCAATTGTTCCCCACATTTATTATTTTTCTCAGACAAGCTCTACTATTGACCTTGAAACTAGTAGATGAGGCTGTGAGACTCAAGAATCCTCCTTTTTTCTGCTCTCTCTACCTTGGCCGTGTTGGTGTTACCATCAGATACTTCCATCCCTGCCTTTTTACTTGGTAACTTAGTTAACTTTATCAACTTGACACATTCCAGAATTCTCTGAGAAGAGAGTCTCAAATTTCCATTTTAGAGTGGCCTGTAGACCGGCCTGTGGAGGATTATCTTGACTGTTAATTATGTAGGAGGCTCCATCCCACTGTGGGCGACACCATTCCCTGGGCAGGTGGTGCTGGGTTATATAAGAAAGAGTTCAGCCTGAACCTGAAAGCAAGAGGGTGAGCCAAAAATCGGTGTTCTTTTTCATAGTTCCTGCTAAACTTCTTTGGGGTTAACTTCTTGGTCAGAGGTAGCACTATGTGGAAGAGCAAGCAGGCATGACTTCAGCGTCCTGTCTTGAGTTTCTTCCCTGACTTCCCTCAGTGATGGACTGTGACCTCAAAGTATAAGCGAAATAATCTGTTTCTTCTCCAACTTGCTTTTGGTCAGTGTTTTATCATAGCAACAAACATAAAACCAGAGTGCTGAATTCTAAGGTTCCTTCCTGGGTCCTCACATTTGCACGACAGGTACAGTACTCCCTGAGCCATCTCCCCATCTTCTATTGGAGTTCTTCACATGCATTCTCCCATCCGCCATATTGAGTTTGTCTTAGGCATGGACAAAGTGCTACCTTTCCTTCTCCTTTCATTGGTTGAAATTACTTCAATGACATGGTGTACCTACTTCGTCTTGCTTCCCTCAGTAACAGGAACCAGGCTGTCCCTGGCTGTTGCTTAGCCTTAGAGCCACTGAGAAGGTGGTAAGGAAAGCCCATATAGAATTCATGACATTCCAACCAAGAGGGCAAGAGATGCTGTTGTCCAAGAGGGCAGTCACAGTTATGTGTCTTCATCCATCCTCATAGATCTGGAGCTTCCAGATATTTCTGTCAGAACCTGAACCATACTTTGGAATGACTGGAAAATTTTGTTTCCTCTGCATTTTCACCACTTACCACCTGAAGAGGTGACGTAATGGCATCTGGATCTAGTGCCTATTATTCTGATTTTGTTGTCCCTTTGTCTGAAATGTTACACAGGTTTGTGTTTTCTGGGCAGTCATGGAAGATTTAGTATATTTCCTTCCATGTGCTCTGCATCTCTGTATGTCTCTGTTTGCACATGTTAATGTATTTGCAGGTGCATATGTGTGTTTGTACATATCCACATGTGTGCTCATGAAAGGTAGAAGCCAGAGGATAACCTTAGCTGCTTGCCTCAGGTGCTTACCACCTTGTTTTTTGTTGACCTAGCATTCACTAATTTGACTAGACTAGATGGACACAGTAAGTCCCACGGATCTGCCCATCTCTGCCTCCCCAACACTGGGGTTGTAACCATTTATCATACTGTTTTAAATTCATTTTGTTTCGTTTTCTTGGAAAACATGGGTTCTGGGTGAGGGGTGAAATTAGATCCTCATGCTTGCACAATGTTCTAGGTTTTTTTTTTTTTCCTGTTGCTATAACAGACAAACAAACAAACTCTGACCAAAAGCAACTTGGGGGTGGGGGAAAACCAGTTTATTTCCAAGTTATAGTTCATCATTGAAGGCAGTCAAGGCAGGAACTCAAAAACTGGAACAGAAACCATGGATTGCTTCTTGCTTCTTCTTAGGCTCACACTTAGCTAGCTCTCTTACACAGCCTAGCAGCCTAGGGAATGTAGCTGCCCACAGTGGAATGAGTCCTCCTATATTAGTTAACAATCTAGACAGTTCCTTGCAGACATGACCACAGGCCAGTCTGACTCTAGGCTGTTAAACTGACCATTCACACTAACTAGGATACACAACAGCATATTACCAGGGTCATCTCTGCACCTTCTTCCCTGCCACACATACCGCCCCCATTTCTAAACACTCTTACCACAGAGGGAAGCATACATATAAATTATGTTCGAAGACCAGTGAGTTCTTTCATCACATGGTCAAACAAAGCCAACCCATGTGGCCATGCTCCTTTCAGACGTGTGGCCCAGACACGGGATTACTGTCTTTGTTTCTAGAATTCACATCAAACATCTGTGTTGGGAATTGAGGCAAGCATAAAATCACAGTCCTGTGGTCATGATTTCATCGTATCTGTTCATTAGGAAGACAGATGTCCTTTCTGGACAAGCATCGAGACCCAACAGGGCCACTTAGCAATTTGACTTCGAGTTGGTAAACGTTGAATGTTTCAGCACCTGAGGTTGATCTCCCCCAAGGTAATCTAATTCGTAGAAATAGATGCATTTAATTTTCAACAGTTGGAATTATTTTTTTCACTCCATGTACTGTAACACCGTAGCTGTGTCTCTTTAACACCCCAGTCAGGCCATTATCAGAGCTTGTTTAGCAATAAAAATCAATGAATTCAGTGTAGCAACTCATTTTATGACTCGACTGGTTGTGTTAACAATCGGTCTATTTGGGCATTTAGCTCTCAAAGATTAAAGACCAAACATCAGTGAGCGTTCACAGCCAGGGAGATTGTTTATCAGTTTTAGCGACTGCTCACCTCTTTAAGCTCTTTTTCACAGAGATAACGCTGGAGGCTAATCATCATTAATAGCAACGTTTACCTGAGTTTCTGATGGCCTTGTGCTCTGGAGGGCCTTCTGTCTCAGGTTCCTACCTTTTCTCCAGGCACAGCCTGAGGCTCCCGCCTCCAAACACAGCAAAGCCCTGAACATCATTCAGGGCTCTTAAGTGAGAACAGAGAAGGTGAGTCTTAAGTATTTCTATCTTTCTACTCATTTAATAAGGAGTGGAAAGGTAGAAAAATTTTGTTCTGTGGACTAGCAAGATGGCTCAGTGGGTAGAGGTGCCTGCCACCAAATCTGATGACCTGAATATGATCCCCAGACCGACGTGATGGGAGAGAACCAATTCCCACTCCTCTGACCTCCAAATATATTCTTTGGGACATATACTCTCTCACAAACACATATGTTCACGCACACATAGAAAATAAATAAAAATGTGACTAATAATAATACATAATTATAAAAAGAAAATTTACCCTTCAGTGATTAGGAGATGACAAGGGATTAGTTAGACTACTACTTAGTAGCACAAAATATTTCACATATGGATGCTACATGTTCAAACTTATCTTCTCCCCCTCCTTAGAACAAGGACAGTATGATCTTGTCTTCTTTTGTCACTCTGTATGCTCTGGATATACCAAGGAATACACTGTATGCTGTAGGTACACCGTGTCCCCTTAGGCTACTCTGTATGCTCTGGGCATATCATGTGGCTCTGATACTCAGTGTCTATCTTAAGTTACTCATGCTCTGGGTGCGACATAGCACCTTGGGTTACTCTCTATGCTCTGGGTACCTCACTTCCCTCTGGGTCATTCTGTAAAACTTATACCTGTTCTCTTGGATTATTTTATACACTCTAGACACACCATGATCCCTCAGGTCACTCTGTATTTTATGAACAAGCCACGTCTTCTTGAGTTATTCTGTGTTCTTTGAACATGTCATAACCCCTTGCCACCTGCACTAATTGGGAAAGCTGGACCAGGAGAGCTAACCATGTGCCCTCATTGGCTGAAGCACTCAAGAGAGCAGATCCTGAACCTTGCCTGGGCAACGTGGTGGAGCTGGCCCTGATGGCAGAGGCACAGGTAAACCAACCCCAAGGGTATGAGAGCTGGAGAGCTGTCCCAACCCCTCAAAGTCTGCAGCACTTGGGAGAGGGGACCACGTGCCTTGACTAGGCAGTACAGTGGAGCTGGCTCTAGAGGTGTGGGTGTGGATGAGCCTGCCAAAGGCATGAGAGCAGGAGAGCTGATTCTGCCTATTGCCAGTGGCAGCACTGGGTGGCCTGGCCAGAGCAGTGTGCTAGAGAGCTCGCCATGGTGGGGCAGATAAAGGAGAGCTGGGGCTGACCAGCTCAGCTACCACCTAGGTCCAGTATGAGGGATCTGAATTGACCCACCCTCAAATCTCTGTCATCTGCACATAGTTGGGTCATGTGAAAGGGCCAGTCCTGCTGATCCAGAGCTGCAGGATCTCTACGACACAGGGCAGCAACAAAATAACTGGGAGGAATCCCAGTGAGGATCCAATATCGATGGTGTCACAGAAGCCAGAGATCTCAAACTAGACCAGTGACTCATTGCCAAGAATATTTGCAAGTGAAGATGTGCAGACAGAGGGGTATACTGTGGGACGCACTGTGACACACTACAGCTTCCACGATGAGATGTCTTCTATGCTTTGTTTTTGTTTGTTTGTTTGTGTATGTGTTTTACTTGCAGGGGAGGGGAGGTTGCAAGGTCAAAGGGTAAATATAAGGGGGATGGGGAGATGAGCAGGATGAGGGTGTATGATATGAAACTCACAAGGAATCAATAAAAAGTTTAAAAAAAAAAAAAAAAAGCTAGCTAGTACAATGCCGCAGGCTGGGTAGAGCTACTCTGTACTGCAATTAGCACCAAGTAGGGGCTCAGCTCTGAAGCGCTTGAACAGTGAGCATCTCAGGCTTGCCACACATAGAGTGCGGTAATGATAGTCAAGAGTGAAGAGAAATTCTAAACATACCTTCTGCGCTGATCACGTTTTTTTTTTTTTTTTTTTTTTTTATGACGCTCTGGAAAGCCATTTAGAGATTCTATTTCAAGCATCCTGCTCCTACACAAGGGATCAGGCAGCCTGCTATTCCCTCAGCCCCCTAAGCCAGTCATGAGCAGCTGCACTGCGGTCCTCTTCATTTCCGGGTCTCGGCAGGGTTGAGGAGACCCAGAGTTCCACTTCATGCATCTTCCTCTGACAGGACACTGCAGATCACAGAGCCAAAGAGCACAAAGATATCATCAATTAACCTAATAAAACTGATTTAAAAGGCCTTGAAACTTGAGAGTGAGCTTGGTGGCTGGAAAAGATCTTTCGGCTGCCTTGAAGTCATGAAATCAAATGATCCATTGACCTCCACAACCTCCCATATTTGGCAATGTCTTGACAAGAGTCGCTCTTCCATGGCCGAATTAACCTTCATTTGGCAGGTGGGTATCCACAGACTCTTTGCTCTTTCCCCAGGCCCCTTCCTCCTTCATCTCTGGCCTCAGGTTACTAGTTCAGGCTCAGCATATACTTCATACAAGCTCAGGTCCATTGTAGAAGGACGCTTTCCTAGAGACAGAGTCTCTCTCTGTGAGTGGTTCTCAGCCTTCCTAACACCAAGACCCTTTCCTACAGTTCCTCCTGCTGTGGTGACCCTCAACTATAAAACTATTTTTGCTGCTACTTCATAACTGTAATTTTGTCACTGTTATGAATTGTGATGTAAATATCTGTGTTGTCAATGGTCTTAGGCAACCCCTGTAACAGGGCCATCACACCCCCAAAGGGGTTGTGACTCATAGGTTGAGAACCACTGCTCTATGTTGTCTAGGGTGGTCTTGAACTCTTGTCATCCACTTACCCCCACTTCCTGACTGCTAAGATTATAGGCATGTGTCTGTAACTAGTCTAGGCTGTGGTTTAGTTGTTTTTGTTTTGTTTTTTAAACACTTATTTATGTGTATCTGATTTTATTTATGTGTATGTGACTGTGTGCATACAGGTGTGCGCAGATTCCCAGGGTGTCGAGAAAAGGGTGTTAGCTCCTCTGGAGCTGAAGTCACAGGCAGTGAGCAGCACAACGTGGGTGTTAGCAACTGAACTTTAGTAAGAGCAGTGTACACTCTTTACCACTGATCCGTCTCCCCAGCCCCATAGGCAGAGTTCTTTTTAAACATCTTTTACAAAAATGGAAAACATGTACTGTGAAAAGAATTCACCATCCTGAGAATTATATAATCTCACAAAATTCCTTGTCTCATTCTCTTCTTTTGCACAGTTGGAGCCAATAGCTTCTCAGAGCCTGTTCTTTATGTGTTTAGAGGTGTATATGTGTACATATACAGGCATAAACTTAGGAACGTACATGATGCTTTAGTTTATATTTAACCCATGTTGTTTCCGACAAATACTTTTTACATTTTTGCAGTATTTTCTTCATTTATTTTATATATGCAAATGTATGCATGCATGCATGCATACAACAAGACATTTATGAAGGTCAGAAGACAGGAGTCATTCCTCGACTTCTACCACACAGGTCTTGTAGGCATTAGATATGGGTCAGCTGATACTGTTCCTTAGACACCATCCAATCTGCTGTCTGGTGCTGACTGAACGCCTGAGATATTCTTGGGGGAGGCAGCCACTGGTCTTCAGTGTACACAGAAAGCCTGAAGAGTTTGGGTTCTGATGTCATAGAGCTGGTGGCAGCAGCAGCGAGGTAGATGCACTCATCAGCAAGAGGCAAAGGCAGGCAGGCAACATGGTTTTCCCTCAGCTCTCTGTATCTGTTTTGCTGCGGAAAGTGCCACCTGCTCCGGGGGATAGTCTCTTCTCCTTGTCCATCTTTCCTGAAAATGCTCTCATAAACCCACCCAGAGGTGTGTCTCTTAGTTGATTCCAGATCTAATCAAGTTGACAGTCAAGATTAACCATTACACATAGAAACCTTTTCCATAGGAGAGTGATAAAAGGAGCATTGCTGGAGAATATGTCTTAATGAGATCCGCTCATTCATTTACCACCCTGGCAATAACTGCAGAAGACCTGCTAAGTTAAAGTCATTGTGTGGAAGGTGGCAAATGGCACACGAGAGAACTAAAGAAAAAGATAGATGGTGTCACGAAGGAGCCACCACATAAGACAAGAAGCAAAGAATTCTGAAAGGCAAGGAGTGACGCTTGATGGAACCCAGGGAGGGCCAGGGTGCTTGCCTCCACATCTGCTTCAGGTCTAGGATAAATCACTTCTCCACAGTGAGACCATGGCCATCATGTTATTCAGATGGTCTAGGATGTCACTGGAGCAGGATTCAGAGATCTGTTTGACGTTCCTTTCCCCTCGAGTATGTGGTGCTGGGTAGAGGTACAAGTGTGTCATAATGTACTTGTAGAGATTAGAGGATAACTTCATTGATGATTCTCTCCTTTAGTCTTTACATAGGTTCTGGAATTGAACGAACTCCAGTTGCCAGACTTGTGTGGACAGCACCTTTATCTAATGAGCCCTCTTGATGATCCTCCTCCAACAACTTCTCCTTCTCTTCCTCCTCCTCCTCCCTTCCTTCCTTCCTTCCCTTCCTTCCTTCCTTCATCTTTTTTCTCATCCTTTTTTTACTTCCTTTATTCCCTCTCTGTCCTCCTCGTGCTCCTCTTCCTCCTCCTTCTTCATCTTCTTTTGGAGACACTCTGTTGTTGAGCCTTGGAAAGCACCAATTCAGCTAGACTGGTCCCATGGACTCACCTAGCTCCACCTCCACAGTGCTAGGATGATAGGCATACACCACCCAAGTGGACATTTCCGGTTGTGTCAGGTGATGCGATCTCACGTGATGTTTCCCTTAAGAAGACTCGTGATGTTTTGCTGAGGCAAGACCCTTGGGAGTCCAAGTGATGTTTGGAGAGAGTATACATTGGACTTAACGTACAGTGGAGGGGCACTTGCATAGCTAGCCTTGTAAAGATTCATTGGTCTCACGTTGAGAGAGGCAGGGCAGACAGCTTCTCCTGGAGCCCCAGCTGGTTCTGGTCACTCCTTCTGGCTGTTTCTGCTGGATCATGCCACTGTTGTGGTTCACGTTTGGCGTCCTGACACTGCTGAACTGGACTGATGTGTTCTGACAATGGAGAATTGGAATCACCCTAAACAGGTCCACATCTCCTCGTCCTATTTACCATCTTTACTCCTTTAGCTTTGAACGATGGGCTAGAAAGGGTGGGGGAGTGTCAGAGCATTTGAGGACCTGGATTACAATAGGTTTTGAAACATCTAAGCCTACACACCAGTGTGCCTGACTTACTATGTGGGTTCTGGGGTCAGAATGCTGATCCTCATGCTTATGTAGCAAACGCTTTACCCCTTCACCCCTTTGAAAAATCTACAGCAGGCATTTTGCAGACAAACTCACCCAGCCTTGTTCTGCCAGGGTTAATAAATTCAGATATAGAGAGATAGAGAGATAGAGAGATAGAGAGATAAAAATAGATATATATCAGACTTAAGATCCCAGCTGGCAGATACATTGAATCTCAATAACTTAGGCACTACCCCTGTTGTGTTGTAGGAATTGAGCCTGTTTGGGCCAGAGTTTCTTAGGGATGAGACACTTGAGCACTTTGCCTCTGTGTTTAGAGGCAGATACTGTTTCCTGTACTTGGGATTTTCAGTGTCTCCAAGAGGCTCATGTATTGAGGACTCGATTGCCAGCCTGTGGTGCTATTGTGGTGGAACACATAAGAGGCAGGGTATAGCAGAAAGAAATTCACAGCAGGCATGCTCTAGAAAGGATCTCAGGCCCTTCCTGTCCTTTTCTTTCCAGCCACCATGAAGTAAACAGATGTCCACAATGATGGATTGAAACTCTGAGCCAAAATCAGCTTTTCCTCTTTCTAAGTTGATCATTTCAGGGTTTTTGTTTTTGTTACTGTTATATAGAAGTTAGATCACTCACATAGTATTTTTGAAGGAGAGCCTCAGTTTGAAAGAATATTTTCTGGGTGGTGGTTTGAATGAGAAATGTCCCTGACAGGTTGGTGTGTTTGAACACTTGGTCCCTGGTTGGTGGCACTGTTTGGGAAGGTTATGGAACTCTAAGGAGGCGAAGGATTCCTGGGGAAAGCATGTTATGGGGGTGACCTCACTCTACTTCCTTTTTCCTCTCTCTCTGTTTCCTGTGTGTGGAGGAAATGTGATCATATAGTTTCCTGACTCTGGAATCCATTTCCTACATTTGCTGTTGTGGTAGTGGACTCTATCCCTCTGTAACTGTAAATCAGAATAAATCCTCTCTTCCTTAAGTGGCTTTGGTGTTTATTTTATCAGAGTCACAGAAAAGCAGCCAGTATACCCAGGACATATCCAGTACAGGATTTCAGATTCTCTCTCTCTCTCTTTCTCTCTCTCTCTCTCTCTCTCTCTCTCTCTCCTCTCTCTCTCTCTCTCTCTCTCTCTCAGTTTTTGGCTTTAATTCACAGTCAGGAACATGTTTCTTATCTGTCTGCTGCCTATACACACTTGGACCTGACCTAAGTCGTCTATTGGAGGAAATGAACTGTGCATGGTCTCCCCTCCCTTAAAATGATAAGACTGGTTAGGAACTCCTTCTGAGAAGCTCAGCTTTCTGTAAGTCTTGTCTCCTGAAGGCTCCCTGTAGTTAGATAGCCAGGAAGGAAAGACACTTTCTGCTCCGGCCCAACTTTGACCTGACACAGTAAAGAATCTGATAACTTCTAGAAGCTTCCTCCATTCAAGACAACTTCTGCATTCCTTTTTATCATGGTGAATACCTATCAGGAAGGCATGTAGAAAAGAGAAAGGTGTCCCAACAGCAATGTTTCCATTTGGTTCTCAGCTTCACCCGTCAAGCAATATGACTTTATGAAATCCATCTGGGCTTGGTGTCTTCTTCCATAAGATAGCTAGCTTTAATACCCCACCTCACCACCATGAATGATGTCTGTGAGGAGCCAACAAATCAAAGGAACTAACCTCAAAACCTTCCCTTACCAAGTACAAAGCTTTGTTTGAAAGCACCTCATTAGGTAATCTCCATTCCTGTTGACAGCGGGGAGAAATTGGCAGGCTTCATGTAGCTTTCTGTTGGTATTTCCATGAAAGCATCCAACCTTTCTATGTCTTCATCTCCCTCTCATATTTTTCTCCATCTCTTTATATGCACTAAGGGTAATTTCATTGTATCTATTCTTTGTATTTCATTTATTTATTCTCTTCAGCTGTGTGCACTCTGCTTGGCCTCCCTGCTGGGTTTGAAATTCCAAAGACAGTAGTTTTGCACTTCCAGAAATTTTGTTTATCTTTTCTTTTTTAACTTAAGCCATTGACCCAAAATATCAGAAGAAATGTTGGCATGAAACTGGGTCTTATCTTCCAGCTGCATCAAAGAGAGTGGTGTGAAGATTCTGGTCCTGGGCCAGTGAGATGGCTCAGTTGGGTAAAGATACCTGCTGCCAAGTCTGATGACCTGGGCTCATCCCCAGGACCCAGAGGGCAGAGGGAGACTTTGAACTCCTGCCAGTTGTCCTCTTGGCTGTATATGTACACTGTGTCATGTGTTCATTGACACTGCCCCCCAACACCCACACACACAAACACATTAAATAAGTGTATAAGACAAAAAGTGTAAGATTCTGGTGTGCTGATGATGTTGTCAAGCTGGATGCTTGTCTGTTTTTTAACCATTTTTAAAGATTATTTGGGAAGGGTATATGCATTTGAGTATAATGCCCATGGAGGCAAAAGGTTGGAGGTGGATCTCCTTAAACTGAAGTTACAGACTGTTGCGAGCTGCCCTATATGGGTGCTGGGAACCAAACTTGAGTCCTTGGAAGATCAGAAAGTGCTCTTACCCAATGAGCCATCTCTCTAGCCCCTACACTCTCTGCTTATTCTGGGAAAGCTAACACAATAATGAAATTGCATCTAAAATTAATACTGGCCAATTAATGATGTTTGACATTGAGATATGGGTGGTGATTTTATGGTTATAGTTACTGTGATCAAATTAATAAGCCCTAAAATTGGGTAACACCTACTCTCAGTAATAAAAATGCATTACATTCTATGGGGTTCCATTATTTTCTTTCTTTTTTATTTGTTTATTGTTTGTTTTTAAAGACAGGGTTTCATTATTTGCTCTCATTGTCCTGAAACTCACTATGTAGACCAGGCTGGCCTCGAACTCAAAGAGATCTGCCTGCCTTTGTTTTCCAAATGCAGGGATTAAAAAGACTTGTATTACCATGCCTGGCCCTCATTATTTTCTATAAGCTCTTGTTCTCATATGTTTAACCCCAGTATAATTTTTAAAGATCATCTATATTATGAGTACATGTGTCCTTGTGTAGTTATGTGTGCAGGAATGCAGTACTTACAGAGGCCAAAAGATGGCAGTAGATTCCCCTGGAGCTGGAGTTAGAAGGTGTTGTGAGCCACTATGTGAGTGCTGGGAACTGAACTCAGGTCCCAATGAGAACAAGTAGTATCCTTTCTAGCTGAGTCTGGTCTCTCCAGCTCTGAGGCTCCTTTGTCTTCCATAGCTTTTTGCTTTCTTATTTTTAACCCATTTTAATGTGTTTAAATCATTTGGACATTACTAATTTAAAGTTTTGTTATCTTGAGTTCTTGGGCTACATTGTAGCCCTGTGGTATCTGCTGATACTTACTCCCTGAATGCTTTATAATTTTGGATTATGAATTCATCTTCAGTGGAATGTCAGCAGCTATGGGATTCTGGGTTGTTGGGCTCTATGTTTAATGGATTTTCTCTCTTTTTATATTTTATTTATTAAGTGTGTCTGTGCATGTATATGTCTGTACACATGCCATGACATGCACGTAAAAATCTAAAGACAGACTGTGGGAGTCAGTTCTCTTTTCTCTTTTCCACCAGGTGGGTCTTGGGGTTCAAACTCAGGTTGGTGGTCTCTTTGTGGCAAGCCCCTTTACCCACAGAGCCCTCTTGCTGGCTCCTGGGATATGCATTTCTTCTGTGCAGTTTTATATTTTCTCTCTGTGGTCACTCAAAGGTGTCAGTCACCAACTGGACTAGAATCTATGAAAATTTCTGGGCATGGTGTTTACTGGCTACGTAGCTACTGTAAATGGAAAATTGTAAAGGGAAACCTCCAACTGTCCATGGGCCAGTCATGAGAAATTCCCAGGGTGTGCTTTATTTAATTCCAAGAACTCAAGGAAAGAGAAGAGGGTCTCTTTCCTTCTGTTCCCTCGTGACTTGTGTCTAGGGGGAGCTTTCTGATGTGGGAATAGGAGGGTGGGTTCTCTTTAACTGTGTTACAGTGATTACTGACTCAATACCTCTGAACTTTGATATTTCCTGTTGTCAAAAGTCTCACAATAGTGACCCAAAGGTATAGCTGTGTACACCAGATGGAACTGTTAGCCTGTCTGAGGCTCACAACCCCTGTACCCAGACAGAGGAAGTTGTGCTTAGTCTTCCTGCATTAGGCTCTAAAAGCTCTCTGGTGCTCCCAATGTGATAGTGTCTAGCTTCCTCTAGGAGTCTCTTAAGAGTCCACTAGTTCAGGGCTTCTTAAGTTTTCCCTGGCTCGTGACTCCTGCCCTGCCTAGTTTTATATAACTTGGCACAAGCTAGAGTCATCAGAGAGGAGGGAGCCTCAGTTGAGGAAATGTCTCCATAAAACTGGGCTGTAGGCAAGCTTGTGGGGCATCTACTTAATTGTGGGTGGTGCCATCCCTGGGTTGGTAGTCCTGAATTCTCTAAGATAGTAGGTTGAGCAAGCCAGAGGAAGCAAGACAATAAACAGCTCTCCTCCATGACCTTTGCATCAGTTCCTACCTCCTGGTCCCTGTCCTATTTGAGTTCCTGTTCTGACTTCCTTTGTGTTGAGGTTTTGTGTTTTATTGTTTATTGTAATGCTAAGTGCTGGTCTCCAAGATTTGGAGCCTGCACATAGCCTGAGGGACCCTGCCCCAGTTCATTCTGATAGGTAAATAAAGATGCCAGCAGTCAATAACTTGGAAGTATAAATTGAATACCCTTTCCTCTCCTAAGTTGCTTTTAGCCAGAGTGTTTTTGCCACAGCAGTAGAAAGGAAAATAGAATAAGAGATAAGTTGATGTACAGTGAATGCCACATTTGACCTATATAATTTGGTGATCTTGACATATACGCATCTGTAAACCCATCACCAGTCATGGCAACATATTCATCTTTTCCAGAAGGCCATGGGAATATCTTTGGTACTTTTTGACAGGACCATTGTGTGGTTGGCCTTGTTCTTCTCATAGTGCACCTTTACAAAGTAGGTCCAAGTTAGAAGAAGTAGACCAACAGGGACAGCCTGGGCAGATTATACCTGCCTTCTTGTTCTGTTTAGCTCTAGTTCCTGTCCACCACTATATAAACAAGCTTGCTACCCTGTTCCCACCAACATGGGTGGAGTGCCTCCTCCTACCACCACATTTTCTCCAATGTGATGAACTAGAATCTCTCAGAAACTGAGATCAGAGGTCAACATCACCCAGACTGGCCAATGAACTCCAGAAATCTGTCTTCCACACCCTCACAGTAGGGCTACAGGAGCACACCTCTGTACCTGGCTTTTTATGTGAGGGTTAAGGGTTCCACACTCAGGTTCTCATGTTGATATGACAGGGTCTTTGTATGCTGGGATGTCTGCCCCGCTCCTCCTAGATCAGTAGAGCTTATAGCTCTTGAGCCTGAAGATTATTCAGATTCACACACCACACTGTTAGATTATTTCTCTGGAGAGACATTCAGGGTTCAGACTCACTATATAGCCTAGAATGACCTTGAATTTCTATGCCTTCTACCTTCAGCTCCCAACAATGCTGAGAAGACAGGCGTCTGTCATTACATTCACCCTGTGTGGTGCTGGGGGTAGAACCCAGGGCTGTGAGCATGCTACACAGCAGTCTACAGAGCCCCCAAAACCCAGCCCCAAAACTTGATTTTAGTTTTCTTTTACCCATTTTCCCTCTCTCTTTCTCTTCCTCCCTTCTCTTTCCTTTCTTCTCTTCTACCCTCTTTCCCTCCCTCCCTCCCTTTCTCCCTTTTACTCTAGCAATAAACTCAGGACTTTGAGCATACTAAGCAAGCAGGTCCTCCATTCCTTAAGGTACATCTGGTCTCTAGTGACGCCTGTGCCCTTATCCCCTCACTTTCTGTGAATGCAATAATCCATCATTCTTTCTCTGAAGCCCACAGCACAATTTCAGTTACAATCTCGAGTCAGATATTTTATATATATATATATATATATATATATATATATATATATATATATATATATGGGAAAGACTGGTGGGCTGCAGCAGCAGGCCCCAGGCCCACTCAGCAGCGGCCCAGGACCTTCGAGGTGGAGGCTGCCTGGAGGTTTCCAGGCAGCCTGTCTCTCGTACCGGAGGAAGGTCCCAGGTTCCAGTGGCTGGAGGCTTCGGTGGCGGCAGGCCTGGCAGGCCCCAATAACACGAGGAATCCTTGGTTCCAAAAGGGTTTATTGTCATGGCGGATGGTGGATGGATTTGGATGTACCCCCCCAAACTCAGGGCAGGCCTGAGTTAAGTAGGGAGGGAGAAAAGGGAGGTTCTGGGGAGGAATGCTTAATTGGCTCCGCCCTCTGACCTTCATTAGTATGTAAATCTCTAGGGCCTGAGGCCTGTAGTCACACCCTCTACCTGTGTACTTTGGGAGGGGCTGTAATGGCCTACGTGACTGAACAATGTAGGTCTATGGAGATTGGACTGCTTGTTAGGACCCTGAGTTCTGGGGACATGGCCGAACTCCTGCTGTTTCTCCCTTGGAGTCTCGGGGTTCCAGACCCATGCCCAGCCAAGAACCAGGATACCCTTATGCAGTCCCACATATATATATGTATGTATGTATGTATGTATGTATGTATGTATGAATGTATATAAAATTTTAAAACAGCAGTAACTCTATTTCTCCACATCTGGATTTGGCTTGCTCTCAAACCCTCGTTTTCCCTCATGATGGAGAAGAAAACTCATCACATTATTTCATGGTAGCCCCTATTTCTTCCGATTGGAAGCACGATCCTTTCAGGAGAAATTGCTCTGTTGAATCAGGATTTAAACATGCTGTTCTCTGTAAGCACTGTTCTTCTGCTTCAAAGCTCCTCACTCTCTTCCCTCCCATCTTCAGTAATGATTACAGAAAAGCAAGTGGAGCCCGTACTGCCTCACACATAGATAAGCAAGTGGAGCCCCTACTGCCTCACACCCACAGAGCTATATCTTGACAGCAGGTCCCCCTTCCAGGATCTTCCTGGCTTCTGCTAGTTAACCTCATGCCTTGCACGTCTAGTTACACTTTCCTGAAATATTTGTCTCAAAAGAGATAGACAGCACTTCTAAGGAGTGATACATAATGTTCTCTACCCTCCATAAACATGCACATAAAATACAGACACACACACATGTATGTGCAGCTGTGTACATGTATGTACCTGCACGCACAAATATACACACATTCAAACAATAGCCATTACCCAAGCTTCCCGTGTTATCCTAAGTTAAGCAGGCATTGACACCCACTGCAGGGTCATAGCCCTTTCCTGTGCCTTTAGTTAGTAAGGGTCATAGCCCCTTCCTGTGCCTTCACTTGGTAGTCAGCTTTGATCTTTAAAGAGGATTTGGGGGATTTAGAAACTGTTTCTCTCTCTGGCGCCTGGCTCATGCACTTGAAACCCTATTGAGATTGCTGTTTTTAAAAATTAGACTCAAGTGTTGGCTTTGTAGTCACAACAGACAATCTCCTTCAATTCCTTCCATCCCAGCTCTGACGTCTCCACCTTCTCAAGGTTGTGGCTGCCTCCAGATGGCAAGGCAAATGCAGGAGAGAAAAGCCCACACACAGCTTTCAAAATAATTGTTGTAACATTCTACTCAAAGACACTTTCTTAAAAGGAGATGAGCAAGGCCGTCTGAGGCAGGGCCTAACGTGGACCTTATTCAGATTCTGAATACAATTGTTCTCATCTTGTTATCCTAGGGCGCACAGTAAGCTGATGCTGAGAAATATCTAAAGGTTGGTGAAGTTCATGGTATTTGCTGAAGACTCCATCAAGTGGGACTTTGAGGTTGAATAATTGCATCTCTCTCTCTCTCTCTCTCTCTCTCTCTCTCTGTGTGTGTGTGTGTGTGTGTGTGTGTGTGTGTGTGTGTGTGTGTGTTTGGGAATGCGTGCAGTGTCTGGGAGGAGGTGCTGGGTCTATATGTGTGTGGAAGGCAGAGGTAAACTTCAATTGTCATTCCTCAGTTGCTACCCATATATATTTATTTTTTGAGACAGGGTCTCCCATGGCTTCGAACTACCAATTTGAACCCAGGCAGGGTGGACACTGAGCCCCAAGGATCTATCTGATTTTTTTTTTTTCCTTCTTGGTGCTGGAATTGCAAGCGTGTGCCACCAGACCCAGCTGGTTTTTTTCTTTTGTTTATTTTCTGAGTTTTGTTTTCTTCTTTTGACCCGGGCTCTGGAAATCAAACTCGAGTTCCTGTGTTTGCCAGGCAAACATTTCAGTGACGGAGCCATCTCCCGAGTCCCACCTGCACTTCTTTCGAAAACATCTTTTAGATGCTTCAGGTGACTTTAGCAATTCTACTTATAGTAAGCTTGGAGCTGAATTTGTGGTTGAGTTAGTTGTTTCTTGTCACTGTGATGAAAACATCCAAGGAAACCAACTTAGAAGAGGAAAGATTTATTTTGGCTCCCAGTTTCAACAAGTTGGTGGCTCCATTGCTATAGGCCAGTGGTCAGATTGAATATCCTGGTCACGCGACCCTAAAGCAAGCACAAAGAAAGGGGTGGCAGGGAGAGAAGGATGTACTTTTCATAGACACTTCTGATGAGAAGAGTTGGTTCCTGTCACAGGGCCTGTTAAGGTTTGAAAATAAAATCTCCCTCACAGGCTCAGGTGTTGGATGCACAAGCCATTGCTGATGGTCCTAGTTTGGAAGGTTCTAGAAACTATAGGGAGTTGGGGCCTAACATGAGGAGGCATGTCCTAAGAGGTTGTATGTTGTCTCGAGGCCCTTTGTTTTTACTCTCTCTGCTTCCTGTTCACCAAGATGTGAACGTTGTTATCTCCCATACACCCCCACCACTGTGCTGGTCATCCTAAGCATATGGGGCCAAGTAGCTATGAGGTGACCTCCCTAAAACTCTGAGTCAAAATAAAAATGTCCTCCTTTAGTTTTGTCACGTATTGGAATTCAGTTAGGGTAAAACTGATGACTACAAGAGATATTTTTTTCCCCTATTAAGGTTCAATTTTTTTGTTCCTATCAAGACATCAGTGATGAATATTTGTCTATAAAAAGATTCAGCCCAGGAATGGGTAGATGGCTCAGTTGGTAAAGGGCTTGCCACACAAGCACGAGGGCCTAAGTTCAAGCCATGCCTAGTCTGCTTCCTATTGTGATGATAAGCACCATGAACAGAAGCAAAATTTAAAGGAAAGGGTTTGTTTCAGTTTACAACTCTCAGGTAGAAATTGAGACAGGAACTCAAAGCAGAAACTGCAGAAGAATCCATGAGGGACTCACTGGCTTGCTCCCCATGATTTGCTCAGATTTTCTTCTTCTTCTTCTTCTTCTTCTTCTTCTCTCTTCTCTTCTCTTCTCCTTCTCCTTCTCCTTCTCCTTCTCCTTCTCCTTCTCCTTCTCCTTCTCCTTCTCCTTCTCCTTCTCCTTCTCCCTCCTTCTCCTCTCCCTCTCCTCTCCTCCTCCTCCTCCTCCCTTTCCTCTTCCTTCTCCCTTCTTCTTTTCTCTAAGATACAGTTATTTTATTTTATTTTATTTTATGTGAATGATTGTTTTGCCTGCATGTATGTATTACCACATGCATGCCTGTTGCTCACAGAGCTCATAAGAGGGCACTGAAGGGTACCCCAGAACTGGAGGCATGGTTGGCCGTGAACTATCATGTGGATACTGGGAACCAAGCCTGGGTCCTTTGCAAGAGCAGCATATGATCTCAGCTGCTGAGCCATCTTTCCAGCCTCTGGGCTTGCTTTCTTTTGCAACCCAGGACCACCTAGGGGTGGCACTGCCTACAGTGGGCCAGGCTCTCCCAAGTCAATCATGAATCAAGAATGTTCCACAGACTCACCCACAGGTCAGTCTGATAGAGAAGCATTATCTCAGTTGACGTTACCTCTTTCTGGATGCCTTCTAGCCTGTGTTAAGTTGACCAAAATCAATCAATCAATCAGTAACCTGCACAATATTATAACCTACATAAAAATGCCAGGTCTGGTGGCAGGATGATGACACCGGGCAAAGACAAGTGGGTCCCTAAAGCTCACTGGCCAGTCAGCCTGGCAGACTTGGTGAGCTCCACATTCAGTAAGAGACTCTGTGCCAAAGTAAGGTAGAGAGTGATGGAAGAAAACCATCAACGTCTACCCCTGTTCTACACATGGATGTGTACACCCCTCCCCTCCCCACCCCTCACACCCCTCATAGCTCTCTGGCTAGACAAAAAAAGACAACATGGTTTACTGATACCTATCACACATCTTTCTTTGATATTTTACAAAACATTTATCCAGCCATGTCTCATCTCACAAGCTAACTAAATACACACCATATATATATATATATATATATATATATATATATATATTATATACATATATATATGTGTGTGTGTGTGTGGTGTGTGTGTGTGTGTGTGTGTGTCTGTGTGTGTGTGTGTCTGTGTGTGTGTGTGTGTGTGTCCCAGGCTGGAGAGATGGTGCTGAGGTTAAAACTGCTCTGCCAGAGGATCCAAGTTCAGTTCCCAGCATCCACAGAAGGCGCTCACAGGCACCTGTAACTCTATCTCCATAGGATATGATGCCCTTTGCTGGATTCTGCAGGCAACTGCACAGAGAGCTCTGTGAAGCGTTGCTGGCTGCTAATGGCTTAACAGATCACCCTGCTTTTGCCGAAGTACTCTTCAAAGACCTATCTGCAAATTGCTTCCTCAAAGACTAAATCAAATGTGATTAGCAAAGAACAAATGTGTTATGCTGACAAAATGGCTCATAGGAAACTCTCACCATCTCACCGGAGAGATCGGAGATGGTCTTTGTTTCCTTGGAACAAGCCTGAGCAGAAAATCAGTCAGCCAAGGAAACACGCATCGGAAACTGACGACTTCAATCCCCACTGGCGGCTTTAGTATTTTTTTTTTTTTTTAATATCTGTGAACAATCACACAGGAAGAGAGAGGAGATGAGCCTCTCCTTTATCTCCCCCACAAACAAAGCCTCTTAATACCCAGGAAGCCCACTTTTCCTGGTTGGTTGGAAGGAAGTTGTTTCAGGGTGAATTATCTCCCCAGCAACAAACACAAAAAGACGTTCCCTCCTTTGAACCACGAAGCTCTGGCCTTTGGGTCCGATCTCTGTGATATGTGTCTTCTGGATACGGAGTGTGATTTTTTTTTTTTTAAGGCAGGAGTCCTAACCCTTTCGGAATTTATCTGTGTAGCACGGACAAAAGGAACTCCAAGGATTAAACGACTCCCGGTGCAAGCTACCACTCTCCAAGCCTGCCCATTCCTTTCCCCAAATTATACTTTTTAGTGTTTCACAGCCACAGGTTCCCAAGGAAGCTTCAGAATGGGACCTCTTGGTCCACACACTGGACCAAGCAGCTCTTAGCTGATGTTGGTATTAGCATATCTGGTTGGGGAGCAATAAGACACTGAGGAGTGGGGAAGAATCTGTCACCACTGGGTAGTTCCTTGAACCTTGCTGCCTCCACAAACGGAACCATGCTTGGTCAACTCTTATTACCCCCACTGCAGTTTGCGCCTGAAATAGTCCCTGAGACCCAGCTCCTCAGGGAGGTGGTGATGGGAGGTAGTGATGGGAGGTAGTGGGACATTTAAAAAGTGGACTCTGAGGACTGGAGAGATGGCTCAGCAGTCATGGAAGTTGACATTTAGAACAACCAGAATAGTCAGTAGAGTATTTCCCATACAAGGTTAAGGACCCAGGTTCAATTCCCATAACCCATGTAAAGTGCCAGGTATGGTAGCATGCACTTGTAAGCCCAGGGCTGGGAAGGTAGAGATGGGAAGATCCCTTGGTCTCCCTGGTCGAGCTCTTCTTGGTGAGCTCCAAGCCAGGGAGAGGCCCTCTCTCAAAAAAAAAAAAACAGGATGAGGGGCTAGAGAGATGGATCAGTGGTTGAGAGCACTTGCTGTTCTTGCAGAAGGCCTTCAGTTCAATTCAGTTCTCAACACCCATAACTAAGACAGGCTGGAACCAGCTATAATTCCAGTTTTGTGGGATTCAATGCTCTCTTCTGACTTCCATAGGCACTAGGCACACATGTGGTGTACTCGTGGTCAAAGCAATTGTATATATAAAAAAATGAATAAAAATACATTTTTTAAAAAAAAAAAGAGAGAAACAGTCTATGGGAAGATATCTGACTTGTTAATACTTACCCTTTAAGAATGAGGATATGAATCTCCCTGAGAACAAACATAAAAATGCCATACCCTGGGACTGAAGAGCTGTCATTGGCTAGGAGCACCTACTGCTGTTACAGAGAACAGGGGTTCAATTCCCAGCACCCGCATGGTAGCTAACAACCATTTGTCACTACAGTTGGAGAGAATCTGACTCCCTTCTCTGCATCTACCAGGTACACATGTGGTACACAGACATACATGTAAACAAAACACTCATAAAATATGTATGAAAGGTGTTTTAAAATATTTTTTAAGTGCCAGGCATGGTAGTGCACCCTTGGGAGGCCAATTCAAGTGGATCTCTGGGCCTTGCTGGCAAATCAAGCTAGCCTACTTGTCCAGTTGCAATTCAGCGAGAGGCTCTGTCTCCCAACGAAGATGGATAGCATCTGAAGAATGACTGAGGTCATCCTCTGACTTCCACATGCAGTGTATACCTTCGAGCGCACATGGGGGGCGGGGTGGGGCGGGGCGAGGCATGGAGTTGCTGCTGGGAGAATTTTAGGTTGTTGGGGATGTCCTGGAAGGAGGAGAGGAATAGTTTCTTCCTTTCAGTCTCCTTCTGCCTCCTGGCCAGTAGGCAGTTTTTCTCTGGGATGTGTACCCTGTCTGTTCTTGTTATCTAGCACCCCCTGCTGAAGCTTAAAGGCCATGCAACCAGGCTGGCTGGCCAGGCAGCTCAGCAGAGAAAAGCGCTAGACAGCAAGACCAACAACCTCGTTTAATCTTGGGGACTCACATGGTAGAAGGAAAAAACTGACTCTTGAAAGTTGTCCTCTGACAATGATGATGGTGATGATGATGATGCAACGGAACTACCTGATCACGTATTGGAGTGTTTCAAACCAAAATAAACCTTTTTTTTTTTCTTGATAAATAAAACTACCTCGGGTGTTTTGTGATAGCAGTGGAAAGCTAGCTCAACACACAGTGTCAGTTCCTTCCGACAGGAAGTGGGCTTAATGATGTCTCTAATGTAGTGCCACTTTGAGGATTATGAATCTCCAAAAGATTCCCAGTAAAGGGCTTGGCTGGACTGAGTCACCCAATGCAGTTTTCTCCATCACCCGACTCCTGTTCTGTCTGCTACTGTTCTCAGTATACGACTCCTGGAACTGAAGGGCAGCATCCCCTCAAGGACCTCCCTCAGTTCATGGGGAAACACATGAAAGAGTCCACAGAGCACAGCATCATCACAAAGTGCACTGTAATTTGCAGCGTGTTATCAACCAAGATGCTTGTCGCTAAGTTCTGTGGATGGAGGGCCCCACTATGGATACCCCAATCCAATATGCTCAAGTCTCTTATGGAGACAAGGTAGTGTTCCCATAAAACCTACATCATTCCCAGGCCATTAATCACTGCAACACTGAAAACCTCCGCACAATGTCAACATGCAAGTTTGTATTATAATGTGAGGGACTAAGAATGAGAAGACAAATCTGGACATGTTTAACACAGGTGCAGTTTTGTTTGCTAGTATTTTCAGGTGATGGCTGGTTGAGTCCAGGGGTGTAAAATCTATGAGCAGAGGGCTGGCAGCACTAGCTACTGAAAGAACTGGGGCTTATTAGTGTCTGAGAGTAAGAGATGCTGAAGCTAATGCTAAGACATCTGAGAGAATGCTGTTGATTGGCTTTGTGGTGCTGTAGATAGAAACCAGGGCCTTGCATATGCTTAAATAGGTGTGCTATTACTGAGCCACGCCCCCAGCCCCTCACTGGGGGATTCTAGGCAGGGGCTCTACCACTGAGCCACGCCCCCAGCCCCTCACTGGGAGATTCTAGGCAGGTGCTCTACCACTGAGCCACGCCCCCAGCCCCTCACTGGAGGATTCTAGGCAGGTGCTCTACCACTGAGCCACACCCCCAGCCCCTCACTGGGGGATTCTAGGCAGGGGCTCTACCACTGAGCCACGCCCCCAGCCCCTCACTGGGGGATTCTAGGCAGGGGCTCTACCACTGAGCCACGCCCCCAGCCCCTCACTGGGGGATTCTAGGCAGGGGCTCTACCACTGAGTCACGCCCCCAGCCCCTCACTGGGGGATTCTAGGCAGGGGCTCTACCACTGAGCCACGCCCCCAGCCCCTCACTGGGGGAGTCTACGTAGGCGCTCTACCACTGAGCCACACTCCCAGCCCCTCACTAGGGGATTCTAGGCAGGTGCTCTACCACTGAGCCACGCCCCTAGCCCCTCACTGGGGGATTCTAGGCAGGTGCTCTACCACTGAGCCACGCCCCCATCCCCTCACTGGGGGATTCTAGGCAGGGGCTCTACCAAGAAGTCTCTTCAGGATGTACTATAGGTGTGTACTCCTTGCTCATCTAACTGCTGGGACAAAATACCAAACAAAGGCAACTAAAAGGAAGGAAGGTTTTATTTTTGTATCATTGTTTGAGTGGATACAGTCTATGTATGGAAGTCAGTGCGGCAGAAACTGGAGCTAGTTAACACTGCATTCATATTTACTCCAGGACCCCAGCTTATGAGATAGTGACATCTAGATTAGGGTAGGTCTTCCCACCTCAAAGAAGCTAATCTAGAAATTCTCTCATGGACCTGTCCAGAGGCTTGGTTTCTAAGAGAGTCCAAATCCCTTCAAGTCAATAATCAATATTATCCATTTGGATTAAAGATAATCTTTTTACCTATGTCTTAAAAGGTTTCTTTCCTTCCAGCATAGCTGGAAAAACATGGGGGGAGTTCATGATGGATGTTTGTGATGGAGACTCCCTACATTATAGGGGACCAAGAATCAGAGGCTGGACACAGGGTCAGGAGTATGAGCATCAAAGCCCTACCTCTTTAGTGACCTACTTCCTTCAACTTGGCCCCACCCCAAAAGGTCCTCCCAAATAGCCTGTGTGGCTTCTTTCAATCCAAACCACAGAAGATGTGGTCAGACATATAAAAAGGGCCAGCGTAGAAACCTGGAACACTTTGTACCTCTGAATGAGACTTCTCATGACTACCGTCCATTTCTGGGCTGAGTCTGTCTTCTTTCCCTTCTCTTCCTCCCCCTCCCTCCCTCTCAGCTGGAATGGTCATGTGCGGTGCACATAGTTTGTGAAATAGCAACCATAAAGTGATTGTTTTTAATTTCTGTTCCTCTCCTCTGTAATGGAGCTATTAGGGCATTGGCAGATTCCCTTAACATGATTATCATTTCTGAATGATTTTGAGTTGGAATGTTTGTGCTAATAGTAGTAATTGCGGTTGAATTTGAAAAACGAGGCTGTAAGCACACATTCAAGAATCTCATCATCCCGAGAGTGTTATTGACTATAGCTCACATGGCCGGACAGGTGGCATGGATGCCAACAGTGGAAGTGAGGCTACACTTTGTTCTCAGTTCAACAATGGTGAGGATGGGGCTAGCTCACCTGCCACCAGGCACAGCGGGTCCTATTGTTTCAAGAAGCAGCTTCTTGCCAAGGAAATGTTTCTCCCAGGCAAAGGATAGCTGATCATTTTTAAATCCAGACAAATGGTCTCAAAGTAGCTGAGCATTTTCTGAACTTATTAGCAATGCTGCCTGGTCCAGCCTCAACTCATTAAAGTAGCCTATGCTAGATTTGAACTAACTGGGTAGCTGAGGCTAACTCATCTAGTAACCCAGATAGGTCTTGTATATATGCTATGCCCTAGGCTGGCCTTGAGTTCAGCATGCTAGTATTGAACTCACTCTGTGGCCCAGGTTGACCTAAAACTTGTAATATAGCTCAAACTGGCCTTGAACTTGAGACATAGTGGAGGCTGCCTTGAACTCGTTCTGTAGCCCAGGCTAGCCTTTTGGCCCAACCTCCCTCCCAGAAGGCTTGTAGGTGTATATACTACTATGTTGACTGTGTATCTTTTAACTACTAAATCTCCATATCACTTACCAGTTAGTCACAATGTTCTGCTAAGAATCCCACCTGTTCCTAGCATTGTGAGGTACCCCCAGAGCCCTATGTTTGCATTTGTTTCAAAGCAATCCTGTATCCTGGGATCTCATTTTAGGGTTTCTTTCATCCTCCCTTTTCCAGTCTCTGTCAGACTCCTTGACACTATAGCAGATTTCAACCATGATTTTTTCACAAGATACCAACAGTGATCTCATGACTCTTTGTTCTCCATCAGGAGCAGCGTCTCACCTCTTGTCTCTGAGTGCTGATGAACTACCCAGGATGCAGACAGAGAGGCCAGGCTTCCTGATGTCTGGTCTCCTACCCGTGGCTTTCCTGCATAGCCAGGACTCACACTTGTCTAGACAGCTGTCTTTTCTTAGTCTTATCCTGGTGAGGAGGCTCCCAGAATACATAGCTGTTTTACAGGGAAGATGTCTCAGATACCCATGGATACCAGGATTTTACTCTCTAGTTCCTCTTCATCCTTCAATCACCAGATTCCTGATCCAATGTATCTCTAGACAGAATGTGGATCTTTGGGGTTTTTTAGATTTGAGACTCTATGCTAGTTATTTTTCCCAGTTCTGTGACCAAATATCAGACAAAAGCAACTTTTAAAAGGAAGGTTTTGGAGTATGCATTGCATCATGCCCGTGGGAGCATGAGGCTCCTGGTCACACTGTATCCAATCAGGATACAGATGACTGCTGGTGCTCAGCTTGCCCTCTCCTTTTTATTGATCCCAAACATGGGGGAGTGGCACCCTCCACTTGTGGAGGACGGGTCCTTACCCCCTTCAGTTAAGCCTCTCCAGAAACACACACAGAGATGTGTCTCCTAGGTGATTCCAAACCCAGTCAGGTTAACATTAAAGGTTAACTAACCATCACCTATTCTCTGATATGCCGTTCATGCTTCAAGATTCGTCAGTCCTTTCTGCTTCCTTGGGTAGAGCAGATTATAGCTGCTCAAATTAATTGAGACAGCCTCTTGATCTCTGTACAATCACTCTGCTGTTCCCAGAGTGCAGTGAGAACCACTCTTCATGTGGCGGACATCATAGTCTTCTCCTAGCTTGCCAGGGATCTGGGATATCCCTAGATGCTTAAGTTCCCTGTTCTGCAGCTAAAGGCAGCCTTATGAAGAGATACAGAATGGGGAAATTGAAGACTCAAAGAAGACTAGGGCCCAAATCCCTGCACACCTTATGGAAGTGGTTCTTAACCTGTGGGTTGTGACCTCTTCGGAGGTCAAAGCAACCCTTTCACAAGGGTTGCCTAAGGTCATCAGAAACATCAGATATTTACCTTATGATTCATCACCATGGCAAAATTACAGTCAGGAAAGTAGCAACAAAAATAATTTTATGGCTTGTGGGTCATCACAACATAAGGAACTGCACTGAGGGGTCACAGCATCAGGAAGGTTGACAACCACTAGCTGTGTTAAGTCTGCCCAAAGGACGTTGTTTGCCTATATATTGACAGTCTTGCTTCTTTCTTTCTCCTATAGGACACCAGCCATGATTGGCTGCTCATTTGTGGTCAACAGGAAATTCTTTGGTGAAATTGGTCTGCTGGACCCTGGGATGGATGTGTATGGAGGAGAGAATATTGAACTTGGAATCAAGGTTGGTAACATGGCATCTCTTCCTCCTGATTTGTGATGGGAGCTTCATCCTTAAGGTGTGTTCAAAGGCTCTTATAGCTTTTAAGTGCGATTTTCTTATCCCAGGGCATCCCAGTAAAGATATTTAAACAGAGACATCACCATAAACATCACTATTTCTTAAGCAGAGGTGACTTGGGCTTTTCTTCTCTAAAGACTGAGCAGTGTATGTCATGTCTTAACAACCTGCTCTGGACGTTGAGTGGAGGGTCAGGCTGCTCCCTTACATTTAATTTCTTTTAGAAACTAGTATCTCAAATGAAAATTTTTGTCTTAAGTATTTTGATGGTGTCATAATTTTATTTGTCAACTTGACAGTTAAACCTCAAATAAAATCTGAAATCGCCTGGTAATAGTCTTTATGAGGAATTTTCTAGATCAGGTTGACTCATGGGCATGTTTGTGGGGACTGTCTCAATTGTTAATTGATGGAAGAAAACTCAGTCCATTCTGGGAGGTGTTATTCCTTAGGCAAGGGATCTTGAGCAGTATAAGTGAGCTGAAAGCAAGCAAGGAAGGAAGGGAATATTTGCCCTCTCTCTGCTCTTAACTGTGGATGTGATGTGACCAACTGCTTAAGTTCCTGACTTGACTTCCCCCAAAATAATGAACGATAACCTAGAATTGTAAACCAAATAAACCCTTACTTCTCAATATTGGTATTTGTCAAGGTATTTGTCTCAGCAGCAAAAATGAACTTAAGTATCTCTCTACCTTATTCCTTTGAGACAGGGTCCCTCACTGAACCTACACTTAGACCAGGCTAGAAAGTCTCAGCAATTATCCCGTCTTCATTCCATATAGTGCTGGGGTTACAGCTTCTTATACAGGTGACGGGGGATTGAACTTGGGTCTTCATGCTTGTACAAGTGCTCTTGCCTATTGAGCCCTGTCCCAGTGCCTCTTTATTTTTCTTTGAAGACAAGAACAATTTGAGCATCTCTATATACTCTGATAAGAGAATGGATGAATGGAAAGAGGTTACGTCAGGAGAGAAAACATGGGGGTAGGGTGTTTTTGTGCAGAGTGTACCTGTACATCTGGAAGGATCCCCAGGGACAAGAAGCTCTGTAGGGCTGTTCTTGGTGACAACAGAGCTTGTCGTTAAAGCTCATTAGAAGGACATTCCTCTGCCCATCCTCATAGGAGTTTTCTTTCCTTTTTCTCCTTTTCGTTTGACTTGTAGATTGAACGGTTTGGCTGGGCTATCACTGATGTATAAAAGTTGCGTATTTTAGAGGTGTTCAGTTTGTGGCGTCTTGATGTACGGTATGAAATTATCAGTATCATCACCACCGTAACATACCCACATGGATGTAGTTGCTGCTGGGGAGAGATGAATGTAAGATCCACCCTGTGGGGTTCTAGAGATATAACCCAGGTTGTTAGACTTGGAGGCAAGCCTTTACCAACTGAACCATCTCACTACCCGACATGTCCAAATCCAAGAAAAGGAGAGAAGAGACAAATTACTTTTAAATAATGTGAAATCAGATGTTTTTTTTGACTTTTCCACTGTATTAGATAGTTTCCAGAGAAAAGGTATAATCATTCACTGAAGCCCTACAATCAATATAGAAACATCACTGAGCCTTGCTCTGCAGCTGTCCCTAAGAGGATACAGAGAGATGAACACTTTCAGACTACCAGAAAATGGAAGTCTAATGTGTCATTTTCTTTTACTTATGAACCTAAAGAACCCTCTCAAACAGCTCCACCATCTAGGGTCCCAGTGTTAAATTTCATGGACAAAGACATCATATTTAAACCACCATATATACGTTTGCAATTATATGTGTATGGTTTTTGTGTGTGCATATATGCTTGGTATGTACCTGTAATAAACACACACACACAAGCACATGCACATGGTCACACAACCCAAAAACTCTACCTCAAGAGATCTTCCCAAAGACAAGGAAAAACAGGCATCATTTGTAGAATAAAATGGATTCTTTTTGGGGTAGAGTGTCTACAGTTCTGTAGACTTAGATTTTATCTCTCTCTCTCTCTCTCTCTCTCTCTCTCTCTCTCTCTCAATCTATCTATCTATCTATCTATCTATCTATCTATCTATCTATCTATCTATCTGTGTGTGTGTTGTGTGTGTGTGTGTAAGGCATATGAATTGTGATATATGTGTGGAGGTCAGAAGACAACTTTCAGGAGTTAGCTTTCTCCTTCTATCACGTGGGTACCAGAGATCAAAGTTAGTCACCAGCCTTGGCAGCAAGCATCTTTACCTGCTGAGCCATCACACTGGCCCGTAAAGTTGAATTCTATACCATATGGGTATTTTGTCTATCCTGACTGAATAAGTGGATCTTGATTACTTCGTTTCTTAATTTCTTTTTCCCCTTCAAAATAAATTGGAAAGGAAGAACTTAGTCAATATATATTTGAGTTCATTTCCTTTCTTTAAATTCAAGGCTATCTTAGGGAAATGTTAAACACACAGACATACACACAAAAATAGAACAATATGATGAATCCAAACGCATGAATTATTCAAGTTAAATGAATGATAACATTTTGCTATGTGTTTGGTTTTGGTTTTTTTTTTTTTTTTACTATTTTAGTAACTTCCTGGTGTTTTTAAAAGCAAATTCTCAGATATGAATCTAAAACTACTTTTGGCTCTCTGCTAACATATGAAGACTTTCTTAAAACATAATAGACTTGATGTAATATGACACTTCACAAAATTTAATATTCATATTTTCACAAAAATATTTCTCAAAATGCTGTCAGATTTTTCTCAAAAAAAGCACATTGTTTTAACACTTGGTTTGTTCATCTAAGACTTCATGCAAGGCCTGCCCACACATCGTACTTCTTTGATGTTCTTAAATATCTTTTAATCACTTCCCTGAATGATTACATGCTGTTCACTTTTTTAAAAAAAGATTCTTTTAATCATGTGTCTGTTAAAGAGTCCCTAACCCTAACCTTAACCTTAACCCTAACTCCCTACATGCATGTGAGTGCAGGTGCCTGTGGAGGCCAGAAGAGGGCGCTGGATCCATCGCAGCTAGAGTTACTGGTGGTTCTGAGCTGCCAATATGGATGCTGGGAATCAGTCGTAAGTCTTCTATATATCCACTGAATCATTTCTCCAGCTCCACTTACCTTTCCTATTTTTAAAGTTGCAGTGATTTATAAAGTTTTACCCAATCTGGATTTGGTAAATCAATTCCTCTTGGCATCTATAACGTGTGACTCTAATCTCTACTCTGTAAATGGTAAGAAGACATAGTAAGGTTTTTGCTTGCTATTTTTGTTTCTGTTTCTCAAATCTTTCTATGCTAGAAATCAACCATAAACTCCACCCTAGCCACATCCCAAGCTCCTAGATGCAGAAAGCTGATTCTGGCCATTCCTGTTCTCTCTGCCTCCTTTCTGCATCCCTGTCTCTAGCCCTCCCTCCCTTTTTCACTTGGTTCTTGTCTTAGTCTCTGTTCTATGGCTGTGAGGGGACAGCATGGCCACGGGGACTCTTTAACAGAAAGTGTTTAGTTCGGGCTGGCTTACAGTTTCAGAGGTTTAGTTCATTATCATCATGGCAGGCAGCACAGCGGCACACAGGCAGACATGGTGCTGGAGAAGTAGCTGGGAATTAGATCCACAGGCTACAGAAGAGAGAGAGACTGGGCCTGGATTGGGCTTTTGAAATGTCAAAGCCCACCCCCAGTGACACACTTCCTCCAACAAGGCCATGCCTTCTAGTACTTCTCAAGTAGTGCCACTCCCTGATGACTAATATATGAGCCTATGGGGGCCATTCTCATTCAAACCACCACAGTTCTTTCCTCCTTTCATCCTTTCTTTCTACTTTCTTTCCCTTGTCTTTCTCCCTCCTTTCCTCCCTCTCTCCTTCTTACCCCTCACTTCCTTTTTTCCCTACCTCCTGCCTTCTTTCTTACTCTTCTCTCTTCTGTCCTCCTATTTCTCCTTCTCTTCTTACTCCCTCCTTTCTTCATTTCTGTTCCTTTCTTCCTTTCTCCTTCTCTCCTCCCATCATTGTAGTCTATAATTTAAGGATGATAACTTTATCTGCTCCCAATCTAGCTCTTAAATAGTCGACACAAAGACCTATTAAGTTCATTAACAAGCTCTAAGCACTGTGACTAGGTAGATATTTATCTATGCTAACCCTCTAAGCTATCTACTTCCCAGCCAAAGGCTCTGTGTTACATGGAGTTTGAGTCTTACCTTGGCTTGTTCTGTTCCACGTGTGTCATGTTGAATCCCTTGGTGACCTGCTCATCAAGATTCCTGGACTTTCTGCCTCATGGCTATCTCTTCTCTTCTTCCTCTCATACATTGGGATCCTTTGTCTGGGATTGAGGTCATACCTTCTCTGCCCAGACATAGACTGATCAGCTCTTTACTAACCAATCAGAGATAACTGGGGAGCATTCTTTATACAACATTGACACTTGAGATGGTTCAACAATCCTGATAATGATAGCATCTGGATTGTAACCAGAGCTCTGGGCACAGAAATAATCATCTGAGTACATAGTGCCCCAGACCATCCCCCCCTACACTTCCTTGCCAGCAAATTGTAGATGATGCTGTGTGCTCTTCCTATCCACACATTAGTAGAACTCTCACAGTTGCTGTTGTCCTGTGTTAGTGGTGTTAAAATTCAAAGCTGGACTCAGGTGTTGTCAGCTTAACTGATGCATTATAAAATTCCTCATCAACCTTTCACCTAATTAATGGTGTCAGCAGTGCCAACATCTTCTCTACATCCATTATTTCATTAGTGCCCGGGAAATGGTTATTTTCTTTTTAAGAAATCGACATTCATCCTGCATTCCTAAGCTGTAACTCTTCATCAGAAAGCTTTCCTCTTCAGTTGTTTGGGTAGCTGAAATACACACCTCAAGCCAGAAAAAGGCTTGGTCAATGCTCATTCCTTCTTTATACTTAACATTTTAGAAAAATGTTGGTGCTATGGCCAATTCTAAAGCTGACCAAAAGGTCATTCCATTTCCCTGGTAATATGGCATCATTTTTTTAAAATATACTTTTTATGTGTCTGAATCCATTATAGCCATTTTGCAATCCTATATGTATTTTTATGAAGGTATAATTTTATATAATAAAGCCATAGTGATTGTCAGCCTTGAGTGGAGGGTTCCCACATTTGTATAAACCTCTACAGTCACCTCCCAATGTGACATTGAACGTAATCTGCCTGAGAAGAGCCTCCCTTGGCTCATCATTCTTTCTGCTTCTCCAGACCCTTCCATCGAGGCTGCCATTCCCTGATACTCTGTGCCGCAGATGAATGGAGAAGATGCCAAAACCCATGAAAATGGCATCAGAGTATTTCGAGCGGATTGTGGCCAGCCATATTTGACTAAAGTTGAGTCTCTGGGGGGGGTTCTTCCTTGTTGTTGCTGTGTGAAACAGGCAACTCTTTTTTAAAAACAGGGTCTCACTTTGTAGACTAGGCTAGCCTTGGATACACATAAATCCACATGGCTCTGTTTCCTGAACTAGGATTAAATGGGATGCACCACCAAACCCAGCTTCGTTCTTTTTCACCATTGTTTAATTTATTATTATTGAATGGATGTGTATGGGTATTTGCATGAATTTGTGAACTCCGTTCTCTCCTTTAACGTTTATGTGGGTTAGGGCAATTGAACCAGGGTCAGGCTTTCTTAGGCAACACCTTACCCACTAAGTCAGCTCCACAGTCCCTCTGTGACTCATTCTTTGAATTGCTGAGAAGGAAAGACTTCATTGTGGGGAATACAAGCCGACTATTTGTCTTCATTTTCCTGCTGAAGAATAAGATTGGGTCATTTCCAATTTGGAATTGTCATGAGAAGTCTCCTAAAAATCTTTTGGGGACACAGGTTTTGACTTCTCTCAAGTAAATTCCTAGGGATTGAATGACTGGGATATTAAGAAGATGCCTGTTTAATGTCTTAGGGAACCATCAATCAAGTCTTCTAAATCTGCAATTTTTAAGACAAGCATGGTGATGCATGCCTATAATCCCACCACTCAGGGGCAAGAAAAAAATTAATGGAGTTTATATGCTAGCCAACCTAGCAATAATGGGTAGCCTCCGGGCCAGTGACACTCTGTCTCAAACAAAACAAGGTAGATGGTCCCGAGGAAGGACAACTGAAGTCCTTCTGCCCTCCATATGTAGGTACACACCAGGAACACTCACATCAATGAGTACAAATATGTAAAGGTGTCATTGCTGAGCACTAAAACTGGGCTCTAAAAGGCAGTGTGGGCTATTAAGAAACCTGTGACTTTAATCACTCTTGATCTCTATTTACAGATTACCACAATGGGATAGACAGACATCAAGTAACTGTCCAAGAAAACTCAGAATTCAACCCAAAGGTCCTTAGAGTTTCCCATCAACCTCTTGAAATGCTAATTTTTTTTTTGCTATTGGGGTAACTATGGCAACACTGTTGATATTCAGTGATGTTATCATCATCTAGTACAGTGAGATACAACCCCTTTGGGAGTCACATGTCAGATATCCTGCAAATCAGATATTTACATGGCAATTCATAACAGTAGCAGAATCACAGTTTAGGAAGTAGCAACAAAATAGTTGTATGGTTGGGGTCACCACAACATGAGGTATTAACTGTATTAAAGGGTCACAGTGTTAGGAAGGTTGAGAACCATTTCTCTAGTAGATACTCAGGATTTTGCTTGGATAAAATATGTCTCCTAAAACAATCCCATTTGTAACAGATAGGGTGTTGGCAATCTGCCATATCCATGCGTGGCTCCAGAGACTTGGACCTGACTAGACTGATGAAGGAATAAAGAAATGGCAGACAAAGAGAAACACAGGAAAGCTGGGGTCTGCTAGATTGGGATCTCTGTGGAGACACTGCAGCATCCCAGAAACTCACCGTTTATTGTATTGAGTTCATCAGGGAGGTAGGTTATAACACACAGGTAGATAAGGAGGCGGGGTTTATGCAATGCAGTTGAGCAAGGAGGCAGGTTTAGTTCATTTCCATAGAGACCAGTTTCTAGGCTGTAGATAAGTGAGAAATAAGAGAAAGCTACTATGGACAGTTTCTGCATGTACTATTAAAATTCACACGCTGAGCAGGAGGGAAGGCTTTGCCATGTCCCTCTGTGCCTCACCCATGCTGGGAAGACATTTCCATTCTTCCATGAGTTTGAGATGCCAGGATCCTTGACAGGGCTGTGCCCAACTCAACAACACACATCCACCGAGGATTTCATTCATTCCGGGCTTCGTCCTATCCCTGGAGTAATCTTCATATACATACACAGGCATATACCATGCTCCCTCCACCATACACACACACACAATTCCTGCCCACACACACACACACGCAAATTCCTGCCACACACACACTCATATATGAGAACTTTAGTTATGTAATAAACAAAAAAATGTATTCGAGATGGCATGAAATTGGATTTCCTCATCCATAAATTGTGTGATATTTATGTCTAAGCTATAGTTCAAGAAACGGAACTGCTCTGTTGATATTTTTACAAATGGTGTCTAATGTGTTTCTATTAAGAGGAGATCCATTTGCTCTGCCAGAATGTGTTTTCATAATAGCCACACCATTTACTCTACTGCTTGAAAATTATGTGGGTTATTCTGTTTGGAATTTTACTCGCCCACTCCCGGGCCTGCCAGATTCGATCATAAATGATCGAGGACGTCTGTGAGTTATTTTATAAGAAGCATCCATCTATTTTTACAACTCCAGAAACCCTGTCACTCTTATTCACATCCCCAGGAATAAAGCAATAATTTGATTCTCTGTAAACGTGAGCTGGAATTTATACCATTCCCTCCACTCAAGACTTCAGTGAGGAGGGGAGATTTATACCTGCTTTCGGAGCCAGGAGACTAGAAGGTGGTGTCTTGGTGTGTTTCTTATTAATTTTCACTATCCCTAGAAAAAATAGGAAATACTACTCAGAGTGTCACTGATCTGTTTTGGATAAAACTGTTTTTATTTCCTGTTGGTGTAACCGTGTCAAATGCCCCACCACAAGGAGCAGTAAGTGTTCAGAGCTCTCCTAAGTGGCTCTCCATAGACTAGAGCGTTTGTACCTGTGAAAATGCTTCAGGTGCTCTGGTGGGCTCAGCCCCAGGAGACTTCTTATCTAACTGTTTAAAATGCTCAGAGCTTCCTCAGCAAAGCAGATGAATGCCCAAGAACGCCCTGGGTATTTGGTACTCCTCAGAGAAGCCAACCAGATCCATCTGCGTGTTCTGTTCTTTGGTTCACAGAGAAGCACGTGTCTGAGAAGCATGCTTCCTCTTCTTTTCCCTCCCTGAGATACTCTGAGGGAAGAAGCCTGTCATGTTGTGTGTGTGAAGTGTCCCCCACAGGCTCAGAGTTTTGAACATTTGGTCACTGGCTGGTGGCACTATGTGGAAGGTTGTGGAACCTTTAGGACACGGAGCCTAGGGTACTAGGGGCGGGCCTTGGAGGTGATAGGCTTCTCTGAATCCCACCTAAGGTTTCCTCCTACTGCATTAAAGAGTGGAAGCCATGAGCCATTCCTCCTGTATAGTGATCTGTCAGGTATTTCAACACAGTGAGAAGTCGTGCCCACAGTGCCCATGTCAGCTGTCTAAGGTCCCAGGGGAGACCAAGGCTATTTGTGCTTAGAACTGAGGATTCTCCCAGTATTATATTACTCAGTTAAGTTCCTAGTATGCTTTTTACTTTTTAAATTGTGGGACAAAGTCTCCATAAGTAGCCTAGGTTGGCCTTGAACTTTCTATATATCCTAGTCTGGACTTGAACTCGATTTGTAGCCCAGGGTGGCTTTGTACACACTGTATAGCTCAGGCTGGACTTGTCTCACCGAGTAGCCCAGGATGCTCTAAGCTTCTTTAATAGCTGGGATGGCACCCATGAACCACTAGACCTGGTTCATTCCTCTTCTTGAATCCAAGCCCTCCCTCCTTAAATTGTGATTACAGTGATATCTCATGTGTTCATGGTCTAACAAAGGTGACATAAGAGTAATTATTATGGAGAGTGCATGCTTCTTCTGCAAATCAAAAGGAGACTCTGCCCAATCCTCTTCCTGGCTCCTGGTGGTGACCACATAACCCTTTGTATTGTTGTCTTGCAGCAGTGTACCCCCCTTGTCTGCTTCTGTGGTCACATGTCAATCCCCCATATCTTTGTGTCTTCTCTTCTATGGTCGTTTGAATAAGAAATGTCCCCCATAGGCTCCTGTGTTTGAACACTTGGTCCCCAGCAGGTGGTGCTGTTTGGGAGATTATAGATCTTTAAGGAGGAACAGCCTTTCTGGAAGAAGCACATCACTAAGAATGAGCTTAGAGCAGTATTTATAGCATTGTTTTCTTTTATCTTCTCCACCCCTTTCAACCCCTAACACTAGATAGGAGAGAAAAAAAGGAGAGAGGAAATAGGGGTTCTGTTATTGTCAGAATACTTCCTGCTGATTAGGGGTGTCAAGTTCCTTGGGACAAATTTGATCTTCACCATCAGGATATCTAATTTCATCTTCTTTGTGTATGACTACTTAACAAACCACAACCAACAGCAACCAACCAACAAAAAACTCCCCAACCTCTCAGCAGCCTAGCATTTATATACCCTCTGAAAATCCCCCAGGATTCTAAGAATCACATAATTGCAGAAGCTATCTGCCCGTGGCAAAACCATGTCTCTACCAGAGCATGAGGTAAATCATGTCATCGCTGTGAAGCAGCCCCATAGCCCCACACCTGGGATTTAAACAAGAACATATTCCTATGGCATTTGTGTGCTTTTAAAAGAAACCAAAAATTCTCACTACACATTCCACTTCCTGTTCTATCTCTCTGTATCCTGTGTGTGGATGAAAATGTCACCAGCCAGCTTCCTGCTCCTACTGTTATTCCTGCTGCCTTCTCCACCATAATGGAATCTATCCCTATGAAACAAATAGCTAAAACAAACCCTTTCTTTTTAAGTTGATTTTGGTCATGGCATTTTATCACAGTAACAAAAAAGGAACAAACACATCTTCTAATCAGGATGCCAGTCATACAGGAGAGGCCACTGTAACAGTAGTTTATTCATCTGAGTAAGTCATTCTAGCTTCTAATAGCATCTGAAGTTAGTTTTATATCGCCGATTTCATCTGAGACTTACTCTGAATAAGATCACCCTTTCTAGTTTTTTTTTTCCCATGAACTCTGGCTGGCTGATTTCAACTCAGCTGTTCTGGCTGAAACTCCTCTCCAAGCTGACTGATTCAGTCTGGATTCTCTCAGCTTCTGACTGAATTGCTTTGCTGGCCCTATACTAACTATGTTCTAATCCTCTGGCTCCTTCTCATTCTCTGGCTCATTCTGTTATCACCTGTGTCTAGCTTGTTCTCTCTCTGCCACCTGTCTCTATTCAATTGTCCCAGTAAAAATATTGTCCTTCTCTTCCTCTCAGCTGTTCTCTTTTATGTTGCCTCTCTTTCTCTCTCTCTCTTCTCCTGCCAAATCTTTCTCTACCACTCAATTAGACACCAATTTTAAACATGAGCACTTCCTTCCCCAAGCTAACTTTACCTTTATTGTTTGGGATTAAAGGTGTGTACTAAAAGCATGTCTGTATTACAGTCAGAGTGGCCATGTTGCTTGATTAAGATCCCTCTATGGCCAACCTAAATGATGCTCTGCTAACTTGATTACAGCTGCAAAGACTAACCCCAAATAAAGTTCAGTTCCCAGCACTCACTTTGGGACCACACAAACCACCCAGCTACAGAGACCTAACACCCTCTTCTGGCCATTGTGGGAACTGCATCCATTCGAATACAACACACAGACTCATACACATGATAAATAGTAAACTCAATCTTAAAATGATGAGAATATGTGTTTGGGCAGAAGCTGGGGGCATCAGTAGGCAGGAATGACCTCACTAAGTTGTGATACTGGCAAACAAATTGAAAGGAAGAAGAAACCGTCTTGTGTTGGGCAGACTGCAGTCCTGCACATTCCTGCAGGGTGGGGCAGAAACATACTTGGCTGAGCAGCCTCAGGTAGACTTCTCCAGCCCACCTATGCCAACCTAACTCTGCCAGATCTTTTCACATTTGGTTAGCAAATCAATGTGCTCTTGACTTTCCCCGGGGGGTCCATCTCCAGAATTCTTTCTTATCTTAAGCCAGTCATCCTTTCAGGAAGGAATTTTATGACCATCCCTTTAAGAAAGTAGTCTCCCCTCCCCAGCTATACATCCACAAAAAACAATGGTGCTATTTCATGTTGTACTTTTTAAAAAATATTGCTGGTCTTTTCAGACTTCAAATCTTTAGCTATTTTTATCCTCACACTGCTGAGGAAAGAGTTTGACTTCAGGTCTGAAGAGCCTGTTGCTAGATTAGTGGAGCCTGAGCCCTACCCAGCATGCACTTCAAAAATAACTTGACCCTGCTTTGCTGGCCAGTGGTAACCTGGGAAGGCTGTAACAGTTGTGTCTTTGATGTTTTTGCTTTGAAAAGAAAAATCTGTTATGTGTGGCAACTGGAGTGTTTCAAATTAAGAATAGAATTGTTATATGTGTACATGTGCATGAACGAATGCCTATGTGTGTCTAAGTGCAGGCATAAACATGCCATAGCGTGTGTAGAGGTCACAGGCAACCTCTGGCCTGTCTTCACCTCCTAGCTTATTTGAAACAATTTTTTTTTTTAAATTGCTCACTGATCAGCACACAAGGCTATCCATCCCTCAGCTTCCAGAGAGTGTCTTGTTGCCTTCCCTCTCCGAGTAGTGATAGTGCTGTGTTTCTAGAGATGCAGCATAGCATCTGCTTCACATGGGTCCTAGGGATTTGAATGCAGGTCCTCATGCCCCAGATGTTTCGTGCCTGCATTACAGTCTCTCACTTCCCCTCTCTTCTCTCTCTCCTCCCCTGCTCCATTTAAATCCGTATTGCAGGGGAACTTGTAATCAAATGAGACCACTTGCAGGTCCATGGTTAAAATGGTAGCATTCTGTTGGAGGACCCAGGTTCCTGTCTTATACACCCTGTGTCCCTTGTCAGCTAGCCAGAGCTCAAACCTCCACAGTAACAAGACATTTGCCATTTTCTCTTCAGTCACGGACAGCCCGTGTTATAGGAAAGAATGTGAGTCCCCGGGACATCTGCTGAAAATTTCAGGATTTTGTGTTTTGAATGAAACAAATGAACCAGGGAAGCATAAGTAATGAAGTGGAGACAGAAAGATGCAGGAGGAAAGGCGTGGGCTAGAGAGCTGGGGGAGGGCATGAGGAAGGAAATGGAGCCCCAGACAGTGGTAACCCTTTATTGGTTATTTACACAGCATCTATCTTTTCCAGTGTCTAACAGTCACTGGCTTTTCTTTACGCACATGTTCTGAATTCAGGATCCACATTGTTTTCTCCAGCCTTGAGTTTATCCTCAAAGAGCGCTAGCTTGGTGGTAACATTGTTTCTTTTAGTCAATCCATTTGACTCTCACTCATAGAGGGGGATTGGTCCTAAAATACTTCATCCCTTGGATTTTATCTTTATATAAATGCTAGAGAGCTGGGCATAGTGGTTGTGATATCAATTGTAAAAGTTGACTTGTCACAACTTAGAATCACCTGGGAAGATCATGCCAGTTAAGAAAGTGTCCAGTTCCAGCTGGTCTGTGGGAGTTTGTATAACAGATAGTCTATTATTAATGGCTACCCAGCTGTCTTAGTTAGGATTTCATTGCTGTGAACAGACACCATGACCAAGGCAACTCTTATAAGGACAGTATTTAATTGGGGCTGGCTTACAGGTCAGAGGCTCAGTCCATTATCATCAAGGTGGGAGCATTTCAGCATCCAGGCAGGCATGATACAGGCAGAGCTGAGAGTTCTATGTCTTCATCTGAAGGCTGCTAGCAGAATCCTGGCTTCCAGGCAGCTAGGATGGTCTTAAAGCCCACACCCATAGTGACACAACTACTCCAACAAGCCCACACCTTCTAATAGTGCCACCTCCTGGTCGGAGCATATACAAACCATCACACCAGCCCACTATGAGTAGTGCTATTCCCTGGGAGGCCGATCCTGTGCTTATAAGAGAGGAAGCTAGCTAAGATCAAGCAAGAAAGGATACATTTACTCATTTTCTTTCTGCTCTTGACTGGGGGAAGGATGTGTCTGAGTGCTTGAGCCCCTGCCTTAACTTCCCTGCAATGCTGGGTGAGACAAATAGATCTTTGTCTCCCTCAGGTTGCTTTTATAAGGCTCTTTTATCACAGCAACAGAAAAGAAGGTGGGTAAGGCAGGGGCCAGGGTAGAAGGATTTCTGAGAGTTTAAGACTAGTCTAAATCCTGTTTCAAAAGCAAGAAGGATTTTTCTTTGTATGTGTTTGCATGTAACCTTTGACAATCCTCTCATATATATTTAGCCATTTCTAGGTTTTTTTTTAAAGCACATGTCATAGAATCTAAATGTTATGCAAATAGTTATTGTGTTATGCTGTTTAAGAAAAAGGGCTTACACAGTTGCTTATTGCTTCAGTTCATGCTGGGTTGGATCTGTGGTTACAGAAATGGGGGCTGATTGGGTCTACAAAGAGAGTACCTACGAGGTTGAAAGCAGAGTACTGAGTTCCTAAGAAATATGATGGACAGAATTTTACACTATACTATTAACATGAGACTCCGGGGACAAGCAAATGGAAAGTTACGGCTGAAAGTGACATGTTTATATGTCAGCTTGACAAGGAATGGATTGTGCTGGTAAGTTTTAACTGACAACTTGACGCACCATAGAATCACCCAGGACAGAGTCTTAATGAAGAATTTTCTAGATCAGGTTGGTCGGTGGGCATGGCTGCAGGGGATTTGTCTTGACTTTAACTGATAAAGGAAGATACAGCCCAGTGTGGGAGGCACCATTCCCTAGGCTAAAGGATCCTGAAACCTAGCTACCTGAGAGCACCAAGCGAGCAAAGATGTATTTATTACTCTCTTTCCTCCTGACTGTCAATGTGATCTGACTAATCACTTGAGTTTGTGTCTTGACTTCCCTTCAGTGATGGACAGCAACTCCAATTTATAAACCAAATAAACCCTGTCTATCCTATGGTACTTCTCAGGGCATTTTACCACAGAAGTGAAACTAGATCAGGATATAAAGGTGAGGAGGTCCAGGCAGATTCTGTCGTACAGGCTTGCAGTGACAGCTACCCATGAGGCTGAGCCAGAAGGATCAGAAATTCAGTGCCAGCCTGGGAAACTTAGTCTGGCACTGTCTCAAAATAAAAAGTACAAATGGGGGGGGGGGCTGGAGAGATGGCTCAGTGGTTAAGAGCACTGGCTGCTCTTCCAGAGGTCCTGAGTTCAATTCTCAGCAACCTCATGGTGGCTCACAACTATCTGTAATGGAATCCAGTGCTGTCAGAAGACAGTGACAATGTATTCATAAATTAAATAAATACATATTTTTTAAAAAGTACAAATGGGACAAGAACATAGCTCAATGCTTTCCTAGTATGCATGAGGACCTGTGTTCAATCCCCAGTACCATAAACTCAGAGAGAGAGAGAGAGACAGAGAGAGAGAGATAGAGATAGAGAGAGAGAGAGAGACAGAGAGAGAGAGAGACAGAGACAGACAGAGAGAGAGACAGAGACAGAAAAGAGATGGAGAGAGACAGAGACAGACAGACAGAGATGGACAGAGGAACAGAGATATAGAGACAAAAACCCTTAAAGGTGACAAAATACTATTGTCAGGAAGAGAAAGGAGAAATTGACAATTATAGCGAGGCATAAGGGGATGCTAAGAAGCATGTGGCATAGTCTATTATTTCAGCAGTGTCTTGCAGAGTGCGTAGAAGCCAGGTGATGTCCCAATTCTACCTTAAAAGACACATAGGACGAATGACAGTCTCTGGGAAGAAAGATTCATGAAGACAAAGGAAAGAGAAACGTAAGCTCAAACACGGAGGGTTAACATAAATCCACAGTGGAACAGGCTCACAGTTAATGGTCTGCAATGAATTCATTCATGCTACTGGGGACATTCCTCTCCCTAGCCTGGGTCTGTCCTGTGCGTGACCAGTGTGCTCAGATGGCCAGCTCACAGCAGGAAAAGGTCTAGGTAGCTCTCAGCAGCAATATATTTTAGTGAAATTGTCCCATCTTGCTCATCTCTCACCATAAGAATGTCTGATTTTATTGACCTTTTGGGATGGCTAAGCTTATTGCTGGGACTGAGTGCCCATTCCCATCTCCACATGTGCTGTTCATATTCAAGTCTTACTGCACGCAGTCTTCTATCTCCTAGTTGGCCTGCCACCCTCCTGCTCTCCTGCTTTCTGTGTTAAGAAATACTTCTTGGTAGGTCCTTGGGTTTATGCGGTTGATGCTATCATCTATAGCCTTGTCATTCTTAACTCTTCTTCATACACATACACACACACACACACTCATTTATACATAATTCACATACTCATTTATACAGACATACATATATACATACATATAAATACACTCACTTATACGTACCTACATATATACATATACATACACATACATACTCATTTATATATACTTACATACATACATGCATACATACATACATACACACACAAATACACTCATTTATACATATATACATATACACTCATTTATACATAAATACATATATTATACACATATACATAAACACACACTCATTTATACATATATATGTATGTACATACACTCATTTATACATACATACATACATACGTAGGGGTCCCAGTCCATGTTTCTCTGGGTGAAAAACAGAGGGGGCTGGGACTGAGGCTGCAGTTCTCAAACTCCTGTGCACGCAGATGCCACTGGGAACCTTGAGGAGTTGAGAACGGTGGCTCCCGTCCTCCTGTGTTCCCAGACACTGCTGGGGCCCATGATGAGCCCTGGGTGGGGGAGGCGTCCAGGTTAGTTCTGAGTAAGTCGGAAGACCCCAGCTCCAAGTGAGTGCCAGGAGTACAGAGAGGCTTCTATGGGAGACTTAGGCACAGCTCTGTATGACGAAGCACCCCCCACCTCCCAGTGGCAGTCCTTGATGAAGGAGACAGCCCTTGCTTGTCCAAACTGTTTTATTCATGGCGGGTGAGGATGCATACATCTTACTCAGGGTAAACCAGGAATTAAATACCTTTTGCACAAAGGGATTCCCAGAAAGGGAAGCCCATTGACTAAACACTCGGGGCCTATCTAGATACCTCATTAGGATGGAGAACTCTAGGTTCTGTGCTATGTGGCTGGTTTCCATGGGGTCCTCTTAGTGGGGTGTCATGGTCACGTGCTCTAGGATAAGAACCTACTTGGGAGCTAGATCGAACGCCTATCCCTTCTCAATTATGAGATTTACCAGGGTTCTAAACTTGATAAAACCTTGCCAGTTCTTCTGTTTGCTGGCATGGTCCACTGGCCCCCCTCCCCCCCACACACACATATACACTCACAAAAAAAGGTAAAGAAAGGGAGGGATATGTTATTTTGAGTCCGCTTGCTCACAGTTTTGGTTACATAAAAGGACAAAATTGCACACCAAATTTAGTTCCAAGATTCAACTGGCTGTGATTGGCTAATACTGTCAACTTGACATGACTGACAATCACCTAGGAGACGAGCCTCTTGGCATGTCTATGATTAGGCTAACTGAGGTGGGATGGCTTCTACTGTGGGTGACACCACCCATAGACTGGGGTGCTAGACTCAACAGGGAGAAAGCGAGCTGGGGCCCAGTGTTCCTCTACATCTGCTTCCTGGTTGCGGATGCAGTGTGAGCAGCTGCCTCACGATCCTGCTACCATGCATTCCCCACCATGATGGGCTGTTTCCTCACACTGTGACTCACAATAAACCTTCATCCCTTGAGTTGGCTTCTGTCAGGTTTTGTGTCACAGAAGCAACTGATGCAATTCAAGAAAAGGATCCTACCTCATTCTGGAAAAGAAGAAGGAGGAGGAGGAGGAGGAGGAGAGGAAGAGAAGGAAGGAAGGAAGGAAGGAAGGAAGAGAGGAGAGAGAGAGAGAGAAGAGAGAAAGAAAGAAAGAAAGAAAGAAAGAAAAGAAAGAAAGAAAGAAAGAAAGAAGAAGATGGAGTGCTTTCATGGGCAGAGTGGAGGACAGCAGCTTTATTTAGAGAAAGGAATTGAGTAAAACACCATGAATTATAACCAAATCGGTTATTTAAAATTGCTGTCCTCTTAAACGTTAAAAGAGGGACTGGGGAGATGGCTCAGTTGTTACAAGTGCTACCTACTCTCGTAGAGGACCTGAGCTCACTTCCCAACACCCACATCAGGTAGCTCACAACCATCTATAACTCCAGCCCTGGGCAGGAATGGAGATGAGAGGAGTCTTACATCCCTTTTTGGCCTCTGTTGGCACCACAGGCATATTCACAAATGCACACAGAGACACCAAAGCAAAGTTCAAGAAGTGATTGCCTTACTGTGTTGGCTAGAACTGGTCTGTGCAGGATTTGGCTTTTTTCACTATCTCATTTACTATCTATTCCCAGAAGGCCAGGCGTGCAATGTAACTTTTGCTTGGTGGTGTGGAATTTCACCATGAATGACTCGGGGTCCCTGTGGTTCATTGGAAAGGATGCAGGGACTCAGTGTAACCTTTGTTCTCTTGCTGGTTTTCTGTAAGGAGTCATAGTATGTCATCAAGGTGAGGGTTGATACATTCAGGATCTGTGTATAGCAGAAATGGAATGGATGGTTGGTCTGAGAGTAGCATTCAGCTGGGTTGAAGACAACTAACATGGCTCCTTCTAGATGTCCAAGATGGTGCCACTGTGGGAAGTTTATTAAGAACATGTCATATGGCCCGAGAAGCTAAGAGTTCCATTGTAGATTCGTTGAACTCAAAAAAGTATGTTGACAAATGAAATGAATATCTAGAGCCCAGGAAAACATTTTATAATACAAAAACTACAGTCCTGGGAACTTAAAGACACAACTAACTCATTTCTAACTCAGGACATGGATGAGAAACGTGTTTATAGATTCCCAGTCATACAGAGGAGAGTACTCTGTCTACTCATAAGCAACGGGGTAGCACTCACTGGAAAGAAAATAGGTTCTACTTCTTTGAGTTGCAATAAAGAATAAACTACTGCTGTGAAAGAGTCAAGCGTGTGGTGTCTGGGGAGGCTGAGGCAGGGGGATTGGTCATGCCAATTGAGAAAGATTGAGACATCTAGGAGATGCATGTGTACACCTCTGGGTATGTCTGAGAGGGATTTTTCAAGAGACAATTAGATGAGGTCTCTGAACCAACGAGTGATTTAATACATCGATGGATTCAAAATTGAAATGTTATTGGAAGGGATGGAACTTCCTGCCTGGTGGTCTGTATGGGCCAGAGAATGATGGATGGTAGCTATGCCTATGCCTTCAGCTTTGAAAAATGAGTAAGTTTGTTAAATCTGTAGCAAGCCAAGATAAAAGAAGAAATATCAAGAGAAAGGATGGATGGATAGATAGATGGATAGATGATAAATAAATAGAAACATATAGACAGAGAGACAGAGGCAGACAGACAGACAACAGACAGAGGGCAAAACATCATTAATTTGGGCATTTACAACATCCCAGAGAAGCCAACTTGGAAAGCCCTGCTGAGACAGTCAGCTGAAGTTCCTGAGAGAGAGAGAGAGAGACAGAGAGAAGAGGAGAGAGAGAGAGAGAGAGAGAGAGAGGTAGGGAACATCTTATTCTCAAGTGAGGCTTCAGAGTGAAGGAGCAAACAGCAACAGAGGTTAACGCCATCAAATTAGGTGTTCACAGCATCCAACAGAAACTAACTGTAGAAGCCAAAACAGTCAGATGGATTCCGGATAGAGCTCTCTCTCACCGTGGCTGAGTTTCCCACAGTTGAACTTTGAGCTTTTCTTTCCCACTGAAGTGGGATAAACACTAGTGACCTCGGTTGGAAGTGGGTCACCTTCTAGCTATCCTCAAGGACATGATGTTTTTCTTCCTGGGCTGTTTTGTTCTCTTTCCTCCCTATCACTGAGGGAAGGAGGCAAGCACTTCCTCAGACAAGAGTCCTTGAAGGATGCTGAGACAAACATGTTTGAGCCTGAATGGGGGAACAGGATGGTGCTGGGGGGGGGGGAGGTAGGGTGGCAACCCCTGATTTCAGGCCATCTTTTAGTGAGCTCAAACACCACATGACAGTTTGCTGGTGTGATGTATATTTCATCTGGTTGGAAGAAATAGGTCTCTTTTGGGTACAGGACATCTCAGAGGATTGTATCTCCCCTGGGCCCCTTCCTGGTATGCCTGCATTTAGTCCCTGTCTACCGTGCTATTTCATGGCTTTGCCATGTTCCACGACACCTGTTCTATTGTGGACAGAGACTGAAAACTACAATAATTATTTCCTGCTGTTGCTTTGTCACAATGAGAAGAATAAATAATAGAAACACCCCCATGCTTTCTGGTAGAAGCTATACAGTCTGGGGGTGGGGGTCCCTCCCTGTTCTGTATTACAGGGCCACTCTGTTTCTCTGATATTTTGACTCATAATTTAGTGTATTTATTCTGAATGTTTGTCTTGGATTTGCTTCTGAAGTTTGTGGATTCAGGGGAGAAATCTGCACCTGATGGGATCAGGCATCAGTCAACCTTAAACACGACTGGAGGCACAATGTCTCAGTTACCTTTGACTGCCAGTTTGACACAACTTAAATTTACCTAGGAAGAGAATCACAATCGAGAAATTTCCTAGATCAGATGGGCCTGTGGCTGCGGCTGTGGAGGGATTGCCATGGTTGTTGATTGATTTAGGAAGGTGGTCCAGCCCACTGTGGGAAGCACCATTCCTTACTCAGGGGTCCTGAGCTAAATAAGGAAGCTGAGCATGCGCCTGCCTGCCAGCTGGTAGCAGTATCCTTCGTGGTTCTTGCCATACTTCTTTGGCTATAAAGTGATTTCCTTAGTCAAAGGTTATGGTGTGTGGAACAGCAAGCTGTCTTGGCTTCAGGTTCCTCCCTTAATATCCCTCAGTGATGGGCTCAGTGAGCCTGGACCTGCAAGCTCAATAAAACCTTTTCTCTCCACGTTGCCTTTGATCAGGGTGCTTTGTCCCAGTAACAGGAAAGAAACTATAGCAGCCCTTCTATGAATAGGGACCCCAGAAACAGGCAAGAGAGCAACCACTGCAGCATGGAGAACCCAGGAGTGAGAAACCAGTGAATCAGATTTGTCACAAGACAATAGATATCATCCCACCACTTTTCCACACACGGAAAAGTACATGGCCTGCACACAAAAAAAAAGTGCGATTAAGCTTTAATCCCATTCAACAAATGTTTATTCAAAATTACAGGAGGAATGAGAGAATGCATGTAATTATTAGAACTGTAATGCCTTCTAAGGAAGAGAGTCAATGTGCCCATGCGTCAGTCACAAAAACTGATATGCCAAGCTGCAAAGTGTTCATAGATCTAAGATGCAGGAAATTTGCACATCCCATACTCTGATCGCACCATAAACTGACGGCAGAGGATTAAATACAATGACCTGCGAGGGAAAGACGTTCTCAACATTTAAAAGTGTTCCCAGATACTGCAGTCTCAGGTGAGGAAGATACCCTAATCTATCCTAACAGTCCTTGGCAGAGATCAAGGATCCTTTTGTGCCAGCTGACCCCTGGTTATAAATCTTTATGCATACCAGCCTCAGCCTCCCTGTTATGTTTGGCTTGAAACAGTTTTGTTGCTGCTGCTGTTTTTAATTTCGTTTTGCTTTCATAATACTGAATGAAGATTAATATAAACAAGGCAAGCAGCTCCATCCTTCACTGGAAGAGTCTAGGCATAAGATTTATCATTGAGCCAGGCCCCCAACTCCTTATTGGGGAACTCTGGGCAGAAGATCTATCACTGAGCCACCCCCAGCCCCTCATTAGGGGATTCTAGGCAAGTATTCTATCAATGAGCCATGCCCCAGCCCCTCACTGGAGGATTCTAGGCAAGTATTCTATCAATGAGCTACATCTTGGACTCTCACTTAAGTTGCCCAGTCTGGCTTTGAAGTCATCCTTTAGTCCAGTTAGCCCTTGAACTTGTGATCCTCCTGCCTCAGCCTCTTGTGTAGCTGAGATTACCAGCCTGAACCTTCAGGCACAGCTGACATTGTTGTATCATAGACAAACGTGTCTTTTACTTGCCCGTTACTTTTGAGCAGGCTCCACGGTCTCCATGAATGTCTCTGCTGGTCCTTTTCCCCATCTGCAGTGCCTCAAGCACAGCAATACAGAATAGATGTTTCTGGATATCACAGACTCCTTCTTGGGGCCTTGAGTAGCCATACCCTAAGGGAAACAAACCACCACACTTCTTTCATTTTGGGTTTAATACATAAACTCTTGGGAAAGGAGAGAAGCTATAGATCATCAAGTGCTGTGAAACGAAAGAAAAAAAAAAAACTGGAGGAAAGGGGGCTAGCACGATATGAGATAATCCAGGATGCCCTGCTATCCGTGTGCAATAGGGAAACCGGAATAGTGCATAAACCCAAAGACTGGCGTTTCGGTCTAGAGGCGTCTGACTTAGAGCAATGATAGAATGCTTTGGAGAAATGTGTAGAAAAGCAAAGGGAGAAAGTCCCTCAGAGGGACCCATCAGAACCAAATTCGAAATTATACTGTGTTAGTTTTTATTACTGGGATAAAATGCTATGACCAAAAGTATCTTAGAAGGGAAATGGGTTTGTTTTGGCCTATAGTTTCCAAACGGTTAGAATCTATCATAATAGGAAAGGTTCCGCAGCAGGAAACCTGAAACCATTCTCACAATTTGAAGCAAGAAGCTCACATTTCACTTGTACAGGAAGCAACAGGACAGAACAGGAAGTAGGGTGAGGTTATAAACCCTCAAAGCCCGCCTCTGGTGATGTAATTCCTGTAACAGAGCTCCACTTCCTAAAAGTTCCATCGCTTCCTTAAACAGCGCCCCCAACCGGCTACTAAGTGTTTCGAACACGGCGAACCACCACACCAACACACCCCTATCCAGCCACATCTTGGCTTTTAATCATTTACCCCCACCTTTCTGTGGAAGCAAACAAGCACCGACTTGTTCTGAGGAGATGTGAACAAATGTCTGCCCACCCTAGATACGGCGTAGCATGAGCAACAGAAACAAGTATTTCCAACCAAGGGCGAGTTGACAAAACAATGAATTTAACTGGAGTTACCCTTCTGAAGTGCATATAAAAATAGTCTGTTGATGCTCTGGGCTGGCCTCTTCACAGTCGGCCTGTGGGTGTGTGTGTGTGTGTGTGTGTGTGTGTGTGTGTGTGTGTGTGCGCGTGCACATGTTTGTGTGTTTCTTTTTATTTGTTTTCTTTTCTTTTTTTCTTTCTTTTTTTCTTTTTCTTAGTATGGATCGGCTGACCTGGCCTCCGGCTTCATGCCCTTCATACATTTATTCAAATTCACTTTTTCATTTTTGAATCAAAGGAACTCACAGAGAAGAGAGCGTGGTATAGCAAGCTATTGTGCAGATGTTCAGATAAAGCACAGGCCGTTTAGCATACTGGCTAAATGAAAGGTACTGTTGTATTAATAAGTTTAATTTGACATAATTACTCAGTACAATGAGGACCTGAAGTGATCTATTGCTTCCAGAACATCCATCCACTGTGACAGACGGTGAGAGCGGGCGTCCCTGTAACCATTTCCTTTGGAAAGGAAAGGACATTTGAGCTGTAACATTGATGGAAAACCAGGATAATTTCCCTCTGTGATTCCTTTGTTCCTTTTCCCCTGAGCTTCTTGATCTCAACCCCCACCCCCCCCCACCCCCCGTGTAGATGTCAGCCAGGCTGGGGGAGACCTTCTGTCTGAGCTGCTCAGCATGCTCTCTGTTTGCCAGTCCCTGTGAATGACAAGCATGTCTTTTTCCAGGTCAGGGAATGGAAATGCTAATTCCCAAGCCATCAGGGCCTCAGGTATGAACAGATCCTCCCCTGGGAGACCCAGCCTGAAGGTGGGTCACTTCGGCCATCCCACTCCCCTGTCCTAGACTACAGTAGCCACTGCAGATGCCGGGAGGCCCCAGCCCTGAATCCAAGCCAACCTTGGTTGCTGGTTCCAATTAAAAAGCAATTGCATTCCCAGCAGTTCAAGGCTGCAGCCAAAAATACAGCCTGTTCAGAAAAAGCCTGGTCTTTTTTGAGAAGCACTTACTCCACAAAAGGGCTAGATGCCGCTCATGACAGTCAGTGACAACACAGTGGTGTGTGTGTGTGTGTGTGTGTGTGTGTGTGTGTGCGGGGTGTGTGTGTGTGCACAAATTTAGACGTTCAAAGATGAAACCAAAAAGGAGCCAGTTTGCCCTGGATTATCTGGTGACAGCAATGAGATTTTCTGTTGGTCTTTGTGTTCTCTCTCTCTCTCCTCTCTCTCTCTCTCTCTCTCTCTTTCTCTCTCTCTCTCTCACACACACACACACCACATTTATTAGAGGATAAACAAGAGCTGACCTTTTGTCAGGCAGCAAGGAACCAGAGCGATTGCATTAAGGAAATCAAAGGCGAGAAGGTCAGAGGGTCAGCATTAACCATGCTGGGAAGCTGTCAACCATGGCTGCCTCAGCCAAGTAGGCATCCATCTCTCCAGGAGCAGTCAGTCTGTGCTCCCTGGGAGGGCCAATAGGCAAGCAGAGCTGGGAGGAACACTGCAGCCCACGTGTTCAGCCTTCTCCACAAGTGGGATGGTGGTGCCTCGGTCCTGGATAGCTCCCTGATAGAAAAGTCAGGTATAAAAGCTCACCCACTCGGAAGTTAAGACGCCCCCCCCCCAACTAGACATGTGTGCTTGCGTGCCTTCATGTGGAAGGTGGAAGCAGATGGATTGTTAGTTCCATGTAAGCCTGGGGTCCACAGAAAGACTGTTCCAAAAGGAGAGGAGAGGAGGAGGGGGAGAAAGGAGGCGGGGGAGGGCACAAAAAGAGGAGAACCAGACAAAGGAAACAAAGAGGAGGAGGAAACAGAGGACTTAGTGGCAGAGAAGAGAGAAGAACGGGAAGACAAAAGAAGAAGTGTTTCCGCTCTGATTCAGTCTTAGGTCTGTCCTGCTTGTCTCAAATGATTGAACCTCTGGTTTTCCCTGAGAGTTTTATTTTCTTTTATTAAAATATTAGTTATTTTGATTTTGATTTATGGGTATACACATGTATGCCACCAGGTACCTGTAGAGACCAGAAGAAGGTGTCAGATCCCCTGGAGCTGTTGTTCCAGGCCGTTGTGAGCAACCCAATGTGGTTACTGGAAACAGATCTTGGGTCCTCGGTATGAGCAGCAAGTGCTCTTAAATACTGAGCCATCTCACCAGCCCCAAGACTCTTATTTTTCATCTAAGTATCTGGGATTTTATGATAAGACCATTCAACTATATCACATAAAGTTAGGATTTCCAAACACAGATCATTTATAACTTATAATTTTGGAATGTGACTCAGATTAAACTTGATCAACCCTCTTTCTATGGGTAAGATGTTGAACTTGGGCATGGAGACATACCCACGGTGTCAGCACAGTGGATGCAAACGAAAGATTATGAGTTCAACCTAGCCTGGGCTCCAGGAGACCTTGTCTAAAATCAACAAGAAAATAAGAATGAAAGAATTTTTTTTTTATTCATTTTTTTTTCCTGTCTTGAGACAGAATCTGACTGCCTTAGTTAGGGTTTTATTGCTGTGAAGAGACATCACAACCAAGGCAACTCTTATAAAAGACAGCGTTTAATTGGGTCTGACTTACAGTTTCGGAGGTTCAGTCCATTCTCATCATGGCAGAAAGCATGGCAGCATGCAGGCAGACATGAGGCTGAAGAAGAAGGTAAAAGTTCTATATCTTGATCTAGAGGCAGCCAGAAGGAAACTGTCTTCTGCAGGCAGCCAGGGGAGGTTCTCTCTTCCACACTGGGTGGAGCTTGAGCCACTAGAAGCCATCAAAGCCCACCTACACAGTGACATACTTCCTCCAAGGCCATACCTCCTAATAGTGCTACTTCCCATGGGCCAAGAATATTCAAATCACCACATTGATGGCCCTTGCTATCCTGGTACTTGCTATGCAGACCAGGCTGGCCTCAAACTTACATAGATCAGCCTGCTTTTGCCTCCTGAGAGCTGGAATCAAAGGTTTGTGCCACCATGCCTAGGTAGAAGGAAGAAAAGAATGAATAAATGAAGGATTTATTTTGGCTTAGTTTCAGAGGTCTAGTTCATGGTAAGAATGGCTCCCAAATGCTTAGGCAGAACCTTGCAGTGGTGGAGCATATGGTGGAGTCCCTTCTTTACTTCTCAGCAGATAGGAAGCAGAGAAATGAAGATACATGGAAGAGCCAGGGCACATACTCTCAGTAGCTTACTTCTACCTCCAACTTGTCAGTACTTCCCAATAACAGCATCCTATTATAAATCCCTCAAGGAATACATTGATTAGCTCAGAGCCCTCAGGATCTTTCCTTGTCTTTGAAAATTCCCTCCTGGGCACACCATGAAGCTGTACTCTTCTGATCTCCTAGGTGTGTCTTTATCTAAGCAAATTGACAAGTCTATGTCCTGTGAGGAAGGTGCCCTACTTATCTCCAGCCATCAACTTGACACAACCTAGAGTCATCAGAGATCTGAGGGGAGGCTCAGTCAAGGGAATTTTCAAGTGATGCTGATGCAGAATACTTCGCCTTAATTTTAGTGTTCTATGGAAAAAGAAGTATGGGGACTGGATAGCTTTTGTCTTTCATTCACATACTGTTTCTTTTTTTTTTTTTTTTTTTTTTTTTCACAATTTCTGGACCATTTTACCCAGGGAACAATTTTTGAAATACAGTGGAATTTGTAGGGGGGGCCAGGAATCAGAACTTTTTGGCAGAAAATGAGCAATTACTAGGAGCATTAAATAAAGCTCTGCAAGTGTCACCTTCCTGCTGACCTGCTTCTTCTGTTCTTCTTGCTTGTCATTCTCTTCTGAAATCAGCAAGTACTCTTTCCACTTTGGATAAATACCAGGTTTATCCCTGGAGTCTCAATTCACATCAGCTTGCAAATTCAGATCACACTGAAAATCCAAATGACTGGCTTTCGAGACAATGGCCTTTGTGTGGCCACAATGGAGGATTTAATACACAGCTCTAGAGATAGAATTTGAGTCTGGGATTTCACTGGGTTGCATATATATATGTATTTTTACTTAATTATAAGCTAAAGTCATGTATTCAAATGCATATGCAAAAATATAGCCTTCCTATATTTTAATTGGATCCTTTCATGGAGATTTGTAGCTGAGTTTCCATGTCGTTGGAGCAACTCTGCTGTGAAACATGTTCCTCTTTTCTGAGAAGTGTTCTTTTCTCCCTCTCCCCTGCCTTACATCCATGCTCTCACGCCCCTTTAATGTCCCCCTTTCTTCTCAGTGTACTTGAAATATTTGTAATTGCTTCATTAGCAACTTTCTTTGAGGGATTACAACAGAGAAGCTCTGTGTCTGAAGTATTCATCAGTTTATCTCCTAAGTAACCTAACATGGTGTCTAGCATGCCATTGGTCTCAAAGAAAACTATGTAGGGTGTATATGTACGGGGGTGGGGGAGTAGGTGGATAAATGAATGAATTGATAGATGAATGAATGGGGTGAGCAGATAAACGGTATATAGATGGGTAGACATTTGAATGGCTGGATTAATAGATGACTGGGTGGGTAAATGGGTGGATGAATGGATGGGTGAGTGGAGAGATGGAGAGGTGAATGGATGAGGTGACCAGATTAATGAGTAGGTGGGTGGATGGTGGATGGATGAACGCAGATAGGTGGATGCAATGAATGGCTATGGGTAGACAGGTGGGTAGATGATTGAGTGGATGGATAGACAGACAGGTGTGGATGGATGGGTAGATGGACAGGTGTGGAATGGATGGATGGATAGATGGACAGGTGTGGATAGATGAGTAGATGGGAAAATGTGTGACTAGATAAAGGGACATTAGATGACAACAAGTATTTCCTTCCTGCCCATTTCTGAAAGTAGACATCACAGATCCTAGCACAGAAATAAAACCTTAATTCATGCAATCAAAGAGTACCTGGACCTCGCTGTCTTTCCCACTGGCCACACACTGTGCCTCTAGAAACAGACTCTTGTCTTCACTCTTAAGAAGTTCAAAAGATTTCCCTCCCTTTGATCATTAAAGCTCATGTTCTTTTTATTTGTCCTTCCCGAATGAATGTTGAGGGATCTGTTTATTTTCTTACTCCTTGGATAGGAAGGGCCAGTAGACTGCCACATTGGAGTTTAACCAATTCCTCTGCTCTGAGAGCTTTACTCACACTTGATATTTTGAAAGCATGGTCTTTCAGCAAAAGAACATGGTGGGGAGGACCAGAGGCTGCACATCTTTGGGGTACAACCTACAGGGAACAGGGATCCAGCACAAACTCTTCACGCATGGATGGGGACCTCATGATGCTTAAACAGGGCATGCCATGCCACAGAGCAGGCAGAGAGTCTCTGCTGAGGACCACCCCGGGGAGACCATCCATTGTATTGTTTAAGCTCTTCTGGGCTTTCATCCCTGGCCTTTGTAGCCTGGAAAACAAGCATATTTCTCCAAGCTTGGAGAGCATCCATTCAGTCTCTGGGCATAGAGGCCTTCAAGGCTTGCTGAGAACAGCGGGAACCTGGAGCTTTCAGCCGTTCTGTTGTTTTGGAGATGTGACTCCTCCGTGGGCTTGCTCTCATTCACACCCATGCCTCCGTAGGCTTCTGTTGGCTTTCATCCTGAATGTACCTACCGCATGAGGTGCCCTTCCATATCACATTGGCACCTGATCCTTCCTGTGTGTGGCGTCTCTGGCCTGACTCTGTTGGGTTGTTATTTATCACTCCTGTCATTAGTATAATAAAGATTTGACAGAATAATCTAAAAGTATGATATGTTCATTTTGGCTCATGGTTTCCTATTCAAGGTCAAGATCTTTTCAAATCAAAAGTCTTGTGAGCGTGCACATTTACATTCCTGGCAGAGTAGGGGGTCCCATGTGTGCCTTGTGTTCATTTAGAGATTAGAGGAAAGCTTCCGATATTGGTCATCATCTTCCATCTTATTTGAGGGAGAGATTCTTTTGTTATTCTCGACTATATACACCAGGCTAGCTGGCCCACAAGTTTCTGGAGTGTGCCAGTTAATTATTATTATTATTATTTTTTTGAGTCAACTTGACTCAAGCTAGAGTCATCTGGGAACGTGAACCCTCAACTGAGAAAATGCCTCCATCAGATTGCCCTTATGCAAAATTGTGAGGGCATTTTCTTACTTACTAGTTGATGCAGGAGGGCCCAGCCCACTGGAGGGCAGTGCCACCTGTAGGCGAGTGGCTCTGGGTGATATAAGAAAGCAGGCTAAGAGCAAAGCCATAGAGTTATTTTGTTTCCATTGTGCCTCCCAGGTTCGCACCTTGAGTTCCTGCCATAGCTGTTGTTATTTAAAAAAAAAAAAAAAAAAAAAAGAAAAAAGAAAGAAAACGGAGGCAGAGGGTTCCATGAGGAGAAGTTTATTTAGGGCAGGAGGAGAGCAGAGAGAGGTGGCGGACCATGACCACGTGGAGGGGGGAGGGGAGAGGGAAAGGGAAGGGGAGACAGGAACTGCAGGAGAGCGGGTCACAGGGGCAAGAGGGCAAGAGAGCAAGAGAGAGAGGAGGGCCAGACAGACCCTCTTATAATAGTGGGCAGGGCTACCTGGCTGTTGCCAGGTAGCTGCGGGGAGGAGCATACCTGGCTGTTGCCAGGTAACTCTGGAGGTGGAGTTTAACAGAATGCTAACAATAGCAGAACAAAGTCTGTAAGCTGAAGTAAACCCTTCTCTCCCAAAGTTGCTTTTGGTTATGGCGTTTACCGTAGCAACGGAAACTTAGCTGTGACATGGGAGGTTTTGTTTTGTTTCGTTTGGTTCTTTACCTTCCAAATCATCATGGGATTGCTGGGATTACAGATGGACTCTTCTGTGCCTGGCTTCACGTAAGTTTTAAGGATCCAAGTTCAGGTCATCATGTTTGTATGGCAGGTGCTTTACGTAACCACATGGATCTCCAGATTCAAGTTCTTTGGTCTAAGTGTGTGCAGTATAGAATCTACATCAAGATCTACCCGCCCTTCCCACTCCCTTGATCTGGACCTTGTCTAACCTTTCAGGTTTGGGTCCCGTGCTCCCTGACAAAGACCTCACGTTGTTCTGTACGTAGAGCTATGATGAGCACCAGACTTTCTGAGGGAAGCCTGTCTCCCTCTGTGGGTTGTTAGCTGTGTGGCTCATAGGAAAGTTACTTCGTCTCTCGCTGCTCCTCCTTTTCCTCCTGAGGACAAGGAGGTGAACAAAAGCACCTACCTCCCAGGAAGCTCTAAGACAGTATAAGCTGCTATTATTGCTCTCAGCAGTAGTGCGTCTCAGCATGGATGCACCTGGGAAATAAAAGCCTTGTTGTGCACAAATGTGCATACTCAAACGCATGGCAACATCCCCTGGGTACAGGACCTAGGGCCTTGTTTATACATTCTGAACTATCACTCTACCACTGAGCTAGCTCTCCAGAGCATCATCATTTTATAATTCATGAAATGGTACCCAGGGCTTTGCACATGCTAGGCACTCTACCACTTCGATACATCATTAGCCACCACCATCACCATCATAATCATCATCACTATTTTGTAATGCTGGAGATGGCACCCAAAGCCTTGGATGTACTAGGCAAACATTCTACCTCTGAGCTACATCCTCTATCATCGTCACCACCACCATCACCATCATTTGGTAATGCTGAGAATGGTGCCCAGATCTTTAGTTATACATGCCAAGGAAGGACGCTGCCACTGAGCTAGATCCTTAGCCTTTATTTTTTAAAGTTTTATTTTGACTTGAAGTCTCTTTATGTTACCCTGACTTTCCATGAACCCTATATCCCCTTGTCTCAGTCTCCTAAATAGCCGGAATTACAGGAGTACAAACACAATAGCCAGCTACTATCAGGAGCTATCTAGGATAGGCTAAGGCTAGCAGGTGGTCTTCCTGGAGGTGCCCACCATTTTTGCATGGTCTATGATGGTGAGCTCAATGTCCAAGGTCCCAAAGGACGCTTCATTCAGGACTGCTTCCTGCAGCTGATATGCCTTTCCTGTCTTATTAAATATAATAATGATCCCTGGGCATTAGCCCACCCTATTGATCAGATTTTCTGTACATCAACATAAAGATGAACTTTCATAATTAATGCTGTTTAGATGAATTAATGATTCTAGGAATTCTGATTTGATTCAAATATTTTTGGGAAGAAAAGTTTTTAGAGTTGGTCTTACTTGCTTTGCTAGAAAGATACAATAAAGTTAGAATCAAGAATAGAATGTGCCCATCTCATAATATATTAAGTAAAGGCTGCATAATAAGAAATACAATGAGCTTTCATGATTACGCTAAAAAGAGAAATAGACTTTGGACAAATTTATGTTCAAGGAAAAACATTTTAGGTCTAACGGATAAAGCACAGGTATGTACTGTAATAAGACAAGGCCATGTAAGAAACTCTTGCTTATCTTATAATGAGCATATTAGGATGAAACATGCTTTGAACTTATTATCAATAGACATCCTACTGTATCTTCCATTTTTGTAACATTTTATCCATGAAGTAATTTTCTAAGGAACTTTTTGTCTAAGAAAGTATAAAAAGGCCAGAGTAAAGAAATAAAGTCGTTGGTTGAATGGTTTGGCTTGGGGAGCTCTGTCCCATCCATCCATCCATCCATCCATCCATCCATCCATCCATTCCATCCACCCACCCACCCACCCACCCATCCATCCATCCATCCATCCATCCACCCACCCACCCACCCACCACCCATCCATCCATCCATCCATCCAAATGTATATGTCTGTATATATGTAGGTGTACGTGTATGTATATAAGCATGTATGGATACTTGTGGAGTGTATGAAACAGGTGGTTGGGCCCACCCAAAAATATGAATGTGTTAATGTGTAAATGAGAATGTAAATGAAAATATAAATGTGTATATGGATGTGTATATGTCTGTGCATATTTGCCTGCTGTATAAAGCATCTTAATTCTTTTCCTTTCCTTCCTCTCTAGATCAGAAAGAGTTAACCAGCCTTGCCAGAGAGGCTTCTGATTACCTGGACAGAGAAGAGAGTGATAACAATAAATTTTTTATTTAGTTCCTGCTGCTAGGCAACAGGTATTAATCTCCCAAGTCAGTGGTTTTTAACCACAGAATAAGCAAGAAACTTTTTAGGATTTTTTTAGATGCTATCAGCAAGGATTCAATATAGTTAGAGAGCTAGAAGGCAGAGACTTTCAGTCTCAGTCTTTAAAACTATGTCCAACTCTTATGTTCCACTTCAAACCATTCTGAGCCTGAATGGCTCTCAGCAAGCTACAATGCTAAAAGTAATGTTGGATCCTGAAGATACATTGTATGTGTTCTATCAATATTTCTTAGTTTAGACTTTGGGATATAAAAAGTTTTAAATATTGGTGTACTGTTATCCCAAAGCTGTAATAATTATAATTCATGTTGATATGATAATACATTTTGTCATAAAGAACTTTTCAAAACACAACAAAGAAAACTGGAAAAGCTAGGTATGCTAGTGCATGCCTATAATCCTAGGTACACAGCCAGACCCAATCCCAGAAACAACAATAAAAACTGGAAGATGTGCTGGTTAGTTTTAACTGTCAACTTGATACAAGCTAGAGAAGGAGAATCTACTAAGGAATTTTCTAGACCAAATCAGCTTGTAGGCATATCTGGGCAGGATTATCTTGATTGTTGATGTAGGAGGACTCGGCCCACTGTGGGTGGCACCATGCTCTAGGCAGAGTGGCTTGAACATTGCATGAGAATAAGAAAGCTACTGAGGGTAAGCAAGCAAAGACCTATGCATTTATTCTCAGCTATAGATATGATGCTTTAAGTCCCTTCCCTGATTTCCCACAGTAATGGACTACAGCCTGGAATTATAAGCCACTAAGCCACGTAAACCCTTTCCCTCTGTAAGTTATTTTTTCCAAGGTATTTTATCACAGAAACAGAAATGAGACTAAGACAGTAGAATGACATTGTTGATCTCTTGAAACTTGGGTTAGCGTCTCTGCTTCATACACTCGGCTCATCATCACAGCAATGATGTTGTTCTACATGAGTGTGGCATCTAGAAGATTCTACGTCTACCTATAAGACAATGAAAACGCAAAGAGGGAAACAGGTAGACCTTGTCACTTAGTTCATTTTCTTTATTTAATTTTTGGAAATGGGGATCTTGCAATGTGTGTAGGCTAATCTCAAACTCATGATCTGTCTGCCTGTGCCTACCAGTGCATGCGCCGTCATACCTGCCTTCAACAGACACCTTCAAAGGTCTGTGGTCCTATGGTCTGTGCTTCCACAATTACAACCGAGGACCACAGCCATGCTAACGTTGCTTGCTTTTCTTTTATAAAACTGGAATTTGAACACTGTGTGTTCATTTCTCCATCTTTTTACATTGCTAATCACTTTTTGGCAGCTTTGCATTCTCACCAGGAGCAGTGATGGGGAAACAGTTTAACAGGTGTCTAGGAAAATTCCTGGATAGACACCCTTGGAAACTCTGAATTTGATCCCTGAGTCCATTAGCTGGGTTACATTGAGCAACCTTTCCTTTCTTGGCTTCCTTGTTTCAATACATCAAGAGTTGACAATCTTCCTGATGCTGTGACTCCTTTTTTTGCTTTTGTTGTTGTAATTGTTGTTGTTTTTGGATACAGAGTTTCCTCATGTAGCCACAGCTGTCTTGGAATTCACACTGTAAACCAGGCTGGACTCGAACTCACAGAGATCTACCTGCCTCTGCCCCACAAGGAATGAGTTACCACTGCCTGGCGTTGTGACCCATTCATACATTTCCTTCTGTTGTGGTGACCCCCCAACTATACAATTATTTTTGTTGCTACTTGATAACTGTAAATTTGCTACTGTTTTTGAACTGTTGTATAAATATCTGACATACAGGATATCTGATATTCAATTTCTGTAAAATGTTCATTTGAACCCTCCCCAAAGAGTCATGACCCATGGGTTGAGAACCACTGCAATAAAAAAAAAAAAAATGAGTTCTACAGACCCTAGGGCCTAGTGGTCTGGTTCCTTGATGCTCTACACCTTTCCCATCTGTTACATGATAAAGTGTGCCCTTCAAAAACATACATTGAATCACTGCTCTCTAATTTAGGGATGGGGTACATAAGGCAAAATGAAGTCACTAAGGCAAGTCCCAATCCAATATGATGAGGGTCATACAACAAAACACACACACATACACATGCACACCTGCACAGAGCCACAGCCATAAGATGGCATAAAGGATGAAGTCAGACACAAGCCAAAGATAAAGAGAGGCCCCAGAAGATACAAACTAACCCTTGCTAACGGATATTTCAGCTACTCGGCAGGCGGAGGCAGGATGATCACAATTTCAAGGCTACCCTAGCCACAGAACAAGTTCAAGTCCAGCTTGGGTAACTTAGTGGGACCATACCTCACCATAGAATGTTAAAGGGTAGGAGAAGTTTTGGGAGGTGGCTCAGAATGTGAAGTTCTAAGTCTGATCACCATTTCCTGTTTTAAAAGCAGTTGTGCTGGTTAACAGTTGTAATTCCTGGCGGGGAGGTATAGAGAGGTAGATTCTTGAGGCTCTCTGGCCTATCCAGCCTAGCCCACTTTGGAGATTCAAGGCAATGAAAAATCCTGTCTCAAAAAAATAAGGTGTCTGGTATCTGATAAAAGACACCCAGCTTCAAAATAACAAATCACTAATAAGCCAGGTGGTACACTTGCACCATTAATCCCACACTTGGGAGGAGAGAGCAGGTGGATTTGGTTCGAGGCCAGCCTGGTCTACAGTGATTCAAGAACAGGCTGGTCTTGGCTCCACTTGTCACATATGTGTACTTGCCCAAACCTCCTACAGATTAAACGATGGATGTAGTCATGTGTGGCTGTAGTAGCTCATCTGTGTACAGGAAAAGAGAATGTGAGAAATCCTGGGTGTATTACTTTTTTTTCATAGCTTAATATTCAATACCACAGAAATAAAGGGTTGAGGTGAGAAAGAGTGAAGGATGGGGAGGAAAAGAAGAAAAGAATGAAGGAAGGAAGGAAAAGGAAGAAATAGGAGTGAAGGTTGGTTGCTGATACGTTATTTTCTCAGACTTCTACCCACAGAATGTGAGAAAATACATTTCTGTTACATTGGCCACCAGCAGCTCTTTGTCACGTGACCCTGGAACAGGAATACGCTGTCCATGTATTTTGTTGGCCTGAGACTAGGCACCATCTACAATCTGTTGCGTTGGGCTCAGACTTATCACTATGTTGTCGATATAATTTCCTGGAGGAGAATGAATGACCGCTGTGTAATCTTCTAGAAAGAGGCCACAGTCTGGGCAGCTCCTGGTGTGTAGACACTAAATTGTGACTGCAAAGCTCATTTTCTATGGCTGCTGGCTGAGGTAGGGGAGCAACACAGGAAGATTACAGGTGTTTTTGGTTACTTTTCTTGCTGTGGTGACCAACTGGAAACAAATTAATTTATTGTGGTTCAGTGTTTGAGGGTATAGTTTAACCTGGTGATGCCAGGCATCTGATCACATTTTATCTCCAGTCAGGAAGCAGAGAGATATTTTTGAAGACTAGTTTTATATCAGTTTGACATAAGCTAGTATCATTTGGAAGAAAAAGGATCCCACCTATATCAGCCTGTGGGCAGGGCTACAGACATTCCTTATTAAGCTGAATATGGGACGGCCCACCCATTGTGAATGATGTCACTCCTGAGAAGGTGGATCTGAGAAAGCAGGCTGAGCAATACATGAGGAGAAAGCCAGTAAGCAGCATCCCTCATGGTCTCTGCTCCAGCTCCGGCTCCAGGTTCCTGCCCTGAGTTCCAGCCCTGCCTCCCCGAGAGTGAAGGAGAGTGACCTAAGAGTTGTAAGCTTAAAGAAAGCCTCTCCTCCTCAAGTTGCTTTTGGTCAAGGTGTTTCATCACATCAGTAGAAATGCTAAGACAAGAGATGGATGCTGGTGCTCAGCTCCCTTTGTTGTTTTTATTAATCTAGGACTCCAGCCTATGGGATGGTGCTGCTTTTCCTCAGCTAACACCATCTAGAAACTCTTTCACAGAGATGCGCAGAAATGTGTCTCCTCTTCTGAATCCTGCTGGGTTGACAATCAATACTATCACAGACCCCTCTTTTTGTTTCCAGCCTTCTCTTAACAAATCACTGATCTTTACATTTTAAATTAGTGTTTATGATTATTTTTAGTTGTGTGTATTCCTGTGTCTATGTGGGAGAATATACATGTGAATGCAGTGCCTGCTGAGGCCAGAAGAGGGCACCAAATACCCTGAAGCTGGAGTAACAGCTAATTGTGAGCCTCCTGATGTGGATGCTGGGAACCAAGGTTGGGTCCTCTGCTAAGCCATGGCTCCGATCCCTCTTTCCATTTTTTAACACATATAAATTGTACATATAAATGAGATTTTTACTTTTTCTCCCCTGTGACAAAATGTCTGACAGAAGAAAGCAAAAGATGAAGGATTTATTCCAGTGTATGGTTTCAGAGGATATTAGTTGATCAGGATAAGAAAGGGCCAGTGACTTGTTGTCTTAGGGTTTCCATTGCTGGGAAGAGACACCATGACCAAGGCAACTTTATAAAAGCAACATTTAATTGGGGCTGGATTATAGGTTCAGAGGTTCAGTCCATTATCATCAAGGCAGGAAGCATGGCAGCACCCAAGCAGGCGTGGTGCTGGAGGAGCTGAGAGTTCTGCATCTTGTTCTGAAGGCAAGCAGAAGACTAGCTTCTAGGCAGCTAGGAGGAAGGTCTCTCAAAGCCCACCCCTACAGTGACACACTTCCTCCAACAAGGCCACACCTCCTAATAGTGCCACTCCCTGAGCCAAGCATATTTAAACCACCACACTTGCTTTCATCTCTGTTGCTGTGACAACATACCATGCCAAAAACCAACTTGGGGAAGTCAGCTTATTTGTGGGAGATCATGGTAGCAAGAACTTGAAATAGCTAGTCTCATCACAGCCCTAGTGAAGAACAGAAGAAGAGATGCATGCTCACTTGATTGCTTGTTTGCTTGCTTGAGCTCAGTTTGATTTGTTTACTTCAATACACACTAAAACTGCCTGCCCTGCATAAGGACTGGTGCTGCCCACTGTGGGCTGAGTCTTTCCACTTTAATTAACATAATGAATGCAATCTCTATAATCATGCTCACAGGGCAACCCAATGTAGATAGTCCTTCTTTGAGACACTTTCCCAGGTGATTCTAAATTAGATCAAGTTCACAATTAAAGTTGACCATCATAGGTATTCTGTGGCACCTTTAGTGGATCGGGAAACAGAGACAATAGGAATGGAAATGGGACCAGGCTATAAACAGCAAAGGACCCATTAGTGATCCACATCCACCAGCTTTGTGCCCCACAATATCCCTAAACAGTGTCACCAGCCGGGGACCTGGTGTTCAGGCCCATGAACCTGCAGGGAACATTTCAGTTCCATAAACAACGGATATGAGTAGGGTGCTCTCACACACCAATAGCACTCTTCCAATACCATCTCCCTTTATCCACTGACATCCTTCCAAATCTCTGCTCTGCGTTTTAATCCCTTTCGTGCACCCCTGTGAGTGCCAACAGATGAGCTGTGGTGCCCAAGGCCATTCAGAACCGGAATGTCATTGAGAGCTGTCGGATCAGTACATATTTGTACAGAATGTGAAAATGAGCTGGCCCGTGGAAGAGGACCCAGAGAAGCAGCTGGTAGAATTGGCCCTAACCAACACACAAGTGTACTTCTAAAAATACAGGGAGCAACTCAGACCTCAAATGGCAGGCCAAAAACTCAACCAGATTTGAAAACAGCAAAGTACAAAAAAATTTTAGATCCTTTAGAACAATCCAGAAATTGTTGAGCTGAGTCAGGTGTGAGCTGAAGTTGCGAGGGTGTGTGTGTGTGTGTGTGTGATGGTATACTGTAAAAGCCTTCCATGTATTAAAGATTCTGCAAGGCTGATTGTCTGGTTAGAGCTTTTATGATGTGAAGAGTTACATGTTTTAGACTGAGGAGCATATTTTCTTGGGCGTCTCTAGACCTCTTAATTAGCACTCATTACCACCTTTGTGTTTGACTTAGAACTTTGTAACAAGTAAACCCTTTTTGGAACCCACCAATGACCCTATCTTCCACTAACAAAGGCTAAGGAATGTCATCAGACAGCAGCCAAGGCTTGTATTTGAGAGTTCCCACTCTGTGTAACCGTCTACTTGAGGTTCCCACTAAAGCATTTTTTTAAAAAGTACCTTGGTTTGTGATTTTCTTTTTTCCATACTATAAAAGTTTCATGAAACTATTCCTACACGTGGGGCCATGAGAATCTGTGCTCCTCGGCCAGGGTCACCCATCCTTGGATCCAGAATCAGCTGACTCCTATTCCCTTGAGATAAGATTGTTTTCACATCGGCACAAGGAGAGGTACCATTCGGGATTTAAGAAGATCTGACGAGGCAACGTTGGATTCCAGTACAAGAACTCTGAGGCAGGGAAGACAGACGCAACTCAGCTACATGAACTTCAAAACTATATTCAGTTAAGGACACCTACTCAGTACCAGGCCATGTTCTGGCTCTGGGGGGTACAATGTGGGAGGAGAGTAGCAAAATCAGCAAGAAAAAGCCAGTTACTAGAGAGAAGTGAAACCCTTCCCACTGCGGCTAGTCTTAGGAGCAGAGCAGCAAGAAAAATGTAAGTGATATGCAAATGAAGGTGGTGCTATGCAAATAACCTATTTAAAAATATGATACTGCAGGGAACAGAGATACTTTTGAACTTCTAACCTAGTCTAGCTCTTTAATGCACGTCCATTCTCAGGAGTGTCTTTTTCTTAATAAACTACCTTTATTTTATAACTATCCGTATGTCCTCGGCCAAGTTCTTTGCCCAGGGCACCAAAAGCTGGAAATGTCAGCACATGCCCTCCTACGCAGAGAACCACACACATAAAAAACAGGAGGGACAAAGTAAGCCTAGTCTGTAGAACAAACAGGAAAGAAACTGACATATTACTTGGATTAGGGAGACAGATGTTGGAAGCGGGGTAGACTGTTTTGAATGGTTTGGAAGGGACTGAGAAAGTCAGAGTATTTTCTGGATTTCTGAGGGAAGAACATTCAGTGCATGTTGCGGTTTGAATGTGAACCATCTCCCACACACTCTGAACACTTGGTTGCCAGTTGGTGGTGCTATTGGGAAAGATTAGAACTCTAGAAGGTGGCGCTTTCCTGGAGGAAGTGTGTCATGGGGTGGGATGGGGCGGGGTGAGTGGGGAGTGGGGCGGGGTGAGAGCAGCGTGGGGGTGGGCCTTTGGGGCTTATAGCCTGGCCCATTTCCTGTCCTCTCACTTCTGAGTTGCTAGGAGCTTCATGCCTTGTGGCTATGCTTTCTCCACCGTGAACTACTGTGCCACTCTCAGGAACTGTGAGCCAATAAAATAAAATAACCTTTCTTCCCTAACTTGCAGTTTTGTCATGGTACTTCAATGCAGCGACCGAGAAGTAACTAAATAAATACAGAAGGCTCAACCGGTGCAGACCTGTTTGGCCGAATTGTGGAATAGGAGAGAGGCCAATATAGCTATAACTAGGAGGTTCGAGGTCAACTATTTTCTGTTCTTTGTCCAGGGCACCAAAAGCTGGAAATGTCAGCACATGTCTCCATACTCAGATCCATAGACTAAAACAACAACAACAACAATAAAACCAAAAGAACAAACAAAAAAAAACAACAGCAACAAAAACCCAAGAGTCACAAAATAAGCCTGTAAAATAAATAAGAAAGAAACTGATAATAACTTGGATTAGGGAGACAGATGTTAGAAGTGGGGTAGACTGCGGATCGAGATCCCCTTAGGGGTCAAATAATCCTTTCACAGGGGTAGCATATCAGATATCCTTCATGTAGGATATATGCATTACAATTCTTAACGTAACAAAATTACAGGTATGATGTAGCAATGAAAACAATTTTCCGTTGGGGTCACCCCAACCGGAAGAACTTTATCAAAGGGTCACAGCATTAAGAAAGTTGAGAACCACTGCCATAGACGAATAAAAGGCCAGACAGTGGAGTGAGTCCCCTTTAGGTAATTTTCACAACTGTTTGTACTAGGAATCCCAAAAGCTGGACAAGGAATGCTGTAACTTGACACCACGAGAGTAGCAACCCTTCCTGCTCAGTCTGGAGCCTTTGACCAGGACTGAACTCTGATTTGCATAGTTAATTTGCATGTCTCTGATTTGCATAGCAGAGATTACAAATTACAATTGTATGCAAGCAGATCTAGCTAACCTCCCGGAACTGTATACTTGCCAATCTGGACTGTCTGTCTTTACACTGTGTGAATTATTGCACACAAAGAAATGCGCCATGCTGGTTGGAGGGTCTCCCAGTGGGATCCCCTGCAGCCCATTACCCATCCTAATTGCTGTCTAGCCTGTTTCCTTCTTACAGGGTACTTGGTAAACTATTCCAAGTTAATCTAAAGGGTGAATTCATTGCCAATACTATAGTGGCTGGCCCCAGCCTGACCATTGGATATGAAGATAGGCTTGTAAGTGTTTTGCCACTCTGACAAAATACATGAAGTTTATTTTTGCTTTGTGTTTTCGGATTTCACTTCATAGTTCATTGATCTGTGAGTGAGTCTGTAGAACATTTTCTTGACTGATAATTAATAAGGGATGGCCCTGTCCCTGGAGGCAATGCCACCTCAGGGTCCATTGTCCTGGGGGTGTTTAAGAAAACACGGTGAGCAAGCCTGCGCTCCTCCATGGCCCTGGCATCAGTTCCTGCCTTGGGTTCCTGCCAGGACTTTCCTGGATGGATGAATGACCACATGGTATAAAATGAGATAATCCCCCTTCCTTTTTTTTGTCTCCAAAGTCGCTTTGGTCATGGTGTTTAATCACAGCAATAGAAAAGTAACCAATACACTCATGAAACTGGATCCACTAAATGAGCTGAACACTAATGAGGTCTGAACCTTAAGGATCCACCCACTGATTATGTACAAGCCTTTATTGATCCATATCCATTAGTAGGCTGATTGATAAGTTTATACCCTCGGGATCGACAGCCATCAATATGCTGACCCACTGATGAGGTCTCAGCCCTCAGGAGCCACATTCCCTCAATGGGATGACTTACTGAGGAGGCAGGAGCTTTCAGGATCCACATCCATCAAGGGGCTCACTCCCAAAGTTCCACCTCTAGGCGCTGCCACACGTGCAAACCAAGCCTTCCCCATGCGAGCTATGGGAGAAGCCTGCCCATCATTTAACTTCCTGTGTGTGCTCTGGGTAGTGGGCTTCATGATGGTTCATGTTTGCAATGAGTCAGGGGGCCACAGGAGGTTGGATTACGCAATGTGTGAGGTATGTGTGAAGGTGTCTCTAGAGCAAGGGGACATTCAGAAAAAGAGAGGTGATGTGGGAAAAAAACTGGGGGGCCCGGGGTGGCAGGCCCCAGGCCCACGCGGCAGCAGCCCTGGGGCCTGCGAGGTGGAGGCTGCCTGGAGGCCTCCAGGCAGCCTGTCTCTCCTACCGGAGGAAGGTCCCAGGTTCCATGGGCTGGAGGCTTCGCAGCGGCGGCAGGCCCGGCAGGCCCCAATGATACGAGGAAGTCCTTGGTTCCAAAAGGGTTTATTGTCATGGCGGATGGTGGATGGATCTGGATGTACCACCCCCCCCCCCAAACTCAGGGCAGACCTGAGTTAAGTAGGGAGGGAGAAAGGGGTAGGTTCTGGGGAGGAATGGTTAATTGGCTCCGCCCTCTACCTCATTAGTATGTAAATCATTAGGCCTGAGGCCTGTGAGTTACACCCTACCTTACCTGTGCACTTTGGGAGGCATGTATGGCTCAGTGATGAACAAGTGGTCTATGAGATTGGACTGACTGTTAGGACTCTGAGTTCTAGGGACGTGCCGAACTCCTACCTTTTACTTCCTTGAGTCTCGGGTTCTAGGCCATGCTGCAAGATACACAGGATAACCCTTAGCGTCCCACAAGGTGAAAACCTTTTTTGGTAACCAGGAAGCCTAAAAGGAGAAGGAAGAAACAAGAGGAGGAGTAATCACTCCTGCATGACCGTTCAGCTGAGCTGTCTCAGCTCATCTTCTGTCCTGGTACCATCCATTCCAGAGGGCAGACCGTGAGTTTGTCACCCATGGTGACTGCATAAGGCGATTCTTCATAAGGAATATATGCATATATAACAGTGCTATACATGTAGTATAATATATGAAACATAATAAACATGGAACATTTTACATGCACTATGTATGTTTTACATGTATTACATATTAATAACTATGTATGTATGATACATATATACATGCATGTGGATGTGGATTATGAAGGCTCAGATCTCTGGAGAACTCTGACTCATATAGACATCCTTTAATCTATGAGCTAAAGCAGCAGTTCTCAAACTGTGGGTCTCGACCCCTTTGGGGGTCAAATGACTCTTTCAACAGGAGTCTCCTGAGACCATCAGAAAACACGGATATTTACATCATGATTCATAACAGCAGCAAAATTACAGTTATGAAGAGGCAACAAAAGTAACTTTATGGTTGGGGTCACCACAGCATGGGGAACTGTGTTAAAGGGCCACAGTGTTAGGAAGGTTGAGAACCACTGTTTTAAAGGCTCACCCCTTGTTCTCTGGAGCATATATATAATATATACTAGCAATATTTAATAGAAAGAGGTCTCGGGCAAGTAGGATGGAAATGACCCAGGGGAGCAATGTCGGCACTTTGATGCAAGCAAGTACAGGTGCTGAACACGGATGACAAACTTTGAGGAAGTGAATCATCCAACAACCAGTCTATGACACGGCGAGCCTGGAATACTAATGTGCATGGATGTGTGTGCTTGTACGTGTGTGTGTGTGTGCTATGAGTGTACATATATGAGGTACATAGAGCTGGTATGCACATGCGCAGAGGTTAGAGAGGACAAGGGTGTCTTCTTCTATTGTCTGTCTTACTCTCCTGAGATAAAGTCTCATCCTGAACAAACCTGCTGATCATTTTGGCTAGGTTGGCAGCCAACAAGCCACAGGATTCCTACTGTCTCCTATCTTCTGCCAGTGCCATTGATTAGGCCACACCTAGTTTTTAGTTGGGTGCTGGGGATTCCACTCAGTTCCCCACAGTGCCACAGGAAGCACTCTTGCCCATTGATTATCTCCCGACACCTGTGGAATAGCTAGCAGTATTTACAGGGTTCAAATGCTGTGCCAAGTGGGTCATCCCTTAAAGAGTCTGGAGATAGACTAAAGAGAGGGAAACAGGAAGGGAAAAGATTGGGAGGGAGAGGGAGAGGAGAGGGAGAGAGGGAGAGGGAAGGAGGGGAAGGAGAGAAAGAGAGAGGGAGGGAGGAGAAAGAGAGGGAGGGAAAGAGAAAGAGAGGGAAGGGAAGGAGGCAGAGAGGGAGACAGGGAAGGAGGGGGAGGGAAAGAGACAGAGGAGGAGGAAAGAGGGAGGGAGCGGGATAGGAGGGAAATGAAAGAATATTGGGAGGGAGGGAAGGACATCTAGGTCATTAATGCAGAATATTTCAGGGTGTGTCTAGCTGGGTGTTTCCAGAGAAGGAAAGATCCATTCTAAATGTCAGCAGAACTGTCCCATGAGCTGGTGCCTCCGATTAAATAGAAAGGGAAAAGGAAGAAGTCAGATGAGCACCAGCTTTGCATACACTCTGCCTCCTGATCAGTCAAGACATCCACAGCCTCCTCCCACTACACACAGGGCGGGGTCCCACCACCATACCTTCCCCCACCATGACAGACTGTATCCCCTGAACTGTGAGCCAGAATAAATTCTTCCTTGTTTCCTGTTACATATTTGAAACCTAATATACTATCTCCATTTCACTTACCTGTCCCCAGATTCAGCTCAGCTATGGTTGAAGAATGCTCCCTGTGTGGACGGTGCCCATGAAGTGTAGGAACTTTCATCATTAAAATCAATCAATCAGTCAATCAATCATAGGAAGTAAGGTTGGCGAGGCAGCTTGTGGTTAAAAGCATGTACTAACTTGCAGAGGACCCAGGTTCTGTCCCCAGCACTGGGTGACACAGTACCACTGGTAACTCCAGCTCCGGGGAATCGGACGCCCTCTTCTGGCCTTTGCAGACAATTGCATTCAAGTACTTAATAGCCCCACACAGATACATTTCAATAAATTAATTATATAAAAAAATAAATGGTACGAAGGGACATTCAAATCATGCTCTCCTCTATTGATGCTTCTAAAGAAAGACTGGGAACCCAGACATTCTTTGAAGTATGCTGATGCACTTGGGTTAGTGCTCCCCTAGCGTCTATCTGAATAAGGAACGGCGTTCTTTGACCAGGCAGTGAATGTTCAAGGGGAAAAGGCGGCTGAGGAAATGGAGGTGGCAGCCAGTATTTACCACCTCATCATTTATTTATTTAGAAAGATTGCCTGCTCTCTCTGCTAATCTTCATATAACATGCCTCATTGCCCTCTACAGGCCCCCGGAGGGCTCTCCTAGCATTTGTTTGGTTGAATTCGTTCTTGAAGTCCTGTTTTCTGGTTGCTCATTACTTGCTTGCCTGGAAATGCTAGAAAGCGAACATATGAGAACGGAGCCTTTAACTCATTCAGGCTCGCTGGTGACAAACCAGGGTGCCGCTGGCGTTCCAGTTCAAAGCTGAAAAGAAAATGCCGTTCATATGTTTGTTTAGAACTGCATGCTCATTTTTTCATATATAACTATGAAGGTGGCCCTGCCCAAAGCATGGTAGTTAGTTATTTATCGTAAGGCAAATACCCAAAAGGGGGAAGGGCTAGAAAGGTGGTTCTGTGGTTGGAAGTGCTTGCTGCTTTGCTAGAGGACCCAAGATTGCTCCTAAGTCAGACTGCTCACAAGTGCCTGTAACCTCAGATCCAGGACATTTGATGCCCTCTTCTGGCCTCTGCAGGTACTGCACTTATGTGTATATGTACTCACACACAAACATACATAAATTCCTTCATAAAATACAAGACACAGCCCTTCCCCCTCAGTGATCTACTAGATCCCACCACACAACTTCTACCCCCCCCCCAATAATGCAGACAAATTGTGAATCTCAGTAGATGGATCCATAGATGAGGTCAGAGTTCTTATGATCTGATCCCCACAAAAGATTGGGTCCACCTGCGTAGAATCAAGCTTACATCACATGAGCCTTACTGGGAACACTTCATATCAAAACTATGACACGGGGTAAGGTGATACTAGAAGCTTGTGTGTAGGGCCCTACTCCCACAGGACACCCGCACCATAGTTATGTCTCTGAGAGACTCCCTTCTGGGCTGGAGAGATGGCTCAGTGGTTAAGAGCACTGACTGCTCTTCTAGAGGTTCTGAGTTCAATTCCCAGCAATCACATGGTGCCTTCTTTTGGTGTGTCTGAAGATAGCTACAGTGTATTCCTATACATAAAATAAATAAGTAATTAAAAAAAAAAGACTCCCTCCCTAATGGCCAATCAATGTCTGACTTAACTCCTCTGGTAGCAGATGGGAACATGCAGGATGCACAGCTAGGTATTTGTGTGTTGGGGACACACACACACACGGGGGGGGGGTCTTAATTGAAGGTCTCCCTCAGTTACTCCCCTCGGACCTCAGGAATCCCACAGAAAGAGTAGGAATTAGAGGGGACAAAGGACACAGTCCACTGAACCCACTAAGCAGGGCGCATAGACTGAGGCAGCAAGCATGGGGCCTGCAGGAGTCTGCACCAGGTCCTCGTCTATATGTTGTGCGTGTTGGCTTGGTGTTACAGTGAGATGCCTGACTGTGGAAGTGAGTGTATCTCTGACTCTTTTGCAGGGACTCTTTCCCTGCTGTTGGGTTGTCTTGTCCAGCCTCTTGTGAGGGCCTTTGTCATTCTTATTGAATCTTGTTTTGTCCCATTTGGACTGTTGTCTCTTGGAGGGTGGCCTTTTTCTGAAGAGAAAAGGATGGGGAGTGAAAGGGGGGTGGGGGGAAGAAGGGAGGTGGGGGAGGGCTGGGAAGAGTGGAAGGAGAGAAATGTATGAGAGAACACTCTATTTTCAATTGAAGAAAAAGAGGAAGAGGAGGAGGAAAGAAGAAGGAGAAGAAAGAGAAGGGAGAAAACAAAATTTAAACAAAGCCACAGTGAGATAGCACCATCCCAGTTACAGTAATGTTCTAGTTCTATTTCTGTTGTAGCAAATACCCAAGTACATAGCAGAGGAAAGGATTTATATGACTTATCCTTTCAAGTCCCAGTCCTCACTCTGGGGAGACCAAAGATGGAACTCAAACAACTAGTCATAGCATCGAGGGCGGAAAGAAAACTTACACATGCTTCTTGATGATGCTTCTCAGCTAGGTGTCTCCTCTGCTATCCTGTCCACAGCCATTTGCCCAGAGATCGGTGTCACCTGTGGTGGGCTGGGCCTCCTACATCATTTAAGAATCACAACAATGCCCATAGGTTGATCTCATGTTTTTTCGGCCATGTCACATTGGCAGTGGATGTTAACTAGAACAGAAGTAGAGAGGGAACCGGAGAAGGAGGATGGGAGGGAGATCACAGAAGGCAGTGCTTCTCAACCTCCCTAACGCTGTGACCCTTTAATACAGTTCCTCCATGTTGTCGTGATCCCCTCCCCAACCAGAAAGTTATTTTCGTTGCTATATCATAACTGTAATTTTGCTACCGTTATGGATCTGTTTTGTAAATATTTACTGTTACGTACATATCTGATATGCAGGAGATCTGATATCTACTCATGTGGTAGGGTTGCTTGACCTCCAAAACAGTTGTGACCTACAGGTTGAGAACCAAGACAACAGAGTGTACATAGTAAACCACTACGTTATACCTACATATGGGAGTGTCACATGAAACCCGTTACTTTGCCCAGTGAACACACGTTGGTGATTAAAGGGAGGGATGAGGAGATGAGCTTAGTTGGCGAAGCACACTTGTCATGCAAGTTTGCTCACCGTAGATCGAGCCACAGATCCCATGTAGAAACAAGCGCATGCTTTTAATGTCAGTCATGGTGAAATGGCAGGCAGAGGCAGGCAGCTCCCTGAAAGCTTGCTGGACACCTAGTGTGGCCCACTTGGAAAAATCTGGGTCTTTGACCAACACATGCATGAGCACAGACACATGGACACACACACACATACACACACACACTACGTAACCACCATACAAAATTATTAACTAATTTAATTAAATAAGATCAAAAATAACAAATGCTGAAGAGGTAGGGAAAATAGAACAATCCTTTTACTGTGTGTGTCTGTGTGAGTGTATGTGCATATGTGTGTGTGTGTGTGTGTGCATGCATGTGAGAGAGTGTGTGTGTGAGTGTATGCATGCATGTGAGAGAGAGAGAGAGTGTGTGTGGTGTGTGTGTATGTGTGTGTGTGTGTGTGTGAGAGAGAGAGAGAGAGAGAGAGAGAGAGAGAGAGAGAGAGAGAGAGAGAGAGGACAACTTTCAGGATTCAGTTCTCCCCTTCTGTCACACCACTTGGGTTCCAGGGACTGAACTTCAGGCCACTGGGCTTTACAGCAAGTGCCTTTCCCTGTTGATCCTTCTCATTGATCCCCCTCCTCCCTGACCCTCCTCCACAAATGGAATTCCAACATGATGCAAAGTGAAATGGGAATTTATACTCACTGTAGGAGCACCATGAAGGTCTAAGGACTTAGATCAGCTGGCAGTTAGATGGGGCTCCTGAAAGCCACTCCTGCCAAGCCTGGCTTTCCTCACCACTGCACAAACACAGGTGAAAGAAAGCCAGCCATCTAGCAAGGCTCTATCTTCTCCCAGAATGCCTTTGTAGTGCCTGCTGCTGTCCCAGAATGAACAGATGCCCACCCACCTTCCTCTTAGGCTGGTGTCTCCATTTTGCCTCTAGAGGCTCTCATGCTGAGTAACTTTAAAAGGAGGACTTAACAGGGGTTGACGGGGTGGGGATGGGCACAGATCATCTCTAATAGGTGAAGCTGAGCCCTCTGTGTCACCTCAGCCACAGCGATGGGTCCCAGTGACCAGCCTGGATTAACATCCAAGCCTATCTTAGTTACAGCAAATAGTAAAAACAGCTGCCAAGAGGTAAGTTAGGCTATCCAATGCTTGCCCCAGGCACACAATGCCATTAATCCATGGTGGGTTAAAATGCTAGATAGCTAGAACCAGCTGACTCTCCGCGACCCGAGGATTGGTCCTTGTTGTCACATGGAAATTTCTGTTATTGATCCACCCACGGGAACCATTCTCATGCAGTCTCTTCAGAGGAGATGAGATCTGACAAGATGAAGGATGGATGGTCGGCTGTGGAAGGATGCGGCTCTGTCCATGCTCATAACATTGACACCAACCATTTTCATCAGATCAGGGAAATAGCCCTTTGCAACTAGAAACTATGTTATTTGGAAAATGAGAGTAAGCGTGAAGAGTACCCTGAGTGGAAGGGTGGTGGTACATGTACATCCTTGTAGAATTTGTGGGAATAGGGGCTACTCGTCAATGCAAATTTGTATTTTAATTATTAATGAATTAATTTTAAAATCATGCGCATGGGTGTCCATGTGCCCAGGAATTCAGTGCCTGCTGACGTTGAATCCCAAGAGTTTCTGAGTTGCCTGATGGGAACAAAACTCATGTCCCCCAGAGGAACAGCAAATACTCTTGGCCTCTTCATTGCTGGACCACCTCTCCAACCCCGGTGTAAATTTTTAAGCCAATCCTTTATCACAATTCTTCTGTAACAAATAGAGCTAGGAGGTGGTAGTGGGTGGTCATGCCTCAATCCCAGCATTCAGGAGGCAGAGGCAGGTGGATCTCTGAGATCCAGGCTAGCCTGGTCTACAGAGTGAGTTCTAGGACAGGCGGAATACATAGAGAAACCCTGTCTTGAAAATCAGTAGAAAAAAAGATCTCTTGAAACCCAAACTTGAAATTTGTAGATGAAGCTGAGTATGGTGGAACCTGCCTGTCTTCTAGCACTCAAAGGTTGGGGCAGGAGGATGGCAGTGAGTGTGAGACCAGTCTGGGTACAGAATGGGATCTTATCTTGTAGATTTGGTTAAATGCTTGTGTTATGTTAATTTGGTTCCCAAAATTACATGAGAATCCTAATGTGAGATGCTGAGGTTCTCTACCCTGTTGGTTTCTGATTAGAAAATAAAGTTGCCAGCAGCCAATGGCTGGGCAGAAAGGCAGAGGCGGGACTTTAGGATTCACGGGCAAGAAGACTTAAGAGAAGGAGTTAGAACCACTATGTCAAGAAGAGATGGGGTCTGAGTCTGAGAAGTGTAAAATGAGAGAGCGTACGAATATCTAAGAGACGGGGAAGCACACTCCAGGGGACCCCTGACTGGGTCTGGGGCAGCGAAGATGATATATAAGATTTAGTAAGTAATAATTCAGGAATATCGGAGCGGGGACTGTGTTAGCCACGTGGAGGTTTGGGAGTGGCCCGGCCATTAAGCTGTTTAAGGCATATTAAAATAGAAGGGGTGTGTGTGTGTGCCGTGTGCACGTGTGCATGTGCGTGGTGTGTGTGTGTGTGTGTGTGTGTGTTGTGTGTGTATGTGTGTGTGAGTCTTTCATTGAGAACTCAGGAACACACTCTGTGCCACCGGGGATATTTGAATAACTTTAATCGCCTAATGCAACAACCCCATTTCAATAACAGAATTTGAGGGGCCAGCTCGATAGCTCAGTAGGTAAAGGCATTAGCTACCAAGCCGAGGACTCGAATTTGAACCCAGGGGCTCACGTGGTGGAAGGAGAGAACCAACTCTCGAAAGTTGCCTTCCGAGGTCTACATGACTACTATGGGACAAATGCACACATAAACACAAATACTTTTTTTTTTTAAATGCATATAAAAGTATTATCTAAGTCCAGTAAAGCATACTCAGCATTTTGACTCAAGGAAAAAAAAAGCCATGCAGTAAAGATAATGTAACACCCTCCCGGGTTTGCTCTGAGCCGAGGAGCAAAGCTTGCCGCTTTGATCATGCTGGCTCTCATTGTCAAGGAGCTGTGTCTGAATGGATGGCACACCTGCTCCATCCACCTCTCAGACACTGCAGGAGCCAGGCTGCCAGCCCTTGGTGGCAGCAGCTGCCAGCAGGCAAGAGATGACATTTCAGACCCCAGGTCCTAGGAGAGACACAGGACACAGTGTTAGTCAAGCCAGAACAAACCAACTGAAAGAACCCAGAAAGAACTGTTTAAAAATTTAAAAGACCATGTCCTCTTTATCAGCTCTGCCACAGGCTGCCTGTTCTGACAGATTTCTTAAAGGTGAAACTGGTCCCCAAGTAGGGCCAAGAAGTGACTAGGATGGGGCAGGTCAGGGAAGTGTGCAATATCCCAGGGCAGGATCCCCCTTCCTGGACAATGGGGAATGGATTGTTTTCCAGGAGGGAAATCAATGAAAGTACCGGGAGTTCACAGCAGCTGTGTACTTCTGGATACTGAGTCCTTTGAAAGCCTGGGCCTCTCAGAATTCAACAGCTTGCAGCTCAAAGTAAGGACTGCAGAGTGCCTGGGGCAAATCACTTAGGTCCCTGAAACAGTATGAATTCCAAATCTCTGGTTTAATGTGGGGAGATAAATCTGCACTGGAGAAATGGCTTGGGGTTAAGGGGTAAAGGTGCTTGCTGCCAAGCCTGATGATCTGAGTTCAATCTCCAGAACTCAGATATTAGAGAGAACTGACTCTCACGGGTTGTCCTGTGACCTCCATATGGACACCTGCCTCCTTCTAAATAAAAAGAAAAATAACAAATTTAAAATCCATGGTGAGGCTGGTGTTGTAGTGTGGTCGCTGAGCCATTGCCTGGCATTTACAAGGGCCTGTCTTTGGTTCCCCGGTACTTAAATTCACCAAGGTCATGGAAAATCGTTTAGTGGTTAATAATGCTTGTCTTGTAATTAAGAGGACCTGAGTTTCAATCCTAAACACCCATTCAAAAACAAATCTGACCTGGGCAGCATGTGGTTGTAAACCCCAGAGATAGGATGATTGGGTTGGGGAGAACTGTACAGACAGATCTTTAGAACTCATTGGCAAACCAGTCTAGCTAAATAAATGAGCTGGAGGTTCAGTGGAAACCCTATCTCAAAAAAATAAAGTGGGGAGTGAGCATAAAAGATGCCTGGATGGACCTCTGGCATCCACATGCACACACAAACATACACATACATACACACATATGCACACACACATACACACACATAGAGACATGTATATATAGTACATGGACATAGAAAACAAATTCATCGAAGATGCTGGCAGGGAGCCTTCCAAGTGATCATTACAAGGTCTCAACTCCTTCCATATTGTGGCTCCTCTCGGAGCTTCAGTAGGTAGCTTCCAAGTTTGACCATGCAGTGGGAAATGGGATGGAAAAGGTACATTGGCTTTGCAGCCACAGAAGATAGGTGGTAAAAAGAAATCAGAGCTTTATGGCCAAGCTGGCCAAAGGGGAGTCTACAAGTGGGATGCCCAGGAGTCCGTGGAACCCATATTGGGTCATTGTCACTACAGGAAGCAGATGTTTCCTGTCACTAGTAGAAGGTATCCAGATTCTTCTCATAGAGAATGCCATAGATGGCTAGACTGGTTCATAGGTGGGAGAGATCTGGTTCATAGATCAGAGAAGCCTTTGCTGGTTAGTTTTAACTGTCAATCTGACACAATTGAGAATCACCTGGGGAGATTTTCCAGACCAGGGTGGGCCGTGGACATGTGTGGGGTAGATTCCACTTGACTGTTAATTAATCCAGGAAGACAGCCCCATTGCAACCTCCAAGGAGTTATTTTCTGACCTCCATATGCACGCTTTGGAGGGTTGTGGACTAGGTACGAGTGAAAAATCAAGCTGGTGGCAAGGAAGCTTGCATGTGTGTAGTCACTTCTCTCTCTGCTCCTGACTATGGATGTGATGTAAAATCTCCTGAGTTCTTCCCTTGACTTCCCCGGAATGATGGGTTGTACCCTGGGGAACAATACATGGAAATAAACTCTTTCTCCCTACGTTGCTTTTCGGTAGAGCATTTTCTCACAGCAACAGAAATGCAACTAAGAACAGGAACCCAAAGCGACGTTTCTATTAAATAAAGGGACTGAGATTTACCATCGTCTCTCGGTGTAGGAAGGATCTACCTTGTTGAGGAATGTCTACATAAGAGTCCCAAAGACAGGAGGGACAGGGAGAAGAGGAGGAAGGGGAAACTGCTGTTGGAATGTAAAAATAAAATATAAAATAGATTGGAATAGAAGAAAAATAGAGTCCCAAAGACAGTAATGACGTCAACTGATGGAACACACCAGCAGGCGGGTGTAATGCCGCTAGCTAGACCACATTGACTGAGATCACAGAACAGCTCTGAGAATCCAAGCCTCCGGGAGCCTGAACTGCTCTCTGCTTTAACATTGGCTCTTGGTTTGAGGGGATGTAGTCCATGATGGTGAGAAAGGCATGGTAGCAGGAGCAGGAGCAACTGGCCAAGTTGTGTTCACAATCAGGAAGCAGAGAGAGAAGGACGCTGGTGCTGGGCTCACTGTCTCCTTTGTATTCAGTCCAGGACCCCAGCTCATGAGAAGATATCACCTGAATTCAGGGTGGGCCTTCTCTCCTCTGTTAAACCTCTCTGGAAACGCCCTCACAGACACCCCTGGAATGCACCTCCAATTGTCCAAGTTGACAATGAAGATTAACCATCGCACACTCTGTAAAATCAATATGGAAACGGGATGGAGAGATGGCTCTGGATTTAGGATCACTTGCTCTTACAGAGGACCCAAGTTCTGTAACTCCCATGTTGGGCAGCTCACAGACACATATAACTGCAGGCCTAGGAGTCCTGACAATCTCTACTGGCCTCTGTGGACATGTGCTCTCTCTTTCTCTCTCTCCTGTCTCTCTGTCTCTTCTCTGTCTCTCTGTCTCTCTGTCTCTCTGTCTCTCTCTCTGCACACACACACACACACACACACACACACACACACACACTTGAAAAATAACAAGAGATCAATCTTTAAAAACGGTAAATACCAGCTTCCTTCCACGTCAGGGCATACAGTCTCCAAACTATGGCCTTCGATGCTGAAGACAGAATTAAATATAATTTCAGTCTCCTCCGGCGGCTAAGCATAGATTATCTATAATTACACTCTAACACCTGCTTTCTAATCCTCAGCAAAATGCATACTAAATAGTGATAGCAGGATGAGTAATATCTATAGGTAGGAAAGTGGGTACACTGTTATCCCCTTCTGGAAACTTCCATAGGAAGATGCCAAAGATGTTCTCGGCCATTCCCTGATACTTATTCTCATGTGCAGCACTGAGGAACCAGTAAAAGTTGTGAACTCAGTCAGGGGTCCTTCATGTCTACATTATCTTCATATCTCGGCAGAGGACCAGATCAGAAACTGGTCCTATACACATGTCTATGATGTTGGGCTCAATAGCCAAGACAAATTGTTGTAAGTTGAGATCATCAGGAAGGGTTCCGGGAATACAAAGCAATAGAATGCTTAATGTCTGTTTAGTTGGAGCTGCCGTAGGGAAGGAAGGACAGTTCTGTTTTGGATGTATGTCTTAGTTACACGTTTGCTACTGTGACAAATTACCTGGACAAGAGCTGGAGCAATGGCCTAGTGGTTGAGAGTGTACACTTCTCTTGCAGAGGGCCTGAGTTCGGTTCTTGGCACCTATGTTAGGTGGCTTGCAATCAATCACCTGTAACTCTGGCTCCAGGTGAGCTGATACCATCTTCTGGCCTCTGCACACATACAGAGACACATAAAAAATTAAAGTTTTTTTTTTTTTCTTCAAAATACCCTGATAAAAGCAATCTAAGGAAGTATGTTGGCTTTATAATTCAAGGCACATCCCATCATGGTAGGGGAGTCAAAGATGCAAGTCATGTCGTAGCTACACTCAGGAAGAAAGCAATGAATGTCTGTGCCAAGGTCAAGTTTTCTACCTTTACTATTCCCTGACTAGGGAATGGTCCCGCCCACCGTCAACATGGGTCTTCACACATCACTAAGGCCAACCAGGACAATACCCTACAAAATTCTCAAAGGCTAGCCTTAATCTATACCAGTGGTTCTCAACCTTCTGGATCCCATGAAGATAGAAATTTAGGTTACTAAGCATCATCACAGTGTGGATCTGAGTCCTGAGAGACACCCAATGATGTTTTTAGATTTCCATGTTCCAGAATGAAAAAGTTGTAGTAGGAGCATATGGTCAAAAGTAGAAATAAAGATGACTTGTTATAAAAGGAGCCCAGGCCAGTGAGATGCATCTAATTGTAAGGACACTTGCCACCATGCCCAAATTTGAGTTCAGTCTCTGGAACTCATATGGTAGAAAGAGAAAACCAACACCCACAAGGTGTCCTCTGACCTCCACATGCACTGTGGGGCAGGTTGTATGCACAGGCATACACACACACACACACACACACACACACACACACACTAAATACATTTTTTGAAGTGACTATACTCTTGAAGATGAAGGTGGGCTAGCAAAGTGAGAAAAAGGTATCCACTTACACATGCTAATCCGGGGCTCATGACGCATTTCAATCAAATGCCTCTCCCACAGGCTTCTCTCAGTACACTCTGTCCTGTGTAGCCCAGGTGGGGAAGGGCTTGTAGTCTATGCCATTGCTTCCTTCATATGCTGAGCTGAGTGTTTCATTATATTTTGTTTCCTTTTCATGTTGTGTGTGTGTGTGTGTGTGTGTGTGTGTGTGTGTGTGTGTATCACAGTGCATGTGGAGGGCAGAGGACAACTTGTACAATCAAGTTTCTCCCTTCCCCGATGGGCCCCAAGGAATGGACCTTCCCTATCTGCAAGTGCCTTTACCCATTGAGCCATCTTCCCAGCCCTTCACCCGTTACTCATTCCACTGCCCATCACATGCTAAGAATCTTGCTGCCACCATCTCCAGACTCCACCAGAGCACAAAGGAAGGAAGAGAGCTGAAGTGGGAGCAAGCTGTTAGGTAGGAGAGAAGAAGGGAATGGAAGCAAAATAAAGGGATTTGAGAAAAGAGGAAAGATGGCGGGAGGTAGGAAGACAGAGCAAAGCACACTGAAAGATTACATGGGATGTTTTCTCTAACACAGGAGTTGATCATGTATGGCAGTAGAATGCTATCCCACGGGGTGGTTCAGATGTAATGGATTTTAAATGGATGATAAGTTCAGACCAGTATGATTTCGCCTCCCTCTGATATGGTTTGTCTTTTAAATACAGAAGCTACAACAATCAGGGGGAAAAAAATCTCTTCAATCCCCTGGCTCTGCTCGATGAATCAGGCTGCTTTCAATTATGCCTTTCTTCCCTCCTCGGAGTCACATGTCACTTGCCAAGGTTCATTTTAATTCCTCAGCCTGTGCTAAGAGAAATGGCTTCCATCGACCCAAGCAGCAGTAGAACCTAGGTGTTTAGGGGTTCTCGCCACTGCGGTACTTAAATTGAGATGTGTCTCCAGATCTGCATTCGTAAATCCCGTTTCTGAGAAACTGTAATAAATAAAGTCAAGGATTGAAATTGAATTTTTGTAAAGGAATTTAGGAGGAAAGCCATGAAGCATCCATCTGATAGTGGAAGGGAAGATGCATTGATGCATTTAAACTGGGTAAGGGGAGACAGCTCATCTCCTCACCTGGCACAAATACAAGGGAAAATAATGGGGGGGCATGATGAGTGTGCCCTCAGGGGACAAGTGTTACCAAGAAGTCCCAAAGAAGAATGGGAGGAAAAACTTAAAATGTTTTCTTAGCCAGATATAATCTGGTTATGGATTTTTAGTCATAGAAAACAAAAACAAACAAACAACAAAAAAAACCAAATAAAATTTACCTATTCTTAGGAAGACCCAATGGGATTATTTTGTGTGAGTTCTGCATTGAGAGATCCACCAATGTTACTTTCAAATGTTGTTGTTACTGGGTTGTTTTGTTGTTGTTGGGCTTTTGTTTTGTTGTGGTTTTGCCCAGGACTGGAGGAAGATCCCAGGACCTCCTGCATGTCATATACATGCTTTACCACTGAGCCACACTCCCACACTGAGAGACTGTAGGCAGGTGCTCTACTAAACTACATCCCAGCCCTCCCGTTACTTTTTATTTTGGGGCAGACTCACTAAGTTCATACCGAAGCAGGTATGAACTTGCTGTGGTCCCTGGCCTCCATCCCACACGTAGCTAGGATGACTAAACTGTGCCACCAGGCCCAGCTCACTGTTGCCAAAGTGACATGGAAACCAATTTCAATGGACCCCAGAGTGACTTAATCAGGGACACAGAAGACGTTTGGAAAAGCCACTGCTAAGATTGTAGAAATGCAAACCTGTAAGGGAAGGAGGAGAAAGCCCCCTGTGCTGGCCTTCCACATTCTTTGGAACCTGATATATCAACAACCCGAGAGACTACCTTTAGGGTAGGCGGAGGAAATGAAGATCCTGGAGAGGAAGTTGGAGTGATCCCCCACTGTCCTCAAAGTCTCAGAATATTGCTGTAAAGACAGTGACATCTTGTGTATCTCACAAATACCAAGAATGTCACCCAGGCTGCACATATGGCTCAGTGCTCCCCTAGCATGCTCGGAGACTCAGGTTCCAACCCTAACACCTGCAAAGATCCGATGCACCTCACAACTGAGATTTTTCAGTGTTAATTCCAGAAATACGGACCCCCCAATACACGAGCACGTGCACACACACACACACACCACACACACACACACACATAACACACACACACACACACACACACACACACTGACCTTTCCTCCCTAAGAGTTTGTGTGGGTTGGGTGTGTAGGTGTGTGCTTGTGTTTATGTGCATGTGTGTGCCTATGCATGAAGAGGCCAGAGGACAACCTCAGGTGTCATTCTTCAGTGGTTGTCCTCCTCGTTTTTGAGACACTGGCCTAAAGCTCACCAAGAAGGCTATGGCCATTCCCACAAGCTCCAAAGCAGTGGTTGGCTGGCCAGTAAACACCAGGAATTCTTTTGCCTCCACCTCCTCACAAAGTTAGGATTATCAGCTACCCAGCCTGGATATCAGGACTGAACTCAAGCATTCATTCTTACACAAATGCTTTACCCAACAAGCAGCAAACCCAGCCCCTAAGTTTACTAATTTTTTAAAAAGACATATATATATATATATATTTTAAACTGTTTTTATTTATGTGTATGTATGAGCGAATGCCATGTATGTGCAGGTACCCACAAAGGCCTGAAAAGAAGCATACAAACAAAACCACATCCTGAAAAAAAAAGGAAAAAAATGAGATAGATTATATCAGAGGAACCACAGACAAATTTTTCTAAAGGCCTCAGCTAATAGTAAAAAAGACAAGCAGCCGAATTGGAAATTGGACAAGCCAGACATAGTGAGATGTATTAGCTGCCCTTTCATTGCTGTGACCATACCTGAGAAAAAGAACTTTAGGAAGGGAGAATTTATAGTGGCTCAGAGGTCAAGGGAACATTCTATCATGGCGGGGAAGGTGGAGTGTGAGACATCTGGTCACATTGTATCTACAGTCAGGAAGTAGAGAGATGAATGCTTATCTTTGGCCATTTTCTCTTTTGTATTCAGTCCAAGGCTCCAACCTATGCAGTGATGCTACTCACATTCAGGGCAAGTCTTCCTTCCTCAGTTAACCCAGTCTAGAAACTCCTTTATAAACATGCCCAAAAGGTTTGTCTTCTAGATGATTCTAGATCCATTCAAACTCCAGTCATATTAAACTGTCATAGTTGGCTTAGACTGTCAATTTGATACAGCTCATAGCCTAGATGAGTATGGCCTACGGACATAACTGGGTAGGAAGGTTGTCTTGATTATAGGACGGTCCAGCCCACTGTAGGTGGCACCATTCCCTACTCAGGTTGTATTGGATTGTATAACAAAGCTATTTAAGCATGGCCTTATGAGTATACCAGTAAGTAGTATTCCTCCATGTTTTCTGCTTTCAAATTCTTGCAAGAGTTTCTGCCCTGACTTCTCTCAGTGATGGATCACGACCTGGAAGTCTAAGACAGATGTATCCTTTACTCCCTTAAATTGCTTTTGGTCATGGTGTTTTATCACAGCAACAGAAAGGAAACTAGGACCCATGCTATCTAGGTTCAACCACTGCTTTGTGGCATGTGGGACGGACAATAGCCTCTGGGATAGCCTGATCTGCCATACTGATCAAGTCTCTGTGCCTCCAGGTATGGCTCTGTGGTGGCAGCATGGAGGTCCTTCCGTGTTCAAGGGTGGCCCACATTGAGCGAAAGAAGAAACCGTATAACAGCAACATCGGCTTCTACACCAAGAGGAATGCACTCCGAGTGGCTGAGGTCTGGATGGACGACTACAAGTCGCATGTGATATATCGCGTGGAATCTGCCTCTGGAGGTAGGAACAGGCAGCTTTCCCTGTCATCCTAGAACAATAGATTAGGCTCTCTGGCAGGCCACAGACACCTTGAGCCAATGGCTTTTCTCTTGCCAAAGCTCACAGACATCTGAATGTTAGATACTCTTACTAGGGCAAACAAAACCAAAGGGCATTCATTGACTTACAAAGATCCGCAGATTTTGTTACTGTGTTAATCTAAATCTTCTATGAGCGTTGTCTCTCTACTCTGAGCATGCGCTATGTCCAAAAGGTCCTGGCCCAGGTTTGAGCAACACAGCTATCTTCTGCTCTTGCTGTGTGCCTCCCCGGGGCACAGCTGCCGGGTGACAAGCCTTGAATGAAGGTTGTATGAAGGCTGTGACGCTTGTTTCCTTTTCTCTCTCATGTATGCTGCCCGGGGCTCCAGGAAAATCTCTGGTTACTCCAGGCTCCCAGCAGGAAGCCCGTGGCTGTGCCCAACTTGATCTGAATCTCACCTCTGTCTCTTGCTATTGAAATCTCCGAACACTTTGCTGTGCTTTCAGATATCAAGCAGTAAAATGGGGGTGATGGCAGGTCCTCTTTTCTCGGTTCAGGAGGCTGCCACAGAGCAGCAGAAATCCAGTTAAATTTCTGCAAGGTTTCAGCGTAAAGGATTAACAGTGTAGAAATTATGTCATTTGTTATGGATTTTCCCCCAGGACCCAGGGTTGAATCTAGGTGCTGTGTAGCTAGGAAGCACCCTTCAGCCCTCACTGGCCTAAAAGCCCTCTAGGCAAGGCTCTACCACTGAGCCACGCCCCCAGCCCTCACTGAGGGATTCTAGGCAGGGCTCTACCACTGAGCCACACCCCCAGCCCCTCACTGGGAATTCTAGGCAAGGGCTCTACCACTGAGCCACGCCCTTAGCCCCTCACTGGGGAATTCTAGGCAGGGCTCTACCACTGAGCCAGGCCCCCAGCCCCTCACTGGGGATTCTAGGCAGGGCTCTACCACTGAGCATGCCCCCAGCCCTCACTGGGGATTCTAGGCAGGTGCTCTATCACTGAGCCACACCCCCAGCCCCTCACTGGGGGATTCTAGGCAGGGGTTCTACCACTGAGCCACGCCCCCAGCCCCTCACTGGGGATTCTAGGCAGGGGCTCTACCACTGAGCCACACCTTCAACCATTGTTTTTCTTTTCATTTTGAGACAGGGTCTCACTAAATTGCCCAGGCTGGCTTTGAATTCACTCTCATGGGCCAGACTAACCTTGAACTTTCGACATTCCTACTGCAGCCTTGCAAGGAGCTAAAGTAATATAGTTGTGATACCAGGTTTGCCTCTGCCTCATTACAGCTTTTGAAATACACCCTAAAGAACTGCTTCTCCCTCCTTTAGCAGTATAGAATCATCGAACACAGTATTCCTTTACACATTTTTTTCTTTTTTTTTATTGGATATTTTATTTACATTTCAGATGTTCTTCGCTTACCCCATTTCCCCCCTCCCTCCCAGGAACCCCGTACCCCATCCCCACTCCTCCTGATTTTACCTTTACACATTTTAATGCATATTTATTTAGTTAGTTTATGTAGGGTATCATATGGAGGCCAGAGGACAACTTGTGTCCATAGGTTCTCTCCTACCATTCAGGTCCTAAGGATGGATCATGGGCCAGTGAGCTTGGCAGCAAGCCCCTTTACCCACTGAACCATCTTGCCAGCCCCAAGCTTTCACATATTCTCATGTAAAGTTGAGCAAACCTTTGATAAGCACTTAGTCCATCCCAGATACTTGATAATTTTCTCTTTTACAACAGCTCCTTTAATCTCACGACAAACAAGGAGTCTGCCTAGATTTCTTCATCTGTAGAACATTAATTGTTCATACTTACCCTACAGGGCCCCAGTGATGAACAAATGAGGTACAGAATAGACTTCATCCCACATTGAGTACCTGATAAATGCTGGCTTGTTAGGAGCCTACAATGACACGCATTTTACAGATGAGAAACCCCGGTACTTTGGGAGGTTAACAGGTCTTCCTTAAGGTCTTTCGTATAACTCAGAAGTAAGAATGTCAACTCAGGGTTGGAGAGATGGCTCAGTGGTTAAGAGTGCTTGCTGCTCTTTCAGATGACCAGAATTCAGTTCTCAGTGCCATTTCAGGCAGCTCATAATCACCTCTAATTGCAGCTCCAGGGGACCTGGTGCCCTCTTATGGCCACCATGGGCATTGCACTCATGTGCACAATCACACACACTCATACCCACATGCTGGGGTGACAGGCCAGTGCCACACTCTTATCCCAAGCACCGGAATACACTAAGCACATTCAGCATGTAGGCGTTATGTTTCCCCACTACATACAGACTATGACCAAGTTTTATTTATAAACTTTCACAGTAAGCAGCCAACAGCAATGGCTAATAAATCCAAACAGGATGCTATGATAAAATTTACTTCAAATTTATGAATTGTTTTCTGGAATTTCCCATTTAGAATTTTTGGACTGTGACTGATCATAGGTAAGAGAAACCAAACAACAGAATCACAGGTCTAGGGCTGGTTCCAGATGGCTGGTCCATAACTGTGAATGCTATCCTGCCAGGCTTTAATATGACCATTTCAGCCAAGAGTGTAATCCCTACACTGGAGAGGTGGAGGTACCAGGCTCAAGGTCATTCCTAGCTACATAGACAGTTTGATACCAGCCTGGACTACTTGAGATCCTGTCTTTTTTTTAAAAAAGGAGGAAGAAAAGGTAATTTTTTGGCCAAGTACATTGGCACGAACCTACATTCCCAACACTAGATGAGATGATGCAGGAAGGGTTGTGGGATCAAGGCCAGCTTATAGTGTGAGGTCCTGTCTCAAACCAACCCCCAGACTGACTAACAGACGCTGACCACCTCAACCAACCAGGCCAAGGATAGTCTAACAAAGGGTTAAATACTGCCTTCTAGCTTGCCTTTAAGTATTAATAAGTATGATATTTAAAGAAGATTTTTCTTTAACATCCTTGTAAGAGTACTTACTGTGAAGGAACGACGTCCTGCATTTTCCCAGTACCTATGTGAAGCCAGCTGTAGCCATGCATGCTTGTAACCCCAGCATTGTAGGAGGAGACAGGCAGATCCTGGAACATTTGGCTTCACTGGAACCAGTGGGCTTCAGTTATGGTGAGAGACCATGTCTTAAAACAGGAACAAAAATATAACTTGAGAACAAGAGAGCAAGACAATCAATGTTCTCTTGACCCTGCATACGTATTTGTGCATATACAGCAGACACAGACACACACCATCACCACCACCACACATATATACCTCTACACACATACACACATATCTGTACATACAAACATACACCATACACACCCCACACACATACACACACAGCCCTACATATATACACATATTATACACACAAACATACCTATATACACATACATACACATTTACATATAGACAAACATATCACTACATACATATACTCCTACACACACAGACCTACATACATACACATACCTCACACACAAACATACCTCTACACACATAGACACACACACATAAACATATCCCTACACACACCCCTACACACAAACACACCCCCCTACATACACACACCCATACACACACATATATACACACACATATATATACACATACACACACAAACATACCCACACACATATACACATACACACACACGCATGCACACACGCATATACAAACACTTAAAATCCTTATGTGGCTACTGACAAAAATCTTAAGAGACTAACTCTTCTTGGTGCCCTCCAGTCCCACCTGGCTTCCCCCCTCAGCCTGGCCTGTGTCCTTTGACTCGCAATCGTCTGAGGCTGAGACCAAGGCTCATATTTCAGATGGTTTATTTCCCCCTGTCATCACACAGCAACCCATTACAGGTTCATTTCAATAAAAGCAGAGTGAATTATTCATCAGAACATCATCACACGGAAAATTATTTTCTCCTCTGCATATAATGAGCTTCGCAGAGTGCCCACAAAGAGGGACGTCACCACACAAGTTGAAAGACGAGCCAAAGGAGGCTAGAAACATTTATTTTCTTGTCATCGTCGAATAATTCCTACAATAATTGTCTTGGTTAATTACTATGAAAGAAAAGAATCCCAGAGAGTAGGCTGTGGACACCCTTGTGTCCTGGGGTCCTTAACCCCAGTGGTGATAAAGATGGAGAATTGTCTAGTGACGTCTGTCAAATCTTCCTACATGCACTCCACGGAGTGAGTATAATCTCTAGCTTATGTTTAAGTGATGCATCCATAGCCGGGCGGTGGTGGCGCATGCCTTTAATCCCAGCACTTGGGAGGCAGAGGCAGGCGGATCTCTGACTTCAAGGCCAGCCTGGTCTACAGAGTGAGAGGCCAGGCCAGCCCGGGCTACACAGAGAAACCCTGTCTCAAAACCACCCCCCCCCCCAAAAAAAAAAGTGATGCATCCAGTCTGCTGAAGCTAACCAGAGCACTACAGGGCTCTGGGCTGGGGATGTAGCTTAGCTAGTAAGGTGTATGCCTAGAACACACAAGGTCATCCTCAGCTGTATGTAAAGCAAGTTCAAGGCTGGCCTGGGCTATATACAACCCTATGTAATAGTTGGTCTTAAATGTCAACTGGACCCAATCTGGGAAGAGAGTCTTCATGGGGAATTGTTGGCCTGAAGGTATGTCTGTGAAGGGTTGTCTTGATTGCTAGTTGAGGTGGAAAGACTCACCCTGGACATGGGAGGCGCCATTCCATGGGCTGTGTATGAGCACAGCAAGTGGGTACAAGCAGCAGGCAGCATGGATGCCTTCGCTTTCTTTGCGCTGTGGACGTGAAGGGACTGGCTTGAGTCCTTGCTTTGGCTTTACCCCCATAATGGGTCGTAGCATGGATTAGTAAACCAGATCCACCGTTTCCTCCTCCAAGTGGCCTTTGGTGAAGATGTTTTACCACAGCAACAGAAATGAAGCTAGAACATTCTCTCTCAAACAAACAAACAAACAAACAAACAAATCCCAAAGCGTTACAGGCTCCAAATCCCCTAGATGCCCTTCCTAAAAGTGACTCCACCTGCACAAAGCTCTGGCCAGAGGCCCATGCCACCAACGCCCTTTGTCTCTCTACTTGCAGAATCCAGGCATCGATATCGGTGACGTCTCCGAAAGAAAAGCATTAAGGAAAAGTCTGAAGTGTAAGAACTTCCAGTGGTACTTGGACCATGTTTACCCGGAAATGAGAAGGTATAACAACACTATCGCATATGGGGAGGTAAGCTCGACCACACTTGAGGGATGACATGGCCTTTCTCCCTTCCTCCCCTTAGTGATTCCTGGAGGTACAAGGTTCTCTCGATAGCAAGGGTATGAAGGCAGGGATGGGACCACGGCTATGTTACCCGCCCAAGCAATGACAGATTTGAGATGTTTTGACATTGGTGGACTCTGGGACATGTAAAGGAAGACTCTGAGCAGGAGCCGGGTCATAGTAAGAGCCAGGGAGCCAAGGCTATGGCTCAGTGGTAGAGCTCTTGCTTAGCATACTTTGCTCAAGTTCCTGGGTTAAATCCCTATCAACACACACACACACACACACACACACACACACACACGAGAGAGAGAGAGAGAGAGAGAGAGAGAGAAAGAGAGAGAGAGAGAGGAGAGAGGAGGAGTTGGGGGGAGAGGGAGAGGTGCAGAGCTGGGTGGTAATGCATACCTGTAATCTCAACTATAGGATTTTCACGGGTTACATGGCGAGCCAGGACAATTTAGATAATACAACATTAGTCCATCGCAAAAAAAAAAAAAAAAAATTAGAGAGGCTGCGGTGAGGCCAGAGCCTCATCATTGTGGGCCGTGGAGAACTAGTGATATATGAGAGAGAGGAGGGACGGGGTGGGGGGGGGAGGGAGACAGAGAGACAGAGAGAGAGACACACAGAGACAGACAGAAACAGAAAGAGACAGAGAAAGACAGAGACAGAGAGACAGAGAAATCTCAAATTTTCTGTACTGAGGCAATCATACTTTCTAAACCATTAAAATGTCTTGGCATGGTGGTGCATGTCTTTAATCCCAGCACAGGAAGCCAAGATGGGAGAATAAGGAGTTCAAGGCCATCCTCAGCTACATAGTCAGTTTGAGGCTAGTCTGAGCTATCCAAGACTATGCCACAATAAACAAACTCAACAAAAAAGTCATTTGAACTAATCTGCTAGACTCTCATTCTAGTACATGGTTGCCCACTATGTGGCTTCTCTTAGCTTCCGTTTCTTAGTGTATACAAATGAGAGAAATAGAAGTGCCCACTCCATGGGGATGCTGGGCAGAACAGTGAGCCATGGTGTGTAGGGTCTATAGATCAGTAGGTGATGTGTGGCAGCCACTGGTAATGTGTACTAACTGCCTTCTCCTCTCCTCTTTAAAATAAAAGGATTTTCATTACTGAAGGAAGGTCAGTAATGTGAAGAAGAAATCAGAAAGTGAGCAGGGACTCTCTAATTGTGTGTATTGCTTAGCTCTTTGTAAAAGAGACCATGGGTGGAGAGGAGTCTTCACTCGCTAGTCTCTACTGCTTGCCTGGCATATGTAGGGTCCCTAAAGCTCCATATCCTGCACTGCATAAAACTGGCATCGTGGTGCATGTCTGTAATCAGTTCGAGGTTATCCTTAGCTACATAGTAAGAACAAGGCTATCCTGGGCTACATGAGATCCTGTCTCAAAGCCTCTTCCCAACATAAAATGAAGGCATGACATAAGCCATAGAGCCCTGGAGATAAACCTGATATCTAAAGGGAGATGGGCTTTATAAGGTTGAAAAGACTGTAGGAGGAACAGAGGAGAAAAAAAAAAAACACAATTGATCTGAGCTCATAAAGAAATATAACCCATACTTCAAATGTGGAAATGTTCTGCCAAACTGGAAATTTATACATCACAAATCTTACAGATGAATAGTAATTTATGTGTAGTGAGCCCTACAATTCAATTTAAATAAAATAATCGATTTAAGTAACAAAAGAAAATTCCCCAAAGAAAAATGGACCAGATGTCTTGATTATTTTTCCTAGTGTGCTGTGAAGAGACACCATGAACAAGGCAACTTATAAAAGAAAGCAAATTTTTCCCGGCAGCCAAATGGCGCACCCTTTAATCCCAGCACTCAGGAGAACCCAAAGGCAGGCGGGTCCTGAGTTTTGAGGCCAAAACCTAATCTACACAGGGAAATTTTAAAACAGCTTTGGGGGTACAAAAAAGAAACTCTGTCTTGAAAAACAAAGCAAAAAAGGAGAGAGAGACAGAGAAGAGGGGAGAGAGAGAGGGGAGAGAGAGAAAAGAATTGATTTTTTTTTTTTTTTTTAAAAAGGTTTAAATTTTACAGTATCCCCCAAGCAGGTTTTTAAACCTTTGCATTCCAACAACCAAAACAGGAGGGTCATGAGTTTGGGGCTATCCTGGGCTAGATAGGGAAACCTCTTTTTGGAGAGAGGGTATAAGAAAAATAGTAATTCCACTTTACAGACAGGCTCCTGGGGACAGTGGCAGAGCTTGTCCCCCGCACCACACCAAGGGCAGCCCTTCCTGCCAAGCACCGTGTAAAACCCGACTATTTGATTGGCCTTGGCAAAACCCAGACCCTCACAGGGTTTTATTCCTTTGTCTACAGAGAGCAAAATTTTCCCCCTTTTTTGTAAATAATACCAATATAAAAAGGGTACGAAAAAGGGAAAAAATGGGAAAAAACCCCCCCCTTTTTTTTTGGGGGAAACCCCCCCCCGGGGGGAAAAAAATTTTTTTTTTTTTTTTTTTTGGGGTTTTTGGGTTTTTTCTTGTTTTTTAAAAAAAAAATTTTAAAAATTTTTTTTTAAAAAAAACCTTTTTCCCCCCCCCGGGGAAATTTTAAAAAATTTTTTTTTAAAAAAAAATTTTTTTTTTTTTTTTTTAAAAAAATTTTTTTTTCCCCCTTTAAAAAAAAAGGGACAAAAAGGGGGGCCCCCCCCTTTTTGGCCCCCGGGGGGGGGGTTTTTTAATTTTTTTTTTTAAAATTTTTTAAAAAAAAAAAAGGGGGGGGTTTTTTTTAAGGGGGGGAAACCCCCCCCCCGGGGGCCCCATTTTCCCCCCAAAAAAAAAAAAGGGGAAAAAAAAAAAAAAAAAAAAGGGGCCGGGGGCCCCCCCCTTTTCCCGGGCCCCGAAAAAAAAATTTTTTTTTTTTTTTAACCCTTTAAAAATTTTTTTCCTTTTTTAAGGGGGCCCTTCCCCGGGGTTTCCCCCCCCATTTGGGGAAAAAAAAGGGGGGGTTTTTTGGGGTTTGGTTCGGGTTTGGTTTTTTTTTTTTTGGGGAAAATTTTTTTTTTTTAATTTTTTTTCCCCCCCCCTTTTTTTTTTTTTAAAAATTTTTTTTTTTTTTTAAAAAATTTTTTTTGGGGGTTTTTTGGGGAAAAAAAATTTCCCCCCCCCCCCCAAAAACCCCCCCCCTTTTTTAAAAAATTAAAGGGCCCCCCCAAACCCCCCCCCAAAAAAATTTTTTTTTCCCGGTTTAAGGGGGTTTGGGGAAACCAAACCCCAAAAAAAAAAAAAAACCCCCCCCCCCCCAAATTTTTAAAAAGGGGGGAAAGGCCCCCCTTTGGCCAAAAGGGGGGGGTTTTTTTTTAAAAAAAAAAAAAATTTTTTTTTGGGGGGGCCCCCCAAATTTTTGGGCTTTTAAACCCCAAAAAAATTTCCCCAAAAAAAAGGGCCCCCAAAAAACCCCCAAAAGGGGCCCCCCCTTTTGTCCCCTAAACCCCCGGGGGAAACCGGGGGGGGGGAAACCCCCCCGGGGGGGGGGGGGGGGAGGGGGGGGGGGGGGGGTTTTTTAAACCCCCGGGGGGGGTTTATTTTTTGGTTTTTTAATTTCCCCCCTTTTTAAAAAATTTTTTTTTTTTTTTAAAATTGGGGGTTTGGTAAAAAAACCCCCAAAAATTTTTAAAAAAAAAAAACCAATTTTTTTTAAAATTTTTAAAATTTAGGGGGGGGCCCTTTTTTTAAAACCGGTTTCACTTAAAAATTTCCCCACCCCCAAAGGGGGGGGCCCCCGGGGAGGGGGGGGAAAAAACCCCCCCCAAAAGGGCCCCACCCCCCCGGGGGTTTTTTCCCTTTTTTGGGGGGGAAAAAGGGGGGGCCCCTTTTTAAAAAACCCTTTACCAAAAAAATTTTAAAAAAGGGGGGGGGGGGGCCCCGGGTGGGGGGGGGGGGGGGTTTTTTTAAGGGGCCGGGGGGCCAAAAAAACCCCCCCCAAAAAATTTCCCCCCAAAACCCCCCCCCAAAATTTAAAAAAAACCCCACCCCTTTTTTTCCCCCCCCGGGGCCCCCGGGGGGGCCTTTTCCCGGGCCTTTAAAAAACCCCCCTTTTTTCCCCGGCTTTTTCCCCCCCAAAAAAATTTTTTTTTTTTTTTTTTAAAAAATTTTAACCCCAAAAAGGGGGGGAAAGGACTTTTTTTGGGGGGGGCCCCCCCAAAAGGGTTAAAAAAAAAAAATTTGGGGGTTTTTTTGGGGGGGGGGGGGGAAAAATAAAAAAAGGGGGGCCCCCGGGGGTTTTTTAAAAAAAAACCCAGGGGTCGCCCCCCCAAAAAAGGGGGGTTTTTTTGGGGGGGGGGGGAAAAAAATTTTTTTTTCCCCCTTTTCCCCCCCCCCCTTTTTCCATCCCCCCCGGGGGGGGGGTTTTTTTCCCCCCCGGGGGGGGTTTTTCGGGGGGTTTTTTTTTTTTTTTTGGGGGTTGGTTTAATAAAAAAAATTTTTTTTGGGGGAAAAAAAAAAAATTTTTTAAAGAATTTTTTAAAAAAAAAAAGGGGTAAAAAAATTTTTTCCCCCGGTTTTTCCGGTTTTCCCCTTTTCCAAAAAAAAAGGCCAAAAAAAAGGGGGGAAAAAAAAAAAAATTTTTTTTTTCTTGGGGTTTTTTTTTTTAAAAAAAAAAGGGGGGGCCCCAATTTTGGTTTAAAAAAATTTTTTTCCCCCCGGGGCCCCTTTTTTGGGGTTTCAAAAAAACCCCCCCTTTTCCCCCCCAAAATTTTGGTTTAAAAAAAACCCCAAAAAAATTTTTTAAAAAAGGGGGCCCTTTTTTAAAAAATTTTTTCCAAAAAAATTTGGGGGGAAAGGGTGGGGGCCGGGGGCTCCCCGTTTCCCCCCCCCGGGGGGGGGGTTTGGGGGGAAACCCCCCCGGGGGGGCCCCCCCCCCCCAAAAAAAATTTGGAAAACCCCAAAAAACCTTAAAAATTTTCCTTTAAAAGGGTTTTTTTTAACCTTTTTCCCCCCAAAAAAAAACCCCCCCCGGGGGGCCCCCGGGGGGGCCCCCCCCCAAAAACCCCCCCTTTTTTTAAAAAAAAGCCTTAAAAATTTTTTTAAAAAAAAAACCCCTTTTCCAAAAAAGGGGGGTTTAAAAAGGGGGGGGTTTTTTTTAAAAACCCCAAAAAGGGGGGGAAAAAGACCTTTTTGGGGGGGTTTTTGGGTTTTTTTTTTTTTAAAAGGGAAAAATTTTTTTTTTTTTTTTTCCCCTTTTTTTTTTGGGGGGGGGGTTTTTTTTTTTTTTTTTTTTTTTTTCTTTTTTTTAAAATTTTTTTTTTTTTTTTTAAAGGGGGGGGAAAATTTTTTTGGGATATTTTTTTAAAATTTTTTTTTTTTGGGGGTTTTTAAAATTTTGGGTTTTTTTGGGGGGGAAAAAGGGGGGGGGGGTTGGATTTTTTTTGGGGGTTTTTTTTTTAAAAAAAATTTTGTATTTGGGGGGGGGGGGGGGGGGGGGGGGGGGGGGGGGGAAAAGGGGGGTTTTGGGGGGTTTAAAATTTTTTTTTTAAAAAGGGGGGGGGTTTGGGGTTTTTTTGGGGGGGGGGGGGGGTTTTTAATTTTTGGGGGGGGAAAGGGGGAAAAAAACCGGGGGGATTTAAAAAAAAAAAAAACCCCCAAAAAAAAAATTTTAAATTGGGTAATTTTGGGAAAGGGGGGGTTTTGGAGAAAAAATTTTATAAGGGTTTTTTTTAAAAAAAAGGGGGGGAAAAAAAAAAAAAAAAAAAAAAAAATTTTTTTGGGGGGGGGGGGTGGGGGGGGAAAAAAAAGGGGGAAAATTTTTAATAAAAAAAAAAATTTTTTTTGGGAAAATTTTTAAATTTTTTTGGGGGGAAAAAAATTTAAAAAAAATTTTTTTTAAAAAAAAGGGGGGCCCCCCCGGGGGGGTTTTTTTTTTGGGGGAAATTTTAAAAGGGAAATTTTAAAAAATTTTTAAAAATTTAAAAGAAAAAAAAATTTTTAAAAAAAAATTTTTTTGGGGGAAATTTTAAAAATTTTTTTTTTAAAAAAAAAAGGGGGGGAAAAAAAAAAAAAAATTTTTGGGAAAAACCAAAAAAAAAGGTTTTTTTAAAAATTTTTTTTTTAAAAAAAAAAAAAAAAGGGGAAAGTTTTAAAAGGGGAAAAAAAACCAAAAAAACCCCTTTTGGGTAAAAAAAAAAAAAGGGTTTTCCCAAAAAAAAACCCCAAAAAAAAAAACCCCTTAAAAAAAAAATTCTTAAAAAATTTAAAAAAATTTTTTTAAAAAGGGGTTTAAAAGGGGAAATAAAAAATTTTTAAAATTAAAAAAAAATTTTTAAATTTTGTTTTTCCCCAAAGGAATTTTGGGGGGGTTTTTTTTTTTGGGGGGGGGGTTAAAAAAAAAGGGAAAATTAAAAGGGGGGGGGGGGGGTTTTTTTTTAAAAATTTTGGGGCGGGAAAGGGGGGGGGGGGGGGCCCCCGGGGAAAAGGGGGGCCCCCCCAAAAAAAACCCCCCCAAAAAAAAAAAAAAAAAAAAAAAAAAAAAAAAAAAAAAAAAAACGAAAAAGGGGGAAAAAATTTTTTGCTTTGAAATCCATGTTTTGGGGGGGCTCACAGTTCAGCTTCAAGGGGTTTGTCACCTTCTTCTGGCATCCAGGAAAAAAAACATTCCCCACATGCAAAAAAGCCCCCAAAAAAAAGAACCAAAACAAAAGACACACCCCCCGGGGAGTAATTTAACACCCCGCGCTTCCTCCCTCCCTTTAAAAAAGGGGCCAAAGGGGATGAGTACCAGTGCCTTTTTTGGGGAACTGACTGATACAAAGCACACACCAAAAGGATCTGTCGGGTAATAACTAGAACTCTCTTTTATCGGGCCCGGTACCAGTGGACAAAAGTCCCCCCGCCATTTACTTGATTGCAGAATGGGACATAGGCCCCTCATTTGGGATCCGCCCTTTTTTTTTTCCCCCATTCGAGGGAAAAATTTTAACAGCTTTTACTGCTTTTTCTTTAACTGACATTGAAAGCAGTCCAAAAAGTGTTTTCAGTTTCCCAAATGCTTCCCTGAGTAAAAATGGGTTTGGGAAAATCTCCACCCCAGCCACCCTTTTCCCTGCTCCCCCTCGAAGCTTCCCCTTTCCCTTCCCCCAAAGCTGCCCCCTTTTGATGGAGATTTCCCCCCGCCCCAACCACTTACACTTTTTTAAATTGCTCCTTTAAAAAACCATGGGAAGGCTGAACATGCTTCCAAATCCAGGGAACTCCCCTAAAGAAAAAAAGGGGGTTCCACGGCCCTTTTTTAGCTTAAAATTTAATTTGGGCCTTCCCGTGTTGTAATTTATTATCAAGCAGCAATTAAAATAGAAAAAATAGGCCCCGGGGGGAGGATAATTTTTCCCCTGGGCTTGCACAAAGGGTTTTTCAACAAGATGGGAAATAGTTTTCCCGGACCATCCGGTGGCTGCTTTTCCGAAGTTCTGCTACAAGTCCTTAAGAGTCTTTTTTTTGGCCGGGTTTAAAAATTTGAATTAGACAAAGATCCCCCTTTTTTTCTTTAACCTAATTGTTTTTGATTTTTAAAAAAAAAATTAATGTGCGTGTGTGTGTGTGGGGTGCTTACGGGGTGCATGGGGGTTTACACAAGGTTTGGGGATTTCTATTGAGAGAAAAAAAGGGGTAGGTCCCCCTGAAAAAGGGGCGCGAAGTGGGGGTAGACCAAAATAGGGGGCTTTGTCTCTGTCCCCAAACCCCTTTCCCGACCTTTGAGCTTGCCCCCAAAAAGGGTTTATAGGTGTTTTTTTCTTTTATTTTGGTGGTGGTTGTTGAGGGGCCTATTGCCTTTGGGGGGTTAATCGGATAAAACTTTGATTTTTAAGGTTTGAGAGCAGGGGCCGCCCCCCCGTCCCAGCCCCACCCAGGTTGGGCCCAAATTAATTGGGGGCCCGGGGTCCTTTACCCCCCCTATAAGGAACAATTTGACCCAATGAAATTTCCTTTTCTTTTGCACCCATTTCCCTGGTTTTTTTTTGTGGGTTTGGTTGGCCTTTGGGTGGGCCAAAAGGTTAACCTCTTAGGTTTTTCTTTCTTTAAGCCCCGGCCCCACCCAATTTTTAGCAGGGTTTTCCCGTTCCCCGGGGCCCGATCACAACCCTTGGGTAGGAACCCCCGGGGTTTAAAAAAAATTTTTTTTTTTGGGGAATCCGGGGTCCTTCAAACCCCCCCCCCCAGCCCGGGGAAAAAAGTTTTTAAATTTCCCTTGGATTAAATTAAAAAACATAAGCATTAAAAAAACAATTTACATGGGTCCAAAATTTCCGTTCCCGATTTTTTTTTTTGGGTTCTTGGAATTTCAAAAATCCCCCGGGCTTCCCGCTTTTGGGACAGGAAAGGGCCAGGGGCCCATCTTCCCCGCCCCTACTTTTTCTCTCCCAAAACCCCAGAGCCCCTCTCCCCGCCCCAAAAAGGGGTTTTTAAAAATTCCCTAAAAGGCAAGGGGCAACCCCCCTCCCAAAACCCCCTAGGGCCCCCTTCCCTAAAAACCCTCCCCCCTTCTGTTCTTTAACCCCGCTGTTCCCAATTTTTCCAGGCCTTTTCCTCCCCCTTTTAATTTTTCCCCCCCACTTTTTTCCCAACCCAAAGGGGTTTTTTTAAATTCTTTTTCCTTCCCTCTTTCAATGTCGAAAACGGGGGAACCCCCCACCCGCAGGTTTTTGAAAAAATTCCCAAAATGAAAAAAAAGGCCGCAAAAGTGGCCCCTTTTTTAAAAACTAAACTTACCCCGAGGGCCCCCCCTAACCCCTTAGCCCTGGGTTTTTCCCGCCCCGGGGCCCCAACCTTTAAGGAAAAACATCTCTTTACACCCTCCTCCCCATTCCCCTGGCCCCCTTGAATTCTTTTCCTCCTCCCGGGGGCCAGGTATGATAAGAATCCCTATCTTTTCCCCAAAAACCCCTTACCCGGGCCCTCCCTTTAAACCCCCCCCCTTTAAAAACCCGGGTCCCCTTGCCTTTTCTTGGGGGCTTTCCGTTTCCCCCCCCCCTTTCTACCCCCTTTTTCCCTTTTTCCCCCTTTTCCCTTTTTTTTTTATTTCTTTTACTTTCCTTAGGAAAATTTTTTTTCCCTTTTTTTTGGGGGGGTTTCAACCCCTTCCCTTTGTCCGGGTTTCCCCTTTTTGGGGGCCCCTTTTGGTTTTTTTTTTTTTTTTTGGCCCCCCCCAAAATGGGGGGTTGGCGTGTTTACTCTTTGGGGGGGGGTCCGGGGGAAAAAAAGGGGGGAAAAAAAACCCCCCCCCCCCCCTTTTCCCCCTTTAATTTTTTTTTTTTGGCCCCCCCCGGTTTTTTTTTTTTCTTTCCCCTTTTTTTTCCTTTTTCCCCTTTTCCCTCTTTTTTTTCCCTTTTTCCTTTTTGGCCCCCCCTTTTCCCTTATTTTGGGGGGGGCAACCCGGGGTTTTTAAAAAAAAAATTTTTATTTTTTTCCCCCCGGCCCATTAAAAAAGTTTGTAATTGGTTTTTTTATTGGGAAAGGGACAGAAAAAAGGGGCCAAAAAACTTTTAAAAAGGGTTGTTCCCCCTTCCGGGGGGCCAAAACCTTTTGGGGGTATTTATGTTTTTTAGAAGGGTTCTCACTTTTCCTTTTGGACCAAAACCAAAAAAATGGGAACCCCACCTTTTGCTCACCAAGGGGAACAAAAACCCGGGGGGGGCAAAAAAGGGGGAAGGAATAGCTTGGGGGGAATTTTAAGGAAAGGGCTGGCTCACCAAAAAAATTGGGGGCTAAGTCTGACTGGGGAAATCCCAGGAAACCATTTTTCCCCCTCCCAAATCCCCGTCTTCAAACCCCCTCCGCCAAACCAACTAGGTTTTAAAAAAGGGGGCTTTTAAACCCCGGTTCTGGGGGAAACCAAAAACGTAAAAGGGTTTTTTCCCTTTTTTTTCTTTTCAAAAAGGGCCCAAACCCTTTGGGGTTTTGGGTAAGAGAACCCTCTTCTTTCTTCCCCCAAGGCCCTGGGGCCAAAAAAACTTTTCTTTTCCCTCCTTTTGTGCCCCTTCTGGGGGAGTTCCCAAGGCCCTATGGTTTTTTCTACCCCACCATTCATTTTGGGTTTTTAAAAAAATCCCCTCCTCAGGGAAACCCCTTCCTGGGGGTCAAAAAACTTTTTCAAAGCAACCAAACCCTTTAAAAAAAAGGGGTTTTTTGGGCCTTATTCCCCAAATTTTCCCCATTTTATTTATTATTTTATTTATTTTAATTTTATTTATTTATTTAATTTTTTTAAAACAAAAACCCCCCTTTGGGTTTTTAGTTTGGAGTATTGAGTCTTTTTTCCACCACAACAGCCGAAAACCCCCAAGGGGTCAAATTTTCACAACCATTCAAAAACCATTTTTTCTTTTTTCCATTGGATTGGGGAAGTTTTTAACTCAAGGTTTTCCAAGGTTGGGAGCCAAAAAACCTTTACCATTGGGCCCCCCCGGGGACCCCTTTAAGATTTCTTATCCAATGAGGGTTGAAAATAAAAAAGGGGTTCCCAAAAAGCTTAGGGGCCCAGGAAAAACCACCCTGGGCCCTTTCGCCCCCCCCCCCCCCCCGGCCCCCCCCTCCACCCCTCCCCATTGCCTTTCCCCTTCTGTTTTGGGGGTTTTTAAAATTCCTCTTTATTTCCCCCTTTTCTCTCGGGGGGGTTTAAATTTACAGGCAGAACGGCAAAATGGGACTTTGGGTTTTTTTTTGTCCTCGGAATTACAAATAAGTCCTTTGGGCTTAGACTCCCCCCTCCGGTTTTAAATTTTTAAGCATGTAACATATTTAAAGGGCCCTGGTTTATTATGAGGGTTTTTTGGGGGGTTTAAACCTTTTCCCCCCAGATAAAGGGCAGGACCAGTAGCAATTAGCTTTTTGGGAAAGGGAAAAACGATGTTAGTGAAAACCAGGGGGGCTGCCATCCCAAAATTTTAATCCTTTTGAGCACTAGGGGGGAGACAGAGCCACCGGGGCATGACAAGGTGAGCTCCCAAAAAAGATGTTTCTTACCAAAAATTTTGCCTTGTGATTCTAGGGACACGACCTACATTTAGGGAGATGTCCCTTTTTTCCAGGAAATTGGGCCACGAAATGCTTTCTTCATTTTTAAAAATATTTTTTTTGTTCCTTAAATTTTATGAGGGGGGTCTATTTAAGGGAAAATACAGAAAGCCCCTTCGGGGCCAAAAAGGGGGTCAAATCCCCCGAAGCAAAACTGGCAGTTGAGCCCGGGCAAAATACTGGAAGCAACTCAGGTCCTCGGGGCCCGTAGAAGGGGCCAAAACCCCTGGACCCCTAAACCCCCCCCTATCCCTTTTTTATTATTATTTTATTATTATTAAATTTTTATTATATTATTATTATTTTCATTCAAGCCCCAAACCCTGTGTATAAATATTTCATTATTTTTTAATACATTTCCCGCCCGCACACAAAAACCCGTTCCCCCCATTCCCCCCAATTAAAAACTTTTTGTGTACTTGCTTTTTGCCTTTAAAATGCTGTTTATTTTTTTGGGAATCTGACTCCTGGGGCCCCAAAGGGGCCCTTTGAGCTAGATGAGCACTTTCACAGAGACCCCATAAAAAGGGGAAGGTTTTTACACTTTGGGGGTTGCAGACACATCGGAGCTTTACGGGAAACCCCCCTCTTTTCCCCCCCGTTGGTTCACCATCTCTTTCCCCACTTCCAATCTCAAAATTCCCCCCTTCAGTTTACCTTTTCCCCTTTTTACATAAGGCTTTTACCAACTTTCCCAGGCTAAACCTTGAAATCACTCCCTTCCCGGCCTCGGCCCAATTTCCAAAACTTTTCTGTCAAACCCGCCTCAAACTCCCGAAATTTGGTAGGAGCCCAGGGCCCGGGGGTTTCCAAGCCCATAGAGGTGGGAAAGAAAATTTTTAAAGACTTTTCTCATTTAAAAAGAAAGGATCTGAGTTCACAGTGGTCAGGGGGGGTCCAAAATTTATTGACGCTGCTCATTGGGGCCAATGGGTTTTCCCCCCCGAAAGGGGGCCAAAGAAAAACAGGGTGGGAAACCCCTGTAATCCCCCACCTGGGCACAAAGCCCCAAAATCCCCAGGGCAAAGGGGACTAGCTTTTAACAGGGGAATTCAGTGACTTTTGGGTTCAAGTCAAGAACCGCTTTTTTAAACAAAATCTAGCAACTGGGGAGATTCCCAATTTTTAATCTCCGGCCCCAATTTACATCGAAAACAGATGGACCATACACTTTCAAACCACATACCCCTTTTCACATGAAAAAAGAAAACCAGAGACAACCCCCGTAGGGATAAGAGGTAGAAGTGGAGAGGGAAAACAAAGGAAGCTTTTAGGGCCGACTAAGGGGGAACTCCCAAACTCACAGCCCCACACGCCCCGCCCACAGCAGCTCATGAAGAGAATCAAAATTTTCTCAAGGGGTGGTGAAGTTTGGAGAAAATCACCTCGGGGACTTTGGGGGCAAAAGCAAGCTTAAAAAGTTCCCGGGGCTGGCCCCATTCCCCGGGGCCCCCGGAAACACTAAGCACACGGGCCCCCTTAACATCAAAGAAGAAAAATAAATTTAAAACCCCATTAAAATGAAAAGGGGCCATGGAACAGAAAAAAGGCTTTTGGTTTTTTCCCCAAATTTTACACCGTTTTTTTATGCTAATCCCCAAAAGTAAAAGAGGGGCAGTATAAAAAGGTTCCCGTGCACTGCCGCCTGCCACTCCTTTTTTTTGGGGGTGGCCCTGTAACCACAGGCCCTTCCCCACCCAGCATTTTTTCATTTCCTGAAATAAAAACTCTGAGAAATTTTTTTATAAGTGCCTGGGGGCCAAAAGCTTTTGGGTCAAATTTCCATTTTCCCCAATTTTAAAATAATTTTAAGTCTTGCCACGCGGTTTTGTTACGTCCCCCCGGTTTATGAGCTGTCCCCCCATCTTAAATTTGGGGGAATCTCCCCCGCCCCGACTCATCCCGGGGTTCCTCCCCCCGCCTTTTTTGGAATCTTTATGGCCAGATCTCCCCCGGTAGGGCTAGGTAGCCTGGATTTTGAGACTGGGGACTCCTGGGGACCCTTCTACCCCCACCTCCCCAGCACTGGGATTACAAGTGTGCACCATCATACCTGGATATATATATAAAAACATATGCATATACATATGTATACATAGCGAGCCACTTAACAGTCAGATTTTTTTTTTGTGGGTTCTGGGATTCAAGCTCAAGTCTTCCTGCTGGCACAGGAGAGCGTCAGGGCCATCTTCCCAGCCCCTTACTTCTGTCTCTCCCAGCCCTAGCAGCCCATCTTCCCCAGGCAGAGTTTCTGATTGCCCTGAGAGGCAGGTCACACTGCCTGCTAGGACCCTAGGGACTTCCTAAAACCTCGCCTCAGTTCTTTACTGTCCTGTGGCATCCAGGCTGTCCTCTCGAATCCCCCCAGCTTGACCAACATGTTTATGAAATTCTCTGCTGCATCTGCAAGGTGTCGAAACGGGAAACATCACAGCAGGTTGTGAAAAATTCCACAGGTGTGACATGTCCGTCCATGATGGACTTTTAAACTGGCTGGATCTTACAGAGCCAGCCGTAACTGCTGTGAGTTCATGAGGCCAGCGGCCCTATCGTCTAGAAGACAGCATCTCTCAGCCCTCCTCCCCATCCTCTGGCTCTTGATCTTTCTGCCTCCTCCACGTCGGCGCGAGGGAGGTCGATATAGATGTCTCTATACTTATTCTCAGCATTTGACCAATTACGCGTCCCTCCATTAACCACAGCCCACTGATAAAAGAGGCCAGGATCCCGAAAGCAAGTTGTGCATGAAAGAGCAAACATTCAGTTCCCACTTCCGAGGTGTCTAGCTCTGTTCTGGGGGCGCTTTCTAGTCAGATGATGTTTTAGTTACTCATCTTGTCCTTATGGTAAAATATCTTCTTAAGGGAAGAAGGGTTACCTCTGGCTCTTAGTCCAAGGGTACCGTCCATCAGGAAGAAGACGGCATGGTGGCAGAGTGGGCTGTGGGTGTCTGTTTACATCTTTGTGAGTCTGGAGAAAGAAAGGGGAAATACCAGTGCTTAGCTGGTTCTCTCTCTCATATCCCTCCCTTCCTCCATCCCTTATTTGTGCACGGATTGTAGGAATTTTTATACATGTGCATATGTGTATGTATATGGAGGACAGAGGGCAACTTTAAGTGTCACTCCTCAAGGACTTGCTATTATGTTTATTGAGAGGTCTCTCACTGACCTGGAGCTCACCAAGTAGACCACTCAGCATCACCAAGTAGACTAAATCAGGGTCACCAAGTAGACTAGCTGGGTCATCAAGAAAGTCTGGCTCACCAAGTAGAGGCTAGTCTGACTGGCCAGCCCAGGGATCCATCCGTCCATCTGTCTTCAATCCCCTCCTGCCACCACTAGGTTTACAGACTTTTAACCTGGTTCTGGGGATCAAACTCAAGTCCCTGTGCTTGCAAGGCAAACTGTTTGCTAAGGAACCATCTTCTCTTCCCAAGCCTGGCTATCTTTTTTTCCTCCTTTGTGCACTCTGGGAGTCCAGCCTATGGGTTATTGCTACCCACATTCATGGAGAATTCCCTCCTCAGTTAAACTTTCCTGGGATCACACTTACAGGCACACCTAAAAGTATGCCTTATCAATGCCCCATTTATTTATTTATTTATTTATTTATTTATTTATTTATTTATTTTTTACATCGTGTGTATGTGTATGTGTGTCTGTCCACACACACGCGCATCCACCCAGGAGTCAAGTGCACAACCCATAGGAACCATTCTCTCTTCCATGTGGATTGCAAGAATTGAACTCAAGTCCCAAGGCTTGGCAGCAAACACCTTCACCAGTTGAGCCCTCTTGCCAGCCCCTTAAGCATTTCTTAATCCAACTGAGTTGACAATAGAAATTCACCATGCTCAGGGCCAGGTATACCACTGTCCCCTTTGCCTGTCCTCTCTGTTGGTGTGTATTCCTCTCACTCTCCCTTCCTTCTCTCGGTTAATCTATCAGCAGAACGGCACATGAGAATTGTTTTTTTGTCCTCTAATTAAATATAATCTGATCTTAGACTCCCTCTCCAATGGCTTCATCTTTGAAGCGATGTATCATATAAATGCCCTGTCATTATGAGGCATTGTGTCAATAAGGTACTCACACCCAGATGAAGTGACATGGCCCAGTGAGCAATTAGCTTGGGGAAGGCAAAAGCAGATGTGAGTGACAGCCAGGAGGCTGCCATCTAAATTCAATCCTTTGAGCACTGAGGGGAGGAGACAGAGCCACCGAGAGCATGACGAGGTGAGCTCCCAAGGAAAGATGTATCTGACCAGAAATTAGCCTTGTGATTCTAGGGACACGACTCTACTATTTAGGAGATGTCCCTTTTACCAGGATGTGACCACTTTATGCTTGCTTCATTTTAAAGATTTATTTTTATGTTCCTTATATATATGTATGTGGGTCTATGTATGCAAGTACAGATGCCTTCGGAGGCCAGAAGGGGGCGTCAGATCCCCTGAAGCAGACTGGCAGTTGTGAGCCACCGACATGAATACTGGGAAGCAAGCTCAGGTCCTCGGGTCCTGTAGAAGAGCAACCACTGGACCATATCCCCAGCCCTATCCCTTTATTATTATTATTATTATTATTATTATTATTATTATTATTATTATTATTTACATTCAAGCCCTATCCCTGTAGTAGTAGTAGTATCATTATTATTATATACATTCCAGCCGCTGCACACACCTGTACCCCCATTCTCCATTAACAGCTTTTTTGTGTGATCGTTGCTTGTGCCTTTGACTGCTGTTCATTTCTTTGGGAACTCTGACTCCTGGGTCCAAGTGCCTTCGAGCTCAGATGAGCATCTTTCACAGAGACCCCAGTAAAAGGCAAGGTTATACACTTGGGGCTTGCAGACACAGTCGGAGCTTCACGGGACCCACGCTCTTTTCCTGTCTATGGTTCACCATCTCTTCCCTACTTCCAATCTCTAATTCCAATCTTCAGTTTACCTTTTCTTTTGACATAAGGCTTCACCAACTTGCCCAGGCTAGCCTTGAAATCACTCATTCTGGCCTCGGCTAATCTCATACTTACTGTCTACCTGCCTCAGACTCCTGAGTAGGTAGGAGCCCAGGTCTGTGTTACCAAGCCCATAGAGGTGCAAAGATAATTTTCAAAGACTTTGCTCATTTGAAATTGAAAGGATCTGAGTTCACAGTGAGTCAGGGCGGGTCCTAAAATGATTGACGCTGCTCATTGGAGCCAATGGGTTCCCACCAGAGGAGGCCAAAGAAAGACAGGGGTGGCAGCCATCTGTAATCCCAGCACTCTGGACACAAAGCCAGAGATCCCCCAGGACAAAGGTGACTAGCTCAACTAGGCAATTCAGTGAGCTCTGGGTTCAAGTCAGAGACACTGCTTAGTAAACAAAGTCTGGAGCAACTGAGGGAGATTCCCAATGTTAATCTCCGGCCTTATATACATGCGCACACAGATGTGACCATACACATGCAAACACACATACACCCATACACATGAAAAATGAAAACCAGAGACACCCAGTAGGGATGAAGAGGTAGAAGTGGAGATGAAGACAAGAGGAAGCTTGTAGGAGCAGACTAGGGAGAGACTCAATGCTCAGTCAGCCCACACGCCCAGCCTACAGCAGCTCATGAGAGAGAATCATTGTCTCGAAGGCTGGTGAAGTTTGTAGAACATCAGCTCTCGGGGGACTTTGAGGCAGAGCAAGCTTAGAGTGTTCAGGTGCTGGCAACAGTCCGGGGCCAGGAAACACTAAGCACACGGGCCACATTAACATCTATGAAGATAAAATAAATTTAAACCACATTAAAATGAAAAGGTCCAGTGGAACAGAAACAAGGCTCTGGTTCTCCAATGGTGTACACCGTTGTTTTTATGCTAATTCCATATGTAAAAGAGGGTCAGTATAGAAGGTTCCTGTGCACTGCCAGCCTGCCACGTCCTTTGCCTGGCTGGCTCCTGTAACCACAGGCTCTTCTACCCAGCATCTTCATTTCCTGAAATAACAACTCTGAGACTTTGTATAAGTGCCTGGGCCAATAGCTTTGGCTCATAATTCCATTATCCCAATTAAACTAATCTAAGTCTTGCCACGCGGTTAGTTACGTCTCCTCCGGTTCATGAGTCTGTCTCCATCAGTATTAGGGGTGAATCTCCCTGCACCTGACTCTATCCCAGAGTTCCTCCCGCCCCCCCCCCTCACTCTTTTACATCCCGCCTTCTAATCCTGCCTCAGCTTCACTGGCCATAGGCTTTTATTGACAGGTGATGCTTGCACACAGTACATAGGAGATTCTCTCTGTGTTCCCTACATGTACAGAACATCTCAGGACAGGCTGTAGGGATGTCTCAGCAGACAGAGTGTCCTTGCTGCTTTTGCAGAGGACCCAAACCCAGTCCCTAGTACCCATGTCGGGTAGTACACAACTGCTTACAACTCCAGCTCCAGGGGATCCAGTACCCTACTCTGGCCTCCGCGGACACTGCACTCAGATGCACATAGGTTAAATATAAGATAGGTCTTCAGAAAAAGAACAGGGCAGGAGAAAAACTTTTCTATATTCGAAAGAGTAGTCACAATCACAAGAAGCCATTCTTAGGTGTCTTGGTTGAGTGTGAAGCTAAGACATCACCTGAAGAAGCAGGCTGGAATCAACAGAACACACACACACACACACACACACACACACACACACACACACATCTCCTGAACAGAAGGTACACAAACTCCACCGACCCTGGCTTTCCATGCTGACTGTGCCTGATTTTAAAGTGACAAGAGAGCCCCTTAATGGTAAAGGCTTTGCGAGCCATGTTTTTATTGGCAACTTAATGGATTTTTCAATGCGTCCCAGAGTCATTTCGCAATTATTGTCAGGTTTTTGTTTATCTGGCTGTAACCTGAATATTTCAATTCTCCCTCAAGGCTGTTAAATCTGGGTTAACAGTCCTGAGTCTCTCTTAGATCATCTCAACTAGAAAATGCTTTTCTCTTCTAAATGAGAATTAATGGTATTTGGTGGGCAGAGGTTTTATTTTTCCTCCTGCACCAGGGTTGCGGATAATAGGGTTCATTTCTTCTCTTGGACCCAGCAGGCAAATCTAAAGTGACCCTACCCCATTTAAAGGTATTTAGCCACCGCTGGCTCTTTGTAATACACTTTTCTTGATCCTCGTGGCTTTCAAAAATGGGTGGGATGCTGTTAGCCTAAAAACCACCAGGGCTGGGGAATGATGTGAGCAGTAAAGCACTTGGCATGCATGGACAAGGACCCATGTTCTACCCCCAGAACACATGCAAAAAGACAGATATGGTGGTTCAGCTCTGATTTCAGCGCTGTCAAGGTGGAGACGTCCCTGGGGTTCCTTGGCCAGTCAGCCTTGCCTCTTTAATGAGTTCTGGGAAATTGAAAATCCAATCTCAAAATGTAAGGTGCAAGACCCCTGAGGAATGACACCCCAGGTTGACATCTGGCCTACACACACATACACACACACATACACACGTGCATGGATATATGAACATTCTCAAAAATGTGCACCCACATGAGCACATGCACACACAGACCATATCTGGTTTATGTTTTTGGCTTGACTAGAAAAATGAACGAGCAGAGAAAGGGAGAGAGAATGGCTTACAGTGTCTGCCAAATGAAGAAAAGGAAGCAGAAGAGGAATTGAGAAAAGGTGCATGGAGGCAGATTCCAGTGAGTTAGGAGAGACCATCTAAACCAAATGGAAATAAAGGCAACCAGAGCCCAGGCCAGGGGCAGGAGACTGAGGGACAGTGGTGTGTACCGTGGTGATGGGAGAGATGCTATCCAACAGAGTCTATAAAGCTGACAAGACACAGGCACATGTGGGATGTGAGGCTGCCATGGGTGTGGCCAGCAAGCACCTGGCCTTCAGAAAGCAGTCGCTAAGAGAGCAGACAGAGTCCATTGTTTAGTGCGACCATGGAATCTCAGGTGGCTGACTTTGGTCAGAGAAGTGTCTAAATGACAACTCTGCACAAATGAAAACAGTCGGACAGAGGGACGCTTAAAAAGAAAGAGCAAGAGTCACCAAGATGGCTCAGCAAGGAAAAGGTGGTTATGCCAAACCTGACGACCTGAGTTAGTTCCCAGGACCCACAAGTGGAAGGAGAGCGCTGATTCCCCAAACTGACCTCTGACTTCTTCTATTCTTGCCCCCTACACACAATATTAAATACAATGTTAAATAAATCAATAAACAATACTGTCTGTGATAGCATCAAGAAAGTCAAAATACTTGAGAATAAATTCAACCAAAGACTTACATTACCTGTCCACTGAAAAGTATAAAACATCATAGAAAGGCATTCTAGACCGGGGACAGGGGATCTGATGAAAATGGAATAGATCAAACATTCCCCCAGCCAGTGCACAGGTGCAGTGCAATCCAGTCAGAATTCCACCATATGAAATTATATATATATGAACATTCTCTTAGATCATCTCAACTAGAAAATGCTTGACATATATATGTGTGTGTGTGTGTGTGTGTGTGTGTGTGTGTGTTTGTGTGTGTGTGTATATATCAGAAATTGAAAATGCAGTTCTAGAATTGATTTGAAAACACAGGAGATGCAGCATAGGCCAAAGAGTGTTGATTACAAAGAATTAAACTGAAAACACACACTCCACAGCTATAGTAATCCCACTCTGTGTCGGCCAGGGAGGTGAGCCAGAGAGTTAAAGAGCTCACGGTGCAAATGTGAGGTCCAGTTCTGATCCCCACATACATGCCATATGGGCATGGTGACACATCTGCAATTCCAGCCTCAGAAGTCAGAGACAAAGGAGTTCTCAAGGTAGACAAGTCACATCTGGCTTTGACTGCCAGACCCTGCCTCAGTGATTAAGATCAAAAAAGAGTCCTAGTATTGACATCAGTTCTCCATATGTGGGCCTGCAAGCACACCAACACATGCAAAACATTCGCACACATACAACACGTTCACACACACACACACACACACACAGAGAGAGAGAGAGAGAGAGAGAGAGAGAGAGAGAGAGAGGGGGGGGGGGGTAATGGAAGAAAAGGACCCAGAGATCAGTGGAATAGCATTGAAAGCCCCTAAATAAATTGTCACATTCACAGCCAACTGATTTCTGACAAGGGTGACATGAGAGTCTTTTCAACAAATGATGCTGAGACAACTAGATACCCACATGAAAAGGGGTGGATTTGGACACGTCCCTTAGATCATTGAAAAAAAAGAGCTCAAAATGGATCAAAGACCCAACTAAATATAAGAGCAAAATCCATGAAAGTCAGAAAACACAGGGAGGCAGTAATGTTCCTGACCTGGGCGCTGGCAATGATGGTTTCTGAGGTACATCAAAAGTGCCAACAAACAAAAGAGAAAAACCAGATCATTATCAAAATTAAAGACGCTTTATGCTTCAAAGGACACTGTCAGTGCTGTGAGATGCTCACGGGATAGAGCAGAGTGTTCGGCCACTGGAGTGAAGGCTCCAGTGTCCGGATGTGTAAAGAATTTTTCCGCATTTCAAGGAAGAAAGGGAGAGAGGGGAAGAGGAGGAGGGGTGAGAAACAAAAAAAAATGGAAAGGAGGGAGGGAGGGAGAGAGGGAGGGGAGGGGAAAGAGAAGGAAGGAATGAAGGACAGAAGGGAGAGAAAGGGGGGGCCGCAAACTGGCTCAGTGGGTAACGGTGCATGCTATCAAGTCAGCTTAACTGTGTTCAATTCCAGTTCCCACATTTGGTAGGAGAAAACTTACTCCTGCAAGTTGTCCTTTGACCTTAATTGCCCGCCTGTATGCTTAGGCGCAGACACACACACACACACACACACACACACACACACACACACACACAACAGAGAGAGAGAGAGAGAGAGAAGAGAGAGAGAGAGAGAGAGAGAGAAAATGCTTAACTCATTTTTAAACCAGGCAAAGGTCCTAAGTGGGCGTGTTCCCAAAGAAGATATAAAATATCCAGTATGCTATTTAACACCATTAATTATCAGAGAAAGGCATATCAAAACCACAATGGCCAATTCTCACTCTCTAGGATAGCTAAGATAAAAATCAGAACAGGCAATCACAAGATTTGGCCAGAATGCGGGCACTTTGTATGCATTTGTTACAGCGAGTGTAAACTGGCGTGGTTGCTTTAGAAGAGGATTTGGTGGTTACTGAAGAGGTCACACACAGAGTTACCCTATGGTAACTGCAAATTAGCAGTTCCAACAGGAGGTATGCATCTGAGAAAACTGAAAGCTCCGTGGCTTGTGTCTTACTGAGGAGATGTGAGCAGACTCTACCCACCCTAGAGAGAGCTCTGACAACAGATCGAAGAAACACTTGCACCCAAGCTTGGCTCAGTGAAGCAGTGAGTCTTAGGGGTTAACTGACAATCGCAGAACCGCGAATGCTTGCAGGAGCAAGGTTGATGCACACTCAGTTGTTTCTGTAGTGATGCATGAAATCTCCCTGCACAACTTACAGGCAGCTCAGCTGGTCAGAGTCCTCTTTCTCCATCATCTGTTACTGTTCACATGATTCCCCTACTCATTAGGAAATCTCATAAGTTTCAGGGACTTCCTGGGACTTTTGGGTTTATTTACTTTAAGTCTTAAGGAGCATTTCCTTGAAGGAAAGAATGTTTTCAATTTGGAGGAAATTGCTGCACAACATACACAATACACACAGGCACACACATAGGCACACATACACACAGACACACACAGAGGCACACACACACACAAAGAGGCACACACACATGATGACTTTCCATGGCAGCGTGATTCACAATGCTCCAAAGTGGAAACAACCCACATGCCATTAGGTGGTAAATGAAGGCAAAGGAAAGTTGTTTAATCACACCAGGGAAAAGGAGGAACAAGGCACATGAACCCATATGCATCCAAAACCAAGAGAGGAGAGTAGCAGCAGCTGGGACAACTAGAGAAGACAGGGAGGAAAAGACTGAATCACACAGAAGGAGTGGCTTGGAAAGTTGAAGCCAGAACACTCTAGAGGTGGGCAGATGAGTATCCTGTCTGAATGAGGGAATATCTAAACCAATACCTTGGAGGCAAAAGACCAGAACATGAGGAATGTGGAGAAGAACTCACAGTTGGCAGACTTCACCAAGATAGCTCCTGACCCAGACTCTGAACAAAGCGGGAGAACTTTTGTCTGAGAGCAGGCCCTGGGTTCACTACTCTCCTACCTTGCAACAGAAGAGTGGAGCATGAATCTGTTGGTTTGGTGGCATCAGTTAATTTCCTTATCTCTGTCACAGAAATACCAGATATTAACACCTTAATAGAAGAGGATCTCTTCTGACTCAGGGTTTCAGAGGGTCCTGGGCTACCACTGTGGTCAAGCGTACAGAAGAACTCACCTCCTGGCAGATCGGCATGTGTGAAGGCTATCCACTTCATAACTGACTCTTGACTAAGCATGAGATAGGAAACAAGCAGGGATAACAGAGCTACAAAGATGTCCCCCACTGACCTACTTGCAAGGGCCAGTATCAGCACAAGACACCCCAAGACTAAGTTTTCAACACAAAGGAGATTTATTTGTCCCAGAGGGACAAAGGATAGGGAATAAAAAACAAAGACAGGAGGGAGAGGATGAGGAGAAAAGAAAGGGAGTGAGGGAGAAGTGAACAAGATATTTGCCCTGGGAGGGACAAAAGACTGGGGGTTGGGGATTTAGCTCAGTGGTAGAGCGCTTGCCTAGCAAGCACAAGGCCCTGGGTTCAGTCCTTAGCTCTGTGAAAAAAAAGAGGAGACAGGACTACCCTTAGGCAAATGGCGGCTTATAAAGATAAAAGGGAAAACCCAGTTAGGAAGAGGTACTTAATTTTGATTGGACAGGTTCATTAGAGTAGCCAAAGGAGAGCTTTTGATTACTGGACGTTAATAGTTTGAAAGTTGGGCCTTGGCGTCAGACTCAGGAGGAGAAAGTAGCCAGATAAGGGAAGAGACTCTAATGACTAGCTTTAAGAATATAATCTAGAGGCTGGAGAGATGGTTCAGAGGTTAAGAACACTGACTTGTTCTTTCAGAGGTCCTGAGTTCGATTCCCAGCAACCACACGGTGGCTCACAACCATCTGGAATGAGATCTGAGGCCCTCTTCTGGTGTGTCTGTAAGCAGTAACAGTGTACTCATTCTCGTATATATATAATGGTTTTTAGCAAGGGGAATGCTTGCCAGAGCAATGTTCACCATGCTCGGGCCTGCTACAGCCCTTTCACTACTTTCTTCCTCTCACAATGCCCAACCTTCTTAAAGGTTGATAGCCTCCAAAAAATGGTGTCATCAATGGGGGGTCAAAACTGCAAAATGTGAGCCTGTGAGAATCATTTCACTCAATCTACCACATCTATCATCTTTCAGACCATAGGGACCTTTATGAAAGAATCTGGATACCAGCCCATGAAACCAGCAGAATTTCTTTATATAGGTGTGAAAATCCCACCAAGAGCTCATCTGTCCTACTTAGCTGTTGTGGTGGTTTGAATAGGAATGGCCCCCCACAGACTCATGTGTTTGAAGGCATGGCTCATGGGAGTGGCACTATTAAGAGGTGTGGCCTTGTTGGAGTAAGTGTGTCACCGTGGAGGCGGGCTTTGAAGTCTCCTATGCTCAAGCTAGGCCTAGTGTGGTATACAGTCTCCTGCTGCTACCTGCAGATCAAGATGTAGAACTCTCAGCTCCTTCTCCAGCACCATGTCGGCCTACATGCCTCCATGCTTCCCGCCATGACAATAATGTAAGCCAGCCCCACTTAAACATGATTGTGGTGTCTGTCTCTTCACAGCAATAAAACTTCTAAGACAGCTGTCAACTTGACACAGTCTAGAGTCACCTGAGAATGGAGTCTCAATTGAGAAATTGTCCATTGTCTTAGTCAGGGTTTCTATTCCTGCACAAAACATCATGACCAAGAAGCAAGTTGGCAAGTAAAGGGCTTATTCAGCTTACACTTCCACATTGCTGTTCATCACCAAAGGAAGTCAGGACTGGAACTCAAGCAGGTCAGGAAGCAGGAGCTGATGCAGAGGCCGTGGAAGGATGTGACTTACTGGCTTGCTTCCCCTGGCTTGCTCAGCTTGCTTTCTTACAGAACCCAAGACTAACAGGCCAGGGATGGCTCCACCCACAAGGGGCCCTCCCCGCTTGATCATAACTGAGAAAATGCCTTACAGCTGGATCTCATGGAGGAATTTTCTCAACTGAAACTCCTTTCTCTGTGATAACTCTGGATTGTGTCAAGTTGGCACAAAACCAGCAAGTACACCCATATTACACTGGCTGGTGGATATGTCTGTGGGAGATTGTTAATGATTGTAGGTGAGCCAAGCCTGCCGTGGGCAACACCATTCCCTGGGCCCTGGGCCCTGGGCTGTATGAGAAAGCTAGTTGAGCATAAACCTGTGAACAGCTCAGTAAGCAGCCACTTCTCTGTGGTTTTCTCCTTCAAGTTCTTGCTTGTGTCCCTCCCGACTTTCCTCAGTGACCTGAAGTGTAAGATGAAACAAACTCTGTCTTCCCCTAAGTTTCTTTTGGCCGGGTTTTTAAATCACAGCAAAAGAAATAAAATTAGGATACTAACCACCCCCCTTACCTGCCCACTCTGGTGCCAACATAGCTTGGGCTGGTATCTGATTTTCGCTGGTTTTTAGCGGAGAAGGTCTCATGGTTTTCATGCCCTAACAGACCTTGGAACGGAACCTCTAACTCCAAACAGCATTAAGCTCTGCTCTTTAAACATCTGGGTCACAGATATGCTCAGTTAATTAATGTTCTTAGCACCGCTCATTTGCCTGCTGGATAATAGATTGATTCATAATTTCAATAAGCAGCTGTGTATATCTTTCCCTGGAACATAAAGGCAGCCTCCTGTCATTCATCAATTTGCATTTGGGTGAATGGAAACACACTTCAGGCAGCGTTGTTTAGGGAGGGGAAGGGAGGGCTTCTGGTTTTTACCATTTTACCTCGAACAATTACTCTGATTTGGAACTAATTTGCGTATGGAGCACACATTCATGGCGTCTCTCTCAAGGACACTTAATAAGCTCACTATCATTTCTTCAAGGGGAGCAGGAAGGCTCCCTTTGGGAGATCAGAGCCAAGGGCTTCTGAGAAGCTTTCACCGAGGGATGAGAAGCCCTCCAGAAAAATCTTATCGCCAGAGGAGTCACTCCTGTTTCGAGCAGTCCTCTCATGTCGTGGTTCCTTTGTTCACTGCTGTGACAAAAACATCCTACAGCAAAACTCAAGGAAGGAAGGGCTTGCTAGGGCTCACAGCCTAAGGTACGGTCTTGGTGGTAAAGGTTTCCGTGGCATAATGGCGGCTGGTTACGTGGACTCCGTGGTCAGGAAACAGAGAGAAACGAGAGCTGGTACTCTGCCCACTCTCCTTTTAACGGGTTCAGAATCCCAGGCTGACAATGGTGCCACCCACATTAAGAGTGCATCTTTTCACATCAGTTAAATCCCAGAAAAACCCTAATGGACATGTCCAGAGGTTTGTATCCTAGATGATTCAAGACCCTGTCAACTCGGTGATTGAAAATAGTCCTTGTATTGTTATTTTCTTGCTTGATTCCTAAGCAGAACCTCCTAGGCTCTCTGGAAGATTTGGGGATTTTTTTTCTAACAGTCTACAGACACACCTCTTCTGTTTAGCTGCTTGAGCCACAGGAGCCTGACATTTGTGTACCTGTTATGTGCCAGGGGGCCAACCAGATGTCTTCATGCCTCAGTTTCTTCACCTATAGCCTGGGATCCTAACCCCTCCACACGGGATCCTTTTTAGGGAACATTTCATAGCTAAACCATAGTGTGAGCCCAGATCACAAACCATTTAGCTGACCCACACAACCATTAGCAATAGTAAATGTACAGTTTGTTATGCAGCACTTACTATTATAGAGATGCTGTCCCTGTGATGGACTCTACCTTGGGAAATATGTCAAGCCACACTATCTCTGTATCAATTAGCAAGTACTACATAGCAATGATAGACTCTATTATCGCCAGGTTGTGAAATTGCATTATTTATTTCTTAAATAGTACTTATAATGTAAGGTATACCTTAAATATATAACTAATATAACCAGTTGCCCAGATGGTTCTATTATCCGGACAAGTACCATGGCTTAGATAGGAAGTGTCTCCTAAAAATGAATGTGTTGAAGGCTTCGAGTTCTAACCTGTGGAACTATTGAGAGGTGACTGGATAATGAGGGCCCTAACCAATGAACTGTTTGATCCATTGATGGAACCACAGGTTCATGACATTGTGGGGAAGTGGTTTGAATTAGAATGTCATCTGGTTAGAGTTTCATTGCTGTGAAGAGACACCATGACCAAGGCAACTCCTATAAAGAATAGCATTTAGTTGAGGCTGGCTTATAGTTTCAGAGGTTCAGTCCATTATCATCAGAAAGCATGGCAGTGTGCAGGCAGACATGGTGCTGGAGAAGGAGCTGAGAGTTCTGCATCTTGATCCAACAATAGCAGGAGACTGTGTACTACATTGGGCATATCCTGAGCTTATATATGAGACCTCAAAGCCCCCCTCTGCAGTGACACACTGATTCCAACAAGGCCACGCATCCTAATATTACCACTCCCTATGGGCCAAGCATATAAACACTATGAGGGCCATTGCTATTCAAATCACCATGGAGGTAATGCCTCACTGGAGGGAGTAGGTCACTTGTGATTGTAAGATTGTGTTCCCAGTCACCTCTCTCCTTCTTGGCTCTCCTGGCCATCGTGAGGTGTGAGGCTTTGCTCTGGCCCCATCTGCCCTCCACCCAGAGAACATGCCAGAAACAGCAAATCCGAGTGCTCCTGAACCAAAACCTGTGAAACCGTGAGCCAAGTGAATCTCTCCTCCTTTAGATATTGGGTTCAGTGTCTCCTTACTGGTGACAAATAGCTGGCATGGCAGCTGGCTTTGTACGGATTCACTAGGCACCTTCTGTAAGTTCAAGGCCTGACTGAGCTACGGAGAGAGCTCAAGAGTAGCTTAGAGAGATCCCGAGTCCAAGTCAAAAATTGAAAAGAGGGCAGATGGGCTCAGTAGTGGAGTGCTTGCCTTGCATGCGTGAGGCCTTGGATTCAATCTCCAGTACCAGGAAGGAAGGTGACAAAGGGAGGAGACTGGGAGGGGGGAGAATGGAAGGAAAGGAGGGGGAGAAAGGGAGGGAGGGAAAAAGGAAGAGAAGAAGAAAGAAAGGGAGGGAAAAAGGGAAGGAAGAAGGAAAATAAAGGAAGGAAGGAAGAAAAAAGAAAGGAAAGAAAGGGAAAGGAAAGAGGAAGTGAGGATAGTAGGAAGATGGGAAGGAGAAAGAAATAGAGGAATAGAGGAAGTGATGGAGGAGTAAGGGAGCAAGTTAGGGAACAAGGAGGGGAATAAGAAGGGGGAGACGGGAGTTGTGATGTAGTGTATGTATGTCCAGGCCCAGCTAGCCCAGTGTCCTTCTAGAGCAGGCTGTCCTACGCATCGGACACTCGGAGACAACTGTGGAACCCACAGAAAGCTGAGGTGGAGCTGGGACCTGAACCTCGGTGCCTTGTGGTCTCACCCTTTCCTCTCTCTTGCCACTCTCCCTCCTCTGCAGCTCGCCCGCTATACCAAGGAAGGCTTCCTGCACTTGGGTGCTCTGGGGACCACCACTCTCCTCCCCGACACCCGCTGCCTGGTGGACAACTCTAAAAGTCGGTTGCCGCAGCTCCTGGATTGTGACAAGGTCAAGAGCAGCTTGTACAAGCGATGGAACTTCATCCAGGTGAGCTCTCTGGGGACGGGGCTGGGGAGGAGCAAGTGCAGATGCTACCAGCCACGGGATGGCCACGGGATGGCCACGGGATGGCCACGGGATGGCCACGGGAGGGCCACAGGAGGGCCACAGGATGGCTGGTGTCCCCAAGACTCCCTGCACAGCGCCACTGGGGAGCCAGATCTGCCAGCCCTAGGCCAAGATCATGAAACCAATTCTAGAAGGACTGGAAGAAGGATTTCTGGGAGACATAGTCTGCCTGATTCCATTGCCAGAATTGATTACAGTATTGGATCTTAGGATAAGTCTGTAGAGTGGATTCCTGAACACTACTAAGCACTCTCTGACAGGATTGAGAAAGTCAGATCTCAAATAACCCTGGAAATTTCTGTGTGCCTACTCCTGTGTATACAAGTACATATGTTACATACGTGTGGAGGTCAGGAGCAAACTCTCAGACACTAACTACCTTCTTTGTTATTAGTTTGTTTTCTAAGATTTTATTTTTATTTTCTATTATGTATGTGTGTGCCCATGAGTGCAGTGCTCATAGAAGCCACAAGGGGGTTTCAGAGCCTCTGGAGTGCAGTGCTCGTAGAAGCCACAAGGGGTTTCAGAGCCTCTGGAGCTGAGGTTACAAACTGTGGGAGCAGCGCAATGGGTGGGCTGGGAACTGAACTTAGAACCTCTGGAAAACCAGCAAGTGCTGTTAGCAGCTGAGCCATGTCTCTACCCACTCCGGCTCCTACCTTAGTGGTGGAGTTGTTGTTTTATATTGTTTTTGAGACAGAGTTCTCACTGGCTTGGAACTTGCTAAGCAGGCTAAGCTAACCATCCAGTAAGTGCATATTACCACCCCCAGCTTTTTTTATATAAGTGCTAGCAATCAAATACTCAGGTCTGCATGCTTACACACACACACACACACACACACACACCACACACACACACACGTAGCAATCAGAGGACAACTTGTGGGACTTAGTTCCTCTTCCATCATATGGGTCTCAGAGATGGAGCTCAGGTCGACAGGCATGGCAAGCTGTATCATCATCCTGACCCCAAGAAACCTCTATTCTGCTCCAGTCACCACCGCTCAAACTAGGTGACCCCCCTTGGGCCCTCCCAATGTGGGGTGTGGGGGTGGGATTTGTTCCTCCCAAGAGAAGCCAGAAATACAGGAGCTATGGTAAGGTTTCTCTGCCTCTCTCCTTACTTCTTTCTTTCTTTCCTCCCAGAATGGAGCCATCATGAATAAAGGCACAGGGCGCTGCCTAGAGGTGGAGAACCGGGGTCTGGCTGGAATCGACCTAATCCTTCGAAGTTGTACAGGACAGAGATGGACAATCAAGAATCCCATCAAGTAGATAGACGGAAGGAGGGCACATGGAGCCCAGACCCAGGGCGGGGCCTGGCCATTCTCAGAACCAGCTACATGGTGGAGAGACAGCAGGCACCCAGAGGATGCTCTGTGGACCTCTCAGGGCTCCTCCAGGGCAGCCCTGGACAAAGATGTCAAGTCCCCTCAGGCATTCTGCCTGTACTCTCTGAAGATCTCCCCCTTACTCTCATTTGGGACCAGGGGCTGCAACTTCCTGGTACTAAGGGATGGGGCTGCTCATCTCTCTCCACTATATCATCTCCCACCCCAGCATCAGCAGCTGGGTCTGGCAGGGTCCTCTCTCTCTTCTCTCTCTCTCTCTCTCTCTCTCTCTCTCTCTCTCTCTCTTTCTCTCTCTTTCTCTCCTCCCCTTCCCTCCCTCCCTCTCTCCCCACTCTTCTCTCTCATTCTTTGCTGCAGCTGCTTGTGTAACTCGCCCTGGACCTCCAAGACATGAGGGACAATGATGGCTTTAGCCACATCTAGCCCTTCTCTCTTGGAGAAGGAAGCAATGAGACCCCAAGACTCCATTTCTCCTGAGGACACTTTGGTCCAGAAGCCTGTTCGTATACCAAGGCGGCAGCCACTCAGACCTTCCCAGCAAGGTGGTTTTGGGACAACAGTTTTGGACCCCTCTGGATTGTTCTCAAGGTTCCCTGTCCAAGTCACCTGGAGTCCTAAATATGAACAGCATCAGCCATTGAGCCTGTGTCTAGAGGGAGCTGGAAGTCAGCTGAGCATGCTGGATGCTCCCAGCACCTGGCCAGTACAGCTCAGCCTGCCAAGGACAAAGTGCCCTGGTTTCATGGAGCAGCAAGGGTCTTCCATGCAGGACCACAAGGGCTGAAGAGTCAGCCTAGCTATGGGCACAGGGCCCTCTGCGACGCTTATTGCTCAGCTCATTTCACCTCATGCTTTGCTGGCTGATGGGGGACAGAAGCGGCCATTTCCTCTTTTAAGAGTGATTGCTTCTTTCCAATTGCCCTCTGGTTAGGGTGCACTTATAAATCAGAGTTAATATATGGATGCGTCTGCATGTACGGGAAAGCGAGAGTGTGCCTGCCTGTGTGTTGTGTGTGGCTGGGTGTGTGTTTGTGTGCTTGAGCGTGTGAGTGTGCTCAAGCAGTAGTCTTGGGCTTGTAGCTTCATTGCTCAGTGGATAGGGACAAGGATACCTAGAAGAATGGGGGCAGGGGAGGCATGTCCCTGGATCACGGGCCCAGAGGACATGGCTGGGTCTTATGTGCTAGGGTACCCTTTCTCTATCACCTCCCCCAATCCACTACTGTCCTTGGCCATCTCCTACCCAGAGCCAAACCCTGTAGGTGCCCAGTGTGGGATCCAGTATCTCATTTGGTGGTATCTTTATCGGTGATCATCTCCTCACCCCATCTCCTCTCCTTGTGAAATAAATATGTTAGCAATCCCACAATGCAACCTTCAGCCTCACCTGCTCTTTGGGTTTCTACTGTTCACTTTTGTTGTTGTTACTTTGCAGTTGGGGTTCAAATCAAACTCAAGCACCCTACCTGGGCAAACTACATATCCCCAACAAATGAGCTTGACTCTTCCATACCCAGCAGCAGTTGGAGAATTTCTGAGGCATGGTGGAGCATTTTTTTGGGTTTAAAGGCAGTTGAAGCTTGTTTTGTTTTGAGACAAAACCTCACTCTGTAAAGACCAGGGATAGATATACTCTGACAAAGAAGCAGGTTAGGAGAGGGAAGGGTTTAACTGGTTCACAATTCCAGGTTACGATCGATCATTTCAGAGAGGTCAAAGTAGGAATTTGATGCAGCTGGTTACATGTATATCCACAGTCAAATTCAAGAGAGAAATGAATGCATGTGTGCTTGCTTGTGCTCAACTCAGCTTCTCTGCCTTTATACGGTTCAGGACCTCCTGCCTAGGGAATGGTATTGCCCACAGTGGGTTGGGACTTCCCAAATCAATTAACTACATTAAGACAGTCCTCATAGACCTTTCCATAGTATAACCCAGTATAGACAATTCCCATTGTGACTCTCTTTCTGGGTGATTCTAGATCGAGTCAACTTGATAATTAAAGATGATCATCATTGCCACCATGCCTGTGTGGATTTGGTCTTCTTAAAGGTAAATAAATAAACATACGAACAAATTCTCACAGATTAGGGCAAAGCCTACCTACTCTTACACACAGCATCTATTCAAGCCTGGACAGAACTTGGTACTTGACACTAGCTCACCCTCCCCTTTGCTGACCTCAGATTAAGAAGGCCAAGTGTTCAGAAAGCGGTGAGGCTGGTGCTGAGACCTGGCCTGGACACCTGGTCTCCCCCTTCTATTGCCTTCAGCAACTTCAACTGTCTGTGATGCACACAATAACTCCAGGTATTCATGGAGGAGTTGAACCCTATGAGATGCTTTGTTATAGTCATGGTGGGCCCCATGTCTTTTTTGTAGGAAAAAGTCAGGAAGCGCCATCTTAGTTGATGTAACACACACACACACAACACACACACACAGAGAGAGAGAAGAGAAAAACAGAGGCACAGATGCATACACAGACAGACAGACAGATACAGATGTGGATACAGATATAGATGTAGATTTAGATATCAGTGGCCATATTCCTCATGTGCCCTTTGAGAATTGGGCTATAACAGCATAGTCATGGAAAATGTTTATCGTCAGTTGTCACCGTAAGTACTAGAGTCTGAGAACTTTGGGTTCGTGGAGCAACGGAGATGGGGAAGAGAGAGTTGGCAGTCCAGAGAACATGCAAGCTATATTTGGGCTCCTGTATAAAACCTCCTAAGGTTGTATCCACGTGGAGTACAATGGCGAATGTCATAGGACTTCAGTACCACAAGGCAGTGGGGCAGGATGTCTGTTTGTCCAGCTGGCTTGCTATGTGGTGGAGAGTGTTGGCTTTGGTCTCTTATGGGGCTAATTCCCTATGTGTATCGGTACCCAAACCTTAAATCCAAGCACAGGTCCCTGATCCCAGGGTCCTGGAGTTGAGTTGGCCATTCCTGTAAGCACTACATGTCAATAACTTTCTCCCAAAGCCTGGAGATCCCTAGAGAGACCTACCAAGGCACAGGGTCAGCAGCCAGGTCATCCTATGGTTCTACCTGGTGACATAGGTTGAAAGTGATTGGAGGCCAAGGAAGAAGAAAGGAACTGGTGAAGCCAGGGAGAGGGGACAGAAGGGAAAGGCTGAAGTGCTTTGAATGTGAAACGTCCCCAGCGGGCTCAAGTGTTTGAACACTAGGTCCCCAGCTAGCAGAAGGTGCTTTGAGGGTGGTAAGACCTTACTGGAGGATATGAGTCACTGGGGGTGGGCTTTTAAGGCCTTTGTTTTTATCGGGGTACATGTGTGCATGCCCACATTTGTGTGTGCATGTGCACATGCAATATGGAACATGTGGAGGTCAAAGGATGATCTTAGGTGTGAGTCCTTACCTTCTACCATGTTTGAGGCAGTGCCTCTTGCTGTTCACCACTGTTTACATCAGGTTATGTGGTCAACGACCTTCTGGGAACTCGCTTGCCTCTGCCCCGCATCCCACTCTAGAAGCACTGGTATTACAGACACGTGCTACCATAGCCAGCTTTGCATGGGTCTGGGGGATCTTGTGCAGCAAGTGATTAACCCACTCAGCTATCATCTCTGAAATTCCTATGATGCAAGACGTCCCACCAACACTCTGCTTCTTGACTATGGATGCAATGTGCCTAGGCCGCTCACACCCTGCAGCCATGCCTTTCCCTCCATGATGGACTACATGCCTTCTCAAACCATGAGCTGACATTGGGTTTTCTGTTTTGTTTTGTTTTTTAAATCAGGGGTTCTGTTACAGCAAGAAGTAAATTTGGTAACACAGAGCCCTGGGGAAACCTTTGGTCCTAAGTCCTTGGGAGTGTTGGGATGTCCCATAGGTGCCATCTTGCACAGGCACAGCAGAGCAGCAAACTCCAGGCATGCAGCTCAAAGAAAGCTTGTGGTCTTTCACCAAAGACTGGTATATGGCACATTTTGACAAGTACTGTATCATTTTCTTGCTCTCATGATCACCTTGGCCTCAGAGGTGGGCATGGCTGAGGGTACTGGGCTATGGTAGTCTAGTTCACTGCCCCCTTCTTCCTCATATTGACCCCCCACACACTCCTGTCTATGACCCTTTCTTGGTCTTTTGTCCATTCAATCCCTTAATCTCACAAATAGTATTTCTGGTAAATGCCCAAGCTATCAAAGCTTGTGTCTTTGAAGCTACGTGTTGTGTCTCAAATGTTTTTGTGATGACCGTGCTTAACTCTGAGGCCTAGAAAAGTAAGGACATGAAGATGGGCAGGTGATGCATGTCTGTGATCCCAACCTTCAGGAGGCTGAGGCAGGAGGTTAGCCATGAGTTTGAGACCAGTTGTATTGTTAGCACCAGGCCAGCTGGGAATGTGTAGTGAGACCTAGTCTCAAAAGCCACGAAGGAGAAACAGTAAAAGGAAGGAAGAAAGTGTGGGAGGGAAGGATGGAAGACAGGAAGGAGGGAAGGAAAGGAGGGAGGGAGGGAGGGAGGGAAGGTAGGAAGGAGGGAAGGTGAGAGATAGAAGAAGTAATAAGAGAGAGAAAAAAGGAGAGGGGAAAAGAGAGGTAAAGGGAAGGAGGAGAAAAAAAGAGAAGAAAGGAGGGAAGGGTGGGGAAGGGGAGAGCCGTAGACAAGGCAGAGGCAGCAGTGTAGAAACTGGAGGCCATCTTGCCATCTCTACTGTGGTTTCTATACTCATCTTGTTCACCTAATACATTTCCACTACTACTGAAAAACATTCCCATTTTACAAAGTGAGCCCCACAAGCCAGGCCACTCTGCTAGTGCCCTAAAAGCATAGATTGCCCCCAGTTTAGAGGCCAAGTTCCTTCCCTGCATCTCTCTGGACCACTTCTATGGGACAGATTAATGACAGCTGGAGGGGGCGGAGCTGTTGGAGCCTGCTGAGGTGGCCAGGTGGTTCCTGAAGCCTGCTCATGGGCAGCCTCCTGTTCTGATCAGTATGAGCCTCAGATCCTGTTCCACTGGTTTTTCTCTTCCTTTGAGTCCCAGGCTGCAAAATCTACTGTTTTCATCAATCACATAGCTTTTCTAGATCTAAGTTAGGGGGCCGACAGGAGATTTTTCATTGTGTAAAACCATTTCAGTGCCAGTTGACAAGTGTATTTAATCATTTCTCCTGTGGGTGCTTTGCACAATTCCTTTTAAAAATTAAAGCCAGGCTGTGGTGGCACACACCTTAATCCCAGCACTTGGGAGGCAAAGCAGGTGCATCTCTGAGTTTGGGGCCAGCCTGCTCTACAAAGTAAGTTCCAGACAGCCAGGGCTATACACAGAAACCCTGTCTTGGAGGAAAAATAAATTAAAGAAAGTCATGTACAAAACACACACACACACGGGGGGGGGGGGGAGAGGGAGAGAGAAGAGAGAGAGAGAGAGAGAGAGAGAGAGAGAGAGAGAGAGAGAGAGAGAGAGAGAGAGAGAGAGAGAGGAGAATGTATTTACAGAATGTTTAAGGGGCTGGAGGATGTTCAGTGGTTACAAGTACTCCTGCTCTAACACATGATTCGGTCAGTTCAGTATCATAACTGCTGTAGCTCACAACACTGGTGACTCTAGTCCAGGAATCTGATGTCATCTTCAGCCTCAGTGGATGCTGTATGCATCTACCTCTGAAATCGGAGTGACAGGTTTAAAAAGGCATACATCATATGCCAAGCTCTGCTTGGATCATTGTTTTAAAAAATTAGGATCTAAAGGGATGACTAGTGTCAAGGGAGCTGCTGCTCTGGCACAGGACCTGAGTTCAGATCCCAGCACCCACACACCAATGCAGACACTTGTACGCATAGTACGCACGTATTCATATACATTCAAAGTGAAGGAAGGAGAGCAGGTGGGAGGATAAATCCACTGAAACATACCGATAATTTTTCAGTATGATAAACAGATTCATGATCTCTCCCTTTGGAACTCACATTTGAGGCTGGAGAGATGTCAGTGGTGAGAGCACACTGCTGTTCTTCTAGGATCATGAGTTCATTCCCAGCACCCCACCATCAGCGATCAGTTGACAACTACCAGCTCATGGGTTTGATGTCACTTCTGGCGATGGGGCACGGCACTACTAACCTAACTCTGCAAATAAGATGTAATTTAAACTATGAACTTTAGAACTAAAATTCTTAGAACTCATATTGAGAGATAAAGCAGATACAGTTTCTAACCTGCTCCTTCGCAGGTCGAAGGGGGGGGTTGGCATACAACATGGATTTCCTTCTTTCCCAATTGATGGATTCTGCACACACCACTTCCAGCCTGACTTCTTTGCTTCCCATTGACAGTGGCTCCCAATGCCAACTGCCCAAGCAGCGAGTGCCAAGGATAGAATGAGAAGCCAGAGAGGGATTGTGCATGTTGAAGATGTCTCCAGAACTCTGGAGGGCTTCCATTCCAGACTCCTAATACCACTATCCTTAGTAAATTATCAAAGGTTCCTACTGCCACAGGATCAAAATATCATCTAATCTACCTGCCCTGTATTAGTGTCTCTCCTTGATGCTGTGATAGAAATACCTGACAAAAGCAACTTAAGGACATAAGGGTTTGTTCTGGCTCACGGTTTGAGAGGATCCAGTCCATCATGGCAGGGAGAGCATGGCGGCAGGAGTGTGAGGTGGCTGCTCACATTGACTCCACAGGCAGCACGCAGAGAGAGATGGATGCTGGTACTCAGCTTGCTTCCTCCTTTTTATTCAGTCCAGTACCCTAGACCACTGGATGGTACCACTCACAGATAGGGTGGGCCTTCCCACCTTGGTTAATGAAATCTAGCAATATAGTAGGTCCAGAGCATTGTTTCTGCAGTGATTTGACCCTGTCAAGGTGACAAGATTAACTATTATGTTTCCTATGTATGACCATAACCTGTCTAGTCCCCGCCCAACACATTCTGGAGACAGGTTATCTTAAGGCTGAAAATAGTTCCTGACAGGGAGTTGACAAAGCCCAGAAGAACTTAGGTAATGTTTCTTACTGCCCAGCCCTCGGGGTACTAAGGCATCTTCTACTCATCAGCAATAAGCAGCCACCGAAGACCACTCATAAACAGCAGCCCTGATATTATCACGGTGTTATCTACCTGGAATCTTAGCACTAGAAAGAATGATGAAGAAATCAAAAGTAAAAGTCCAGCCTGGGCTACACCGTGAACTCCAGAGCAGCCTGAGCTATAAACTAAGCTCATGTATAAACAAACCTGTGTGTATGTGGTGTGTGTGTGTGTGTGTGTGTGTGTGTGTGGTGTAGAGAGAGAGAGAGAGAGAGAGAGAGATATGGTTCAACATGAAATGTCTCCCACAGACTAATGCATTTGAACATGCGATCCCCAGCTGATGATCCTCAGATGACTTTCCAGCATGGTATATACATGGTGGATGGAGGCACTGGGGTTGAGCCTTGGGGTTTGTAGCCCAGTCTGGTCCCAGCTTTGTTTCTCCTGATTAACCACAGGAGGTGTCACCACTATCTACTTCTGTCGTCATGAATTCCACCCAGTGCTCCCTACCATGATGGATGGATGCCGTGAGCTGAGATAAAACCTTGTCTCTTTAAGAAGCTTCTGTCTGCTATTTTGTCACAATCACAAGAAAAGTAATCCAATAAAGGAACGCTCCGATGGTCAATGTGCCTTCTTCAAGCTGGCGACTATACCTGGGAAGGAGACCAATGCTCTACTGACAGCAGCATCTCAGTGTACCCAGGCTGTCCTCCCGCCTTTGGAGAAACAATTAACTGACCTGGATTAACTGTCCTGCCCATGCTGTGACATTTATATATGTGTGTGTGTGTGTGTGTGTGTGTGTGTGTGTGTGTGTGTGTGTTTATCAGAACTAAATAGATATTGCTGAAAAGTTTTTTAGCTGAAGTTTCATTTTTAAAACGAATCCTGATTTTTCTTAGACTCAGTTTCCCAACAGTGAAAGGCCTGAAACGGGCACTGGAAAGAGAGTTTATCCGTGAAAAGTGTGTCCCACTCTTGAAGAGGATGTGAGTTTGGTTCTCAGCACCCTCCTCGGCTCACCACCCCTGTAACTCCAGCTGCAGAGGATCCCACGCCCTCTTCTGGCATCCAAGCATACTGCACATATGTGAACATACCCGACATCCCCCACCCCATACACAGAATTGAAAATACACAGTTCTTTACAGGCCTTGAGAGAACAATCCTCAACTTCATATGAAAACAAAACACCCAGGACAGCAAAAACAATCCTGTACAAAAAAAAAAAAAAAGAAAAGAAAAAGAAAAAGAAAACTTCTGGAGGTATCACCATCCCTGATCACAAGCTATACTACAGAACAATAGTAATAAAAAGAACTGCATGATATTGGTACAGAAACAGACAGGTTGGGCAATAGAATTGAATCAAAGACCCTGGAATAAACTATCACACCTACAGACACTTGATTTTCAACAAAAAAGCTAAAACCATACATTGGGGAGGGGGGCGGGGAGGAGAAAGCATCTTCAACAAGTGGTGCTGGTCTAAGTGTCAGTCTGTATGTAGAAGAATGCAAATAGATCCATACTTAACACCCTGCACAAAACTCAAGTCTAAGTGGATCAAAGACCTCAACATGAAACCAGACACACTAAATCTATCAGAACAGAAAGTGAGGACTAGCCTTGAAAACATTGGCACAGGAGACACCTTCCTGAACGGAACATCAATGGCTCAGGCTTTAAGATCAACAATTGATAAATGGGATCTCATAAAACTGAAAAGCTTTTGTAAGGCAAAGGACACTGTCAATGGGATAATACAGCAGTCTACAGATTGGGAAGAGAACTTTACCAACCCTACATCCTACAGAGGGCTAATATCCAAAATGTATAAAGAACTCAAGAAGTTAGACACCACCAAACCAAATAACCCAATTTAAAAATGGGGTACAGAAGCCGGGCAGTGGTGGCGCATGCCTTTAATCCCAGCACTTGGGAGGCAGAGGCAGGCGGATTTCTGAGTTCGAGGCCAGCCTGGTCTACAGAGTGAGTTCAGGACAGCCAGGACTACACAGAGAAACCCTGTCTCGAAAAACCAAAAAAAAAAAAAAAAAATGGGGTACAGAGCTAAACAGAATTCTCAACAGAGGAATCTCCAATGGACAAGACGCACTTCAAGAAATGTTCAATATCATTAGTCATAAGAGAAATGCAAATCAAAATGACTCTCAGATTCTATCTTATACCTATCAGAATGGCTAAGATCAAAAACTCAAGTGACACACATGCTGGCAAGGACGTGGAGCAAGAGGAACACTCCTCCATTGCTGGTGGGAGTGCAAACTTGTGTGATCGCTTTGGAAATCAATTTGCCAGTCTCTCAGAAAATTGGGAATAGTTCTACCTCAAGACTCAGCTATACCACTCTTGGGCATATACCCAAAAGATACCCCATTATACCACAGAGACACTTGCTCAACCATGTTCATAGCACCTTAATTCATTATAGCCAGAAACTGGAAATAACCTCAATGTCCCTTAACTGAAGAATGGATAAAGAAAATGTGGTGCATCTACACAATGGAATACTATTCAGTTATTAAAAACAAAGACATCATGAAATTTGCAGGCAAATGGATGGAACTTGAGAATATCATTCTGAGTGAGGTAACTCAGACCCAGAAAGACATGCATGGTATGTACTCACTTATAATTGGACATCAGCCATAAAGTGTAGGACAACCATGCTACAATCCACAGACCCAAAGCAGCTGGGTAATAAGGAGGTCTCAAGGGAAGATGTTTGAATCTCACTCAAAAGGGGAAACAAAATAGTCATTAGAAGTGGATATAGAAAAAAAAAAAAAAAAGCGGGCGGTGGTGGCGCATGCCTTTAATCCAGCACTTGGGAGGCAGAGGCAGGTGGATTTCTGAGTTCGAGGACAGCCTGGTCTACAGAGTGAGTTCCAGGATAGCCAGGGCTATACAGAGAAACCCTGTCTCAAAAAACCAAAAAAAAAAAAGAAGTGGATATAGAGGGAAGAGGGTGGGAGAGGGGGTGAGGAGGGGTATGGGATGTAGATCAGGAGTGAGGCAAGGCGGGGTGTGTGGTAAGAGAGGCCTGGGAGTGGAATGGAAATCGGAGGGGGGACAGCTCTGGGACCAACTGGAGACCTGGGATGAGGGAGGCTACAGAGAGTCTATGAGGGAGACCTTAGCAGAGATTCCTACACTGGGGATATAAAGGCTGAAGTGACCACCTCCTATAGCCAGGCAGGTGGAAGAGGAGGACACTGACCCATCCACAAAACCTTCAACACAAAATTTGTCCAGTCTACAAGATGTGCAAGGATAAAGATGGAGCAGAGACTGAGGGAAGAGCCAACCAAGAACTGTCTTAACTTGAGACCCATCCCATGTGAGAGAGCCAACCCCTGACACTATTAATGATACTCTGCTATCCTTGCAGACAGGAGCATAGCATAACTGTTTCCTGAGAGGCTTTGTCCAGCAGCAGATGGAAACAGATGCAGAGACCCATAGCCAACATCAGGAGGAGCTCAGGGAGTCTTGTGGAAGAGTGGGAGATAGAAGTGAACAAACCAGAGGGTCAAGGACACCACAAGAAGACCTACAGAGTCAACTACCTGGGCCCATGGGGGCTCACAGAGACTGAACCACCACCCAAATAGCACACAGAGGTGGGACCTAAACACCTCACCCCACCCCCATTTGTAGCCGATGAGCAGCTTGGTCTTCATGTGGGACCCCTAATAATTGGAACGAGGGCTGTCTCTGACTCTGTTGCCTGCCATTGGGTCCCCTTCCCTACCTGGACTGCCTGGTTGGGCCTCATTGGAAAAAGAGGTGCTTGGTCCTGCTAGGACTAGATGTCCCAGGGTAGGTTGGTACCCAAGGGGGGGGGGTTGTAAGGGGGGAGGTAACCAGGGAGAAGAATTTGTAAATGCAGAACTGGGAGGAGAGGAGAGGGGGTTGTGATTGGGATGCAATGTGAATAAAAATAAATTATGGAAAGAAAGAAAAAAGACTTAGAAGAAACTGACTAAATTTTAGTCACTGAGAGACACTTTTTTACACCCGAATACATAAAATAAATACTTTTTGTTTTGAAAACAAATCTCTCCCTAAAACAGGATGGATTTAGCAGAAAACACGAGTCATTATCTTGTTAAGACAGACAGTTCAGGGTCTGGTAAGATGTCTGAGGAGGTTATGGTACTTGCCAATAAGCTTGGTGATCTGAGTTTGAGTCCCAGAACCCACATGGTGGAAAAGAGACCATCTGAACGTTGTCCTCTGATTCTACACGTGCTCTGTGTCATAAGTGTCACCCACACAAACAAAAACATCAATAAATATTAAAAAAAAAAAAAACCTTTGAAATATGTCCATACATGATTTTATGTGACTATATAAAATCTAGGAAGCACAAATGAGGTAGGACATGCTAGCTTTCTCTCTGAGACTGGCTAAGTTCACTTAATGTGATTATTCTCCATTGTATAGGTGGGCTATAAAATGAATGATTGAATAAATAAATAAATAAATAAATAAATAAATAAACTCACCAATCTTCTGGATTGAATGTTACTTATAAGACAGCTTCTGCTCCTTGTTCTATGACAGCTATCAAATAAAAAATAAATTTACAGGTGAATACAAACATATCCACAATGCTAAGAGAATTCAAATCAGTAGTGCTAATTTCAACTGCTTGCATCGTGGCTCTCTGAAAGCAGTTGCTGCTTATACCATGAATGTGATAGCAACCAATAGCACCAGAGTTTCCTCAATGCCTCATGAAAGGGCTCTCCCCCAACTTTCCTACAATGTTTTGAACATATATTTATCGAGGGCCTACTATCTGTCTAGCACATGGGGAAGGATGATGCATAGATGTGTTGCTTAAGAGAAAAGGATAAATTTTCATATTGTACCATTAAGCAAGTGTATCAAGGTACGAATGCCCGGAGTATATGTCCAGACACACACAGACCAACACAGCTACAGTGTCACCAAGAGAAATTAACCTGTCACGTCTTTGGGCAAATATGATCATGAGGTATGGAGAAGAGGGAATGAATCAGACAGACTCTGATCTCTGGGAATATCTATCTGACAGTGTTCCTTTTAAATGGCTGGAGAGATGGCTTGTTGAGTATACTTGTCTTTTGTTGACTGGACATGGGCTAGACTCTTGTGGGAAGAGAGAACCACAATTAAGAGACTGTCTCCATTGTGTTATCTTGCGGGCAAGTCTGGAGTGGTAACTTTCTTGTGGGAAGGCCTAACATGCTTTGGGCTTGTCAACCCTGAGCAAATAGTCTTGTGTTGTAAAAGAAAGCGGGCTGACAGGGCTGGAGCACTGGCTGCTTTGCCAAGGACTCGGGTTCAATCGCCACCATCCACCTGATGATCCCCCAGCCTCCTGAAACTCTTAGTTTCCAGGAAATCTCATGCCCTCCTCTGGCCTCTGCGGCATCAGACACTAAAGTGGTTTGGTGCACAGGCAAACATGTAGGCATAACAATCACACGCATAAAGTAAATAAAAATTAAAACTTTGAAAGAAATGCTTCAAGAGAGAGAGGCAAGCAGGCTGAGCAAGCCATGGGGAGCAAGCCAGTAAGCCTGCTCAGTTTCTGCTCCTGCCTTGAGTTCCTGCCTCAGTTTCCCTAGATTACAGACTATGAGCTCTAAGTCAATTAAACCTTTTTCTTCCCAAGTTGCTTTTGGTCAGTGTTTTTATCACAGCAACTGAGAGGCAAGCTAGAACAGTTGGTAAGGTTCTTGAGGGCCTGAATTTGATCCCTAAAACACAGATAGGAAGCAAAGTATGATGGTGTGAGTTTATAAGCCCAGAGTTGGGGAGGCAGGGACAGGAGGATCCTTGGGGATCACCAGCCAGACAGCCCAGCCACATTGCCAAGAGTTCCAAGTTGACTGAATGACATGTTCATGTCATTGCCGCTATGAAATTCATTGCATGAGCTTTTATAGTTATCAGATGAAAGACAGTCATAAATCAGTAGAGTAGCCGAATATGTTGGTGAGGGGTGAGGTGGATGAGAGCAAAGCCATTATAGGTCAGAGATGCTATCTGATGACATCCTTAGCTTTGAGGACAGGAGAAGATGATGATCTCTAAGCAATGCATTCCAGAGCTTTTATTCAATTGCCAGAGATTATACTGGAATACTAGGGTGTCTTTGAGAATGCAGAGCCTGGGGAGATTGACTTTGAGAGTTAGGGTCCCCAAAATCTCCATGGCTACCAAAGCCACCCTTAGCCAATGGCTTTCACAAATTTAAAGAATGAAATTGATGATCCATGGGGGGGGGGGGGGGGTGAGGTAGGGTGAACTGTGAGCTTAGAAGGAAGTTTGTTAGAAATACATAGGTAGAGGCTCAAGATCGTGTGTGTGTCTGTTGTGTGTGTGTTTTAAGAGAGAGATAGAGGAGAAGAGGGGGAGGGAGAGGAGAAGAGAGAAAGAGACAGAAACAGAGAGAATAAATGAATACTGGAACATTCACAGGCAGGCAGATAACCTAATTTTAAGGGAAAAAAATCTTGGAGAGACAGACAGACCAGACAGACAAAGACAAGAAAGCCTTGGCTGCAGGTGCATTTAAGACCAGCCTCTGTCGACATCAAAAGAAAAAGAAAGAGGGTTGAAGATGGAACTTCACGTAGAATGCTTGGTATGTGGGAAGTTTTCAAGTCCATCCCTAACACTGGAGGAAAGAAAGGAAGGGAGGGGAGGGCAGAGGAGAGGAGAGGAGAGGAGAAAAGGGGAAGAGGAGAGAGAATAGGGAAAGGAAAAGGGAAGAAGCTAAGGGAGAGAGAAAGACGAGGAAGTGGAGCAGAAGAAGCAGCCTGGGAAAAGCCAACTTCCTTCCCAGGGCAAATCTACCAGGGCGGAAAGGCTGGCTCCCCCTGTAGGCTATTCCTGTTACTTTCAACCACTTAGTATAAGGCCCACTAGCAGCATAAGCTGAGCACAGTACCCGATGCTGAGTCTGGCTCCGATGTAGAATGCAATTTGGAGAGTGCCAAGGACTATGGTGCAGTGTAAGATGACAAGTCAGCACTCAGACTTCCTTCGGGGAGTGGGGGGCTCTCCTCGGAAGCTAGAGGACCATGCTCCAGGAGAGATGCTTGCTGAGAGCTGGGCATGAGGCTGCCAAGGAAATCTAAGAGTGGGTCTCTGGAGCCCCCTGCTGACACCTGAATTTGATTTCTGTGGCTTCCTTTCCTCTTTTAACTTCTGAGCCATCCCTTCGGTCCCTGGCTTCAAACTTTTTATTTTCCTGCCTCACCCTTCTTAATAGGAGCAACTGGGATTAAAAACCCATGGGACTAGACACAGTTCTTTTCAATTTATTTACTATCTTAGTTAGGATTTCATTGCTGTGAAGAGACACTATGACCAAGGCAACTCTTTAAAAGGACAGATTTAACTGGGGCTGGCTTACAGTTTCAGAAGTTCAATCCACACAAAGGCCGAAAAAGTGCTGAGGAACAGAGAGTTCTACATCTTGATCTTTAGGAAGCCAGAAGACTCTCTTCCGCCTTGGGCGGAGCTTAAGCCCAGGAGCCCTCAAGGCCCGCCTACACAATGACACACTTCCTCCAACAAGGCCACACCTCCTAAAAGTGCCCCTTCCCATAGGCCACGCATATTCAAACCACATTTATTCACTCATTTTTAGTCTCTGTGAACTGAAGTTCACTGAGGAAGCTGCCTCTGTGTCTAAGACCCTGAAGCCGACTGACTCATGAGAACTTTTGGCTGTGGAGAGTTGTAACAGTGCAAGTTAAGAACGAAAATTGTCTGGAGTTGTTCTCAGAGAAAGCATGGTGGTTGTGATGTTTGCTGGAGGGAGTCCTCCTGATGGGTGGGTTTGGGAAGGGAGTGATCTGTGGAGAACAGAACCATGTTGTACCTTGGTCTTGGACTCTGACTGGGCTGACCTTGGACCTCAGGGCATTTTTGGGAACCTTCCAAGCATAAGTGTGTGTGTGTGTGTACATATGTTTATATGCATGTGTGTGCATATGTGTGGAGGCCAGAGGTTGATATCAAGTGTCTTCCTCTATTGCTGTCTATCTTACAGTTTCAATGTGCATGTGTGTTATATGTGCACATGTTGTTTATGCTATATATGTTATATATGTGTTGTTGTACATGTGTTGTATGCTCATGTATGTGTGTATGTTGTGCAGGCGTATGCATAAGATCCAGTAGAAGATGTTGGGTGTCCTTGTCCTTGTTTGTTTGTGTCAAGATCTCACTGTGTGATCTTGACTCTCACTAGAGTGAAGCCAGCAGCCAGCAAACCCCAGTGATCTCCTTGTCTCTACTCCCACAACACTGGGGCTATGAGTGGCACATCAGGCTTTTTCTGTAGGTGCTGGGATCTGAACTCAGGGCCTCTGGCTTGTACAGCAAGATATCTTACCCACTGAGCCATGTCTGCAGCCCCTCCAACTTATTTGAGTTAGTGTCTCTTATTGAATCTGGGGCTAAGTGATAAGGTTAAGCTGACTGGCCAGTGTGTCCCAGGGATCCTCTTCCTCTGTACCTCTGACTCCAGGGATGAAGTTCCAAATATAGGCTACTGTATGTGTGTGCTGGGCACGGCTCACGTCCTCATGTTTGCGTAGTTGGCACTTTACCAACCCAGCCGTCTCTCCTGGTATTGTCAAACATTTTTAATCTTTTCTATACCCAGACTCTTTGGAACTCGTTGAAGTCTACAAAGCACCTTCTTAGAAAAGCATTTTAGACATGTATAAAATAAGTACACAAGATGTATTTTTTTTCATTTTAAAAATGCCTGTAGACCCTTTCTCAGAAAACAACGTTTTAGATATGCATAAGTTTAAGTGAAAACACCTAAGGCCTAGAGAGATGGTTCAGTGGTTAGGAGCAGGTACCACTCTTGCAGAAAACCCAAGTTCCATTCCCCACCCCACATCTGGCAGTTCCCAACGTCCTGAATCTCCAGCTGCACAGGGATCCTATGCCTCTGGCCTCTGTGAGCACCCAAACTCAACCCCCATAAACAGACATAAGCACAATTAAAAATAAAAATAAGTCTAGCCAGTCATGGCAGTGCATGAGTTTAATCCTAGCATTCCGCATCAGAAGTGGGTGGATATCTGTGAGTTTGAGGCCAACCTGGTCTACATAGTGAGTTCCAGGACAGCCAGGGCTACATAGAAAGACTTCGTCTCAAGATGATGATGACGATGACAACATAAATCTAAAAAACAAAACAAACAAAAAAAAAACCCACACAGTATACGTGGTACATCTTTTTATCATATATAGAAAGTTATATGAACTCACACAGGGGGCTGGAGAGATGCTCAGAGACTAAGAACATTTGTACCCTTCCAGAGGACCCAAGTTGGGGTCCAGCACCCACATCAGGCTGCTCACAATTGCCTGTAACTCCAGCACTCTCCTGGTGTCCATAGGTACCTGCACTCATATGAAAAAAAAAAAAATCCCCCACAAAGACACATAATAAAATCAACTTTAACTCTTGAAAACAAATTCTTTTTTTTCCTTACTGTATATGTGTAGGTGTTTGCAGGCCAGAATATCATAGGAGATCAGTGGGAATCTCCAGGAGTCCGTTCTCTCTCCTTCCACCTTTATATCGATTCCAGAGATTATATTCTGGCTTAACCTGCTAAGCCATGCCCCCAGGGCCAGCAGACATAGTGGAAAGAACGCTATGCCAAACCCACTGTGAGCATTTGAATCTGAAACGTCCCCCGCAGCTCGTGTGTTGTATATCCGTTTTCCAGCAGATGGCGCTCTTCTACAAGCTGTGGAGCCTCTAGTCCGGTGGTTCTCAACCTTCTGAATGCTTCATCCTTTAATACAGCTCCCAATCATGACATTATTTCTTTACTACTTCATAACTGTAATTTTGCTATTGTTATGAATCTTAATGTAAATATCTGATACGGGACCCCAAAGGGTTGAGAACCATTGCTTTAGGAGGTGGGGCTTGGTTTTACTGTGGGGCGGGCCTCCGAAGGTCATTTCCTGGCTTCAGATTCTAACTTCCTGAACCCTCACAGGTGAACAGCTGTATAACATGCTTCCACCAGTGAGCACGAGCGCCTCCGCGGTACTTTGTCCTCCATGATGGGTTAGAACCCTTTGAGATCAGGACTGACATAAATGAACCCTTCTGCTCTCAAGACATTTCAGTCCAGGCCATTTTGTGTGACTTTTGGTCTCCATATATGTGCGCGTGCACGAGCAGACACACACACACACATACACACACGGCTCCACAAGTAGAAGGGGGACAATTTGAAATGAACAAGTGAGATTCAGGGAGGGGGACAAGCATGGATCACGTGACAGGGTGCTGGCAATTGTCTAATGTATCACTGGGCTTGTTCCTTGGTGCAAACAAAGAATGAGATGGCCAGGAAAGACGGGACCAGGCCACACAGAGAGGGAAAGTTACAGTTTTATCCCTTCAGGGTGGAAGTCTCCTAAACTGATACTGGCTCGGATATTTCACAGGTCCCCTGAGCTCCTCCTTCCTCTTGTTCCTGCTTAGACACTGTCCCTGTGGCTTCCTGTCACTTTCTCCCCACAATGCCTTTGGGGAACAAGAAGCGGCCATCTCAGGAGGCCTGTTTACAATTTCCCTGTCTACATATGTCCCTCTAAGCCTCCGTCATGAATGGAGGTAAAAATGATCAAAGTCCATATTTTCATGTCATGATGAAACCTGGTACTTTGTACAGATGACAAACACCAGTTTAAGGCCACTAAGGAAGAGCGTTACCTCTGTGACACATGACTTCCACGCTGTTTGTCTTACTCACTTTAGTATTACACTCCCTTGGTCTTACATGTGCCAGCTTTCCCTTAGACATGGTAGCACCGTTCTGGATCTTAGACATGCATGCAGTTTTTCTGTAACAGGTAGGTTTTTGGTTGGTTGGTTGGTTGGTTGGTTGGTATGTTTTGGCTGTAATGGATTCTGTGCCAGACAGATCAGAGAACCTGCATGCTTGAGCCATGTTGGAGGGAGGGCAGTAATTGTTCCCACTGTCCTCATACCTGCCTTTCCTAACCCAGAGCAGCCTTTGTTCTGGATAGAATTGATACTCTGTAGCTCTTAAGACCCATCTGCCCTGGAGTGACTGGTTGTTCTTCCACCCCAGCTTGAGCTCTGACCTTCTACCTGTATGCAGCTATACATTTCCTAAAGTAAATGCTAAGTGAAAAGAGAACGCAGGGCCAGACAATTCTACCCCCAAATCGAGAATCCACCTGCAACCTCCTTTCAAGCAGGACAATGCTTCTTTTGTCCACTAGATGTCACTGCTGTGCCATTTATCCCTGGAGCGAAGAGTCTTTCTGATCTACAGTTTAAGGCAAGTCTGAGTGACAAATTGAGCCCAATCTCCAACGCACGCACGCGCGCGCGCACGCACACACACACACACACACACACACACACACACACACACACGTGCGCGCATGTGCACACAGGGAAGGTTGACAGTTCACGAGCCTGGGGTTGATTAGAGAGCTGGGCAGAGTGAGCGAGGGAGTAGTTAATCCTTTGAAGGTCCCTTGAGTGTCCTGGGGAGGGAGGGGAAAGGCGTCTTACCTAAAGAAAATGAGTGGGAGCACCATCTAACTAGCCTGAGAGACTTTCTTGTATTTCTGGTTGAAGCAGGTACATAAAATGGTCCTGAGGGTATTCCCCGATAAGGGGCATCCTCAGTAAGGGAACAAGCCCCTTTACTGTGTGACAAGTCTTCTTCTTTGGGGTCATTTGTCTGGAAATGTTAGGGTAAGGATAATGGTGAGGACTGGCAGATGAGACTAGGCTGCCGTGAGAGCCGTAGAAACAGAAAGACTCGAGGGTTGGGGGCGTCATCTGTGAGACTCCTTATGGCAGCTAGAGGGGCAGTGACCTGCTGTGGCCCCATGGTACGTCAGACCCACCAGTTCCACCTACCAGAGTGGAAAGCAAACATAGTCTCCTGGAGTTTGGTTTCCTTGAGACACTGAGGCTGAGACAAAAATTCAGGCCACATAGTTTATTCGGAACAAAGATGGAAGGAGGGGCCGGTGGTAGATAAGGTGCCCAGTGCCACAGTGGATGACCTGGGTCTCATTCCTTCGGGACATACCATTAACATCCATCCCTATTAGAGCTGGGGCTCCCCATTTCAGCTATAACCCTGGCCAGTGAACCCCAGGAACCTTGCCATCCCCAACTTCCAGTGCTGAGGTTAAAGGCATGCACCCCCACCCCTGGCTTCATACACAGGTGCTGGGGATTTGAACTCAGGTCTGGGTGTGTGCAGCAAGCACTTCACTTAACAGAGTCGTCTCCTCAGCTCTGTGTGTTTTGTTTTCTTTTCGTCAGGACTCCACACAGGAGATAAAGTTGTGATGTGTGCCTTTCTCTGTTTGGTTGATTTCCCTCAACTAGATGATTTCCAGTCCCATCCATTTTCCTGAAAACAGCCTAACTTCATCCTCTTTTTAATTTAAATGACTGAAAAGTGCCTCCCTTTGTCTTCGAGCTATGTCTTCTCTATCAAGTCAACAGTTATTGGGCATTGTGGCTGATTCCACATCTTGGTTATTGTGAATTGCAGGGCAAACTCCTCTCTAAGATAGATCATAGCGACAGTTCTAGAATATCTTGGAGTATTTGGTGTCCAGAGGAGGCCAGGGAACACAAGCAGCTACGCTTGTGGTTGGGTCGCAGGAGTGGAGCCTTCATGGCTTAGTTCTCACATCACACACACACCACCTTACTGCACCATGTGACAGAGTTCTCTGGTTACTTTAACAGTGGTTTTACAATATATATGTATATATATATATATATATACACAATAAGTATATATCTATATGGTGGATGACACTTGGCTTCCGTTGAGAGCTGTAAAAAGAGAAAGACTCAAGGAGTGAGGGTGTCATCTGTGAGACTCCTCACAGCAGCTAGAAGGGCTGTGACCTACTGTGGCCCATGGCTAAAACCAACTGCCTGGGATCCTGTAATTTATATAAATATATAAATTATATATATGTACATATACATATATATGTATACACACACTTATATGCACACATACATTGATTGGTTCATCTATTTGTTTTTGAGACAAAGTCTCACCCTGTGGTCCAGGCTAAAACTAGTGATCCTCCTGCCTCAGTCTTCTAAATGCTGACTTTACAGAAGTGTACCATCAAGCTCAGCTTTTCTTTTCCCCTTCTTTTCTTCTGTCTTTTCTCCTTCTCTCTGTCTCTGTCTCTCTGTCTTCTTTCTCTATCTCTGTCTCTCTTTCTCTTTATCTCTGTGTCTGTCTTTCTCTGTCTCTGTCTCCCTGTCTCTCTGTTTCTGTTTCTGTGTGTGTGTGTGTGTGTGTGTGTGTGTGTGTGTATCTGTCTGTCTGTCTGTCTGTTTGCTTATGAGTTGCTGGAATGATGGCTGTATGTCACCATAGCTGCTGTGTCTTGCCTCCAATGCACTCTCTTGCCTTTCCACCTTAGCCCAGGGTTCAAGCAGCACAGGATTGACCCAGGAAAAATAAAGATTTTTGTTTTGTTTTTCGAGGCAAGTCCTCTCTGTGTAGCCCTGGCTGTCCTGGAACTCACTCTGCAGACCCAGCTGGCCTCGAACTCACAGATCCACCTGCCTCTGCCTCCTGAGTGCTGCTGTATCACCACCACCTGGTTTTCTAAAGAGAAACTTTGTCAGGTTGACTGTCAGACTATTAAGACAATGGACCCTCACCCCCAAAATTAGAATTTCCCCAGGAATCTCACACTGGGAGAAGGAAGAAAGACCAGCCGAAGGAGAATGTCTCCTGGGGAAAGAATTCTCATAGCTCTACCTTGTCTGCTCACCTTACAGGATAAGACTAAAACCCAGACAAGGATGGGTCATGGAAGACAGGACCACACCTTGGCCAGGACGACTTAGGTTTACATACCTCTGGTCCTCTATTTAAGCTTTAATCTTGCTTCAGAAGCCCAAAGATGGACTTTGGATGTGTGTGGGGGGGGGGGAGGTGTCACCATATTGAATGTCCACATTGAATAAATCCCCCTTTCTGCTGTCCACCATTAAGTGTGGCTCTTTCAACCGGCTTCCTGAAGTTAGGTGGCTGAACCTGGATTGGGATACAGGCTGCGATCTGTAAGTTCAGCATCAACTCCGCATTCCTGATCTCACACACCACCGCACCTCATCACAGACTCCCAGCTTCCAGAACCAGGCGTCAGACGTCTCTCTTTCCATCAGACATTTCCATGACAAGACTGGGACTAAGAGCAATCCCTAATGACATCATGACATCAAATATCCCAGAACATCTCTCACCTCGGTCATCAGTGGCTGAAGGTGCAATCACTAAGAGGCAAGGAGGAGGGGGTGTCCAGCTTCATTAGAAATGAACAACAGAGAAACTAAGTCTCAGGCAATGGCTGAGTGGGAGCTGGGTGGGCCACGTGTGACTCAGGCAGACCGGACACATTCTGTTCTGTGTTTTCTAAGTGCGATCTGTGGGTGTGTCTTGGAGTGGGTGACTTCAGTTTGAGTCAGAAAAGCTCTCTCCTGATTTCCTCCAGACCTGCCTCAGATCTTCTGGCAGGACTACTGCGTCTTAAAGGTACACCAGTGTTTGCATGTGGGAAGGGTGGGCGACACCAACGGAACGGGGTCTAATAAACAGGAAGTGATTGAGTCTCAAGGTTGGATTCAGAGCACAGCAAGCATCTTTCTAGCTGTCTTCCTTTCACCCTGGTCCTGAATGGCTTGCAATCCCAGCATTCGGGACCATTGATCCCTCCTACCCCCCAATATGTGACATTTAACCAGAGATTAAAACAGGCCAAGGCCAAGATCTCAGGATGGAGCAGACAAAATCTGGCTTGATATACTCACAGAGGTTTGAGGAAACAGAGGTATATGAGCAGACGCTGTGGAAGTGGCTTGTCGGGTAGATACATGATAACCTGAGTCCCATTAATAGTACCCTCAGAGTAGAAAGGGAGAACAGATTCTAAAAAATAGTCCTGTGACCTTCACTCAAATACACACAATTATAAAAAGTAAGTAAGTAATAAATAAATAAATGTATGCCACCTTATTTCCCCCAAAAGAAAAAATACATAGTGTGAAGGTCAGGCTGTATCAGATGGCTCTCTGTAACTGGTAAACTCTGATACCAGAAGGAGAGTTAAAGACCAGTTTTCAACCCCCTGCAGTTATCTCCTCAAGCCAGAAAATCTGATTTGCTTTAAGTGTTGCGTTTTATTTAATAAGTGCATTAGATAAACGTTTCCAAAGCTCTGATAATGAAATGTAACAGGAAGCCGTGAGATCCTGGAATCAGTCCCGAATAGCATGATTCTTGAAGTCTCTCAAGTATTTCCAGCGGTGAACTTGGCTACAAGCAGCCCCTGGCTCAGAACAGGTGGATAGATTCTACAATGACAGCTCTCTGCCACCAGAGGGCTTTCGGCACTCGGTGTATGAATCCGTGGGAGCTACCAGCAGGGGGCGCTCGCCGCCCGCAGCAAGTTTTCCAAGCAGGCCAGAAAGACTAGTTGTGTAACCCTCAGACACTTTCTAACTTTATGTTTCATCTGCAGAAAAATCTGGTTTCGGGATCATGATTTTCTGAGTCCTAGGAGGGAGAGCTTTGGATAACGGTCACTTCGGAAGGAAAGGGAAGGAAAGGAAGAAAAGAAAGGGGAAGTGGGGATCCATGCCAGTCACCCCGGTTGAGATGGTGATTCCAAATTAAAGGCCATGCGGAGCAACTAATATCCCCTGAGTGTGAGGATGTGGCTCAGCCAGAAGGGGCTTGCCTAACATGACCAAGGCCCTGAGTTCAATTCTCTACCTCCACCAAACAAAACAGAAGCCCGATAGATAAAAAAGAGACAGAAGATGTCTCCACCAAAAATCCAACCCTGAGCCAGGAGTGGTGGTGTTCACCTCTCATCCGGGTACTCAGGGGCTTGAGGCAGAGGACGGACACATGAGTTCAAGGCTAGCCTGGGATACCTAGAAAGATCCTGTTTCAAACAACAATAACATCCTAATCCTGGCCAAGCTCCTCATCCTAGCATCATAAAAATGCAACGGTGAATCTAGAAGCTTCTCTTTAATGCTAGCTGTTGTGGCATTTCTGTGCGATGTCCCCATCCGGAGGCCCTTGAAACATACACACACACAAACACCCCTTATTTTTTTTTTTTAGCATCTCCTCCCTCAGTACTGCACAACTGGAACATCCAGATTCAGTCGACGGGAAAACAAGTCCTGCAGTCTGTCCTGCCAAAGATTCCCTGGCCTGTTTCTCCATCTAAAAATTAAATTAAAAATTAAATCACTGATTTGTAGTATCATTTTACCCCCTACCATGTCAAATAGGGTTCTAACCATCCCCCAGTTCAGACATTAGCAGTCCGTGGGCGGGGAGGGGAATTTTAAAATATTATGGCCTAGACACTCTCCCGCCCCCTCCCTGCAGGGCAGAAGTAATTGGTCTGCAGCAGTACAAGCCTGCAAATGTCTTTTAAAAGCTCCCTGGGTGACTCTAATGCGCTGCTGAGTTCAGAACCTCTGGCATCTAATTCCCCTGCTGGGAACTCTGCAAACTGGTGAGTCCCTTCCAGTGCATCTCCCGCGTGGAAAACGGGCTGGGCGGGAAAACAGGAGCAGGATATTTGGAGGCCGGGAAGTTGGGGAGTCTCATAAAACTTCTAAGCTTGTTTGTACCTTCTGATGCCCAGGCAAGATAATACATATCTCAGAGAGTGAAGAGAAACTGCCTTTCTCTCTCTGGCCCTGAGCTCCTCCCTCTGCTTCCTGTCTAGTTCCCCCGCCCCCTCCCCCTTCACACACCAACCTTCTCCCTAATTGAAGGCACCCACTGGGTCCCAGCTTCAGGCGCTTGCAATGGCTTTCTGGATTCACCGGGTATATGGGCTTTCTAGCTTTCTTTCCCCACCCCAAAACCATTTTTTGATGACTATATATTAGTTGTGTAGTGGGGAGCATTGTACAGCTTCAGACATTTCGTTTTAAACGGGTTTAGTCATGCTCTGCGGTGCTCGTACGGGGGTTCGAGAACAGCTTGCAGGAGTTGATTCTGTCTTTCCATCCTGTGGCTCCCAGGGTTCAATATCAGGTTGTTCAAGTTGCACAGCAAGCCCTTCTGCCACAAAGCCATCTCGTCAGCCTTTGTTTTATTTCTGAGACAGGGACTCACATAGCCCAGACTGGAACTCCAACTTGCTATGCGGTAGACAGTGGCCTTCAACCTCTGATCCTCCTGCTATACCAGCTATATGCTAGAGTTACAGAACATCTCTGGGCCTGCTCTGTGTGTGCTGGGGATGGAACCCAGGGTTTCTGCAGGTGCTCTGCCACATGAGCTGGAACCCAGCCCTCCACACCGCATTTACACTGAGAAGTGACTATAAATCGATCCTTAAGTCATTGAATGTATGTGACCATCTATTTGTCCTGAGGACACTTAAAGAATCTCCCGGGCTCTGTCAGAACACTGCTGAGGAGCCCACACTCCCGAGAGCAGGCAAGGGCCCTGTGGGGCCAAACTGATCCAATTGGAGATCATTTTCTGGCTTTTGTTACTGTTTTCTAGGGGTAGTGTTTCCTTAGTGAAGTGTGTTGTGTGTGTGTGTGGTGTGTGTGTGTGTGTGTGTGTATGTGTTGTTTAAACATCTGGGGAAGAAAAATCAAAGCATCTTTTATTCTGAGAGTCAAGTGAGGAAGTCCCCTCCGATGATAATTTATTTGACTTTACACTTCTCAGGCAAGATCAAATATGCTGTATGTGGGTTAAGCGGAACTGTTTTGCCAATCAACTTGGGTTGGAAAAAGACAGCTGACCTTGGAGTGTGTAGAAGTCAAAACAATCAACTTGCAGAAGTTGCTGAGGTCAAAGCTTCGAGATCTTCCAGAAATCACAGAGGTGACAGGGAGAAAGCAAACCACATGAGATCAACTTCATTTCAGTGCTCATGGGTCCTGGAACTCATCTAGAACAATGCAGGTTTGGCGATGAGTCTGTTCAACAACTGAATGAAGGTCACAGTCATATGTATGCTGGGATGATAGTTACAGGCGTGCTGGGGGAATAGGGAGGGTCTGCTGTCATGCTGTGTAGGTATGTGAGGTGTTCAGAGGACTTCAAATAATAGATACTGCACTAGGCCATTTACAGGAAGTTAGACTTCGTCTCATCTGTGTCCTGTCCTTAGAGGTTGCTGAGACAGGTCCTTCTATATAGGTTGGGGGAGCTTAGAGTTCACTGTGTAGCCTTAGTTGGTCCAAACCCATGGTCCTCCAGCCTCCCTCTCCAAATCATATACCTGGCTCTTGGGGCAAAGGGGTGACATCATGGCTGTTATCAGGGTTGTTAGGCCACACAGCCCTAATGAGCCAGGCTTGACCACTTACCGGGTCTGACCAGGCCTTAAACAGACAAGTAAGAATGACACTCAGAAGAAAGACATTTATCCAACGTGGCCGCACTGCGAAGAGGGACAAAGAGGCCCAGTGACCCACCAAGTTCAGGGCCCTGACATGAAATTTAGGTTTAAATAGAAGGCAAGAGGCCTGAGGGGATAGCTTACTGGGGAAGGCAGTTGACTATGCAAGCATGTGGTCCTGAGACTGGATCCTCAGCACCCACTTTAAAAAGCTGGGCATGCTCACACCAGTGCCCATTGCTTATGGGGTTAGAGGGAGAGTCAGGAGATGCTCTGGAGGGTGCTGGGATAAAGATGGAGACTCTCTGGGGTTGCTGGCTACCAGTTAAATTTCAGGTTCAGTGAAAGACTTTGTCCAAAGGGAATAATGTAGGGAGAGAATGGTAAAACGGACACTACTGTCCTCTGGCTTCCAAATGTATGTATGGGCACGCACGCACACACAGACACAGACACACACACACACACACACACACACTATGCATAGCTAAGCAGCCCTTGGACAGCTATGGTCCTGCCTATCACTGGTCCATCTTTATCTCAGCTAGCATCTCTCCTGCAAGGTGGTCTGACAATTTCCAGAACTGTATGGGATATCTTCCTGGGACACAAGCTCCGGCTCTGGCTGGCTCCCAGCGTCAGCCTGTTCCTTCCCCAGCTTGAGATCCTCAGGGAAATGCCAATCCCTGGGGGTCCATTGTTTTAATGGTATGATAACCAAAGGTGGGAGGAGTGGCACATGTCTCTTTAGAACAAGTCTTGTCCTATCAGGAGGCTTACACAGCTCCAGCCTCTGTCTGTCTGGATACACTGAGTGTTTATCTTCACTTTGGTTCGTCTGTGCACACAAGAGAGGATGTGGACCGCCTTAGAGTCCTCCCACAGAAGCACGCAATAGTCAGGTGCTTTGTCTCCAGGAACTAGCCCTGCTCACCCCTGGGGATAGATTCCCTTTGATCCGCACCATCCAGCCTCCCATAGGTTCCGAATGCTTTCCTGTGTACTGTTCAGGAAGAGGAGGATGACAATCTCTGGTAAGAATCTACACAGGCCTATGAGGGGTGTGGGGAGGAGGGAAGATGCCGACAGTGCAGAGCAAAGTCTAACCATGAACTGCTGGGGCTGAGGATGGGGCTGGGTTAGGAAAGTGCTCACTCAGCATCTGAGAAGCCCTGACTCCCAGCCCAGCGCCCTATAAACCCTATAAACCCGGCCAGGTGGCACACACTTAGAATCATAGCACTGTGGGTGGGGAGCAGAGGATCACAAGTTATAGGTCATCCTTGGGGCACCATAGAGAATTCGAGAACTGCCTGGGCTACATGAGACCTTGTCTCAAAACAAACAAGTCAGCATAAACCTGGGGACTGTGACATAGGCCTATTAAGTCCAGGACTGGGGAGATGGGACAAGAGGAAATCCTTGAGTATATAGTAAGTACAAGGCTAGCTCTCTTGGCTACACAAGACCATGTCTCCATACGTAAATAAATGAAATAAATAGACTCAAACTTTTCCAGTTGGTTGTATTTCTCAGTAATTGATGCTTCCTGCCTTTCCTTTGCTTCCAGGTCTACCATGATGTGAAGAAATTCTTCCATGCGCTACAGCCGCCATGATGTCCCACTAAAATACACAGGGCCAGGCAAACAGAGATTGAGTCCTCTGAAACCCTGAGTCAAAATGAAACTCCTCCCACCTCCAAAGTTGTCTCTGTCAGGTGTTTCGGTCACACTGGTGCAAAAGTCACCAACACAAGGTCTGACTGACTGTCCTTCCCTCAGGCCCTTTTGAATCCGGTTTCCTGTATGCCCTTCACTCCCGCTGCATAAGCTCAGGCCACTATCCATCATGCCCCTCGAGGATTCACATAGCCTCTTCATACCATGCCTCTGTGCCTTCACACATGCAGCTCCTCTCCCTGGTAGTCACTGCCTGACTTCCTGTCCAGGAACACTTGACTGTGGACAGTCTGTCATAGTTAATTGAGCTGTGTGTGTATGTGTGTGTCTGTTTGTGTGTGTGAGAGACACACTCTCACCGTGGTTTGTATATGGTCAGAGGACAACTTAAAGAACTTGGTTCTTCCCTTCCAAGATTGAACTTAAATCATCAGGTTTGGCAGCAAGTGCCTTAAACTCGCTGAATCATCTTGCCAGCCCTCCATCCTATGTTTTGAGACATGTAAAAAAATAAATATTTGTTTGTGTTTGTTTGTTTTTCCTTTCCTAGACCCTGTAGCGGGAAATACTAAAAAAAAGTGGCACTATCCTGCACTAAACCCAGTTACTCTCTGCCCCGGTGGGCTGGCTGGCCATGCACTGGCGGGCAATGGCCGGCCTGTTCTTATCTTATGGAGACTCTCTGACTCAGAGCTCCAAAATCTCTCCACCCAGCTTGCTAAGTTTCCACGGGCAAGTCGCTATCACGCCAGTCTCATGCTTCAACCCCCCCATGGTCTTTTTGCGGTGCACATCTGGCAAACCCACACTTTGCTGCCGTACCTTTCTCTCTGGAACCCATTCGAACCACTGTGTGAAGGAAAACACCACAAAAACTTAGTTCAGAAACAATGGTAATTCTTTTTTTTTTTTTGGTTTTTCGAGACAGGGTTTCTCTGTGTAGCCCTGGCTGTCCTGAACTCACTCTGTAGACCAGGCTGGCCTCGAACTCAGAAATCCGCCTGCCTTTGCCTCCCAAGTGCTGGATTAAAGGCGTGCGCCACCACCACCCGGCTAAACAATGGTAATTCAATCGCTGGGCGCAACGACTAGAATCCTAATCTTATACGCCATATTAAATCTAAATCCTCTGGTGGCAGATCTGCCATTGAAACCTGAAGACACTAGTAGTTACATCTTGTCCTTTCGTTATCCCATCAAAATGCCCTACTCTCTCCTGCTACCCTCTTCCCCTATCCAACCCGAAGTCAGCCTACCATTCAGTGATTGGCTCCTTATTCATTAGGTATAGTTCACAAGTATCACCTGAGTATGTGTCCTCAGTGCCCAAGGAGAGCAAATTAGCATCAAAATACAAGCAGCATCAGGGCTAGCCACAACAACCTGGTCCTGAATAATGACTCTAACACTAGCAATTTATTAATAAATGCCTAGGCCACAAGCTTTGGCTCATTCCCTGGCTAGTTGGTAACTTATTTAACCATTCAAACTATTCTACGTCTTCCACATGGTTAGTTACCTCTCTGTAGCTTCAGGTGTCCAAGTCCGGCGAAGCTCCTCTTTACTCGCTCCTGGGTTCAGCTACCTGCTGGTTTACATCCACCGCCTCAGCGATCCAGATCAGCGATCCAGGCTATTTCCCAGAATTCCCTCTCTTCCTGCCAGTGTCCCACCTTCTTTTCCTACCTAAGCTCATTTGGCCATTGGCTTTTTTATTGACAGGTGATGTTCATAAGAGGTCTCTCTACAGAGACAAAGCTCTCCTTGACACCAGAGCTCATGAATTCACCTAGACTCCCTGGGCAGCCAGCTTCCACTATCATCCTATCTCCATGTCCCCAGAGTGGAAATTACAGGCACATGCCCCTATGCCCTCTTTTTTATTTAGGTCCTGGAGATGGCTCAGGTCCTTGTGTTTATACAAACATTTTACCAGACTGAGTCGTCTCCCCAGCCCGCAAGGTTTCTTAATTACCATGTCTGCTCCAAAGCCAGGGGATCAGTCATATTTTGTACCATATGCTCCACCATCATCTGTCTATTTTCTGTATGTCAATCATCTCCCTTCAGGGTCCCTCTGCTCATCAGGCTCTGCCACCTTTCCAAATCCCTGCTTCTTAGAGATGCTGAACTGTCACCTATGCGGCCCTGGGAACAATCTCAAGACCCACTGCAAGTCAGATCATAAATAATGAACCGACTCTCTCATCAAAAGGAAGAAAAAAAAAAGAACTTTTATTTTTTTTTCTATTGCATAAATAATGGTAAATTAGACTCTTTTTTTTTTTTAAATAAGATTATATATTTACAGACAAGTTTAGTTACAGAAAACATCTGGTACATATATGGCAACCATTTTCCCTTTATACAGTAAGATAACATGTTAATAATATCACTTCGTTGGATCACTTAAGTTGCATGCCAAGTTCATTTATATTAATATTTACATTTGATATAAAGATATTTTTTTATTTCACTAACCTGCTGTCTCACCACTTAATAGCAGAAAATCACCAACTAACACTAAATGAAGAAAAAAAAAATAAACAAAACCCCAAAAGAATATAAATGAGGTACAGTGGGAAATCGAGATGCATGATTGACATTTGACTGGAACATTCTGGAAGAAGAGGCAAGAAGCTCCTGATTAGAACAGTCTTTACCTGTGCTTCAGAGACACCCTGCATGTAGGGCTTGAATCCCAGCCATTTACATCTGTGCTTTGACAATAAGCTTAAGTTAAAGACCTGTACCCACGCACAGACCACAGCTCACCCACATCTGGCAGGATCAGACTTTTGGAGTCTGAATGGCTTCCACGAGCATCACCATGGCTTTGTCTTGGACAATTAACTTCTCTCTGAATTTGTGGAAGAGAAATCAAACTGCCAGTGACTTGTCACTGGAGATTTCCCTAAGGATTCCCCAGAGTCCCCCATCTATGTGAACTTGTACCAGGAACTGAGTCCTTTCTCTAGACCAGTCTTCTCAGGGAAGAATAATTCGGTTGCCTGTGAACTAAGGGCAGGAAGTAGAATTTTATTATTCTCCTTGTTTTATTTAGAAGACAAGTTCTTACACTGTAGCCCAGGCTGATCTGGCACTCACCATGTAGCCTAGGCCGCTCTCTAACTCGACACATTCTTCCTGCCTTTGCCTCCCATGAGCTGGGACTGCAGGTATATGCCATCATGCCTGGCTCAAACAGGCTCTGAGGTGGCATGGAGAAGAAGGGACAGACTTGGGGACCCTATTGCTGCTCCCTCCCTGCCTCTTGCTATGGCTGGGAACATAGCTATGACAAGCATCTGTGTCCAGCTCTAGTCTCTGGCTACCTAAGAACAGCTGCAGGTTGCTGGTCCAGCACCCCAGACTTGTCATCTACTTCCTGACAGTCATTAGAGATGATGGCTTTCTACCTTCTGTAGAATTACGATTCCAAGCCAGGATCACGTGCACTTGAACTGCTGCTAAGTCCAGTGTCCAGGGGAAAGCAATGTGGTAGTGGTAGAGTGAGAAAGCAGGGTGCGTCCATCCTTTATTTGGGGGGTTTCCAGTTAAGCATCCTCAGATGGATTCAGGGAACACTGTTTTTAGGGAATCTGGCTTTCGTTTCAACCTACTGACTCATGGATTCAGATTTCATGGGACCTCCATCCAGGGGACCAAATTTCCTTCTTTTTCAAACTGGCTGAGACAAGGACATAAAAGCTCATCTTCATTCAGCAAGCTTTTAGGAACTAAATGAAAACCTCTCTAACTGTGTGACATGGGATACACTGGCTGAGAAACAGTGGGCACCAAAAGGAACAAGTCACAAAACTCATTTCACAAAACCAGCTAACACCTCTGTGTGATGCAACTCTCAACCCTTTATTAGGAATGTATATATTTTCCTTGGCTCCTTGCAGCAGGAATCCTATTTCCAGTGCCCTTCCCAAATGACAGTGCTGGTCTGTCTCCTTTTGGTTTTTCTATTCTGCTTTCTGATCCCTGTTCACAGGTCTCAGAGCCTCAGGCAAGGCATGCTGGGCTTGTCAGGGGTTAGCATCCACCCAGGGGAGGTACTAAATTCCTATTGACATCCACAGAGTTGTGGTAGGAACATGTTGATAGGCAATGCCTGACAGTGCATCCCTTGGACATTCTTAAAGTAGGCCAGATAGACAGGGACTAGCATCTATCAGCCCTCTGTCAGCTCCAAGGATGGAGCCAACATCCTGAGTAAAAGTTGCATTCTCTGAAATATTCTCTCCCAATGAAGTTTCTGGAAAATTCTAGCCTCTGCCTCTTTCCATTTAGATACCTCCCCCCTCTCTCCCTACCCCTACCCCACTGTGTGTGTGTGTGTGTGTTGTGTGTGTGTGTGTGTGTATGTCACAGGTAGCTCAGTTCATCTTCCTCTGTAGTAGAGGATAACCTTGAACTCCTAGGATGATAGGGATGCCACACTACTCCTGTTTGGATAACTTCTGACAGCGTATAATGCACTGGTTTGGAAGCCAAGATACCCTGCCTGAAGAAAAGGGTGACCCCATGTCCAGCATGTGGGGTGTCCTCAGTTGACAAATTACCCAAGATAGGAAGGAACTAGGCAAGTAATGTTAAGGTACAGGGGTCTGTTTTGTGAAACTGGGAAAAAACTGATTTTTTTTTTCTTTTAGTAGGAAGGAGTCCCATTATGTTAGTCCCAGTACTCTGTATGTAGTCCAGGCTTGCCTGAAACTTCACCATGGAACTCAGACTGCGCTTAACTTGTGCCACAGACCAAGCAGATGATGTTGATCTTCAACGCTCCTGTCTCCGTTTGCCAAGTGCCAGGAATTAATAGCATGCTCTCCCACATCTGTTTGCATCGACCATTCTTTGTGGTTTTTAAATTAGAACCAGTATTAAATGAGAACAGTTGATGTTAACATGACGGTATGCATCTGCGGTGAGCATAGGATCCTAAGAGAAGGCTTAGTTAGCTGGTACACCCGACCCCTTCCTCCAAACCTACTGTATCGAGGCCACATAGTTGAGAACAGTCCCCTGAGTGAGTTAGTCCAAGTGTGGATGGGATGAAGCTAAGCAATTGTGACAGTCACATGATCATGAGCATGGGGACAAGATGAGGTGGCCTAGCTTCTCATTCTATTCATGTCTATTCCAACGATAAATAATTCACATTAAAAACTCTAATGGCTGCATAGCTCTTCAATTTCAGAAGTGGGATTTTCTTCTTGCGGAGGAGGGAAGTCAAGGAGTCAGTGAGGAGGGAGGGAAAATGGCTGTGAATTCTGGACTCTCAGCCCCATGGGCATCTTGGAAGAGGCCAGTGGGGGGTGGGGTGGGAATACTGATCTGAAGTTGTTCAGGATGGATGCTTCCCAGGGAGTGGGGTTCTGTGGTCCCGCTGTGGTCCTCCTGGTCACAGAAACAATATGTGCCAAAGTCTAGAAGATTCATCAGAGCTCATCTGTATCATCTTCAATAACATTATATAAAAATAAGGACCCTTTTCACAACAAGGTTCCAGACTCAATGTGTAGCTAGATAACAGGGTAGATAGGGTAGGGTAGCTGTGGACCTCCTGGGATATAGTGTAGAGACATGACCTAGTATTCTCTGAGGTACAAAACAGCACTTTTCACAAAGAGAGAAACCAAGGGCACACGAGGAAACAGTTCCACATACAACATGCAGCCAGGCATAGCCAAGCCATCCCCACCCAGAAAGTACCAGTCACCTTGTTCAACTTCTGATGATGCCCTCCCTCACAGGGTCCCAGGGGCACTACTAGTCTCAGATTCAAAAAAAACAATGTACACAATGTTCTTTGATTTATGACCTGAGTCTGGACTTGAGCCCATAGGAGGCGTTTGCAATAAAAGCCAGCTGTCTCTTTCCCTGTTCTTAGATTTTTTCCCAATCACTTTGAGAGTTAGTGGCTGCAGGCTAGGAGGGAAGCTCTCTTATACATAGGCAGCCTTCGTTCCTTTCTTTATCCCGTTTTTTTTCTTTCCCATTCTTTCAGATACTAGACCACTTGTCATGTAAACTTTGAACTAGGAGCAGGTATGGAAGATGCCTAGGGAAGGCTCTAGTCTCTGCATACCCATCACCCAGAACTTCCTACAATCACTGAGCTTGCCCAAGAACTCATGAGAACCATAGTTCACCTCCATTCATAGTTCTGGCTTCCTGGATGGAGAATCTCAGCAAGCAAGCTAATGCTTTTAAAGATGGCAGGCTCAACATGTGTTTATGCCTGCCAGATGATGTGGGGTAGTTTTATTGCCTGAAATATGTAGAGAGTCTTCTTCTGGGAGGTGAGATAAGGTAGAGGTAAGGAGGCTGACTCATTTTCTCCTGAGTTGGGGGAAGGAGAGGGACACATTCAAATACAATAGGAAAAGGCAGGGAAGCCATACAATTCTTGGAGGTTAATTTCCCATCTCAGCAGGAGATGGATTCTGGGAGTCATAGTGCAGGCAGGTAAGGCCTAGAGTGTTCTTTAAGTATTCCTTCTGTTTGTACCTTGGCAAATATAGGGTTGCCATGGCAACCTCTTATAGATCTCACATGGAACTTTTGCATATTCTGGAAGCCGCTGTTAATTGTTAACGGTTCCAGCATAGGGACTCATCTACATCTGGGACATCAAGGGGACAGTTTGTTTGAAAGTTAAAGGGTTCAGAGTCAGCTTGTCTTTCTGTCCCAGGTAAATTGCTGTCCTGGCATCATGGAGGTCTGGGGATGTGGAGCTGAGCTGGCAGCAAGAAGAGCCAGTCACTGAGTCATTTTATGGCTAGCCTGCCTCTGTCATCATTTCCTTAGTCTAGTCAAATGCAAGGCAGCAAAGGCTGAGCTCCTGCCTCTCCTTCAGAGGGTGTCTCAGCTTCCTATGTATGGCTTTCCTTGAGCATGAGGAAGCAGAACTTTCTGGAACCATCAGCCAACCAACTACTCCCCAATTACTGCCATGAGGATGTTAGGTGACAGGGAACCTTGGGGTAGCATTTGTATGAACAGGCCTGACAGTAGGGCTGCCTGGAAAAGAAGCCCAGCACCCTCAAAGACGTAACATAACCAAAGCAGCTAGAAAGCAGGTCACCTTAGCACACTTTTAGCCCCCTAAGTCTAAAAGGATCCCACTAGACCTGACTTCCTGCACTGATGCACTGTGCCTCAGATGAGGAGGCTGATGGGAGATTAATTTATGGGTCATCAGAGGGAGACTGATGGCTTCTTTCATGTCTTTCCTTCCATGATATTGGAGAAGGTGCTCACTCCCTTCTAGATATTAGCAATCAGGCACATCCATGAACAGCCAAAAATGAGGCCGCGACAATCAGGCATCTTTATAGCCATCTTTTGAGGGACCCCATGACAAGATGTCATCAGTAGCTGTCGCCCCTATTAATTACATGGCCTCTTGCACATGCGCCATGGCCCCAATAAAAGCACGTGCTCCCTTCCTCCACTCTCTTCTTTCCTCTTTCTTCCAGAGCCCATCTCTGTGCCCCCTCCCCTTTAATAAAAACCCTTCCATGTGAGACCTATCGCGTGGTATGGTGTGATTTTTGTCAGGTCCCGCCACCTAGTCCCATCAGTAGGGAACAGGCTTTTATCACATCTCTGTCCACTGCTGATGAAATCTAAACCCTGCATCTTTGGGGATCAGCATCCTTCAGTATGGGGCAGATCTTATAGAAAAACATATCTGAAGAAATCCTATTGTTTCCCCTTGAGAGCCAATCTCAGCTGTGACAGGGTATCCATTGCTTTCAGGGCCTTAAAGCCTTGCACTTTCTGGATCTGCATACCAGACTCCCAGGAGGGGGCAGTTTGGAAGTTCAAACATCAGCTAATAATAGGGAAGCATGTTACTACCAGCTATGCTTGCCTTCTTGCACACATCTAGCCGAGAGAAGGCAATTGCTCCAGAAGAAACTGAAGGGGTGGAACGTTGTGCACTGTATTAATATTCTGTGTTGCTAACTGCTCTAGTCCAGGAGTCTGGTCCTAAGGGGATCGTGGTGACTCAGCCTAAGGAAGAAGCAAAAAGGGCAGGTTTGCAAAGGGCTTCTGAAAAAGGGAAGTCAGGCTGCTCCCTGGGTGTTCCAGACTCCAGGCAGCTTTATGAAGTGACTCTGTGCCCCTTGGGCTTCTTGGAACCTCCAACCTGCTCCCTCCTCTGTATGTTATGGCTCAAACCTAGTTTGACTTGTGCTCTTGGTAAATATTCACACCCTACAGTGGGAAAATATCTAGAGCTGCCCCCATACTGCTGCATGGAGCGCACGTAGAGCTGAACTGGAGGAAGACCCTATATGGAGACTTGTGTGATCCAAATCTCAGAAGGAAGTAAGGAAGGAGCAGAGAGAAAGTAGGCTAGAGGAATATGCATCGCACCATAAAAACCTACCCAGCAGAACGTAGAGAGCAAAGCTGTGGCACCTCCGTGTGGCGGAGGAAAGGGGAAAAGAGGAGGAAGGGGAATTGGGATCTTCCGGCTGAGATCTGAAGTTGGAGCAGAACATTTCGTTACAGAAATAAAGACTTAGGGTCAGAAAAATACAAAGGGAGTTAGCACATCTATAAATGACCAGCTAATCTGACCACTGGGGCTTGAATTCATAGTAAATCCAGGAAAAGTTGAAGAAATGAGAGTCTTGGCCTGCTACTAAAAACAGACCCAGATATTCAGTTCTCTGCCCCAATGGAAGTGTTCTGGGATCAGAACACTAATCAAGTCTCTGTCCTGTCAGCCACGCCCATTAGCGTCTGTCTTTCCTTTTTTAATGAGGCATTGGCACAACCTGAATATCATGGGTTCCTAAGCAAAATACAGCAATTTGATCCTTCCTTCTTTCTGCTTCAGGTTCTAGGTCTCCTTTTCTTAGCTGGGGAAAGGCTTGCTAATAAAGTCCGAGATGAGGGAAGGTTAGATGTATGCCAATCTTAACAGATGTCGTCAAATATGGCGACTCAGAGGGGCTCTGTTACGTCGGATGCCTGGGGTGTGGGACTCCTCGCCGCCAGACTCAATCCTTCTCTACCCCAGTTACTTCACCCTCTGCTCTAAAGAAGCACAGATAGGGGTGAGATAGAGAACAAGTTCATGTCCAAAGTAAGCAATTTGGGAAGAACAGCATCACACATGGAGAAGTCTCCTGTCTGTCTACATGTCTGGGTTATAGAGACACACAGGTTATGCATTTTTTTTTCTTTTTTCTTTTTTCTTTTTTTTTCCTCTAATGGCGGTACAGGCAAGAAAGCTGGGAGCCAGGCTCTCTGCAGATTCCAAGATGCTGGTGCGGGATGGACTTCAGAAACAGAAAGCCAAGAGCCATGGAAACCAACCGAGAGTGCCCCAGCTCTACTGACAAAAGTCCTGTAGAAAAGGCGATTAAGAACGGCAGGGACTGCAAGGAGCTGCGCCCTGCTTAATGGCTTTCCCCCTCCATGCTGTGGTGGGAGGGGTCTCCACTGGGTGGAGGAAAGAAGCCAGCGTGAGATGGAAAGTCTCCTTTTCTGTAGCAACCCAGAAGTCAACTTCAGCAGGGAGTCTCTCTGGATCCCTGGGTTGAAAGAATCGAGTTATGGATGGTGACTGTAGCTCACACCTGTCTTTCTTTCTCGCTCTCAGATGCCACCATGCTATCTGGATGGCTACTGGAATTCCAAGACGAAAAGAAAGCAATGTTGTTTTTTTTTTCCCCCACTTCAGAGTTGCTACTGGCGGTTGAAGCAGTAATTGAGAACTCCTGGCTATTTATTGCATTGGGAAACAAAACCACGGAAGCATTGAAGACAGCCCTTTTGTGTCCCTGCCAAGGAGATGGAGTTGATCCGTGACCTCGGTTGTACTGCAAACTTGAGTTCTTTCCTGAACTGTACCAATGCCTGCATCCATCCATAGGTCCAGATCTCCTATGTGAAGGAACAGAGTCCGCCCGCGGGGCATGCACATGCGCGGTGAGCTGGCAACGCGGTGTGGCTGGTGGGAGGCTTGCTACTCCATGCCGCTCCGCAGGATCTGGTTGGCTGCGATCAGCATGACGCTTATGATGAAGGCCATGGCAAAGGCGCATATGAGGCTCTTGCGGACGCAGGTCTGTCGGTTCTGTTTCTGCGAATGAACTGGGGTTCAGGGTGGGGAGGAGAGAGAACAGAAAGATGACATTGTGAGACACACTTCTGCAACCAGCATGGGCTGTGACTGGTCAAATCAACTCAGATGATGGACATTATGGGATTCTTAGCTGAGCCGAAAAACTCCTGGTGAAACGTATGAAATGGTAAAACATTCCTATCAGAGCCATGGTCGGTAAGATATTTAGAGAAAGGGTTAGGTTTCTAGATGTAATTGAGCCACAGTGAGTTTCAGAGACAAGCATCTGTAACATTCCAGAGTGAATTTTAGAAAAGATATCATCCAACCACTGTCATCCGTTTGCTGTAACCAATACTAATAAAATGAGGCTTAAGAGCTCCTCTACATATTGTAGGAGTGTATCTTGTTTGTACATGCGCACATGTCTATGAAGGCCTTACGTGTCATTCCTCAGACACCATCTACCTTGTTTTCTGAGACAGGGACTCTTACCTTCAGAGAATTCCCCTAGTAGTCTATGTTGAGTTTGCAGTGAGCCCCAGGGACCTACCTGTCTCGACCTCTGAAGTACTGGGATTACAAGCGTGCACCACCACAGCTATGTGAGAATCAGGCTCTCATGCTTGCAAGGCCAACACTTTACAAACAAACTGAGCTGAGTCCCTACTGTTCTTTTGAAGACTCAGGCACTTCTCAATAGTGTACTACCAGTTGGGACCAAGCTATCAATGTAGGAGCATCACAGATACCTCCTATCTAAACAGGGTATGGGGAGTTGATACAAAAGAGATTGTTTGCTTCATTGTGAAGTCTCTGAATCATGTCCCTGGGAGTTCACATCTTACTAAGCTCTTCAGGGGACTCGGCAACTTTCGTTCATTTTAAAGGCTTGGATGGAGGTTGAATTGACAGAGACAAAGAGTACTCTCTCACACATGCCATGTGCCTGTGCCTGTGCCTGTGCCTGTGCCTGTGCCTGTGCCTGTGCCTGTGCCTGTGCGTGTACGTTTTGCATATGTATGGTATAGACTTGGGGTATTGGGAAACATACTCTTTTAAACTCAGCTATTAAAGAAGATTAGGGGCTTAAGATAAGGCTTGGTCAGAAAAGTGTTTTGCTGTGCAGGTATGAGGACATGATTCTCAGTACAGGTATTAGTTTGATCCTTAGCACCCACATTAAAAAAAAGTTAGTCATGATGGCAAACACTTGTGTTCCTTCCTATAGCTGAGCAGAGAGAGACAGGCAGATCCTGGGGCCAACGGCCAGCCAGCCCAGCATATGTGGTGAGTTCTAGACTAGCCAGGTGGATGGCATCCTGCACTTGAGGAACAATATCTGAGATTGACCTCTGTCTACACAACGACATCGTTGTCACATGCATGGCACATACATGACACATACGTGGCACATGCATGGCACACTGTGTACACGTACACAAAGAGGACTGGTGACGTTAGATATGGTGGTGCATTCCAGGCAGTCAGGAGAATTGTCAGTTTGAGTTTGAGGCCTAATTTGGCTTCACAGTGAGACTCGGTCTCAAAACAAAGCTTTCAAAAACAAAAATAAACTCTTAAAAGCTGGTCTCTGATCACCATAAGTGTGACACCCCTGCCCCTCCCCACACCACCACAATAAATTAAATAAGTAAATAATATTTAAAGAAGTGATGCTCTACCTGTAGGTAGCAACTCTATGGAGGTTGAATAACCCCTTCATAGGGTCACCTGAGACCATGGGAAAACATAGGTATTTACAGTTCCTAACAGAAGCAAAATTATAGTTATAAAGTAGCAACAAAATAACTTTATGGCCAGGGTCACCACGATGTGAGGAAAAGGTTTACAGCATTAGGAAGGGTGAGAGCCACTGGTTTAAAGGAAGCAAGCAAATTTTAAAAACTGGTAAAAGAAGAAACTAGTAGGCTCGCTAGTCACGCTGCAGCCTGTCCTGCCATGTTTGGACTCCTCTCCCCACCCCCCATTACCGCAAACCCTGTAGAAATAACAAAGTCAGAAGTAGGAATCAGACCATGTTTTCAAAGGCAAGAGGAGCTTTCCCTGGGAGAAAGGGCCCAAAGGCTTCTCAAAGATCTCTGAAAATTACTCTCAAGCCAGACTTCACAGTGCGCCTGTGCCCCGCACCTCGGCCCGGGCTCCCTCTCCGATTCACGGAGATCCTCTCTTGCCAGCATCTTGTTATCTCTAATCCTCCTGGATCCTCCAGACTTGTGCTTCCCTTGGGTGATTTAAGAGTATTTTTGTGGTTCAACTCTCCACTTTACTGATGAACTCTGGGTTTTAAGTTCTTAGCTGAAGGAGGAGAAATTTGCTTGGTGTGGAGATGGGCTTCTTCTTAAAGTGGGTACATGGAAGGGGAAAAAAAACCCCGCCAACTCTCAGGGAGGACAAAGGAGATGGTGTTTAAGAAGAAAAGAAGGGGGGGGGGTTGGAGATGTGGCTCAGTGGGTAGAGCACTTGCCTAGCACGCACGAGGAAGCCCTGGGTTCCATCCCCCGTCCTGTATTGATTAAGTAGAGACAGGAGGACCAGATATTTGGGATCATCCTTGGCTACACAGCAAGTTCCAGCCCAGGAGGGATACACTAGACCCAATCTAAACAAACAAATAATGATCCAGAAAAAAAAAAGAAATGAAAATATGCTTGTGGCTTCTTGAGCTAATGTATCTGGACCTTGTGCCTAATTAGAAACTGTCCCCTTACACCCTTCCTGAGGGTTTGTGGGAAAGCTTCAGCAACACAAAATGGCCATGTCTGAAGGCTGACGTTGTGTGATATGACGCCGCCTGCAGGTGGCGCTGTTTGGGGAAAGTTCCGAACCTTTAAGAGGTGGGACTTGGAGGGATGAGCCACTATGGGGGTAGAAATTGAGGGTTACACAGAGCCACGCTTCCTGTCATGGTCCCTCTGTTTCCTGATCCTGGCCTATGTAGGCAAGGAGTTCATGCATGCAGCAATGACTGCGCCAGCCCTATTCCACCCCTCTATGAAACCACGAGACCAAATAAATCTTCCCTCCCTTAAATTGCTTCTTGTCAGGGTTCGGTCACACAGATGAGAAAGGTGACTAATATATTCCCACAGTGACTCTTCCACTTTGATCTCAGAATTCTTCAAAGCATGGGGAAGGGAGCGATAAGAAGCACCTGAGAACCCAGACAGGCGTGTCTACCCTTTTGACATTACAGAAACAGTGCCCTATCTTAGTTCATGACAGACAGCTGTGCTATTAACGTTCTTAAGAAAAACCACCCCATTCAAACAATACAGTATTTTAACAAACTGAACAGTTTTGTGTTGGGCTGTATCATACCTATCAACAGCTAGAACAATGTCCTGTAAGCTGAGGGGAACTTCTAGACCATTCTGAGGCCATAGTAACTTGGAAGCAGCAGCGGAGCCTGTAAGTCCAACTCAGTATCTGAAGATCGCTTTACCATGAATTCTGACATCACCAGAAATTGTATGGTAGAGCCAAAATGTAATGCCTTTGGTGGCTGACCTAATACTCAATATTTTTTGGATCTCGATTACCCTGTCTATAAAATGGGGATGATAATAATAGCCACCTTGGGAAGAGTATTAAAGGCAAAGAACTTCAAGAATATTGTGTGTGTCCAATGCATGCTGATTCCCTCTTTAAAAAAATCCCAAGTTTGCTTATTTATTTCTTATGTGTGGGTGTTTGTGTGTGCAAGTGTGTGAACAACAACCTTGGGTGTCTTTCCTCACGTGCCACCCACATTCTTATTGAGATGGGAACTTGCCATTCAGGCTAGACCGACTAGCCAGCATCCTTAAGTCTCTACTTCTGCAGCATTGGGATTATAGGTACATACCACCATACCATGCTTACTTCACTTGGAACACAGATCTCCATGCTTGCCAGACAGGTACTTTATAGAATGGGCCATCTCCTTAGCTCTATAATTGATGTCATTTTTGTTTTCAAGACAGGGCTTCTCCATATAACAGCCCTGGCCATCCTGTAGCTTTCTTTGTGGACCAGGCTGGCCTCTAATATACAAAGATCCACCTGTCTCTGCCTCCTGAGTGATAAGGTATTAAAGGTATCCATGCCCTGGATTCTTCTTGTCCATTTATTGAGTATCCCTCAGTGAGCTGGGTCTTGTGTTTATTTTGTTTGTTTTATGTGCAGAGTTAGATCTCACACAGGCTGGGTGTGGTTCTTTAGATAAATGAAGAGCCCCCGGTATCAAGCAGCGAAGGCAATACTATTTAACAAATCACAGAGGTGGGATTTGGACCCATGGTTTGCTCTGCTACACAAGTTCAAAATCTCAAACATACATTCTCCTTAACCTTCTGCTTGGCAGCAGCAAACACATGTGAAACACTTGGTGCAGCTGGCAGGAGCCTGAGCCAGAACCAAATTCATTTTCTTGTGACTCACTTAAGACCCATCATTGGCAGTTTCATATCTGCATTACATTATATAGCATCAAATAAAAATTATTTATTCTTAGTGTGTTCTCCTTTTGTTTTCAGTCCTGGGCATTGAACCTAGAGCCTCATGAATCCTAGAGAAGTGTATACTCCACTGAGCTGCAGCCCCACCCCCATTTCTTTTACTGTTTTCCCTTGTTATTATTGTTTTGGAGACAGTTTCTTACTATGTAGCCCGGCTATACATGTACATATGTATTCTTACTATGTAGTTCGGCTTACAGCAACTGAGGCAAGAAGCTACCTTTATGCTTCTTTGGACTGTGAGTATCTGGAATTTAGGCACAAGGAACCATGGCATGTTTATTTATATATTTAAAGATTTATTATGTTTTATTTATATGTATGTCTGTGTGAGCATATGCCATGAGGTTGTGAGTTCCTAAGGCAGCCAGAAGAGGGCACCAGATCCCCTAGAGCTTGAGTTACAGAAAGTTGTGAGCCACTCATTGTGGGTGCTGGGAACTGAACTCTGGTCCTCTGTAAAAGCAGTGTGGCCCCAGCTGGCTTTGACCTCACCATGTCTCTCAGTTTGACTGTGAATCTCAATCCTCTCGCTCCAGCCTTCCAAGGAGCCGGGATCTCAGGATCTGTGCCATTAAATCTGGCTCTTAGCAACTCTTGCTTCATTTTGCTTCAATGACTATAGGTCAACTTGGAGTGAATTTGGAGCCCCAGATCTTAGGCTCTTTGTTTTAATTTGACATTTTCCCCTAACTGTTGCTTAGAAGCTCTGAGAAAGTCTGAACTTTAACCCTCAGTTTCCCTTTCTGTAAAAAGAGCTAATGATAGGTGCTCTAGGCACTAAAAGAATTAATTCAGAAGCTGGGGACATGGTTTGTTTCATAAAGTGCTTTCCACACAAGCAAGAGGATTTGGGTTGAATCTCTAAAACCTATATAAAAAGCTAGGTACAGTGGTACATGCCTGAATATCACAGTGCTGGGAGGCAGAGACAGGAGGATCCCTGTGGCTCACTGGCCAGTCAGCCTAGCTGAATTACTGAGCTCCAGGCTAGTAAGAAACTCTGTCTATAAAAAAGTGGATAGCGTCTGAAGATGACCCCTTAGGTTGACCTCTGGCTTCGACACATGTATACACACAGGCATTTAAAAATAGTGAAATAGTCTAGGCAATAGTGGGGCATGCCTTTAATCCTAGCACTCTGAAGGGAGAGGCAGGTTAGTGGCTGTGAGTTAGAGGGTAGCCTGGTCTACAGAGGAAGTCCTAGGACACCCAAGGCCTCACAGAGAAACCCTCTGTATCTAAATACAAATAAAAATAATAATAAATTAAATTTAAAAATGAAGTAAAAACAAACCACTACAAAGATTAATGAGCTAACCCAACTGAAAGCTATAGCTCGCCATAAATTGCCAGAGAAATACCAAGTTGCATGCTGTCTCCCCTGGGGCCAGAGGAAACACCCTTGTTTACTGTCCTGGTCACTGCAGCTTCCAGCGTAGAGCTGAGCATGCCTCAGATGCTTCCAGACCTCTTCGTGGTTCTTACCCCATCAATTCTTCCTGAACTGCTGCTAGGCTTACCTTTCCAGAGTCCTGCTTAGCATGCAACAGCAATCCGTGCAGCTTTCCCTGTGCAGATGCCATCCCAGGAGCAGCAGAGTCTCTGGCTGCCACACGCAGCTGCAAACAAGTCTCACTCACACCTAACTCCTTCTTGCTGACTTCCCCTCATCCCCTCCTTTCTTCCTTTCTTCCTCTTTCTTTCTTCTCTCCCCCTCCTTTCTAGCCCTCCCCCCTTCTCCCATCCCACTGCGACGCTGGACTATTGAACCTGGGGCCCCTACATTCTAAGCAATGGTTCTATTACCCAGTTCCTCCTTTATTTTTTTTAAGGACCCAGCTCTTAATATCTACTTATTATTAACCTAGTAACACAGTGCAAGTATCAGAAATAACTTAATGCACACTCAAAGTTGTACAACGGTCACTACTGCACAACACAAGAAGATTTCCATCACCCTAAGAAGAAACCAGGACATGTAGGTACCATTAGTCATTCACCTCTGTCCCCAGCCCCAGGCAACCACTGACCTTTCTCTTCCTATAGGCTTGCCTCCTCCACATGCTACACGGATAGACCTGCAGGATGTGGGACTCCTGTCTCCTTCCATTCACTTCACACACAGGAGGTTAGCTTGCATTGTGGGTTGCATCAACATTTCATTATTTTAAATTTGGGACAGGGTCTCACGTAGCCCAGGCGGCCTCATTCTCATTATTCAGCCAGAGATGGCCTTGGACTCCTGATTCTCCTGAGGCTTGGCATTACAGGTGTGTAGCACTATGACTGGCATTACCTCATTTCTTTCTATTGCTTAATGGCATGGCGTAATACGTCTTGTTTATGAGTTCATTACTTAAGGGCATTTGAATGGTTTTGATTTTTTTTTTTAATATTGTGAACATTTGCATACATGGGTGTTTTGAGTGTGTGCTTGTGTGGATGTGTGTGTGCAGGTGCTTTCTGTTTGAGGGTATGTGCATATGTGTTTACATACACGTGGAAGCCCTGAGCTGAGATTGATCTCTTTGGTTTTATCCACTGAGCCGTCTCCATAACCTTCATGTGCATGTTTTTGGGTACCCATGCCTTCTGAGTTCCCTGGGCTATACACTTAGGATCCCGATGGCTGTTTTACATATGAGTCTCTCATCTAATCTTGGAGAAGTTGGTTCTGTCAGGAAGCATCCTATATAGATTGCTTGGATGCCCATCTTCTTGTTAGATTTCAAGTATTCTATAGCATTTGGTGCAGCAGGTAAGAAAGTGGGTGGCAGGAGGTAGATACAGGATCTCCAGCCCCCACGCTTGTTAACCAATCCTATAAACCACAGACCCTGCCTGCTGGCAGGACCTGGGTTTGCAAGCTTTAGTGACAGACTGTCTTTGCACTTCTTATTTTAACACCAATTCACACAGCTCCACTTGGCAAGTGACAGGGGATGGCTCTGAGATTCTTCTCTTAGAGACCGTCGTCATTTGCATAGACTTTTACACTGGCCAGCTGGGCAACTATTGGTCTTAGGAGTTTGTAATCCCTTTGCTTCCATGTGGATGCTGGCACTGCTTGTTTATAGAGGTAATGCCTTAAAAGTAGAATGAGCTTATTTGTGGTCCTGAGGCAGATCTTCAACACTAGTATTTCCAGTAGGAACTCTGAGTTTCAGGAGTAGGTACATGAATTACTACCAATTCCAGATCATGTGATTTTCAGAATAAGCTGGAGCTACCCAGTTTGGAAACTATAATTGCTTTCCAATCCTGTAGGTCTGATATGTTGTGAATCTCCTGTGGTTTGAATGCAAGATGTTCCTCACAGGCTCATGTGTATGAACATGTGGTCTCCAGCAGGTGGTGCTATTTCCATTTGGGAGAGATTATAGAACCTTTAGGAGGTGGAGCCCTACTAGAGGAAGTGGGCATTCGTTCGGAGGGAATTTGAGGTTTTGTAGTCCAGCCCTATTTCCTGTCCACTCTCTGTTTCTTGGTCTATCAAGATGTGAGGTGTCTCTGACATAGGCTCCTACCAACATGAACCCCATCATGCCTTCCCTACCATGGCTCTTCAAATTGTGAGATAAAATAAGCTCCTCTCCATCAAGCTGTTTCTTGTCAAGTGTTTGATCCCAGCCTTGAGTGTGTATTTGAAACTCAACTTGTTACTGTGTTGCTGAGTGTCCAAACTCTAGCCCTCATGATCCAGCAACAAGACCTCTTAACCACGAGCTATCACTCCAGCCCAGAAAGGGAATATAGAAATACACCTTGATGGTATTAGGTATCATCACCAGGTAAGATTTGCAGGTGGTGATGGAAAGTGAAGCTGTAGAAGGTGGAATGAGGTTGGCTTTTATTTAATGATGCCTTCCTAAAGATAGAGCAACCTCCACTTGTACAATTGGAAGCGGGCTCACTTTGTACCACAAAACCTCATTATCCTCCTCTTGGATTTTCTGTACTTCAGACAGCTGTGCCTTGCTTCTAAAGGTCCTACCTGGAACTCTTGGTATAAAGGTCAAACATAGCGCTGACCTTCTCAATGTCCTTCCCTTCCTTTGATGACGATATGTATCTTGTGTTTCTTAGATCCATACTACTCCATGTAGTTGAGATTCTCATCCCAAGACTTCATAAGCCAGAAGGACCAAGAATAGTGTACACAGCTCTTGTCTTGTCTGTAGACATAGAAGGGGCCCGTTTGTGGATGAGAATGAGTCTTGGGAGAGGGAGTCCTGTTATTGTCTGAGTCTGATCAAGAATGAAGCCGACAGAGGAAAGAGAGGAAAAGAGAGTAGCACTGAGGGAGAAGACAAGAGACAGGGAAGGAGAAATGAAGATGGAGGAGGAGGAGGGAGAATGAAGAAGGATGTGGGAGAAGAGGATAAATGAGAAGAAAGATACAAAAAGGAGAAGAAAGTGGGGATGGAGAAGAGGAGGAAGAAGAAGAGAAGGGGGAGAAGAGGAGGAGGAAGAAGAAGAGAAGGGGAGAAGAGGAGGAGGAATTGTGTTTTACAAACTGATCAAAAACAATTCTCTGTGTCTTTGGTATCTCTGAATTTCACCTGGTCCTCAGAAAACTCTTCTACAATGTTGTAGAAACCTTAGAGGGTTCCTAGACAGAAGAGTCATTCCTTAACTTTCAACCCATGTCCCAAGTCTATTTTCAAAAGTTGCCTTCTGGCTCTTCACAGGCTACTGACCCTAGCTGCCCATTTACCTCCTCCTCAAGCTAAAGGCAAGGGTTTTATTTCAGGAAAATCACAAGGCAGGTCAGCTAGAAGCAGATGGCAGGGGTGACATCCTGTGTCCCCTTCATTTGGATGGGTCCAAAGGAGTCATAATGAATTCCTGGGTGACAATGCAGATCATGTCATGCAGGTGAGCACTTGATGACCTGACAGGAACAGTGTGACTTCAGAAGGGATGACTCCTTTGTGACCTTGGATTGGACTACAGAATTCTCTCTGACCTTCCAAAGTCCCTAACACGTTTGTATCTAAATATAACTACCACTATAAAATCTTTGCATTGAATAGGAAAGAAAAATAAAATTTTTATTTTTAATAAAATAAAATGACATATATCCAATGACATATAGACCACATAGCATATTACATTTCTCATCAGTGTGACTGTGCTGGCTAATATTAATTATCAACTTGAATGGATCTAGAGTGATCCATCAGGCAAACCTCTGGCCACAACTGTGAAGGGTTATCTTGATTAGGTTACTTAAGGTGGGAGGAAGTAGAAGTGGGCGGCACCATTCCCTAGGCTTGGATTGCTTAAAGAGGAGAAAGCTAGGTGAACAGGAGCATTCATTACTCCCTGCTTCCTATCTGCAGGTGTAATGTATCTGCCTGCCTCAAATTTCTGTTGCCTTGACTTCTTGTATATGGTGAACTGTACCCTGGAACAGTAAAGCAAACAAACCCTTTCTCCCTTAAGTTTTTTAGTCACAATATTTTATCACAGCAGCAGGAATACTAAGACAGTGATCAAATACCTGGCAGAAGTAATTTAGAGGAAAAATGGTTAATGCTGGCTCACAGCTTCAGAGATTTCAGCCCGCAGTCTCTTATTCCCAAATGCTTATGGTGGAAGAAGTAATGGCAGAGGAGGCTATTCACATCATAGCTGTCTAGGAAACCCAGAGTGGGACATGAGGTGGCCAGAGAAAAAGTACTGCCAAGGGCCCAACCCCAGTGACATACTCCCTTCCACATCATAAACTTTTCAGGATTCCCCTTATAGCATCATCATCTATCTGGGGATAGATATGTTAAAATCAAGAATCTATGTGACACCCAAGCCAGCAGGAAAGAGCTGTATAGACATCCACATACTGCAGAGATCTTCCCTGACCTTTGCTTCTCTTTCATCAGATGGAGACTCGGTGGGTGCAGAGAAGTTCAGCTATCTCCTTGCCAGAGACTACTTATTTGCCAGTGTCCCAGTTTCACTCCTATTGCTGCAACAGAGACCCTGACAGAAAAAGTCACTTAGGGAGGAAACGGTTTGTTTGTCTCACAATTCCAAGTTATAGGCCAGTGTTATAGGGAAGTCAAGGCAGGAACTTGATGCATCGTACCCATAGTCAAGAGCGGGTGGAGAAAAATGCATGGAACCCTTGCTTGTTCATTTTCAGTTAGCTTTCTCCTCTGTTTTATATTTCAATTCTCATTGCCTCAGGAATGATGCTAGCCACAGTGGCTGGGTCTTCCCTTATCAATTGGCTTAATTAAGACAATCCCCCCACAGACATACCTATAGGCCAACCTGACCTAGACAATCCCATATTAAGGATCTCCTCTCAAGTGACTGTAGGCATGACAAGCTGATAACTAAAAACTAATCATTAGGCGTTGAAGAGATGGCTCAGTGGTTATAAACATGTACTACTTTTGCAGAGGACTCCATTTTGGTTCCCAGCATCCACGTGACTCTGGGAGCCAGATGCCCTTCTGGCCTCCATGGTCACTATACTCATGCACACACACGCACACACACACACACGAATATACACATCATAAGTGGAGATAAAAATAAAACATTAAAAAGCTAACTATGGCACCCAGGTGGTGAGTTTTGTTTGATTTCTCTCTTCTGGGCCTGTTGTCAGAAGTCCAGGAAAAATCTGAGAGGGAGTCCTCCAATTAGAGAAAAGAGTGTTTGGAAAATGTGTCTTGAGGGGCTCACACAGTCTTGCTGTTCTTGTCTTCCAGATTAGGTATGATTTCACCACCAGTGAGATAGAAAATGGGAAAGGATATGGAATGCTATTTCATGGGGAGATATGGAAGTTGCTTCTGCAAAGGACCTGTAGTGACAAAGGAAGAAACTAGCGGGCTGGGGAGATGGCTTGATCAGAAGAGTGCATGCTTAGTAAGCATGAGGACTTGAGTTAAGTTCTCCTGAGACCCATGTAAAAGGCTCAAAGCATGGCAGCACACATTTATAATCCCAGTGCTGAGGGGAAGACATCGGAGCATCCCTGGAGCAGCCAAGGTGGCTGAATGGAGGAACTCCAGTTTCAGTAAGAGACTCTGACTTACAAAAATAAGGTGGAGAGTCACATGACGTCAACCTTTGGGTGTCCGTACACACATGTGCATGCACAAATCACCTCCATATGAACACACACACACACACACATACACCAAAGGTAAGACATTATCCAGTAGATGAAGACTCAAGTCTTTAACCTCATTTGACTCTAGACAAAAGACTTCACTTTGCTGAGCCTCGGTTTCCTCCTGTGTAACCACAAGTAAAATCACACCTTTCTCAGAGCTGTGCTGAGGCTTCAGTCCAACACGCGAGCAGGTGGCCAGCAACTGGATGCATGTGGGAAGTTACCATCCATCCCTTTCCTTCCAGGGCTGGCTCCTTGCCATAGCACTCAGCTGTAAGGCAGCAGCTCTATAGCCAGGTGAACCAGCACCATATTGTGTATGTATGATAGTTTGACAACTGTGAATCTTGTCTTGGGTGTTTAGAGACAAGAAAGCAAGGGCTGGAGCCATGGCTCGGCCATTAACAGCACTTGCTGCTCTTGCAGAGGACCCAAATTCAGTTCCTAGTACTATATTGGGTAGCTCACCATTATCTGTAAGTTCAGCTCCATGGAATCTGATGGACTCTTATGGCCTCTGTAGTATATACATACAGATGGCATACACACACACAGAGAGAGAGAGAGAGAGAGAAAGAGAGAGAGAGAGAGAGAGAGAGAGAGAAGAGAAGAGAGAGACAGAGAGACAGAGAGACAGAGAGACAGAGAGACAGAGAGAGACAGAGACACACAGAGAAAGAGAGAGGGAAGGAGGGAGGGAGGGAAAAATAGATAGAAACTAACCCAGCATTAATCCCAGCATTCAGGAGGCAGAAGCAAGTGGATCATTATGCATTCAAGATCAGCCTGGTCTATCTAGTGAGTTTCAGGCCAACCAGGACTACATAGTGAGACCCTCTGACATAAATAGTAAGTAGGTAAAAATAGATAGATAGATAGATAGATAGATAGATAGATAGATAGTAATAGATAGATGGACAGACTCTTATGGCATATGGCACATTCTTATAATTCTAGCACTGGGGAGGTAGAGACAGGAGGATCACTGTGATTCAGGGGCCATTCAGCCTAGCTGAACTAGTGAGTTCCATGTGAATGTAAGAGACTCCTCAAGAACCGAGGTGGATTCTATTGTAACAACAGTCAAGGTTGTCCGCTGGCCTTCATACTTCACACACACACACACATACCTGCACACATATGAACCTGTATATACATACACAAACACATACATACACTTAAGAAAACATGCTGAGTCTGTAATGCCGACTGCTCGGGAGGGGCAGGCAGGTGGACCTCAAGTTCAAGGCAACCCTGAACCCACTTCAAAAAGTGAAGGGACACGTCAGAGGGATGTCTCTGTAGGTGAAGGTACTTGCCACCAGGGCTGACCACCTGAGTTACATCCCTGAGTCTCATGTGGCAGAAGGACAGAACTAACTCCCACAAGCTGTCCTCCAACTCTACATGTGCACTGTAGCCTATGTGTCATCCCCCACACGTCCATATAATAAATAAAATTAATGTTAAAAAAATGAAAAGGAGGGCAGGAATATCGCTCACTGATAAAGCGCTTGCCTAGCATGCACAGGACCCAGGTTCACCCCCACCTCAGTACTCTAAAAATAATACAAATAATTATTTAATTAACTAAGCTCTATGAAGTCTCAGTACTGAGTATGTAAAAATCTGCTGATAGCTAACTCTGATATTTTAGTGCATTACAACAAATTAATTAGGATAGCTTTTTTCTTCTAATATATAATGTGTGTGGGGGGGGGGTTAGGTACCCTCTGGGTATGGAGAAGGGCCTTGGATCCACTAGAGCTGGAGGTATAGGTGGTTATGATCCATCAGATGTAGGTGTTGGGACCCAAATGTGGATCCTCTGCAAAAACAATATATGCTCTTAACCACTGAGCCACCTCTCCAGACTCCCAAACAGCTGATTTCTTAAGTTTGTGTGCCCTTCCCCAGCCTTGAGCAGGCCTGACAGACCATGTGACCTAGGTGGAGTCATCCACCTGGGCTGCATGGCAAATTCCTACATGAATAGTCTGCCCCCTGACCTTGATTTTCGACATAATCTGGCTGAAACAAAGGATGGATTAGATGGGGCTTTCCCTATATATAAAAATGCTGGATATTAGACTTTGAGCCTCGATCAGAGAACTTTTCTTGGCTCCATGTTTTTCTCCCCCCTCCATCTCCTTTTCATTTCCAGCCCCCCTTTCAGGTGAACCCAGTTCATACGTGGCCGCTGGATGGCTACAAGTTTGGGAGAAGAATAATGTTATTTACCTTCCTATGAACTCTTGAGTGACTAATAGAAACATTATAACACATCACACACACACACACACCACACACACACATATACATTTGTGAGCCTGTCCTGAGTCTCTTCATTGGGTTCAGATGACCCTCGTTCTTTCTGTTAGCCCTCTGATTAGATTGCTGAAAGGGCTCCATCCCTGAGCCCTTTCTGGTCAATGCATCCAAGAAGCCCAGAGCTTATCCTTTCCTGGGGATTCTGTGGAGCAAACGTAATTATCCTGACATATGTAGATGAGGGAACACAGAGGAGTTGCACAGCTTGCCCAAGGTCATTCAATTAGCCGATGAACTTGGTCCAAGTTTGCTGACAGATTCAGTGGGCTCCATCCACTATCCCTGAGGCAGCCGGCCTCCAATGAGCAAAAACAAATTGCCACAAAGCCACACAGCCCTCCTAGATGCAGAGTGACCTCAGAAAGGACAAGATCCCCACAAGATCTTCTGAAACTTGAACTTTGAGCTGTATATGGTGGTACGTGTGCCATAATCTCAGTACTCTAGAGGGTGAGGCAGGAGGATCTTGAGTGTGAATGGGTAAGTATAGCCTTGGCTACATATAGAAACCCTATCTCAGAGAGAGAGGAGGGGGCACTATAACAGCAGCAGCAAAAACAAAATCCAAACAACAAAAAGGAAAAGGAAAAGGAACAGAAGGAGGAGGAGGAGGAGGAGGAAGAGGAGGAAGAGAGGAGGAGGAGAAGACAAGGAAGAAAAAGAGGAAGAAGAAAAGGAGAATGAAGAGAAGGAGGGAGGAGGAAGAGGAGGAGGGAAGAAGAAGAGAAGGAGAAGAAAAAGAAAAAAGAAGAAGGAGAGGGCTAGGGTGATGGCTCTGTGCTGTGTTAAAGCATCAGCTGTACAGTCGTGAGGACCTGAGCTGTGGTCCCTAGCACTCACATAAAAGCTGGGCACAGTGGCACGTGGGTCCTGAGGACTCACCAGTCAGCCAATCTCACTGAAACCGTGAGCTCCAGGGGCAGGAAGAAAGTCTGCCTCACAAAACAGGAAGAGATAGAAGAAGATGCCCACATTGACTTCTGGTGTCCACGTGCACACGTATTCATGTGCACACGTACCTGCACATACGTGTGTACATACCCCTAAACCCTGCCCATGAATGAAAAGTGAAAGGAGGAAGAAAAGAAAACAAAAATATAAAGCTGAATTAAAGAAATCATGGTATCGTCCCCAAGCTGACCTATCCACTTGGCCCTGAATTTTTACACTACAGGACAAGGCTGCTTCTTGTCCTAAGGACACATGGAGGCACCCAGGAAGACACCCAGGTATATCCCACCTCCTTCAAACTCCGTCTGGCAGTTCCCCGAGGTCTCGTTCAAACTCTCTTCCTCGTTGATGATAATGTTCTCGATGTCCTTCATCGTTAAGTGATCCCGGAAGGCATGGTACAGGATATGCTTCAGCTCTTCCAGAGTGACTCTCTGCATGTCGAACTGTGGAGACAAAGAATAGGAAGAAAGGGGGCTGTGAAAACAGGGTGTGAACACAGCTGGGGTGCTGTCAGCATGCCCCAAAGCTCCTTGAAGAAAATGAGTTTCTCAGGATACCTGACGAGCAGTTTGCCACCCTGCTCAGCTCCGAGCACATGCGTGGTCTTACTGATGATGCGGCAAATGAAACATAGCCTCTGATTTAGGAGCAGAAAAAAAGCCACTCGCTATTGGGTTGACCACTCACCAGCCGTCTGGCATCAACCTTCCACATAGTATGGTGCCATACTTTGGACAGTGTATATGTTTCTAAAATTCCATCATCTTGCAAGAAACCAGTAATGCTATGCTTCCACTTCGAAAAATGCATGTGTTTCAAAAAAAAAAAAAAAATTATCATCTTCTAAGGAGCCCGCCATTCCGATTTTGGTGAGCATGTACTTACACATTTCTACTGTGGTTTGAATGTGGTCCCCCTGCCTCCTACCCCACCCCCCGCCCCACACACACCATCCCTCCAACAGACTTGCTGGTTGAAAGTCTTGTGCTCAGTGTTACTGTGTTGAGGTAGGGGAAAACTTTTAGAAGTGGGACCTGGGGCTAGAGAGATTGATCCATGGTGAAGAATACTCTGTACTTGCCGGGCAGTGGTGGCGCACGCCTTTAATCCCAGCACTTGGGAGGCAGAGGCAGGCGGATTTCTGAGTTCGAGGCCAGCCTGGTCTACAGAGTGAGTTCCAGGACAGCCAGGACTACACAGAGAAACCCTGTCTCGAAAAAAACCAAAAAAAGAATACTCTGTTCTTTCAGAGGACCTGAATTTGGTTTCCAGTATCCATGTTGGGCAGCTCACAACTCTAGCCAAAGGGGATAAGACTCCTGCTTCTAGTCTCTGAGGGCACCTGTGATGAATGTGTATGTACATGTATATACACATATATATTTAGTACATGGATAATAACAAATAAATAAATATTAAAAAAAAAAGATGACCTGGTAGCTGAATGTGTCACTATTGAAGGGAACCTCAGTTCCAAGACAGATCTTAGTTTTTCTTCCTGCATGTGTGTGTGTACATATACAGACACAAGTGAGTATGTACACGTGTCAGTGTATGTATAGTGTATGTGCATACACACACACACACACACATACACAGGTGCACATGCATGTGGAGACCTGAGTTGATGTCTAGAATCAACCTCCATTGCTTTTCTACCTTCTTCATTGAGACAGGATCTCTCAATCAAACTCAGAGCTTGCCAACATGGCTAGTCCTTCTCCCTAGATCTAGATCTCTGCATTCCAAAGTCAGAATTACAGGTGTGTCACCATGCCAACCGAGCAGTTCCATGGGTTCTGAGAATCTGAACTCTGTTCTTCAGGCAAGGCAAGTGCTTTAACCACTGAGAAGTCTTCCCAGTCCCATGAGCCTAATTGTTCTAAGAACTTAACCGCTGGGTCATTTTCTGACTGCCTGTCTTACTGTGTGCTCTCTGTTCCTGCCACTATGATGGTATTAGCTCTAAACCCTTCATTAGGGCCAAGTGAGAGGCAGTAGCATGCTCTTGCCTTTCCAAAAGCAGGGCTTGTATCAGTGTCTCCTCTTTAGAAAGGATTTTACCAAAGTGATGGAAAATGAACTAATATAGTAGAATCATTATTTTTCCCATTGCTATGACCAAACACCAGGCAAATGATCGCAAGGAAGCCTTGGTTTATTTGAACTCACAGTTCTAAATGATACAGTCCACCCAGGTGGAGAAGGCACGGTAGTAGGGCTGGATGCAGCCAGTCATGTTGCATTAGGAATCAGAGATGGATGCTGGTACTCAGCTCACTGTCTCCTTTTTATTCAATCCAGGACCCCAGCCCATGAGACCTAAGGTGGATTCACCTCCATCAGCTAACCTAATCCGCAAAACCCCTCACAGACACGCTCCTGAGCCCTCTATCCTGGGTGATCCTAGATCTTATCAAACGGACAGAGAAGGTTAACCATCACACTAAGTAAGGGTAAGCTCGGAAGCCCATGATTGAGTTGAACCCACAATAACACCAAAAGCAAGTCGTGAACATTCCTCTCCTCTTCCTGTCTTTCAAAGGTTTGAGAAGTAAGAACCTTGTTCTAGGAAATTAAACTGAGTTACTGAAACCGGTTGGGAAAAAGCAAGATGATTCAAGTTTGAAAGCCCTGTATGAGTCAGAGCAACAGACGGGCGCTCATATACTGGATGTGTTTTCTGCATGATGGTTTAGTGACTGCTGAAGCTGAGTTTGACATAAAGGCTGGGCACAATGTCCCTTCACACTGGATAAATGAGGAGATTGTTAACAACCCACCCATGTGCAGGAATGAGGCATAAAGAATACAGAGAAGAATAATTCTGATGGGAAGATTGGGATCCTGTTCTAGTCAGGTTTAACTGTCACCTAGAGTCACCTGAGGAAGGAATCTCAGCTGAAGGAGTGACCAGATCAGACTGGCCTCTGGGCATACCTATTAGGGATTGTCTTGATTGTAAATTGATGTGCTGGGGGCGGGGTGATACAGACCAGTGTGGGTGGTACCATTCCATGAATAGGTGGCCTTGGGATGTCTAAAAAAGTTAGCTGGGCACAAGCCTGTGAGCAAGCCAGGAGGCAGTACTTCCCCGAGATTTCTGTCTTGTTCTTGTCGTGACTTTGCTTAATGACTGAGGGTGACCTAGAAGTGTAAGCCATATCAACCCTCTGTTATCCAAGTGGCTTTTGGTCCCAGTGTTTTTCAAGTAACATAATAAAGCCAGAAGAGATTCTCTGCCATGGTCAGAGATGAAGAGTGTTGACATCAAACAGATTCTTTAGGCAGAAAAAAAAAAAATGAGTCACTACTTCTTGGGAAGACCAATCTAAGACATGGAAAGCTGCCTGGAAAATAATTATACAACTTCAAGAGATTTCTGCCATTCAGAAACTAGTCGAAAAGATTGACCAGAGGCCAGAGGAAGGGAACTAAAGATACAGATTTCCTAGCTCCATTGTTTTGGCTGAGTCTTATAGTCACTAGAATATATTGTGGTACACTGGGCAGTGATGGCACACGCCGTTAATCCTAGCACTGGGGAAGCAGGGGCAGGGGCAGAGGCAGAAGCAGAGGATCTCTGAGTTCGAGACTAGCCTGCTCCACAGAGTGAGTTCCAGGACCACCCCAAAGAATATACTGTGGTTTATAGACCAAATGTCCCTCAGATCCCCAGAGGCAATGGGTAGAAGACCGGTCCTTAGCTGGTGGTACTGTTAAGAAGAAGAGACTGGCTCATGGATGCGCTGACTTTATCAGTCGATTAATCCATTAAGGACTCTAGTAGCTGAATGGGCTGTTAGGAGGGAGGTCCTGATTGGTGGATCACTGGGAGTATGTCTTTGAAGACTTTAGACTCTTCTTGTCTCTGTCTCATCTCCCCCTCCCCCCCATCATGAGGTGAGCAGTTTTCATCCGCCATTCTCTTCTAACTTCACCTCAAGCTCATATAGAAAGACGCAGGGGACCATGGACTGAAGCACCTTTGACCCAGAGCTCAGATAGAGCCCGCCTCCTCCACACAACAGCGCCTCCTGACTAATCTGTCACAGTGATACAGTGCTGTCTAACAAACCCAGCTGAGCAACTTTCCATATGTCATCTACATTGTCAGGTACCCATCTCTTTAAAGTTTAGAAAGAGATCACTATAAAGCAGGAACATGGTACCAACAGGTATTTCTCTCATGATGATCCATCAATTCAACTTCCATACATGTTTTGAGTTACTTTTAGAATTTGATGCTATTTTTAGAGACCTATCCACATGCTCCCCATTATTTTTAGCATGTAAATTATGCACAGTAGACCCACATGCTAAGATTTCTCTCAAGACTGACTATATAGCATAGTGGCTATGGGTGTGATACAGTCAGAAGAGTCCTCACTTGGCATACACAAAGCCCTGGGTTCTATATGTCTCAGAACTACATAAATCATGATGAGTGGGTGGTCTAGGCCCTAATATCAACACTGTGGAGGCAATGGCAGGAACTTAAGACAAGGTGGTAGAGACAGAAGGATCCCTAGGACTTTCTGGCCAGTTGGCCTAGTCTTCTTAGTGAGCTTCGGACCAGTGGAAAACCTGTCTTTAAAAAAACCAAGGTCGATGGTGTCCCTGAGGAATAGCAGGAGAGGTGATCCTTTAATCTAAACACACATACACACACACACACACACACACACACACACAACACAATCATCCACCAATGCACACAGTCAAAGCATGCATGTCTACAACACACTTCAACAGCAAGCTTTCCATTTGACCCAGCCTAGAGACATCTGAGTCTTCTGAGAGGAAAACCCTTGACTGAGGAGTTACGTGGTCAGACTGGTCTGTAGGCATGTCTTGATTCTGAGCTGAGGGAAAGCCCAGCTTGTTGTGGCTGGCAGCTTTCCCTGGGATGATGTCCCTGGGCTGTCTTTAAAGCAGTTAGCACATAAAGAGCCTTTCCATAAGGCAGTAAGCAACGCCCTCCAGGCTTCCTGTCTCCAGATTCCAGTCTTGAGCTCCGACCTGACTTCCCCCAATCATGGATTATGACCTGGAAGGGTAAGCTAAAGCAAACCTTCTCCTCCGGTAAGTTGTTTTTTGTCCCAGTGTTTTTAATCCCAGGGACAGAAAGCAAACTAGAACCCACTGGGTCAAGGATGAGAGTAAGAGATGCTGAGAATGGACATCCAAGACATGGCAGTGCAGAAGCTTGGGTATGGCCACTGGCTGGTCAAGCATGTGTGTCTCTCAAAGTCCATGTGTTAAAGGTGTTGTCTACTATCTGCAGTGTTACTGGGAAGTGTTAGAATATTTTAAGGAATAGAGTCTAGTAGGAGGCCCTCTGTTTACTTCAGTGGGATTGCAGTCACATAGGGAGACTGCAGGACTCCAGTCCCTTCCTTTCCCCCTTTTGTTCATGATTATGGGTGCTCATTTGTACCACTACGTAGTCTCCACCAGGATCAGCTCATCTTCCCCCCTCAAACACAAAAGTACTAAAAGACATTACACTAGCCATAGAAGCCATTGAGGGTAGACCCCACCTCCTGTGTCCTTCTCCCAGTAATTCTAAAAAGGTAAACATCAGACTTATTCTTATTAGGGTTTGAATCGCCATATTATAAAGGTGGAGGTATCTGGATTTCATGAAGTCCAATAGAACAAGGGTACTTCCTCCTGGTCAAAAAAAATGAGACTTGGAGCTGGGGTTACAGCTGTACTGTTAAGCATATACACACTGCTCTTACAGAGCACCCAAGTGAGGAGGCTCACATGGCCTGTAACTCCAGCTCAGGGATTTCAGCTCTCTTCTGTCCACTGCTGATACTGCACTCAAGTGCACACACATACAAATACACAATTAAAAATAAAAGTAAGCATTCAATCTTAGGATTTCCATTTCCGTGAAAAGATACCATGACCAAAGCAACTCTCATAAGGGGGAACATTTATTGGGCTGGCTTACAGGTTCAGAGTTTCGTCCATTGTCATCATAGCAGAATCATGACAGTGTACAGGCAGGCATGACACTGGAGAAGGAGCTTCCACATCTTCATCCAAAGGAAATCAGAAGCAGACTATCTCCCATGTGACTGGGAGGAGGGTCTCAAAGCCACCCCCACAGTGACACACTTCTCCAACCTTCTCTAACAAGGCTACGCCTCCTAATAGGGTTATTCCCTGGGCCAAGCATATTCAAACCACCTCAATTAATTTAAAAGAGAATGGTAGTGCATGCTTTAATCTCAGCACTGGGAAATAGAGGCAGGCAAATCTCTGTGAGTTCAAGGCCAGTCTGGTCAACAGAGTTAATTCCAGCTCAGTCAGGGCTGCACAAAAGAACCCTGTCTCCAAAAAAATTAAATTAAAATAAAAATAAAGAATGAAATCTATCTCTGGCCCTGAGTGGAGACTTCATATTGAAGCTATCCAAATTATTATATGCTATTGTCTCCTTATCCAGTTTGGCCTGTCAATCACTTGGCCAGGAGTCCATCCCCAAGGAAAACTGATTCACCTGGAGTCATGCTTAGAAGAAAAATTATCCCCTTAGTGAGATTTAGTACCCCAGAGTCCCTCCTCTGCTCTTAGAGTGAGAAATGAAAAATTATGAAAATCATAATTCTTATACATATATAGATTTCTTTTTAGGCTTTAGGTTCTTTCCTAGTTTTTTTTTCTTTAAAAGGACAAAAAAAAATAAAAAAAATAAAGGACATAAAACTCCTCTGAAAGCAGGCCAAGAATGTGGACTAGCCGTTACAGGACCCAGGAACTGGCTCACCACATTAGGGAAGGGTGTGAGTCAGGGAGAAGAATTTAGGAACCCGGTCACAATGACAGGGCAGGACCACCATGTCCTGGAAAGAATGTGCACAGGATGTTTCCACACCTGGACCTGGTTTATGACCAACTAAAATAATGAGTCAGGGTTTTCCACTATTTTTATGATATGAGTTGGGACTTTTTCCGCTGTTTCTTCGTTTCCCCCTTTACCCCCTGATTTGTGGTTTTCCCCTTTATATTTTCCCTTCAAACCAGCAGTTGGGGTCAACTCTACTCCTGTGTGAGCTAAAGAGTTGACCACAGCCGGCTGTCTCCACCCTAATAAACCTCTGCTTGGTTGCATCCAGTTCCGGATTCTTGTGAGAGTTACTGGGTGGTCGCGTCACCCCGAGACTTCAGTGGGGGTCTCCGCCTGAGTGGGGGTCCTCAAGAGCATCTTGTAGCTCTGTGGACTGCCCACTTTTTTGAGTTATTTAGAAAAGCGTAGCTTTCCCTTTTTCCTTTCTTTGAAGATATTATCATCATCGTTTGTGTGAGTGCATCGTGTTGTGTGTGTGTGTGTGTGTGTGTGTGTGTGTGTACCACATCTATGTGAGTATCCACAGAGGTCAGAAAAGGGCATTATGTCTCCTAGGGCATGAGCTACAGGTGGTTGTGAGCATTCCATTGTGGGGGATGGAAAACAAACTCTGGTCCTCTATAAAAACAGCAAGTGCTCTTAACTGCTGAGCCATCTCTCCAGCCCCACTTCCTGATTCTTCTCTCTTCATCTTTCAGATAATAACCAAAGCTCGATCCTGCTTTCCCACGTGATCCTGCTTCCCACGTGCTCTTGCTCTCCTTCCTTCTCTCTGATTTAGAGAGAGGTGACAAGTTAAATTTTGGGTGTGTTCCCTGAGCTCCCGTGTGACAGTCTCAACATAACAACTAGGGGATGGAGCACAGACGTGACAGGTTAATGATATGGATTTGGAAGTCATTGTGTTAGGTTGACAGGAAAAGGCACTGAAGGGTGACAACCCCAGAGAAGAGCAAGTGGAACATGAAAATACCCAGAGAAGCATTTGGAGGTCACGAAGGCCAGCAGGTGAGCAGCCTCCCCGTAGGACATTCAGAGAATGTCTTTGATCAACATAAAGCAAGAATTTCTTGAATTTCTTATGCCTCCTTAAAAGTCTACTATGATATTGGTACAGACATGCTTGTTTTCTCTCTGTGGAATTATGTAATAGCCAAGCTAGCCTGCTTGGCGAGTTCCAGGAGGGAACCAAAACGTAGATGGATCCTGAAGAATGACACATGGCCTTGTCTCCCTTTTGATTTTTAACCTTCCTGTGTTGTTTTACAGGCATGGGTCTAGAAAGGAGGACAGAGTTCATGGGAAAATAAATAGGATTTGGGTGTGAATGCAGCTCAGCTATTGGAGTGCTGGCCAAGTGTCTATGGAATCTTTGGTTCTGTCTCTAATACCACATCAACCAGGCTTCCTGGGACTGACCTGTAATCCCAACCCCTGGGACGGTCAGAAGTTCAAGGTCATCCTTAGTTACATATCGAGTCTGAGGCCAGTCTGGGTTACCTGGAACCTTCCCTCCTGAAGACCTAGGACTCAGATTATTCCAGATTCAATCTGAAACCGCCTTCTTGCAGTCTAGATTCCACAGGACTAGAACGTATTATGCAAGTTGCCAAGGCAGGGATGCAGTTAAAATTCCTATCCAGCCGTGATGCCTATGAACTACAACAATGACCAGCATCACAATATAGCTATGAAGGTGCAATAGTGGTACTCACCTGCTGTGGTAACCAACAGCAGCCTGAGTGGATGTAGGGCCCACTCAGCAGGAGGGAATCATGCCTGGTACTAGCAACCAGCCAACTGCCCAGGGCAAATGAGGTTATGCATCTTAGAAGAGAATCCACTACTGCCACTTTGCTAGACTAGTATAATTTCTAAGTGCATTGTAAATTTTACCCTTATGCCCACAGATAAGTGTAACTACTGTTCTTCATCAAAGAAGCATCTTTACAACAAATGGAGACTGTCACAGAAAACCACAACTGGGCACAATGCAGAGAGCAATGGATTATGGGGATCCTAGTACTCACTCTGCAGCACAATTCCTGCACTGATGGCTCAAGGAACATCTTGGAAGAGGGAGTGAAAGACTGTAAGAGACAGAACATAAGGAAGGAAGCCTGCTGTGTGTCTTTCTGTCTGCATAAACAAGACCTGAACAATCACACTATCAAAGGATATGCTTATGCAAAGGGGGAAAAATTTCATGGCATCTGTGATGGTTTCTATATGCTTGGCCCAGGGAGTTGCACTATTAGAAGGTGTGGCCCTGTTGGAGTAGGTGTGTCCTTGCTGGAGTAGGCATGTTACTGTGGATATAGGCTTTAGGACCCTCATCCTAGCTGCCTAGAAGCCAGCCTTAAGTTGAAGATGTAGAACTCTCAGCTCTGCCTGCACCATGCCTGCCTGGATGCTGCCATGCTCCCATGCCTTGATGATATGGACTGAACCTCTGAACCTGTAAACCGGCCCCAGTTAAATGTTGTCCTTAAAAGAGTTGCCTTGGTCATGGTGTCTGTTCACAGCAGTAAAACCCTACTAAGACTGAGTCTCACCCTAGACAAAGAACTGCAGGAACCAGTACCTGCCCAGAGAGGAAAAAATTAACATTTCCCAGGGATAAACCTCCTGATTGGTTTATAAAACAGAATGGTCAGTTCTGACACTGTATGCACACAAATGACAAAAATGGACCCAGTAGTTGGATGTGTGTGTGTATGTTTGTGTGTAATGTATACATAACAATAATAAAGAAAAAGGCTATCAATCTGACAGCATGGTTGGATGGAGTAGGGGAAAACAGGAGAAGCTGGAGGGAAGAAAGCAGGGAAGTGAGACAATTATATTCTAATTTAAAATATAATTAAAAATTAGACTTACAGCTCTGTCTTCCACAGTGGAAATACATTTATTCCATATATTTTATATGTATGCTTGACTCTATTTTGAATATTTTTTTGCTTTCCAGATTTTCAACTCTTAAATGTTTTTTTTTTTTTTTTTTTTTTTCCTTCTCAGATATATGACTTAACTGGGCCTTTCTTAAGAGCAAATTCAGAAAAATGGAACTTGCTTCCTTCTCCTCCCTGGGTGAGATGAGAAGTTACATGCTCACTTTCAGACTTCTTCCCTAATATGCTCAGTCACTGGCTTTACCACCAGTTATTATGGCAGATTTATTATATTCCCAGTAGCTGAACATGGTGGTACATCCTTTAAGCCAAGCACTCAGGAGACTGAAGCCAAGGCAGGTGAATCTTTGTGTTTTGTGGCCAGCTGTCTACATAGAAAATTCCAAGGAAGCAGGACTACACAGTGCCACCCTGTCTGAAACAACACCCCCACCCTAAAACATACCCCTTGTGTCTTTTTGCAGAGAAATATTGATTCTGCACTGGACTTGCTGACACAATTTGTACCATGGGCTGCTCCTCAAGATATTAAATGAATTCCATTTCTCTCTATTTGTCTGGGATTATCCCACTCTGGGTCCATGACTGTCATGACTTCCTCTGCTAGAGAAACTTTTGAAGCAGCTACTAATTTGAAGCATTTGTAAATGTTCTCTTTTCTGAGAGACCTTAAAGTTATTTTAAATTTTTATTTATAGTTAGTTAGTTGTAGTTAGTTAGTTAGTTAGTTGTGTTTTGCATGCATGCATGCGCATGTGACGGGGCACACGGAGTGGCGGTCACAGACAACCTGGAGAGGTTGATCCTCTCCTTCTACATAGCCTGAGATATACTCAGGTCACCAGGATTGTTGGCATGTACTTTTCTCTCTGAGCCATTTTGCTGGCCCAAGACAGTATATTTTTCACAATACCTTTAAAGTAAAAAAAAATTTTTTTAAATATACGGGCACATTATCTGCATGCTTGTCTGTGTCCCATTTGCATGCAATGCTCGAGAAGGCCAGAAGAGGGTGTCAGATTCCCCAGGACTGGGGTTTACAAACAGCTATGAGCCATCATATACATTCTGGGAATCAAACCTGGGTTACAGCTGTGTAAACATGTGTGTTACAGCCCTTGTCCAAACATAGCATCTGGCCGGCGACTTCCGGACAAGCTTGACCAGGCAATGGCCTCTACTACAGACAGCCTTGAATCTCTTCAACGCCAGATAACCTCGTTTAGCAGGAGTTGACTCTCCAACGATCACGGGGGCACAGTAGCCTGAAAAATGAGGGTTATACAGGCACCTACAGTGCTTTGCACCAGAGGAGAGCAAGCAGTGTTAACACATACTGAGTTGGTAATGGTGATGTCATGGGCACATCTGAGATGGGGTTTTTGAGGAGGGCCCTACAAGGCAAAGGGTGGGGTTAGGTCAAAGAGAGAATGTCTTGTGCTTTCCTTGCAGGCAGGGGTCCATGGAGGTCATAAAGGGAAAAGTTAATGGGAAAGCTGTTAATAATGGTCGGGAGAGAGAGGCACAGAAAAATGCATTGGGAGGAATTGCGGTGGTCGTTAAGGGAAGGAGGTCTGCTGCATATTTGATGTACTGTAGCCAGGAGATGGTAGTTTGTAGTTCCTCTTGAAACTGGTTTCCCTGTTGGATAATATTAGCATGGGTAAGGCGGATTGGGGGCAGGGACAAGTTCACGGGATGTGTAGGTCAGCTATGGGGTATTGGCATAGCCATTGGAGTTAAAGTTTACCCAGACCTCCGGTTCGCCAACAATTCATTCCATGGATCACTGATGAAGCTGAAAATGAGTTTTAGGTTGTGAGCATTGGGTGCCACCTCGACTGGAGGATCCTCCTTTCAGCTCCCAAAATCGGCAACCTCCATATTGAGACCTCTGGAGGCATTCACCCTGTGTTTCGGTAAGGAAAGCAGAGAAATGGGCGGCTGGAGAAAGTGGAGATGGATCTGGGTTGTAGGGAATCTCAATCTGGTTGACATCCTTTAAAGTACAACTGGTGTGCTTAACCACTGAGCCATCTCTCCAGTTCCGACCATACCTTCTTCTTCCACTCACCTATGATAGACAACCTTGGTTTGATATAACGTAGAATTGCACAGATGTCCCCACATTGATACCTGAGTTTGAGGATGGGGTACGGCTCAGTTAGTAAAGTGCACACACTTGGTGCACCCCACCCCTGCACAAGGCTGCACACTCAGAGAAAGCGAATCAGGGGTTTTTTCTAGTTCCTTCTGTTTGAGATTGGGTAAATAACCCATGTTTTCTTCTTTCAATATCCTTTATCTGTTCTCTAACACCAGTAGGAATTTTTCTCTACCCTTGAGATTATACACACATGCGCACATACATGAGTGTGTGCACGCGCGCGCATGCACAGTTTCTGTGCCACATTTAGACATATGTTTCTGCAATCATCTTGGCTCCAGTTTAGCCAGGGTTTTTTTATTTTTATACCAACATTGTGTTCTGCCTCCTGTGTGCTTCTTGCAACCATTTGACAACTCCTCCTTTGTTCTAGTTCGATTTTTCCTCTGGAACACAAATTACTCTTAATTAGCTGTCTATCCTGTTCTTCTACATATTTCATCTCTTCCCTAATAATTTTCGTGTCTGTGTTCTGGGCTGTACATTTCTTTTTTATTTCTTCCTTCTTTCTTGTCACGAATAGATCATTCTGCTTCTTTTAACTTTTTTTTTTTTTTGATGCATATGTGTGTGCGTGCACATGCGTGCATGCACAAGTTCAGGTACCCCCAGAAAAAGGCATTGGAGCCTTTGGAGCTGAGTTACAGGTGGTTGTGCACCACCCAATATGTATGCTAGGAACTGAACTCAGTTTCTTTGCAGGAGCAATACATGCTCTTAACTAGTGTGCCATTTCTTCAGTAATGTGTTTATGCCTTCCTCCCTCTCCCTCTTCCTTTCCCTTTCCTCCTCCCCTTTCTCTGTGCAATACCCACACAGGACAGAAGAGGGCACGAGAGCCCCAGGAACTGGAGTTACAAGTGGCTGTGAGATTCCCTGATACGGATGCTAAGAACTGAACTCAGGTTCTCCGAAAGAGCAGTGAGTGACATTTACAACGGAGGCATCTCTTGAGTCCCTCATTCTGCTTCTTATTGGCTGAACCAAAGACCAATTTTTTGCCTTTATTTTGGTTCTGTAATTTTAGTCAGTTTCTTTCTTGACCCAGAGTGTCATGATTTACTACCTTGCTTTTATGTTCTTCTTTCTTTCATATAAATACCTGGTGGATGCCCATATGTGTGTGAGGCTGCATGTGCCCACAAGTCAGAGACAGACATCTCTTGACTGGTTCTATCATTTTTCTACCCTATTCCTTCAAGGCAGGGCCTCCCACTGAACCTGGAGCTAGGCTGGCAAACCCAGCAATCCTCCTGTCCCCATACTCCAACAATGCCGAGATTATAGGTACATATGGCTATACCCACCTTTTTACATGGTGTTCGGGACTTGAACTCAGGACCTCATGCTTGCACAGCAAGTGTTCTTATCTGCTAAGCCATCTCCCAGCCCTCTGTCCTTTCCCCCCTGTTAAATCTCAAACAGCTTTTTGTGCATCATCTTTTCAGATTAAAGTGTAAAAAGATGTCATAGGATCTTTTCTACCATCTTTCCTTGATTCATTTTTATTTTAATTCTTTTTAATTAATATAGATTGAACATTTTATTTACTTATTATTTCCACATGCATGACTACTTTGCTTGCATAGATGTCTATGTACCACATGCATGCAGTACCCAAAGATGACAGAAGGGGGTGTTTGGTTACTTAGGACTGGAGCTACCATCTCTCCAGCTCTCTTGATTTAATTTCAAAAGCAAGTAATTCTTTTTCTTTGGAACATAAGTGAGGGGTGTGTGTGTGTGTGTGTGGTGCGTGGTGCGTGCGTGCGTGCGTGGTGTGTGTGTGTGTGTGTGTGTATCTATGGAGACCAGAGGACAACCTTGGGCATCATTCCTCAGCTGTCACTCACCTTTCTCTTTATAAGACAGGATCTCTCTCACCAGCCTGGAACTTGCCAAATAGGCTAGGCTGCTAGCCACCTAGCTCCATATATCTTCCTATCTCCAATCTCAATCTCTTATTAAGTATGCACCACCATACTCAGTGTCCATGGCGCTGGAGACTGAACCCAGGGCTTCTATGTGCTAGGCAAGCCTTTTACCAACTGGTCTACAGCTCAGCACTAGGTGGTTTGAGACTAGATCTTGCTCTGCAGTGCAGGCTGGCCTGGAAATCTCTCAAAGTCTGGACTGGCTCCAAGCTCTTGTTACTTCTCTTTTCTCAGTCTCCCTCATGAAGGATTACAGGTTCAAGCACTGTGTCTAGCTTGCAAGTTAATTTTGTCTGTTTCTGTGTCAACCTCTGCCAGATGATTAAGAGCCCTTGGAAAATATGCACCACCTCGAATTCAGTGGCTAGACTCCAGCATGCGGATGCATTATGTGTGTTTGTTGACTGGATGAGTGTTAGCCCTCCATTTCTTCTCCCTTCCCTTTCCTACCTATATTCCCTTCCCCACAAATCTGTCTTCAGGAGGCCAGGAAAGGTATCTTCTGCAGGAAGACTTCCAGTCGAGACTCATAGTGAAGAAGAGAAATTGAACTCCTGTTCCCGCTGTGACAGGAGCCTCAGGGGGCCCTGGCCGAAGTGAAGCTCTGAATTCTCAACAAGATGAAAGCCAGGCCACTAAAAGGACAAAGCCTGAGGCACACCACAGGCGGCCTGTGAGGTCTTCCCCCTTCCTGACTCCCACTGAGATCAGCGCGTAGGGGACCACATCTTCCCTGACCAAATTTTAGGTTAATCCTCCACTCTCCCAACTTTCACGGTGTGGAATTCATTTCATGGTGCAATTTAATTCACCTTGAGGGAGTTGGGGAAAGGGGTCAAATACGTTCTAGAATATTTATATTCCTGTTCTTCCCTGTGCCTGGGTTAAAAGGGTGTCATTCTATTGTTATATAGTAATCTCCTTCCTCCAGGACTGTTGTGCTCACCGGATTCAGGAAGAAAGCAAACTTCCCTTACTTAGGGAAGTTGAAACTCTCAAGATGCTAAAGATCACAAGATGCTAGGAGGCAGCTCCCCAAGGTTACAGATGCAGTAAATGATGCTGAGGGAAGAGACTCTGACCATCACAGCTGCCTAGAGGAGACTCTCTGACTACTCGGCTGCCTACAAATCGTGCGAGAGAGCTCTCATGCACTGTCACCCATGCTGAGGTGGGCTTTTGGTGATACAGCTGCTTCTGAGTTAACCGTGTTCCTGTAAGTCACACCTCACACACACTCGTGTGAAATAACCCCAATGAAAACTCCGTGAACTCAACGGTTCATCAAGTTAGATTTGGTGGCATCTTTGGTCTGTCATGGACTCCCTATCAGTTATGAGAAGATATTTGTTCATGTCTCCCCATGAAAAGCCTCACCTACCACATCTACCTCTCAAGACAGAACATCTTCACTTGGAAGTAAAGCTTCTCCTAATGTACAGTAGTGACCTGTAGTCTGGCATACTTAAAGGACCTACGACAGCCAAGTCCTACTGCATGGCTTAGCCATCTATAGGTTTACCCTGGCATAAAGGGCAGACATTTTTTAAAAAAATAAACACGTTAGTTAGGTTATTCCATCCCCATAATTTTATTCTGCAGTGTTCCCTTTACCCTTGGACATGTTGGACTGTAAGATCCAAAACCAGGGGATGCCTCCCACAGAAACGCACACAGACAGGACTCACTGCAATCACATGAGGTTCAGTTTAATGAAACTAGTGCACTAGGACTCTCTGCATGCAGGCAAGAGAGTTCCAAACAAGAGCTGGGTACAGTATTTATACAGAGTTCACTAGATCAAACCACAAAGTCTGACCTTTCCGGGGTTCAGTCTCTAGGTGACTAAGATTATGACAAGGAGTGTCCTCCATTTGCCCAGCTTCCTGATTCCTGAAATGTATCTGTAGTGCTCTGGGCCCTCCTTACCAGCAGGTGGGTTCCCTCCCCTGTGGTCTGAGGAATGTTAATCCTTCCTTCCTCCTCTGAATGTTAATCCAGCAAGTGTCCTCTGACTAAGGAACCTCCCAAGATGTGTCCTGAGACATGTGATTCTTTTAATCTTAAATTCAAACGGAGACCTGAAAGTCTTACAGACATACACCATCAGCAGAATAGACACCTTTCCTACTAGTCTACGAACAGTGTTAATGATACTATTCAGCCACAAATACCAGAAACTCTATAATATTTAGAGGAGCTTCTAGAAACTTCCCCACCTCCAGGATTTTCTCAACATGGATTTTTAGATAAGGACTTGAAGTGAAAGAATATTGTGACAGAAGCAACTTAAGGGGAGGAAGGGTTTGTTTTAGCTCACAGTTAATGGCACAGCCCATCATGGAGGGAGAAGGAAAAGATCTGGAGGTAGCATTGTGTTTACACCCAGGAAACAGAGCTTAGATGTGAGATTAGGCTATAAAATGTAAAGGCCTGGCTCCAGTGACTCATTTCCTCTAGCAAAGTGCCACTTTCTAAAGGTTGCACAGCTTTAAAAATAAAATAAAATAGCGCCACCTGCTGGGGACCAAGTGTTTAAAACATGTAAGTCTGTGAGGGACATTTGAAGTTTCAGCTACAATACTCCTTTACTGCTAAGAAGGAGACAGGTTCATAGGAAGCCTTAGCCAAACTGTTTAGTCAGATGAATGGGATGAGGGAATTGAAAGTTGGTCCTGAGAATATATAGGGTTGGTGCATGGGTCTATCTGGACTCAAGCGTATCTGTGATGTTTAATACTGTCAACTTGATGGCTTTAGAATCACCTAGAAGCCGGGCGGTGGTGGCGCCCACTTTAGATCCAGCACTTGGAAGGCAGAGGCAGGCTGATTTCTGAGTTCAAGGCCAGCCTGGTCTACAGAGTGAGTTCCAGGACAACCAGGGCATCCAGAGAAACCCTGTCTCGAAAAACGAAAAAAAAAAATCACCTAGAAGACACACCTAGGAACACTTAACTGAGGAGGAAAGATCCACCCTAAATGTGGGCAGCCCATCCTATGGGCTGGGTTCACAGACTGAGTGGAAAGGAGAAAGCGAACTGAGCTCCAGGATCCATCTCTCTCTGCTTCTTGCCAGTGAATTCGACACGACCAGCTGCCTCGCCCTGCCTTCCCCAGCACCCTTGAACTGTGAGCCACAACGAACCTCTCCTTCCTTTGACTGCTTCTGTCAGCTATTCGGGCACAGCAATGAGAGATGATGCTAATACAGCATCTTCGACAGGTACATATAGGAGAACAAGAATAAAAGGACGGAGGCATGATGTAGTTTTTAATCCTGATGGGTATCAGTTGAGATGAACCGAATTGGATTCAGTCCACGGTTCAGCCTCTACCAAGCCTCCCAAACACCCCACCCCCTGGAAGGCTGGAGCTTCTGCCAAGCCTCCCAGCCTCGGCCCCAGCCCCTGGAAGGCCAAAACAGCTCTGGGAAAGATGAAGGCTCTCATCCAGACCCAAACTAAGATTGAACACCCACTCACTACCACAGTCTGGAAGAAAATCTCCATTGGCAACAAAGCCCAAGGGGTGGACCCATAACTCTGAAGCTAACATTGACACTTGGCTTTCAAAACACCATTGAGGAAAACGAGGAGGCCCCTCTGGTTTCACCAGCATGCTGCTGAGGACAACCCAGTGTAGACTCCTGCATGGGTCTAGTTTGAGCCGGTGGCAAGACTTCCGTTCCTCTCTGATATACCATAGAGCTTGGTACAGGGACATGGTAGTGACTGCCCTGTCTGCCTAGCCCTGAGGAAATAGAGGTGAATTGGTAGCTCCCCATCTTTACTTGTATCTGCCGTCCTGAAGCCCCACCCCCATTCTCAGTGCCTGGGGGAGGGGGTGTGTGGTGTTCAGATTTCTTTGTGTGAGTGTGGGAGGGGGTGCATATGCCCACATGTGTGCCTGTGTGTGGAGGTCAGAGGTCGACCTTAGGTGATTCCTTTAGTCATTGTCTACCTTGTTCTTTTGCTTTCACATGGGGCCTCTCGTTGAACCTGGAGCTCACCAGTTTGGCTAGACCAGCTAGAGAGCAAGCCTCTGGGTTGTCTTGTCTTCTCAGCCCTCAGCAGCAATGGGCTTAATATAAACAAGCAGCATCATGCCAGGTCCTAAAGTGTGTAAGAGTGAAGAAAGCTAACTGAGAGCAGGCAAGAGACCAAGCAAGCAGGAAGCAAGAATACACTGGTTTTCCTCTGCTCTTGACTGTTTATGGGATGTGACTGGTTGCCCTGGTTCCTGCCTCAACTTTACCCAAACAAGGGCTGGAACTTGGAAGGGTAAGCTATTAACCCTTTCCTCCCTCAAGTAGCTTTTTCTTGAGGTATTTTGATCACAGCAACAGAATGACGCTGGACCACAGAGAGAGCTAGCCATGATAGGACATGCTTATGATCCTGACACTTTCGCAGCTGAGGCAGGGGGACGACCAGGAGTTTAAATCTGGTTTGGGTTACATAGTGAGGTGCAGGCTAATCCAGTCAATGTATTAATACTACTTCCAAGTTTTGAATAATGAAAATCTATGAGAAGACGTACATTGGGAATATGCAAATACTAGACCTCTGTATTGATATATAAGAGACTTGAATAGCTAAAGATTTTGCCACAGGGTCAGTGAGAGGGCTCAGTAAGTAAGAGCCACCAAGTAACTTGACACCAAACCTGACCACCTGAATTCTACCCCTGGAGCCTACAAGGTAGAAGGAAAGAACAGACTCCTGTTCCCTAAACTCTACACATACACCGTGGATATGCAAACCCCCTCGATAAGCCAATAAAAAACCCACCAGTATTTTAGAATGAATCACTTGATAATTTGGGGGGGAGGGTGGCAAATGTGTATGTGAGGTCCTGCTAAGTACTAGGTCCTGCTATAGGGACTTGGGGCACCTTAGGAAATAAAAAAGAGAACATTACTCTTTTCCTACACACCTTACAATACAATTGGGAGAGGAAAAAAAAAAAAAAAAAACACCTAAAGAAACATCTAAAATAGGTGGGTGTGGTGGCACATTCCTGTAACTCAGACCCTTACAGGGCTGAGGCAGGAGGACTACTGTGAGTTCCAGGCTTGTCTGGACTACATAGTGAGACTCTGTCTTAACCTGTTACCCACCAAAAGACACATGCAAAATGGGGGTTGTGCTAAGGAACAAGACCAAACTTGAAGGATATTAAGAGGACCTGGAAGGAGTCCAGACCCAGGCTACAAAAGGAGTTGTCTTGGAGTGTGGCTGAGGGAGCCAGAGGAGGGCAGAGGCACACACCTCCCCGCCGAATAGGCAGCGAGGAGAGTCAACAAAATGTGTCTCCTTTGAAAATAGAGCTAATCACTGTGTAGGGGTGGCCTGGTCAAACAATAGGGGTAGTTTGGGAGCACAGGTCAAAGGGGAGGCCCTCTGCAGCTCTCTGACCTCAGTTTCAGCTGTTGGTGGGAAGAGGGGAAGATGCTGAGCAAAAGATGAACTCACTAATGTGTCGGGCCCTTTGCACTAGTGCAACCTAACTTACTGGAAGACACCAGCATCTAAGACTATAGGGAATGCAGCAGTTTCTGTTCTCTGGAACTGTGTTTGATTCGGGCTGAAATATGGCCTCAAAGACAGCAACACCCCAATCCCAGGAGCCTCATCTGGAGTGTTCGTTAGTTTCATTGTCAACTTGACACAACCTAGAATAATCTGGGGAGAGTGTCCCAGTGAGAGATTTATCTAATCAGGTTGGCCAGGGGGTGGTTGGTGGGGTGGGCGTGTCTAAAGAGGGCTGGTCTTGATTGTGGGCGTGTCGTAGGAGGATTCTGATGTGTTCTGTAGGGCTGTGTTCTGTAGGGGGCTGTCTTGTTTGAGAAGACCCGCCTGAAAGTGGGCAGCACTGATTTTGGGTTTGGGTTCTGAACTGTGTTAGGGTAGACAGTGATGAGCGAGTACCAAGCACGCCGGCACTCCGCTCCTGACTGTGGCTGTGATGTGACCAGCTTTCTCAGGGTTTGGTTACCGTGACGTGCAGTGATAGACTGTGACCTGGAATTCTGAACTGAAATAAACCTTTCATCTTTAAGCTGCTCTTTCTTGGCAATGAAGGTCATTGTGTTGCTCCGGTCGTCTACAATGCACTCACTATGTTGCTCAAGTAGACCTAGAATCCAGTATGTCATCCATGCTGACCATGGACTTACAATCCTTGTGCCATAGCTTCTTAAGTGCCAGGATTAAAGCTGGGCACCACCACGCCTGCCGCCCCCCACCATACACACCAAAACAAACAAACAAACAAAAACAAAGAAAGTGGGGGCACGGCTATCTATAGTTTGCAGATTTTTGGTAACCTGGGTTTTTTTTGTTGTTGTTGTTGTTAAACTGTTGAATTCATATTAAATTTGTTGAATCGAATGTGAAAAATTACAGGGAATCAAAACCACTTGATTAGTCGTCTCAAGGTAATAAGTAAGTAAATAAATAAACAAAACTCCTGGTGCTTCTACACACAAAAAGTACATGCAGAACATGACTTACGTGTGTGGTATATTTACGTCTATGCTTATATGTAAATGCATTTTGGGTTATAGTATTCGTTTTTGGTTATATTTGTTTTACTCTGGGTTTCTGCATATAGGTTTTGGTTTCAGTGATGTGCTGAGGATTATGGAAGTTACTAAAATAAAGCTCACTTATGACATGTCAAACCAGTTGATGGAGGGATAGATCGGCAGATAAGTACACTTGCTGCTCTTGCAGAGAACCCAAGTTTGCGTCTCAGTATCTATATCAGGAAGCTCATAGTTACTTACAATTCCAAGGATACAGTATTTGACACCTCTTTTTGGCCTCTGCTATTGGGATAACCCCCCCCCACACACACACACACAGAGGGACAGAGAGGAGAGAGAGAGAGAGAGAGAGAGAGAGAGAGAGAGAGAGAGAGAGAGAGAATCATAATAAAAAACACTTAAATAGGGCTGGAGAGATGGCTCAGTGGTTAAGAGCACTGACTGCTCTTCCAGTCTTCCAGAGGTCCTGAGTTCAAATCCCAGCAACCACATGGTGGCTCACAGCCATCTGTAATGAAATCCAACACCCTCTTCTGGTGTGTCTGAAGACAGCTACAGTATACTCATATACATAAAATAAATAAATATATCTTTAAAAAAACAACACACTTAAATAAACTCCCAGCTGATATCCTGAGCCACATCTAGAGTCCTTTCATGACCCCTCAGTGGACAAGTGTGGTATTTCCAGAAAACAAGGTGACCTCCCTCAGACCTCAGCCTCCGCATACAGATGCATTCAGATGAGGTTGACATTTGAGCAGGAGCTGCTGGGGTAAGCCAGGGACTAACAGACTCGGTCTAGGAAGGGTTTTCCTATGAACGACTTGGTTATCCCCTAGCAGGTCATTTCATAAGCTTAGATTCTGTAAATCTATCCACTTAATACATAGTCATAATGCTAATTAAAGAAAACTAAGGGACTGGGGAGATGGCTCACTGGTAAAATAATAGCTCCACAAATGTGAGGGGCTGAGTTTGGATCCCCAGAATCCACATAAAAGTGGGATGAGCCAGATGTGATGGTGCACATCTGTAATCACAGCGATCCTCTATAGCAGTGGTCCTCAACCTTCCTAATGCTGCCACCCTTCAATACAATTCCTAATGTCGTGGTGACCCCCAACCGTAACGTTATTTCATTGCTACTTTATAACTGTAATTTTGCTAGTGTTATCATAATGTATATATCTGCTGCACAGGAGATCCTATATATGACCCCAAGCGGTTGCAACCCACAGTTCAAGTACCACTGCTCTAGAGAGATCAGAGGGAAAGATAGAACCCCAAGGCCACATGCAGAAGCAAACAAGAGACCCTGTCTCAAACAAGGTGTAAGAGGAAGTTATCCTGACCTTCACACACATCATGACACAGGCGTGCTAGCACTCACACACATAGGAATATACACACAAACATGCACCTAGTTCTCATGTATATACACAGAGACACACACCTACCGCACACACACACACACACATACACACACACACACACACCCCTCGTGCACATATACGATAAAGAAAATAGAATACAAATAGAAATGATAAGACAATAGTTGTATGGTACTTTTTCAGTCTTGTAAAGACTTGGTAAGAATCAGATGTAATAAGAGGTGCTATAAATGCCATAAACATACAAAGAGGTACAAATAAAATAGGCAGTTTTGATAGACTTGCTAATGACAGGACAGTCAGGTTCATCTCATTTAAAAATATGTTTTAAATTTCACGTTTATCTATTGTTATGTGTATGCACACTTCTCTGAATATATGCACGTGCATCCCATGTATGCAGAAGACAGAAAAGGACACTGGCTCCCTTGGAACTGGAGTTACAGATGGTTGTGAATCACCATGTCGGTGATGGAAACCAAAAGTAAGTTCTCTGCAAGAACAGCAAGTGCTTATCACTGAGCCATCTCTCTAGACCAAAGAAAAACTAAACTTCATGTACGTACGTCGTACGTACGTACGTGTGTGTGTGTGTGTGTGTGTGTGTGTGTGTGTGTGCCTGATTGGGTTTATGTGCTAGTGTGTATTATGCATTTGCAGGTATTCATACAGGCTGGAAGAGGATGTTGGATCATCTGGCCCTAGAGCAAAAGGAGGCTGTCAGCTGCCTGACGTGGGTCCTGGGAACTGAACTTGGGTCCCTAAAAGAGCTGTGAGTGGTCTTAACTGCTGAAGCATCTCTCTCTTGTCCATTTTCTCCTTATCTGTGTCCATTTCTTCTCCTGGATGAAGAGGCGATTCCACAGAGAATTTTCTCTAAGAACCGTGAAATTTAAGCTCTTCCGAGTGAAAACAGACCTGCTTTTTCCTCCTTAAAAGAATGTCATTCATACTTTGAAGCTTTTCTTGACAGCTTCTGTCTGGCACTCCACACAGCAGCTGGATGGACGGCCTCCGTGTTACTTGCCTCCTTCAGTACACCCATTTCCCCATCATCCAAGACAAGCAATTACTTCTGAGACAAGGTTCATATTAAGTACTCCAGGCTAGACTTCAATTCAAGAACCCCTCACCTTTCTTGGCATCACTGATGCTTCGCTTTTGCTCTCTCTATTCCTCCCTCCTTCCTTCCCTCCTTCCCTCCCTCCCCTGTTTCTCTCTTTCTTCTCCCTCTTCCCATGCCCTCTGACTTAATCCCACTTCTTTCTTCCACATTCGTGGTAGATGCTCTATCACTAAGCCACGCCCCCTAGCCTGTCACTGGAGTATTCTGGGAAAGTGCTCTACTATTGAGCCACACCCCCAGTTCCATATTAGGATATTCTGGGCATGTTCTTTACAGCTGAACCAGGGGTTCAGTCCTCCTTTTGCTTTTGAGGCAGAGTCTCATTAAATTGCCCTGACTGGACTTGAATTTGTAATCTTCATGCCTCAGTCTTTAGAGGAGCCTAAATCACAGGCTCCTGTCACCAGACCAGAGCCTCAATTAACATTTCCTGAACAACTGTCTTGAAAAATGTATAAAATATCCAATGCATTGAGAAAAATCTCTGTGTATAGAGAAAAACAAACAGCAAATGGAAGTGCCTGATGAAATGGGTCACAGTGACATAAGAACATTGAAGATGGCTTCTGGCTGTTGATAATGTCATCGGAGTGTTAGCGATGACGATGTTAGGAAGCTCAAAGGGGAACTGAGCAACATCCAATGGCATTGTTAAAGCCTACAGAATGCAGGGGTGTATGGGATGGACACTGAAGGAGAAAATGGTAGGAGCTAACCACACAGAGCATAAGGAAACAGAAGACAGGAGGGAGGAGACGAATTTTTTTTTTTTTCAGTGCAGGGTGAGTGGAGAAGAAATTCTCATACGTATCTAGAGATCTGTGCCTGTCAGTCACATTCCAGAAATGCCACCAACCATGTTAAACATGAGAAAGTAAGCGCTTGGATCTGAATTAAAAATTGGAAAGCAAGGGGCCAACATGATGGCTCAGTGGGTAAGGCGCTTTCTGTGAAGCCTAAAGACCTGGGTTCAATCCCTGGGACCCATGTGGTGGGAATAGAGAACTGAGTCCTTCCAACCCCTAACCTTCTAACTAAATTGTCCTCTAACCTCCACACAAGTGGCCTGGCACCACTCACCCGAGCACACACACACAAAATAAGAAACAAAATATCCTTTTAAAAGAAACAAGTGAAACTAGGAGCTGTAGAGAGAGCTCAGATAGTAAAATGCTGGTTTGTGTGAACATGAGGAGTCGATTGTACCCCCATCGTCCATGTAAAAGCTGTGCATGTCTGTGGCTTCAGCAGTGGGGACTGGCAGGGACGCGGAACTTCCTGCCTGGCAGAACTAGTGGGTTTATGATTTAGGGTGAGACCCTGACTCAAAAAATGAAAAAGTAAAAAGGTTGCAAGGAAAATATCCAATCTTGATGTCTGGGCTTCACATGAATGTTCATAGGAGCACACACACATACATAAATGCACATATGCACACATACGCATGAGCATACACATACACACACACACATATATACAGATACACATACACACCTTAAAATACAAAACTAAATTGGCTATTTCTTTTTTTGGAATCCAAACTTAGAATATCTGTGACCCTACTCTGCTTCCCAGATAGAACCAGACAAGTGTTAGCAACCTCTTCTAGCTTCACCATGGTCCTCTGTTCTTAGCTGTGTCACAAATGCAGACTGTGTTAAAGTCACCTTTTAGCCATTGGGACACAGGTACAGTATAAAGGAACATGGTCCGGCTCTGTTTTTGAGGAAGTAAACCACAAACATGGTCCTTGGTGGCTCCCTGGGCTCTGCTTCTATAGTATAACCCATGCCTGAGCTTTGCCATCTCCTGCTATTGGAATCAGGCTAGGGGTATAGCGTGCAGGCAAACAACCGTGTCCTTTCTGCTTGCTCCATCGGTTCTTGAACAAGGCCTGTGGTTAGGGACGGTGACCTCGTGCCTTAGTAACTAGGTCAGAAGCATGGCACGTGTAAAGTGGCAGAGCTTGTCATTTTGAAACAAGGATAGAAAAATCAGACACTGGTTAAGCTATGGTCTCAACTATGTGTGTGTGTGTGTGTGTGTGTGTGGGGTGTGTGTCTCCATGTGCCCACATGTAATTCATATGAAACCCAGAGGATGACCTTGGGTTGTTGCTAAGGAGCTACCTGCTTTTATTTTTAAGTGTAGGAGTTTTTAGGCTATATAAATGTTTAATTTACATATTTTTTAAGTATAGGATTTCTTATTGCCTTGGAGCTTACTAATTTGGCTAGGATGACTGGCAGAAACAGAGTCCCGGGATCCTTCTGACTCTGTTTCCCCAGCCTTGGGATTACATGTGCAGGTCACCATCCCTGTCTTTTTACAGGACCCTTGGAGGTAGAATTCAAGTCCCTATGCCTAGTTTACAAGCACTTACCTACGGAACCATCTGCCCAGCCCTGGCTTCTCTCTCTCCTTCTTAACAAACAGGTCACAGCCAAAGCAGGTGACATAGCTCCTGAGATCCAAAGCTGAGCCCGAGGCTAAGCCGTGTAATGTTGTATTTATTGGATTCTATTACACATCCCGGTCTCATCCTTTTAAGTTTTATTTGTTGCCTGTGAAATTTTAATCAGCCAAAGAAAAACAAACACATTATAGAAAAAAAAATTACCAAGATAATGGAGGCCATAAAACCAACAGCTCCATATTAAAAGTACTTAGGAAAAGGCAGGCAGTGATCACAGCTAGGGGGTCAACACACAGAAAGTTCTGGAAGAAATGCATCAACTCCAACGGGCGGGGCATTGTGAGGGCCTCAGGGTAGCCATGGTCTAGACCAAGGACCTTTTAGTCCAAGTTCTCCACATTGTGCATCGTTGCAGTGGTAAACAGTTGGGAGTTTTAATTTGGAAGATTAGTAGGTTGGGTAATATTCAGTGTCATGTGGATAAGATCTAGAATCCAGAAGAGGTAAACCCTTGGTCATCTCCATAAACTGTGCTAGGGAGACGCACCTTAACTTTGGGTGAACCCTGACCTACAGGCTGCATCATGTGACTGCGTCAAATGGAGAAAGCAAGCTGAGTGCCTGCATTGCATCTCTTGTTGCTTCCTTCAGTGTGACTGGTTACCTCATACTCTCTACCTCATACTCTGTTGCTCTCACTTCCCCCCACTGAAATGGACTGTACTCCCAAACTGTGAGCCAAGATAAACCTTTCCTCATTTAAGCTGTTTTAGTCAAGTATTTTGTGGTAGCAATGAGGAACGTAGCGCAGCCAACATCCCTAACCCAATATCTTAATATATAAGAAATGATGTTGAAATAAAAAATTCAGGTGTGGTGGCACACACCTTTAACCCCAGCACTCAGGAGGCAAAGGCAGAACTCTCAGAGTGTGAATCCCAGCCTGGTCTACAGAGTGAGTTCCAAGAAGGCCAGGACTACACAGAGAAACCCTGCCTCAAAAAACAAAAACAACAACAACAACAAAAAAACAAAAAACAAAACAAAACAAAACCCCAACCAACTCAAAGGAATATAGTCAGTAAAGAAGAAATTTACAGCTGATAAAATAGACTCAGTACCTCAGGTGGCAAAATAAGTATCATGAGCTTTCCTGTCACAGGAAAAAAGAAAAAGATCTGAGAAGAGATGACAGGTATGAAGAACTCAGGACAGAGATGCATGGAAGGTTGACCTCTCTAAGCAGCTTGAAGAAGTGCAATAGAAACAATACTCTAAAATGTTCTTCAATTTAAAAAGATCTCAGGCTCTGGCAAGGTGGCTCAGAGGTTAGGAGTGAGTACTGTGCTGCTCCCCATATCAGGCAGCTCAGGACTAGCTGTACCTTCAGCTCCAAGGAACTGGATGCCCTCTTCTGGCACCTGTGGGTATCTGCACATGTGTGGACACACACACACACACACACACACACACACACACACACACACACAATTTAAAAAAATGTCCTAAAAATCTGCCTGTCTAGTTTTTATTGTTAATTGAGTAATATATCTTAAGAGATGTTTATCTTAGATATACTTTGAGACTTAAAGTCTTTCTCTTCACCCATAAAATTAATTAATTAATTATCTTTACATTCCCATCACAGCCCCCTCTCCGCCCAGTCTCCCTTGTACACAACCCCTTTCTGATGTCTCCTCTCCTCTCAGTTTCCCTTACACAGCCCCTCCTCCATGCTCCCTCTCCTCTTCACCTCTGAAAAGGGGAAGTCCCCCTGGGTACTGGCCCACCCTAGCACCTCAGAGACTTGAGGTCTTTCTAATGCAATAAGAAAAAAAAAGAGTCCCCAAATATATAGATAAAAACTTGGGCTGAATTGTTCTGCCCTTGTGGCATATAGTGGTCCAGCTACCAATTTCAGTAGATGATTTGAAAATAGGGTGGGCTTTACCCTCCTGAAGCAAGGACACAGCTCATGACAGCGCATGTGTAGTTTTGAGATTCCTTCATCTGATGAAGAATAGCCTCCCTCCAGACTTCAGATCTCTAGCAGCAGGGAGTCTGAGCATATTATGTATGCAGTCCCTATGATGTGAAAGTCCTAATTAAAGTACTTCAGCTCTGACTCTGACTGGAAGAAAAGGTAGTTTCATTGGTGATGGGGTGTTGGTCCCGTTGGTAAAGTACTTGCCTTACTGCACTGGGACCGGAGTTTGGATCTTTAGCACTCAGTAAGGTCCAGGCACAGTGGTAGCAGTTTCTAATCCCAGCACTGGGAAAGCAGAGACAGGAGGTTCCTGGGAGCTCACTGGCCAGCCAGTCTAGCCTAATTGGTGAGTCCTAGCTTCAGTGAGAGACTCAGTCCTTCCAAAATAAGGTGAAGGGTAGGCAGATGTCTCCTATACCACCTGATAACATGGTTCAATACTGAACCTAGTGTAGAAGGCACACACACACACACACACACACACACACACACACACACAACACACACACACACCAGATTCACTATAGGGTAAGAAAACCCTGCTTGGACTTATCCCTGGCACGTTCACATTTCAGGAGCCCATAGAGAGATGCCACTGGGATTTCAGAAGGAGTTTGACACCTGGCAAGGTGATGATTCATCTACGAAGACAACAGACTATGAATCAGCCATGCACATGGCCAGAAAGCATGGCCTCCACTACGCCAGCCTATGCAAACTATTTAAAGTGCACAGTGGCCCTGTGGGAGATTAGAATCAACATAGATTTCATGATTAGTAGGAAGCCTGTCCTGAGGATGCATGCCTGCTATCCCAGCTACCAGAGGAAACTGAGGCAGGAAGATTGAAAAATCAAGGCCAGCCTGATCAACACAGGGAGACACAATCTCAGAATCAAAAGTAAAAAGCGGGCTGGGGGTGTAACCAGTGGTTGAGCAGTTAATTGCCTAGCATCTGCCAGGCTCTGGGCTCAGGGTGTGTGTGTGTGTGTGTGTGTGTGTGTGTGTGTGCGCTCGGCGCGGCGCGCGCGGTGTAACATGCTGTAAGAGGTTAGAACCATTCCAGTATACAATTTAATCCCTGGGCCCCACATGATGAAAAGAGAGAACCAACTCGTGCAGATTGTTCTCTGAACTCCAAGAGCACTGTGGTGTGTGTGTGTGTATGTTAGTGTGTGTGTGCATGTGCACGTGTGTGCACATGTGTGTTTGTATGTGTGTGTTACATACAGAACCGCATGCACACACCAATTTTAAAAAGGTCCAAAATAATATCCTCAGTGCACTTATCATATTAGTAAGGACATTTGCAAGGAAACAAAACGAAAAGCTCCAGAAATCCTTTCGAACGATTTAATTGACAAACAAGAGGCAGTTTTTAAGGCTATGTGGGGGTACTGTGAAGTCTTAAGAGAGAAATAAAGACTACAACAATCTTCACAACTAGGGAAACAATTTTTACTTGAAAACAGAAAGCATAGCTCCTCTCCTTCCCCCTATCTGGGGCTGTAAGATCCTCAGATCTATCTGCTTCTGGGACAGTTCAAGGTTTATTTAACTCATGGTTCAAGGGATCTTTTAGTTAGCCACAATCAATCACCAATCCCAAGATCAATGGTTCCCAGTCCAACTTAGTCAAATACCTATCCCTCAGTTCTGAATCATCACAAGAGACTCCTCACTCACACTTTATTTAGGGAGGCTATAGATGGCTAGATACCTCAAACAAAAGCTTCCTTGTGCCCAAAGGACAAAAATATTTGAAGGATGGTGTTGGGATTTAAACATGCAACATTCCTCATAGGTTTGTGTATCTGAAAACTGGTCTTTTGCTGTTGACACCATTTGGGAAGTTTGTGGAACCTTTAAAAGAAAATGGGCTGCTAGAAGCAGGCCTTAACCCAGCTGCACTTCCTGTCTACCCCCTGCTTCCAGACTGCAGATGGGTGCAGCTCCCGCCTGCTGGAGTTGCTGTGTCTTTGCCTCCATAATGACAATTATTATATTCTCTAGAACTGTGGTCCAAAATAAAGCCTTCCCGGTTCTGCTTGTCAGGTATTTTCTCATAGCGAGGAAAAAGTCACAAATACAGATGTGATTGATGCAGGGTAGCACAGAATTACATCTGAGCCATGAAAGAGGAGATATTAAAAGCTGTAAACAGCACTGTCTCCAGCAAGGGTGGCTGGAGGCCACAGCGTGGAACCTCACGAGAAGGGCTTTTCTGCCTCCTCAGAGTGGATTCCTTATGGCGTCCTTCTAGATGTGTCTTCTGACGCCCACAGCTGTCATCTTGCCCGCGTTCTTCAGAAACCTAGAGCCCATTCTCATAGGGACAGGACATTTGTTTCATAAAATGAAGAGACAGGACAGAGCTATTGGGTGCTTTTTTTCCCCCTGTGGCTTAGACAATTGGGTTGCTAGTAGCCTGGTTAGTGGGGTCCCAAAACAAGACATCCCAGTCACAGTTGATTCTAACAAAACAAACAAACAAACAATAACAACAACAAAAGCTATGTGCTGCCTGGAGCGCAGCTAGAAGAAAGGAATGGTTTCTGAGCATCCATTCCTTGCGCAAGGATGCCTGCAAGCTGTCTGCTGCAGACCCTCGGATAACGTGCTGATAACTTTGTAGAGATAAAAGGAAATAGTAATAGAACCAATTGGAGCTTTCCTAACCTTGATCCCACTACTTTGAAACGTCCATAAACTCCCAAGGAGCTTAGAGTCAATTTCAAAACCTCAGCATTGCCAAGTTTGGAGTTATGCACTCACCTCATAATAACATTCAGATCAACTCGATTATATTAGCTATGACAGTGCTCTTTAAGCTGCATTGGACTTTCTGTACTGTATAATGCTGTTTGGCTAATCACCAAAGGAAAAATCCTGGATCTCTAGAACTCTAGGGCAGAGCGGAGTTACTTAATTTTTCCCCTTAGATAAGTGTTTGTTAACAAAAGTAGAAGGCAGGTGTAGTGGCACATGCCCAGAGTCCTGACATGGGCTGATGCAGGAGGACTGCCAAACTGGAGGCCAGCTTGAGCTATGTTGTAAGACCCTGTCTCAGATCCACCATAAGTAAATGATAAATACATAAAAGCAGAGGTATGAGAATGCATACCAGACATCTCCAAAGGAATAAATGGGATAGCCGGGCGGTGGTGGCGCCCGCCTTTAATCCCAGCACTTGGGAGGCAGAGGCAGGCGGATTTCTGAGTTCAAGGCCAGCCTGGTCTACAGAGTGAGTTCCAGGATAGCCAGGACTACACAGAGAAACCCTGTCTTGAAAAACCAAAATAAATAAATAAATAAATAAATAAATAAATAAATAAATAAATAAATAAATGGGATAAGACCCGATTGGGGAATGAGGAGATTTTTCAGAGGTTAAAATGATCACTTGCTTACACAAGCATGACTACAAGAGTTCAGATCCCTGAAGCCAGACACATGTTGAGCAGGCATGGTGCCCTGCCTATAATCCTAGCATTCAGAAGGCAGATACAAAGACATCTCAAGGATACATCACACACTAGCCGAATAGACAAGCTCCACTTTCAGCAAAAGGCCCTGCTTTAGCATATAAGGTGGACAGTCCCCAGTGTTAAGCTCTGGTTCCACATCATGAATGTAGACAAACATGGGTACTTATACATACACCTGTACTCAAACATGTGAGCACCATAGGTACATACATGCATGCCATACACATACATATATATACAAGAAACTCTACCCATAACTGATAGTAACAGATTACACTAAGAACACTGACTACAGCAAAAACAGGGTCCTCTGATCATTTAATTGCTGAAGAAAATTAGATCTTGGGTCATCAGTTATTTTTATAGTGAAATATGATTGCTATCTGTGGTGGTTTGAATATGCTTGGCCCAGAAAGTGGCTCTATTTGGAGGCGAGGCCTTGTTGGAGTGGGTGTGTCCTTGTTAGAGTAGGTGTGTCATTGTGGGTATGGGCTTTAAGACCATCATCCTAGTTGCCTGGAAGCCAATCTCCTCCTAGTGGTCTTCAGATGAACATGTAGAAATCTCAGCTCCTCCTGCACCATGCCTGCCTGGATGCTGCCCTGCTCCCACCTTGATGACAATGGACTGAAATATGAATCTGTAAGCCAGCTCCAATTAAATGTTGTTCTTTATAAGAGTTGTCTTGGTCATGGTGTCTGTTCACAGCAGTAAAACCCTAACTAAGACACAATCTTATACATTTTCTCCTTTTCAAAAGACTCCAGCACCAAGGAGGCTGGGGAAGTGGCTAAGTGGGTAAGACTACTTCCTGTGAAATTATGAGAACCTAAGTTTGAATCCCCAGCATCCAAATTAAAGCTGGGAAGTTACACATGTCTGTAACCCCAGTATTGAGTGACTGTGGTGGTCGTAACAAGAATGACTACTGTAGGCACATATATTTGAGTACTTGGTCCCCAGTTGGAGAAACTGCTTTGGAAGGATTAGAAGGTGTGGCCTTGGAGGAGGAGGTGTGTCACTGAAGGTAGGCTCCCCTCCTCTCTTTTTCTCTCTGCTTTGTAGCTGTGTCTCAATCTGTGAGCTCTCAGCAGCTGACCCAGCACCATGCTTGCCTGTCTGCTGCCATGCTCCCTGCCATGATGTTCATAGACTCACCCTTTGAAACTGTAAATCCCCGAATAAACTCCTTCTTCTTCTGTAACTTGACGTGGTCACAGTATTTTGTCATAGAAATAGAAAAGTAATCAAGATAACTAACTAGAGATAAAGAAATCCCAATAGTGCAGAGTTAAATGGTTCAAAGCAAAGACTTCTGAGCCCAAATTCCTGATTACTTATTTATGCATTTATCTTTAATTCTCAATACTGAGCACATAGGAGGCAAACTTTTCTATATTGAAAAATACTTCCATTTTTACAGTCTTTCAAAGGAGTACTCTCCTAATGCAGACATCTGAGAGAATGCTGGGCAAGGTTATGAAGACCTGAGTTAAACCCCTAGAACTCACATTAAAAAAAGTCTGAGTGCATAGCAAGCACTTTATCCACTAAGCCATTTCCCAGTTCCAAATATTAGATTAAAAAATTATGTATATTTGTGTGTATGTGCAACTGAGTGTATTGTCTTTGGAGGCCAGAAGAGGGCACTAAATCATCTAGAGCTGGAGTTACATGTAGTTGTGAACCACCCAACGAGGATGGTGGGAACTGAATTTGTGTTTTCTGCAAGAGCTCTGAACAGCTGAGCCATCTCTTCAGGCCACCCCCAACATAACAGATTTTTGACCATACATTCTTTATGTAGCTTCCTGTCTTTACCACCATTGAAATCAATGTTGCATTGCTCAGAGTTGAGAATTCAATGCAGGAATGACATGAAACATTGTTAGAATAAGAATTTAGTCTGTGAGCCAAGGGAATTTAGATGGTGGATCTGGAAATGTTGAATGGGCTGCTATAGTCCCTATTTCTGGTTGCTAGTTTTGCCTTGGGCATTTCACAGTTGTTATCTGTCTACAGTCTTCAAAGGAGGTTTGCTCTACTCAGTCCTTCATTTCTGTCTTCAGCCAACTGTCTCCCGAGTTCCTTTGTCCTCTCCTCCTCCTCTTGGCCCAGTTACCCATGCACGCTTAATCAGGCCAGAGGCTGAAGCAGAGAGAGGCCAGGCAAAGGCCCCAGGCAAGGGATATGCAATTCTTCATTAATGTTAATGAAAAATAAATTGTTTAATTCACTCCTTCTATTAGAGAAAGGTCCAAGGACCAAAAGATCCTTCTCTGAGATGTTTGATAAAAACACAAAACAATAATTAGAACTGGAAAGGGGTGGAATAAGTAATAGCTATTTTCCTGGTGATTCAGTGCCATTGAGGAGAATGCCATATTCACAGGAACACTGCATCCTGTGTTCACATTAGCAAGGAATCAAGCCAAGGAGCTGCAGAGTCTTGGCATGTAAGAAAACAGACTGAAATCATAGCAGAATTTTACAGGCTTAAACTGAGCAAGCTTACTTGAATTCAGAAAAGAAGTGCTTCTTAGATTGGACACCATTTTTCATTTGTTCCTTTATGTTCCAGTTTAAATATGAAATACCCCCAGGCACTCATGTATAAAAACTCAGAACCTCAGATGGTAGAGCTATTTTTGGAGGTGACAGGAACTTTAGGAGGTGGGGCTAAGCTGAAGGAAGTAGATATTTGGGGGAGGGGGCAGGTCTTATCACCAGTCCCTTTCTGCCTTGCTCTTTTAATATGCTTTCCACCATAGGTGAAGAATCCCCTCCACCTTATGGTCCTGCACCATAATGTTTACCTAAACATGAAAGTCATGAGATCATAAACTAAGCCCTTCAAAATCATGAGCTAATATGACTCTATAGCCTGTATGTTGTTTCTGAGAGGTATCAGTAAGGATAATAGTATCCATATATATGAAGCCTTGATTGATCTCTATCCTGTACTTGCATCCCTTGCAGCTATCTTTGACCCTTTTCCTGTACTTGCATCCCTTGCAGCTACCTTTGACCCTTTTCCTGTACTTGCATCCCTTGCAGCTATCTTTGACCCTTTTCCTGTACTTGCATCCCTTGAAGCTATTTTTAGAAACAAATATTACGTGTTTCCATCTGATCTTCCTATGAACTGTGATTTCTCCTAACCTCTGGTTGACCTCATGGCTATATGAAATCAAGACTCTGATCATTGACTTCATCTAGAGAGGCTCCAAATTCCTGAGATCTCCTGGGTCCTCCTCTCATTACCAAACTTGATTATATATCAGTGAATGGTGTTTGATGTTTAATAGTGATTGTCAACATGACAAGCATCACCATGGAAATGCACCTCAGAGACTGTTGGTGAGGGATTATCTGAACTAGGTTGACTGAAAAGATGACCCACTGGTTTTAACGTCAACTTGCCACAAATGAATCATTTGATTAAAGAGCCTTACCTGAAGAACTATCCTGACTGTTTTGATTGATGTGGGGAGATCCTCCCCAATTTCGGGTGATACCATCCATCCAAATGCATCTCTGGTAGCTTCTCAGAGATAAGAGGGCTTATCAGGAGGAAGGTTAGTTAGCCTTTTGGATCTGTCCTGATGCTGCTATTGCTGATTCCTTTGCTAAAGACAGAATCAGAATTTCAAAGCTTTTACAGTAGACTAGTGGACCTGAGTCTACTATTCCATTCTTCTAAAGAACACTGAGTAAAACACCACCATCAATATGGGCAGCACCATCTGATGTGCTGGGGTCCTGGACTGAATACAAAGGAGGAAGTGAGCTGAGCATCTGCAAGCATTCATTTCTGCTTCTTGACTGCAGCAGCAATGTGAGCAGTTGCCTCAAGCTTCTGTCACCATGCCTTCCCCCACCATGATTGACTGTATCCCCTGAGACTGTGAGCCACAATAAACCTTCTTCCCCTTTAAAGGCATTTTTATGTATGTATGTATGTATGTACGTACGTATTTCAAGAAAAAGTTTCACTGTATATCTGACTGGATTGGAACTCACTTTGTAAATCAGGCTGGCCTTGAACTCACACTTCTGCTTCTCAAGTGCTGAGATTTAAGACATGATATATATATTCTTAAATTGTTTCTTGTCAGGTATTCTGTTGCAGCAATAAGGAAAACAACTATGGCAAATGTTAGACTAGAACCATTCATTTTTCAAAATTACCTTTTCTGGCAATCTAGTTTTATATCCACATTAATGTTGTTGGATGAAAAGAGGAGGGAATGGCCACCCTGAATCCTAATTGAGCCCATAATAGTGATGCACCAGACACTATGACATGACATACAAAACCTGGCACCATGATGGTAGTCAAGAATGGGTCAGCTGGCCAGCATCATCTTATAAAACCTTTAAGAACATGCAGACAGTCCAGACACTGTCAAATTCGAAAGGTAGGCAGCAGGAGTGTCTGAACAATCTCCCAGGAGCCTCTATGGAGAGAAATCATGACTGACACTAAGAAGATGCTCCTCTGGTGAGAGATAAAGATTATCAAGCACAGATGGCCCCATGGAAAAGCATCCTGACACTGAAGTAAATGCTCTTGTTCAAGGTTGCCCACCCATCCCATGTGCATTGCCAAAGGGCAATGTCTGAGTTGGATACAGACAGCTGTACAGGGGGAAGCAAAACAGCACCTCTATTACCTTGTGTATGAAGACATGTGTCTGTCCTTGAACACAGGACACCACTTTTCCATGAGTAACACAATACATGTATACATATCTGTAAAGTACAATTGTGAGAGTTTCATCAATATGACACAACCTAGAATCACTTAGGGACAGAATGTCAGTGAGGGGTTGTCTAGAGCAGGTTGGGTTGTGAGCGGGTCTGTGGGAGATTATTTTGACTGGGTCAATGGATACAGGAAGACCCAGTTAGGAAGTAGGTGGCACCATGGGTTGCTTTGGGGACCTGGACTGTATAAGAATAGAGAAAGATAACTGAGCATTAAGCATGAAATCATTCGTATTTTCTTTGCTCTTGACTGTGATTGCTGTGACCAGCTGTCTCGAGTTCCTGCCACTGTTATTTCTTCTCAGTAATGACCATAACCTGGAATTCTGAGATAAAATAAATTCCTCACTGCCTCCAAACGCTTGTTGACAGTGTTTTTATCCCAGCTACAGAAACAAAATTACAACATGTTTCTAATTTGGTAGACACCACGGTAAACACACAAAATAAAAAAATATATATAGAGAGATCACTTCCTTGGCTTCCAGAAATCTATTGTTTTGATCATGAGTTGATTACTGCCTTTCATTTAATTTTCTTTATCCCTATAAAATCTATTTGGGGATATACTTCTCCAGCATAGGAGAAAAGCCCAATAAAAGTCTCATCTCAGAAAAAAAATCCCATAGGATATCAAATCCATGTTCAAGGAGGCTGGTCAGATTTCCTTCTTCCCATATGTTAACCTAGTCACTGACACCATCAAGGGAAGACTATCTAGAAGCTTCTAAGGCTCATGGTATACTTAGCACAAAGCTAGAGTAATGGCATAGTCAGTAAGCACTTTCCAAACAAGCATGAGAGTTTGCTCCCCAGATCCCACAGTAAAACTTGGGTATATGACATGTGTCTGTAGTCCCAGTACTAGAGAAATGCAGGATGCCTGTGCCATGTTAGCAAATCAGTTTAGCTAGTCAAGTGAGCTAGTTCTAGGTTCAGAGATAGACTGTGTCTCAAAAACTTAAGGTGAGAAGTCATTGAGGAAGACACCCAATATTAACCTTTGGCCTCTCTACGTATGCATGCACATGTATACACACATCCACATGCATGCATGTACACACATGCAGGCACATGTGCAAACACACATGTAAGCATGCATACACACACATCACACACTCAGACATGCACACATGCATGTACACAGACAGTCCTAGACAGACAGATTCAGGGGTGTTGTATTCAGGAATATGAGGCTGTGGTGAAATTCTATGAACAAAACCCACTTAAGGAAGAAAGGGTTCATTTTCGCATTGGGGTCAGTAGGGACAGAACCCGCAATGGTGGAGAAGGCATGGTACCAGGAGCAGGAATAGAGAGATCATATTCTATGCACACACAGGCAGCACAGAGAAGGAACAGGAAACAAGGTAAGGTTATAAACCCTCAAAGTCCACCTCCAGTGGTATACCTTATCCAGCAAGGCTGTACTTCATCATTTTCCCAAACAATGTCTTCAGAATGTTAGCCTGTTCCCCAAAGTCACCAGTCACCAAGGAAAGATTTTTTTTTAGAAGTGTTCAAATATGTGAACTGATCGTATGGGGGCATTTCTCATTCAAACCACTGTTGCCTACAAGTCACTGGCTCATACGATGAGCCTGACCCCTTAGTGAAGTCATATCATATCCAATATGTGTCTTTCTGCTGTGTCTCTGCCTCTTAGGAGCTGGACAAGAGAACTCTGGGTCCCCTTTGCAAATTGAATCTTATGGTCCACAAAAGAGTCCTTGGATCCAAGGCTTGCTCTGCTCTGAGACTTCTAGGGTGGGGCTGAGAAAACATCAGCTCCTACAAACAGCTCTCACAGGATGGAGGATGGATTTCCAGGAGCATGAGAAGTAACAGAAATGCCAACTAAAACTTCATGGAGTCTCCGTCTCGCCCCAGTCAGAGTGGCTATCATTAAGATAACAAAGAGGAAATGCTGGCGAGGATGTGGAAATGACAACTGCTCCTGAAAGTGTACTGGACTCGGGGTGTGCCTCAGAGGTGGGGTGTCTACCTAAAATCTCCTTGTGAGGGGCCGGGGGCATGGCTCAGTTGTGCAGAACTTGCCTAGTATGTAGGAGACTGTAGCCTCCATCTTCAGGAGCAGCAAAAGATAAAGAAAGGAGGAAGGGAGAAAGGGAGAGAGACAGGGAGAGAAGGAGGATTGGAGGGAGAGAGGGAGAGAAGGGAGAGAGGGAAAGAGGGAGGGAGGGAAGGAGGGAGAGAGGCAGAGGGGGAGAGAAAGGGAAAGAGGGAAGGAGGGAAGAAGGGAGGAAGAGAGGGGATCAGAATGAGGACTTCAAAGATTACTGCCCAAAGAAATGCAAATTATTGACATTAAATGGATGCTAAGTGTTTAATAATTTGATCATTATACATTATATACATAAAACACACATGTAGGGAATTACCACCATACCCTACAAACGACTAAAATTCATATATAACAGTAAAAAATTAGGCAACTGAAAACAAAGGTCACCTTCAAGCAAGTATAGAAATATATAGATATTTATACAGAGATAGAAAACCCTGACGTCAGTCTGTGTTCTTACAATTCTTTACATCTGTCTTTGTTGGAAATGATTCATAACTAAAGATTAATTTTTAGAAAAACAAAACAGATGAAATGTCAACAGGGTCTGTCTTTGAATAGTGTAATCATTTTCTTCCTACCTCCTGGCTTTCGATATTTTCCAAAAATATATCAAATCTTTGTTACTTTGATAATTAGGAAGAAAACACAAACTCCATTTTTAAAAAGTCATATAACCAATCAACCAAGGTAAATAGGAAAGTACTCAGGAGAAAAATGGATGAGGGATGACTCTGATAAAAGGAAAATAGAAAAGGCATAAAATTTGGTCAAATCTCATTAACTGGTACTTTACTTATTCTGAATTAATTAGTGGGCAACTGGGCTGGGTCTTGTGCTGTTAGCAAAGAGAGATTGCTTGGTACCCAACGGAATTTCAGTTTTAATGATATTTAAATCCTGTGTTTTGATGATGTGCCTTTTCCTTTTAATTAGCTTTTTTGGATAAGGGTCTTACTATGTCACATGGGCCATCCTTTGACTTGTGATAATCCCCCTGCTTCAGCCTTCTGAGTACTAGAATGACAGATGTATGTCACTATACCTTGCTGAAAACATATGAAGCATCAATTATGTGTCAAACAAAAAGTGATTTTGTTCTCTTACAATACTGGGATTAAATCCAGGACTCTGTGTGTGCCATGCAAACACTAGAGCAACGCTGGTTTCTCACTGGGGACAGAAAGCAAGTGCTCTACCACTAAGACACACTCTAGCCCCTCACTGGGAGATTCTGGGTAGGGGTTTTATTATTGAGCCATGACCCCAGCAACTTATTGGAGGATTCTTGGCAGGTGTTCTACCACTGAGCCATACCCCCAGCATCTCCCTAAGGAATTCTTGGTAGTGAGTGTTCTACCACAGAGCCACGCCCCCAGCCCCTCACTGGGGGATTCTAGGCAGGGCTCTACCACTGAGCCACGCCCCAAGCCCCTCACTGGGGGATTCTAGGCAGGGGCTCTACCACTGAGCCACGCCCCCAGCCTTCACTGGGGCATTATAAATTACTATACTGCAGAGTCATGCCCCCTCCTCAGGCCTTCAACTACATGGATGTTTAAGGGAGGGGACATACTTTCTTCACATTTAGTTTCTTTTTTCCATCCAAGAGGTCTGGACCCTTGACTGACAGAGGATGCATACCTGTTGAAGGGATGCTTAGGCCAACAAGGTAAGTAACATTGCAGGGAGATTTGTGATTCACTTAAGAGAACAAACTCTTTAATAGCTGTTGGCTCATTAAGTGTCGAAGTAAATATTGTAGCTAATTAAATACAGCTTTATTTATTCGCTTTCACAAGACCCATCAGAACACCAATTACCAAATAAAATTTTAATGAATCAAACAGCTTTAAAAATATTCAATGTATTTGCCAGTGTTGACTGACCACCTTTTCCAATTAGTGTGAATTATCATAAAGCTTCTGCCAAGAGTCGGTCACTAACCTGTGATCTCAAAACACTGGCTACATCAGTCAGGTTCTCCAGTTACTCAGATCTCTCACCCACACACCTAGGTGTACTTTGAGAATAATCAGTCCACAGGTTGGGTTTATACCTGTCTTAATTTTTTAGTTGCTATGATAAAACAAACAAACAAGCAAACAAAAGCAAAACAAAAGAACCAAAACCCTGACAAAAGCAACTTAAGGCGGGGAGAATTTATATGAATCACAGGTCCAATTTTAGTTCATTGTGATGGAGAAATCTCAGCAGGAGGAAGCGCTCAGGTCAGCTGGTCACATGACAGCCAGAAGCTGAAGAGAGCAATAAATATATGTACATTTACTAGACTATAAACTGTATGAGCTAGGTGCTGGGAATTGAATTCGGATCCTTTTGAAAGAGGGAAGGTGAAACTTGAGCCAATCTGGAAAACAAAAGGGGCTGGAACCTTTAAGAAAGTCTGGTTCCTGTTCCTGGGTCCCCAGAGTCCTCAGGAGATGACAACTGTTATAAAGTGGCTCACAGGGGAATAAAAGAATATATCCAAAATAGGATTCTCGGGTTGGCAACAATCAGAAAGAAGAAGGAATCTGGAGGAGTGAGGGCTGCTGGGAACCTAGAAAAAGTCTTACCTAAAGCCCGCCTTCACGGCAGTGAGAGGTGGGGCTGAGGGTGGGTGGTAGTGGTGGGAGGGCAGTAGGAGGCTCCCACCACTGGATGGGAACTGTTTGTTTATCTGTTGAGGCTTTAATAAAGTTTATCCTTTTATTATTTTGCCCCCTGTGACTGGTATTTATTTTTCAGTTCTGTGTCAATTTATAACTCTTGCTTTCACTGTGTCAGCTGGACCCAGGATCTGTAACTGTTGTTTTCTGTCAGAGACCCTCTGCAGAGGGCCTCTGGTTTCATATCCTCTGCCTCAGATCTCCGTCACAGTCTCTCAGTGGCTCCCAACTCTTCAACTGTCACATTACTTTCCTGTCTTAGTGGGTCTTATTTCCAGAACAAACGATTCTTTGTCCATACCATTTAAATGAAAAGAAGTATGGACTCTTAAATGCTGAGCTATATCTCCAGTCCTGATTTCTCCACCCTCATACGCTCCAGGATCTCTTGCACAAGGAATGACACCACCCACAGGGGCATGTCTTTTAACTTCAACGAATGAAACTCAGGTGATTGTAGGTTTTTGTCGGGTTGAGGACACTAACCATCACAATGCCGTTGTAAATTCAGTGTCCCATCCTGAATGGTACCCTGGTCGTGGCCCAGCCACTGGAACATATCACATTTGATTACCAAAGTCTCTCCCTTAACAAAATTTCTTCTTCCCTATGTTCATTCTGCTCTTCCATCTTGTCCCCCAACATTAAATCAGGATGCAGAAGATCACTGCATACGTTTACCTGCAGATGTGCCAATGCCCCAGCTAGGATATGGATAAGTACGACGTGTGACTGTATCCCCCAAGGCCTTTTTATCAGAAATATGGTCCCAAACTATAATTCAAATATGGCTTGTGCCCTCCTAATCAAACTTCATCTAATGAAAGCTCTGTCTCCAGTGCGGCTGGTGCAAGAGGAAGGTGGGGAAACTTCAAGAGGTTGGAATACATAGACACAATGGAATTTTAATTCAGCTACAAAGAAAAAGAAAATGGTGAATCTTGCAGGAAAATGGATGGGATTGGAAAACATTACATTCAGTGAGGTGAACACAGGGTCAGAGAGACAAACGCCACAGGTTATCTCTCATATATGAATCCCAGCTTCTAACATATATATATATATATATATATATATATATATATATATATATATATATTTTTTTTTTTTTATATATATAAATATATATATATATGTGTGTGTGTGTGTGTGGTGTGGTGTGTGTGTGTGTATGTCTTTGTGGAAGGCTAGGAAATTATAAAGCGGGCAAGGAAAATAGAATAAAGAGGTTTACAGTAGGGATGTGGAGGAATGAGGAATAGAATATTTGGCATAGAAATATTTAAAGTGGCAATGAAAGGCAGGAAAATGATAGCAACAATGGGTGGGGTAGTCAACCAAAATGAAGGAGTCAGTGTGAAAATGTTAGATGGAAATTCGCAACTGTGTAAGCTAATTAAAATGACAAGGGAAGAGGAGGAAAAGTGGGGCCTGGTGGGAGGAGCTTAGGTAATTTGGCACAGCACCCTCTGGCCAGCTCTAGCTGATCCTACGGTAGGAATTAGTTCCCCAAAGTTGAATTCACGCAAGAGAGGATGGGGTCAGAGATGAGTCAATGGGTAAAAGAGCTGGCTATTCGAACCTTATCATTAAGATCCATACTATGAGGAGAAAGAACCAACTCCAGCACGTTGTCCTATGACCTCCACACACACACACACACACACCACCACAGCAGTGTTCCAACACAAATAAGTAAAATAACTAACTAACCAAGCAACTAACTAACTAGCTAATTACATTAAGGATGATAACAAGACTAAGGATGGGGAGATGTTTCAGCAGGTTAAAAAAAAAAATTTGCCCAGATCCCTGTAGCCCATGTAAAAAGCTGGATACAGTGTCAAACATCTGGAACCCTAGCACTCCAAGATGGGAAGCAGAAACAGGACAATCATGGACTACCATGCAGAAACAACAGGAGACGCTGCCCCAGTATGGTGGAAGATACAAACTGAGTCCTGAAAGTTGTCTTCTGACTCCCACATATGTGCCATGGCATGTACACTGCCCTCTCCCATCCTCCATCCCCTCCCTTCTCACATGTACAATCAACTTTTATTTTTAAAGCTTTGTGTTTAAATTTTATTTGTGTGTCTGCATGTGGTCTGATGCACATAGCCCCACAGAGGCCAGAGGAGGACATGGAAACCCTGGAGATGGAGTTTCGGGTGGTTGTGAGCTGCCCGACATGAATGGTGGGTACCAAACCTGCATCTTCTACAAGAGCAGGAAGTGCTCTTCACCACTGAGCCATGAATAAATAAATTTTAAAAAGAGAGGAGGAGGGCTTGGAGAGAGAACAGAAATTGGTGGTGGTGGTGGTGGTGATCTCTGGGACTAGCCTGAAATCTCAGATGAGAGAGGCACCCAGGAGCCTAGGGAGTCAACCTTAGCTGAAATTCCTACCACTAGGGGATATGCAGATGAAGTGACCTCCTTAGCCAGATGGGACTTCCAGTGGAGGGAGGGGGACATCAATACACCCACAAAACCTTTGACTCAAAATCTGTTCTGTCCACAAGATGCACAAGAATAAACATGGAGCAGAGATTGAGAGAATGGTCAACCAATGACTGGCCCAACTTGAGACCAACCTCATGTGAGAGAGCTAACACCTGACACTATTGATATTCTGCGATGCTTGTAGATAGGAACTTAGCATAACTGTCTCCTGAGACGCTTCATCCAGCAGATGATGGAAACGGATGAAGCCAAACATGAGGTGGAGCTCAGGGAGTCTTGTGGAAGAGTAGGGAATAGAAGTGAGCAAACCAGAGGGGTCAAGGACACTATAAGATGACCTACAGAGGCAACTAACATGGGCCCATGGAGGCTCACAGAGACTGAAGCACCAACCAAAGAACATGGAGGGGTTGGTCCTAGGCCCCCTACACATTTGTAGCAGATGTGCAGCTTGGTCTTCATTTGGGTCCCCTAACAATGGAGCAGGGACTGTCTCTGACTCTGGATTTCATTCCCCTAGTTGAACAGCTTGGTCATGCTCAGTGATCTCCCAGGGTGGGGTGGTACCCAAGGGGGGGTTTCCCATTCTCTCAGGAAAAAGTAAGTGGGTAATGAGGGGAGGAGTTTGTGAGAATGAAACGGGTAGGAGAGGAAGGAGGTGGGGAGCTGCAACCAGGATGTAAAATGAGTTTAAAAAAAAAAAAAAAGAGCAGTGCTAATTCCTCTTTGCCCCTGGCTTCTTCTCTTGAACTATGGTCTCTCCATCTTGTATAAGCTCCCACCATGATGCCACCAACCATATTCTGATGTAAGGGGACGCCTAGTTTTGAAGCTTGACCCACCAAAAGAGTGAGCAAAGTACACCTTTTTTTCTTTATAAGATACAAAACATCAAGTATTATGTTACAGAGAGGAGAATAGACTCCACAGACCTCCACATAGCACCCCATTGGGGACCACATTGAATTCTTAAGCCTTCATCATGTAAACTCTTATAGTTCAGAATGTACACAAACCACAGCAAAGACCAAGCTTCCAAAATAGCTCTTTGTCTTCCCTTCTTTGTACCCTGCGAGAACCAGTCTTCCTTGTGAGATGGAACACAGCCTCGCTCCTCTCTCTGGAACTCCGTTTTCTTCCTGATTTCGTCAGTTCTCTCCTTTACTGGATCTCCCCCATCTGCATACAAATGAGCTGTCATTTTTTTCTTCCATTTCAAGAACGAAAATAGAAATTTAAACTCATCTTCACCCTATGTCCCTTCCAGCTCCCATCCTGCCTTTTGTCTCACCTTAAGAGCTAAATTCATCCCAAGAATACATAGTGCTTATTGTCTGCAAAGCCTCTTCCCCAAGAACATGTAGTTCTTCATGACATCCAGCACTCTTAGTCAAGGTCACTAATGAACTCCATGGCAACATGTGACAGTTCATTCGTTTTTAAACTTGTCCGTAGGTAGCAATCCATTTCAACTGTCACAGTGGATGCTGAAGATCAGAAGGGACAGTATTGATAAGTGTGTCAGGGTGTGCATTTACACTTCCTGAAGTTCAGAAAGCTGACATGACAATCTGACCTTGAGGAGTTTCGGCACCTGGAACTGCTTTCTTCCACAGGACATCACACTCCATGGCCTTCTGCTACTCTCTTTTTAAATATGGACTGATTCATGAATTTGTGTGTCATACTTGCATAAGGGCCATGCTACCCTTTTGTTTCATTCCAACTTTAGCATACATGCTGCCGTTATGGTATACACTACTCTATCTCTTTTGCTGGTGTCTCTGTCTGGCAGGTGTATGGGATGCATCTCTTTCCAATCTCTCACTTGCCCATGATAGATGTTCAGGAATGCATTGCAGGTGCATCGTTGGCTGGACACTTTTCTCTAAACTCCAGACTTGTCTCATTGTCTCCTCAACTCCCACTTAGACGTCTGTGATGGCCAAAATTGATTATACACTTGACAGGATCTAGAGTCACCAAAGAAACACACCTTTGGCATGTTTATAAGAGATTGGAGTTAACTGAGATGGAAAATCCACCCTGAATTTGGGCAGCATCATCCCCTAGGCAACCATCTTGGACTGAACCAAAGGAAGAAATGAGCTGAGATTCAACATCCATCTCTCGCTGCTTCCTGGCTATGGATGCAATGTGACCAGCTGCCTCACGCTCCTGCACCATGTCTTTCCTACCACTATGACTGCTACCCTCAAACTGTGAGTGCAAATAAACCTTTCCTTCCTTAAGTTGTTTTGGTCACAGCAATTAAAAATAAAAAAAGAATGGATGAAATACTATAACAGGCATTCTATTCCGACCTTAGCATGCTCTATGTTATGGTTTGAATGGGAAATGCTCCCTCAGAGGCTCGTGTATTTGAACATTTGGTCCCAGGAGTGTTGATTTAGGGATTGCACAAACTTTAGCTTGAGGAAGTAGCACTGGAAGCTGGGAGAAGTCTTGAGATTTATAGCCCAGCTCAGCTTCTGGCCTTCTGCTTCCTGATCCAAAATGGATGTGAACATGCTTCCCATCACACCACCATGGGGACTGTATCCCTTAAACCATGAGCCAAGACAACTCCTGTTTAAGTGGCTTCATGTCAAGTATGGGCAAGCAATAAAAGGATAGATTCTGCATTGAACTTCCGAGTTTTTCTTACAAATCCAGGCATCTCAGTGAATGTCAAGTCCATCTCCCCAGCTGCTCAGATGCAAATTTTAAATTTGAGTTTAGTTTGAGCCATGTCTCTCCTCTGTTACACATTCTTACTCTTTCAAAGTATATCCAACATCTGCCATTTCTCCCCACCTCATCGCTATCCTGTGTGCTGGATCAACTTTCCCAGAATTGAAACATTCTTTCCTGGAGGGAGGAGGGAGGCCCATGACAATCAGGATGTGAACAAATGCTCCAAGTCTGGGGAAGCTGGAACATTATAGATGGTCCCTGAGGGCCATCCAAAGATTATAGATGACCGCTGGGAACCATCTCAAGGCTATAAGAGAGATGGAGACTCTGACCAGTCAAGCTACTGCAGGCTATAAGAGAGCTCCAGGGATGCAGTTTTAATGAGTCATGACCCATGTTGAGGTGGGCTTTTCAGTGATGCAGTTGCCTTTAAGTCATCTCTGCTCCCATGAACAATTCCCCACCCACGATCACATCATTACCCAATAAACTCATTGGCTCAGCAAGCTAGATGGCTGTGTAAATGCAACTTTGGTCCGTTGTGGATTAAGTAGATGTTTATGTGTCATATCTCCTCACATGCTACATTGAACTTCTAGTTTTTCTTGGGCACTATGCTGGTTCAAGTCACCATCAACTCCTGTTTCAACCATTGTCAATGATGTCCTAATAGGTCTCCTGTTTTCACTCTGGTTCTGTTTTAATCTACATACCACCTGACAGCTAGAGTGATCCCGTTAGTCTGTGTCTGACTATGACATTCTCCTGAGGACTCTCTGGCGGATTTCCCTCTCTATCCAAACAAGAGAAAAAGTCCTTCCTCTGAAAGGCATTTCGTCCCCTCTAATTCATCAACTTTCCCAGTTGGTTAATGCTAATCAATTTGCACTGAGTTTTTAGCTAGATGTAGCTTGTGGTCACTGTGTGTTCTCATTAACTCTATCTAGTATTTTTCCACACTCTAGCGTAGTGGTTCGCAACCTGTAGATCATGACTCCCTTGGTGGTTAAACAACCCTTTCACAGGAGTTACATATCAGATGCCCTGCATATCAGATATTTATGTTATAATTCATAATAGTGCAAAGTTATAGTTATGATGTAGCAGTGAAAATAATTTTATGGTTGGGGGTCACCAGGACATGAAGAACTGTATTAAAGATCTTAGCATTAGGAAGGCTGAGAACCACCTCCCTAGTTGATTCAGAATTTGGCTATTTCTGAAAATAATATTGATGGCTGACTTATCCTCTTCCTTAGAACATGAAAGTCCATGAGACAAGACTTCTTGTGCTGTGACAATACACATTGGGTGCTCACTAAATATTTGCTGAATGGATCCTCTTTACCCATAGTGTAGCATTTTAAGAGGCAAAGTTTGCTTCTATTTTAAGTTTGTCGTTACAATTATTTAATTTGTGTGTACATGAATGTATGCGCACATGTAGGGGGACTCCATGTGGCACAGTGCATATGTTATGTAGAGACCAGAGATGGAAGATACTTTTCTTCTTCAATCATGTGGTCCCAAAAATCAAACTCAGGTCATCAGACTTGATGGCAGGTGCTTTATCCATTGAGCCATCTTGTGGGCCCCACATTTTCCTATTTTAAATAATTTCAGAACTTGTTCTCAGCTCTCTCTCTATTCTTGCCTTAATTTATTACAGAGTATACCATTTCCCTGAAACATGAAATGTCACTTTTCTATATTAGATTATGTCACAAAATTTGTGTCATTAGAGACAGTTAATGTCATCTTTTCATTAAGTGTACCAGATTGCTAAGTTTTTAGAGTCTGTCTACCAAAAGACTGCTCATCATGAACTTTTGATTGCTGACATCTCCAGTTTCCCTGATTTTTTTTAAATAAAAATAACTGGAAGTATTTGGGGGGCATTGCTAATCTCCCATAGAGATGGACAAAGTTTGTAACAACCTTTACTGTGGCCATATCCGGTATCATCAGAGGCTGCTTGCCTTGAAATTGCATTCAGTTGCTGTGATTAGATACTTTGACCAGAAGCAACTTGAGGAGTAAAGGGTTTGCTTGACTTACACTTTCAGGTCACAGTCCATCACTGAGCTCAACCAGGAGCCTAAGACTGGAATCTGGAACTAGCAACCATGAAGGAACGCTGCTTTGCTGACTTGCTCTTGAGCTCACACACACAGACTCATGATCAACTAGATTTCTCATATAGCCTAGGTCTACCTGCCTAGGGATTGTGCTGCCCACAATGGGCTGGGTCCTCTGCATCAATCAATACGCCCAAACAATCCCTCACAGGCATACCCACTGCCCAGCGTATTCTTCAACTGTGGTTCTCCTCTCTGATGACTCTAGGCTGTGCCAAGCTGATGAGTAAAATTCATTTAGGACACTTGCCTACTGACACATTTTCATGGACACCAGCAGAAATAAAGAGAGTAGTTAGTGATCTCCCTTAAAGGTTACACATGAAAATAAAAAGCTAGAGGCCTGGTCTGGGACGATGACTCAGTGGAGAGCTGGATTGAACCTCCAGAATCCATGTAAAAACCTGGATGTGAATGGAAGACCAAGTCAGTAGAATCCATAGAAACTCATGGGACAGCTAGCCTGGTATACACAGCAATAAACAAGAGACCCTGTCTATAACAAGAGCAAATATGAATCCTCCTCTGACTTCTATATGTGCTCGTGGCACACATGCATCATATACACACATACACACACACAACACGTCACACATACATATACAAGAACACATCACACTTACATATACAAGAACACGTCATACACATACACAAGAACACATCACACACACACATGAACACATCAAACTCACACACACAACCAGATCTGACGACATAAGTTCAATCCCCAGGATTCACTGTAAGGAGAGGGCTAATGCCTGCAAGCTGTTCTCTGATTTCTATGTCCACACCACGGCACAAAGCACACCCTCATCTACATGTAGACAGACACAAATCAAGAAATGAATATCATACAATTTTAAAGACAAAAGCCACCTACTAAATGTACCAGTGTTCCCTTGTTGTGGTGCTGCAGATCAGACCAGGAGCTCTCACACACGCCAGGCAAATGCTTTATTACTGAGTTACATCAGATGTGATACTTATTTAAAACGAGCATCTCCAGGCTCCTCTCTTGACTTCCTGGTTCAGAAACCTGGAGAGCTTAGTCCAGAATTCTGTAACACGAACACAAACAGACTCAGAGACCTACCACACTACCTACTTTGTGAAGAAGACAGAATATATTCATTCCCCCTATCCAAGGAAGACGGCTCCAGAAGCATTTGCAGATACCAACTATGATGATGCTTCCTTTTCATAAAAGATTGATTTTATTTTTAATTGCGTGTGTATGAGACTGTATTTAAACATGAATGTGGGTGTCCAAGGAGTCCAGGAAAGGGTGTTGGATCCCCTGGGTCTGGAGTTACAAATGGTTGGGATCCAGCCAACTTGGGTGCTGTCATCTGGAGGAGTAGCAAGTGCTCTTAACTGCTGGGCCTTCCTTCAGTCCCAGAGGATACTTTATTTATATAAAATGGTGAGAATTATTTGCAGAGTGCATACCCTCCCGTATGCTTTCAATTATCTCTGTATTACATATTGCAGCTAATGCAATGTAAATGCAAATGCAAATAGCTGTCACACCGTATTGTCTAGGGAATTGTGACGAGGGAAAGAAGCCTGTGTGTACATCCAGCACAGACATAATTATATTTTCTGAATATATTTGATACATGGTTGGTTGGACCTATGAATACAGAATCCATAGATATAGAAAACCAACTGTTGTCTCTTGAGATTTTTTTTTTTAATAAGGGATTTTTTAAAAAAATAAATGTGTTTTTTATTTATTTGTTTTGTCTGTGTTGGGGGAAATGTACTTTCCATGGAGAACATATGAAGGCAGAGGACAACCTGTAGGAATCTGTTCTTCCCTTCTACCATGTAGATCCCAAGGATCCAATACAGGTCACACGGCTTGGAAAGCAGCCTTACCCACTGAGCCATCTTTCTCATCTAAGTATACTCTTAATTATCTCTTGTGTCAGGAGCTTGCAGCTGCTGCACTGTGGGGAGCCAAAAGAGACTCTTAATCTGATAGACTTACATGCTGGATGAATCAGAACTGTATCATCGCTGTGATCAGTGACAGATGCGTTTCATCTAACACCAAAGCATGTCAGATATCCATCTGGGGCAAAAGGAACACTTGGTGGCTGTTGGTTGGGAGTGCAAACTAGTGAGTTGTTATGGAAATTAGTTAGAGGTTTCCCAAACAAACAAACAAGGTGGGACTGGAGGCTCGAGAGGGCATGACAGGTAGAGAGCAGACAACAAGGCATCTTAAAGCTGGGGGAATAATTTAGTATAGTCCTAGATCTTCCCAATCTAGGCATATGGCTTATAATTAAAATATCTTGACTGTGTGTCTTTTATATGGGCTTATTAGGATTATAAAATCCAGCAACAATTGAATTATCCTGTGACCCAGATCTACCAGTCCTAGACATAGACCCAATATACCATATATGGGTTTCATATCCTACAACACAGATAACTTGATCAAGTGTATGTAGATCGAAAACACTTCTTAGCATTAAATAACAGTAAACGTTATCCTAGATGAGGAAGCTTTTTCAAGTTGAATAAGGAACTAGGCAGGTTCAGTTTCATCTTGCTGTTTTTATTTTCAGTAACATCTGGAGGTTGTACTAAAATGAAGCATGCTCTAGTTGGCTTTAACTATCAACTTGATACACACAAACGGGTGTCACCTGAGAAGGAATTCTCAATTGAGGAATTGCCCAGGTCAGACAGCCCTATGGACAACTCTGTGTGGTGTAGGAGGGCCCAGTCCACTGTGGGTGGTGTCATTCCCTGGACAGGTGGGCCTGGGTTATATAAAAAAGCTAAACATGAGCCAGAGAACAAGACAGCAAGCAGTGTGTCCTCCATGGCTTCTGTTGCAAGCTACTTCAATAACAAACTACCCTGAAAGTGTAAGCCAAATAAACCCTTTCCTCTTCTAAGTTGCTCTTGGTCACAGTGTTTGTCACAGAAACAGAAGGGAGCCTGGAACACAACACAAACTAATACAGTAGAGACCCAGAAGAAATGACACTATGCTTTTTGTAAGCTGGGTGGTGGTGGCGCACGCCTTTAATCTCAGCACTTAGGAGGCAAAAGCAAGTGGATCTCTGAGTTCCAGGCTAGCCTAGTCTACAGACCAAGATCCAGGACAGCCAGCGCTACACATAGAAACCCTGTCTCAGAAACTCAAACCAACCAAAAGAAACAAGCAAACAAAACCCCCACAAAAAAATACTATACTTTGTGTTAAAATGTCACCACTAAAGCACAGCATTTGAATAAGATCATTTATAAGGTGGCAAACTATAATGCAAATACATAGCTTGCCTTACATTTTCCTCTCAACTTTGGAAACAAAAGCATAGTGGTAGAAATGGAAAAATTACTTAATATCATGAGCCAAAACTATAAATTACTGTGAATGAATTGATGTTATAAAAAATGGCAACAATGAGAACATAACTGATGGAAAGATGAAGAAGCGTTTATTCTCAAGCATAAATACTGAATATCATTTTTTAAAATTTTGTTACTGGGAGAGATGACTCGGCAGCTAAAGATACTTACACCATGATGAAGACCCTGGAGCCCACACAGTAGGAGGAGGGAAACAACTCCTGAAAGTTGACTTCTGACCTCTGACTGTGCTCACTCCTCCACATACACAAGATAAATAAATGTCATAAATGCCAGTTGTTTTAGTGTTAATGTGACGCTAATTTTGGATATCAAGCTCACAGAACATAGAGTCCTCTGGAAGATACGCCTATGGTGTGTCTATGAGGGTATTTCTAGAGAGGGTACCACCTCAGGGGGATGTTGGGGGCGGCATCAAATCCCTCAAGGTTGCAAGAGAGGGGAGGTGACTGGCTGGGATGAAGGTAGTTTTTACTGTATTGGGAGGATGCTAACAAGCCATCCGGAAATGCCATTAAAAACATGGACATACCCAAGTGAGAGAGGGGTGACCTTACCCATCTGCCAAGCATGAAGAACTGGGTCACTGGATCCTCGCAGGAATCCAGTGGATGCCCATCCTTTCCTGACCCTGTCCTCCCTGTCTTTGTGATGGATGGTATGAAAACCACAGGTGTGGGGGTTGCAGGGAGGGCAGGAGAGCTGACAAGGGGAGAATATTAGTCAAAAAAGCCCCTTCAAATGAACTGGGGAGGGTAGGAGGTGCTGGCATTAGTGGGTTCCTGCTCAAGGGGCAGTGTTGCTTGAGATACACTTGGAGTGACCACAGTCAAGAGTGTATGTGCTGGTGTGTGTTCATATGTGTCTTTATGTGTGTGTTGGAAGTGCATGTATGATGGAGTGCATATGTATATATGTGGATGTTCAGATGTCATTTCTCTGTGTGGATGTGTGTGTTTGTGTGTGCTCATGTGTGCACATGTGCATGTGCACTAGCGATCAACCTTGGTTGTCATTCCTTAGGAGCTATCTACCTTGTTTATTGAGAGAGGGTTTTTCACTGGAATGTAGGGCTTGCCAGTTCTGCTGGGCTAGCTAGCCAGGTGAGTCCAGGGACCCTTCCTCTCATACCTTTCCTCCATGCGAGGATCACAAGTACATACTACCATATCTGTTTTTTTTTTTTTGTTTGTGCAAACCCAGGTTTTCAAGCTTCTCTGGCAAGCACTTTACCAACTGAGCCATCTCCCAAATCACAGGGAGAAGTTTGTCCCCTCATTACTGTGGACATATGCTATGTGCAAATGCCAGCTATCACTGGGATGCTAGGGTACATGTGTACTGAGGTCATGTGACAACTTCTGTTCATAGGTTCTCTTCCTCCATCATGTGGGTCTTGGTTATAAAACTTGGGTTGTCAGGCTTGGCAGCAGGCTCCTTCACCTGCTGAGCTGGCTTGCTGGCCCACAGAGAATATTTCCATTACCTAAGTGTATCCAGAAAGATCTGGGCATGCAATCATCTGATGAAAGGGTAAAAAAGAAAATTAAAGGCTAAGGAAAGACAAAAATAGAGTCAATTTATTTCAAGAATATATTTGTTCAGTCTGAAAATTATGTAATATCATATAATATTTAAATGAATCACAATTGGAAAGACTTAAGGTGTGTTCCTCCCAACCCGTTTAGAATGTTATCTGCTCAGAATAAGGCACACCACATCTTGGGGGCCATGCTAACTAGTTTTAATACCTTAAATGTGATGGTAGGATGCTCATAGGAAATCCTGTCTCAGTTCTCCTGTAAGATGTATGAGAGACAGGAACTTGTCCAGAAGGGTTAGAGGTACTTTCCAAGAGTGAAAAGGCAGGGGTTGGGGAGATAGCTCAAGTGTGTGGGTGCACAAGATCTCAGTTTGTTTTTTAAAAGGCCAAACGTGGTGGCACTGGTCTGTAATTCCAGCACCAGGAAGGCAGAGGCAGACAGATCCCCCAAGATTGCTGGCTATACATTTTAGGCTACTTTACAAACTGTAGCCAGTGAGAAATATTGTGTCAACAAACAACAAACAAACAAACAACAACAATAACTATAACAGAAATCTGGGCAGTGCCTGAGGAATGACACCCAAAGTTGTCCTCTGACCTGCACAATAACCAGACAGTACACACACAAAAGAATGGATGTCTAGTGTGGTGCTTTGAATATGCTTGGCCCAGGAGTGGCACTACTAGGAGGTTGGCCTTGTTGAGTAGGTGTGGCCTTGTTGGAGGAAGTATATCACTGTGTATCACTGTTGGGATGGGCTTTGAGATCATCATCCGACTGCCTAGAAGCCAGTCTTCTGTTTGCTTTCATAACATGACGTTGAACTCTCAGCTTCTTCTGCATCATGTCTCCTGGAAGCTGCCATGCTCCCGTCTTGATGATAATGGACTGAACCTCGAACCGTAAGGCAGCCCTGACCCTAACTAAGGACAGCTAGTGAGATAGCACTCATCACAAAGCCTGACAAGTCGAATTAGATCCCTGGATCTCCCTGGTGGAAGAAGAGAACAGCTCTTAAGAGTAGTTGACTTACATGTGTGACAATAAATGTATGAATGGAGAAATGTAATAAACATCTTTTGTTTGTTTGTTTTTTGAAACAGGGTCTCTAAGTAGCCCTGGATCTCCCAGAACTCACTATAGAGACTAAGATGGCTCACAGAAACCTGCCTACTTCAGTCTCTTAAGTGCTTCGATTAAAGGTATGTGCCGCTATTTTCCTTTGCTGGGAGGCTGAAGGAACACAGAGCTTGTGAGGTTTCTGAATAATAACCCAGTTCCTATCTTGGTTATTTTCCCAGAGTAGGAGAATAACCAGGTTGATCAGTTCTCGGGCTCAGAGAACAAATAGAGAAGATGCACTGAGGACCAGCAGGGTCCAAGTGTGCCAAAGAGGCAACATAGCACAGCAGCAGCAAAGGACAGGACAAAAACCATGGCAACCTCCTTGAGTGGCACTCTGTGTACCACACTGCTTCCTACACTCCCCTAGAGAGGAGACCTGAGTCAGAATTCCTTGCCACTCTACTGAGGGGGAACATAGGAGTGGGTAGAACTTGATTGAAGAACACTGTGTATTGGGGCTACAAACATGTACCACCACAAGCCAGATCTGAGAAGAGAAGGGATTCGAGAGTCTCACATTTCCTGAGAGTCTCACATTTCCTGACAATTGCTCAAGGTTGATTAGTTTGATCCTTAAATTGTGCTCATCAATGTTAAGGTGAGACTTGGGGGCTGAAATTACCCTGACGTGGTGCTCATTCTATATTCTAGAGCATTCTCCTTAGGTCAATTCTATTCCTCTCTGCCAGCTTGTATTCCAGCTTGGGAGGAACATGAATACTTCCTCATTATTCTCAAGTGTACTCTGCTCTGCCAGACTGTGCGTCCCCAGCTGTCCTTTAAATTCAGGAATCATCCAAGACTCGAACACACATCTGTTCAAGTTTTTCCCTTCCCCTCTCTGTTGTTTGTGTACAGCAAGATCTCGTGTAGCCTAGGCTACCCTTGACCTCAGTATTGATGAACTTAAACTCTAAATCCTCCTGCCTCTATCTCCCAAGTGCTATGATTACAGGTGTGAATCATCATATCTATCTTACCTTTGGCTGGGAATTGAACCCAGGGCTTCATGCGTGCTAGGCAAATGTTACACTGGACATTCTTAGTTGACTCATGAACAGTTGTATCCTCAGTGCATTGGAAAGTATATGGCACAAGGCAGGGTAATCTAAAGTATTGATGTGTCACAAATCAGTGATTCGGGGCTGTACTTATCTAATGTGTGTGTGAGTTCTGAGAGACTGCCTTTAATCCTATGATACTTAAAGAATGGTATGATACTTAAAGAATATGAGTATTTAAGGAATACAAAGAGCAAGGAAATGTTCACATTTGATTCTTGGGAGATCCAAATCTTGGAAGGTACGAGCCCTCCGCTAAGGCACTGCACATGGCTGAATAACCTTACTGTCCTCGTTTGCCTTACTGACACAACCCAGACTCATCTGAGAGAAAAAGCCTTAATTGAAGAATTGCCTATGTCAGATTGGCTATGGACATGCTGTAAAGGATGGCTTTGTTGATTGATGTAGGAGGGTCCAGCCCACTATGGGTAGCAACATCCCTTAGGCAGGTCATCCTGGGCTTGCTGAGCATGAGCTTGCAAGTGAGCAGTGAGCAGCATCCTCCACAGCTTCAGCTGCACTTCCTCAGCTGGGAGTGAGATCCCAGCTAGAGGTGATTCCCTGAGAGCAGCAGACATTTCTGCCCTCTGCTTCCTGCTTGAGTTCCTGTCCTTATTTCCCCCAGCAATGGATGGTGACCTAGAAGCAGAAGACATTTCCTCCCCTAAGCTGCTTTTTGGCAGAGAGTTTTATCACAGCAACAGAACAAAACTAAAATATGTGCCATATGACAACAACTAATGGGACTTAAAAAAAAAAAAAAACTGGACAAAGGCCACAGATCCTTGGATGGGAGGCAGTGGACACTCACACTGAGAAGTCACTAGATTCCTGGTTTGAGGCAGCGATCTCTGGGTGGTGTATGTTGGGGACAGTCACCTTTTAAAAACAAAAGTGTGTTTCTCTTAGAATGGGAGTTCTTGTTGGAATGGAGTGAGGACACACAGGACAGTGCTGATCTTAGCACATAAAATCTAAACAAAATGACCACTCATGGTCTGCTGAACTGCAGAGAGGGATTCGTCTAAGGTTTTGGATGATCACACACTGGGGCTAGACTTTCTCTACAATTCTATTTTCATCCTTTCTCCTCTTCCGGGGAAAGATTAACAAGAGCTTCGCAGAAGTTACCTCATAGCCTAAAACTCGGAAAGGAATTACAAAAGAAACAAATCTATCTCTATGGTTACAGGACGGTGACCATCTGGGCCAACAGTAGCATGAGATGCCTTGATTCATTCTGTATCCTATTCTCATGATTTTAAAATGTTGGGTGGTGAAAAAGAAGTTCATTCAAGGGTCCAGAAGAATTCGGGGTAGATTCCAGAGCCTCACTAACAACCCAACACAATTTAAGCAGGAATCGCAAAGAATGTAGCAAGTTCTCTCTGCTTTGACAGGAGCCAGAAACTCCTCATTCCCAGGTGACCTAGGAAGCCCTTACCCTCTGTGGCCAAGCTGTCCCCTTTGAAAGCCTCATCATTTAACCCAGCTGGCTCCATAGGCCAATCCAAAGTCACAGACATACAAAGGGATTGTGTGGCCTGAAGTGCCCCAGAAGGGAAAGGATGGGGGTGAGGCACCTCTTCCGTCAGCATCTGCTGTGTAGCTATCCCTGTGAATTGAGACATTCCCTCAGAAAAGGAGGCTGCTTATGCTGAAATGGTCAGGTACTGGGAAGGTCACAGAGCAAGATTCACAAGGGGAGGGAATACTGTATGACTGACAGAACCTCCCGCAAGCCACACAGGGGAGCTTCGGGGACCCTGCCTTCATGAAATTTTACCCATGATGCCTGTGAACTTTTGCGCATTTAGCTGCCTGTTAGATACCCATTCTTCTTAAGTAACCCCAATAAACCACTGAATCACTTAACCTAGACTAGAGTAGAATTATTTTGTTGCTCTGTCATTTGTGGCCTGTCTGGGGTAAATAGATAATTGTTCAATCTTCGTGGGAAAAGTCACATAGAAAGATGCAACTTTTGGGCCATTCCTTGCTCCTTATCATGTCGTGTACCCGTTTCTGCTCAAGGTGAATCTTCTGGGCTTCGTTCCTTCACATCAACAGTGACCACGTGCTTCCATTCTTAGGAGTGTACTGTCCAGCATTGAGGATGTCCCACGGGCTGAGCATGAATGGCTGTTGGTTCTTGAAGCAATTATATCCTTCTGGGGAACAGAGCTATGTCCCTAACCCACAAGTCTGTGAATAGCATTGGACAAAAAGTAAATGTAGAACTTAGGAAACAACACAACTTCACCACAATGGCTCTGAGCTGCCTTCAGTGGTGAGTGAGATTTTTCTATGGAAATTTTATAAGAGAAAATTATTTGTTTTTTTTTTCCTTTCAGTCATTATATCCTTTCAGATCCATCTCCATGCCCAACCTCTATACCCTCCCAGCATAGATGTTAAAAAATAAATCAAATCAATTTTGTGCTGCTCATATACTGATGGGTGTGGGGCCATCCACTGGAGTACAGTTGACCTACCAGGCCCACAGCCTTGAAGAAAATGGACACTTCCTCTCCCAGCAGCCATCAGCTGTCCATAGATCCTCATTAGGGATAGTGGCTCATGAGCCCCTCCCCTATCCATGCTACAACACCAACTGGCTAGATCTTGTGCAGATCTTGCACAGGCAACCAGAGCTGCCGTGAATTTGTTAACTCAGCAATCCTGCTATGTTTAGAAGATGCCGTTGTGTTCAGCTTCTTCCTTTCTGACCTCTGACTTGTACCTATTTCTGCTCCCTCTTCTGTGAAGGCCCTGGAGACTTGGGAGGAGAAATTCTAAATAAGATATGTGATGGGTTAATTTTCAATTGATTGGATTTTAAGAGATCTAATGTCGAAGAACACGTTTGGGTGTTGTCTCTAATCCTGTTTCCAGAAAGGAGTAACTGAGGGTGAAGACCCACTCTGCATGGGCTGCAGGAGTCAAGTCGTGAGTTAAGGAAGCTTCTGTGGAAGGGGAGGGAGCAGATGCAGGTAAGACAAGGGTCAGAGAAGTCTGGTGACAGCTGGAGGGAGAGGAAGGGACAAGGATGATGAGGCCTACCCCAAGTGACTGTGACCCCTTAAGTAACCCATCATGTATGCATGCGAGATGCATTGCATCAGAAGAGGGATGCTACGTGAGTTACTTTTCTGCTGCTGTGATAAAATACTCCAACAAAAGAAAATTAAACAAGAACGAGTTTGCTTGGGCTTGCTCTTCCAGACGAATAGAGTTTATTATGGCGGGAAGACAAAGCAACTGTAAAACAAAGCATGATTCAGGAGCAGGAGGCTAGCCCATCACATCTTCACCCACACATAGGAAACAGAGTCAGCGAACAGGAATTGAGGCCAGGCTCTAAAACCTCAAAGCCAGTGACTTACTTCCTCCATCAAGACTGCACCTCCTAAAACTTCCATAACGTCCCAAATAGCGCCACCTACTGGAGATCAGGTATTCAACTACATGAGCTCATGGAGAACATTTCTCACTAAACCACAATTGCTGTAGTTACGTTTTTTCATCACTGTGACCAATTGCCTGGAAGAAATGGTTTTAAGGGGGGAGGGAGGGGAAATTATTTTGGGCCCCAGTTTCAGAGGGTCCAGGGAGCAGTGGCTTGGTCCCTACTTCTCTGGGTATCAGGGCTGTGGGAATACATGTCAGAGCAAACCGGTTGGCTTAGTGCTAACTTGGAAGCAGAGAGTTAGGCAAGAAGTAGCTGGGGATAACCCCTCTCCCATGACCTGCCAAGTGACCTTCATCCTTCAGCTTGGATGACCACATAGACTTTCCACACTCTCCCATAATAGCGGGGAATCAAGCTGGGGATCAAAACATAAGCCTTAGAACATTTTATATTCAAATCATAACCAAGGGCAAGTCTGGTGATAAATGGATTGGAATGCCTACAGAAGAACTGGTGTAGTTATGAGAATCTAGAATGGACTAGCGTAGAGCTGAGCCCCTGGAGGACACTAAACTCTGAACCGTGAAGGCTCCAGAAGTCAGTCCAAGTTGAAGTAACAAACTTAAATAAGAATCATTCCTTCATCCTTTGTCAGCCGTCGTAATCATTAACTCACAACAGATGTAGTACCTGCACTGGGCCAGCAGATGCATGGCCCTGTCAATAATCAAGTCATGGGAAGGGGAGGGACTCATGGGTCTCTATTGACAGATTCTGGGAGAAGGGCTTTAGTCATGTGTCCACTCTTGAGGTCACCAGGTTCCAACAGATAATTCTAAACGTGGTTCTCAGCCTTCCTGATGCTGTGACCCCTAATACAGTTCCTCATGTTGTGGTGACCTCCCCAATCATAAAATTAATTTTATTGCTACGTCATAACTGTAAGTTTGCCAGTGTTACAAATTTTAATATAAATATCTGATGTGCAGATGCTCCGAGGTGACCCCTGTGAAAGGTGCATTGGACCTCCAAAGGTGTTGTGACCCACAGGTTGAGAACCGCTGGTCTAAACTGTCCCGCAGATGCCCCTGGTTAAACCCAGTGGGTCACACAACAAAACAAGCATGAACATGAAAAAGACTTTTTTTTTTTTAGTTTTGTTTTTGTTTTGTTTTAAGTAAAGGTGGGGGATTAGACTGAGTGGTAAAGTAGGTAAGGGTGAGGGCTAAGAGTTATCTTTCCAGACTGTGTTATCTGTATGCATTGCACATTACCTGTATACATTATGTTATCTGCATGCATTGTGTGTTATCTGTATGCATTGTTATCTGTATTCACTACAGTTACTTGTATACATTGTGTTATCTGTATGCATTGCATGTTATCTGTGTGTATTAAGTGCTATCTGTATGCATTGTTATCTCTATGTATTATGTGTGCATATAAAATTATCTTTAAAAGTTTAATTAATACATTTTTTAAAAAAAATTACTTCTCAAGTGTGGAAGTGATAGGATAAGAAATATCAGAAAGTGGAACTCGGGGGTGGGGGATTGAACGGAGCAGAAGCTTCAAGAAGTAACAGTCAGATGTTCCCAAATAGCCAAGAAAGATAAGCATTTAAATGACCAAGGCATAGCCAGGCATAGAGTCACATGCTTGCAATTCCAGCAGGTGGACACATTTTCTAGTGGTCCAACTTGAGATGTTACTGACAACTAGGCAAGGCTGGGGGGCCACGGAGCACTTGGGAGAGTCTGGATATGCCTCGGGTACAAAGACTTGTCCAGAGCACATGCTAAGTAATATTGAGGTCAAGAAACCTGTTTGAACTGGAAGAAGGCATGCTAGTTGAGATGAGATGTTCGTGGGAGACCAAAGCTATGTTGGGACATCACAATGAAACTGAGGTACACTACTGCACCCCCACCGATGTTCTTTTTGTCTCAAGATTTGAGTTGTGGGAACAGAAGGGCAGGAAAGGGAAAAGAAGGGCCATCTCAGACAATCTGTGGGTGATTTTTTTTCCTTGTGAATCAGCCTTCGATTGCTTCCCATGAGGACGCCCCAGCAAGACATCGAGATGCCGATACAATCTGCCAAGATTCATCAAGCTTGGCAGAGCCTGCCTCCTCCCCTGCCAAGCTCCCCGAGAGCCAAATTCCCATAGCTACTGAAACTGGCTTCTGGAAGCTATTTGTTACCTGATATCCTGATGCTCCAAGTCTTTGTGGGGTTACCTTACTGACGGGAGCTTTTATTTACATGGCTGGTTAAATTCTAGTTTAATCTATTATTCTATCTTAAGTTGCATTTGTTAGATTACTTTAATCTCAGCAATAGAAGCTACGACAGCTACCTTACAGTCAATTTATTTTAAAGTTTACTTTGTTTTAATTGTGGGTGTATATGTGTGTTTCTATGCATCTGTGTATATGTGTATGCCATGTGTGTTGCAATTGCCTACAGAGTCCAGCAGAGGGCATCATATCCCCTTGGAGCTGGAGTTACATGTACTCCCATTGTAACTCCAGAGTTTCAATGGGAGTTAAAGCTAACAGAAACTCTGGAGTTATAGAGCCTCCTATTGTGGGTGGAGGGAACCGAACTCTTGTCCTTTCCAAGAGCAAAAGGTTCTCTTAGCAAGGAACCATCTCTCCAGCCGCTGCCTCCCCACCTCCTACCTCAAACCCAGCCCTGAATTCTCTCTTCAATCCAGTATTGCCCTGAGTGTTTTTCTTGACAGTTGTCTCATTTGAATTGTTCTGCTTGCTCTTCCTATCACTCTCAGTGGCGCCTCCATCTTTCCAGAGGCTGATTGTAATTTTTCATTATTAAAAAAAAATGGTTGGGGGCTGAATGCTTCCCCCATGTTTGGGCTGGGGTGATTTTTTTGTCACTTTCTGATGAAATTTCCAATTTGTTGTAATGAGAGCAAAATTCTCTCTAGTGTCAATATTGCATCTAACAAACCACTCCCCAGAGAGCTGCCAAAGGAAGACAAAACTGACATTGTTTGTATTTGTGCATGTGTGCATGTATGTGTGCATGCATGTGCGTGTGTGTGTGTGTGTGTGTGTGTGTGTGTGTTCTGCAACAGTGGAGGTCAGAGGACAACTTGCTGGAATCTGTTCCTCTCCTTCCACCACGTAGATTCTGGGGGTTGAGCTCAGGCCATCAACACTTTGAGTAAGTGCCTTGACCTATGAAGCCATGTTGCTAGCCTGAAAATCCCCTTTAAATGAAGGCAACAGAGCCAGGTGGTAGTAGCATGGTGTGAGCCTTCAATCCCAGCACTCAGGAGGTAGAGGCAGGTGGATCTCTTGAGTTCGAGGCCAGCCTGGTCTACAGAGTGAGTTCCAGGACAGCAAGGGCTACACAAAGAAACCCTGTCTCAAAAACAAAATGAAAGAAGGAAGGAAGAAAGGAAGGAAGGAAACAGAAACTGTACATGCAGCTGGGTCAGTGGAATACTCTGGCTTCCATTCTCAGCCCTGCACACACAAGGTGTGGTTACCTGCCCCTGTGATCCCAGAACTAGTGAGGCAAAAGTGGAATGATCAGCCAACCTTGGCTACATAACGGGGCTGATGCTAACACCCAGGACTCCATGAGATTCTGTCTGTGGTTGGAGTGAAGAGGAAAAAGAAAGGAAGGAACCAGCTAGATAAAGAAGAGTGTACACAGTCCAGTCCAGAGAGAAAAGAAATGGCACATAACTGATTCCCCAGCCTCATTATCTTAGATTCAAAATAAGCTGAAGTTATGCTAAAAACCCCAATTGTTAATAAACTCGGCACCACACTGGCCGTAAAAAATATTTTAATGTGCTTATTTCCTGAAAAATAATGGCCTCAGTTAGTGATCTAAAATAGGCATGGGCCGGCCTATATAATGCCCCCTGTGACTCAAAGGAACACAAATTCTACAAAGGGCACCAATTATTCTGAAAATGACACAGGCCCACACAATTATAGATACGATAATGTTTTAAAGAGATCATCTATTTGGAGTAATTGTCCAGATGTGAGAATGGAGAGGTGACCTGGTTTGGTCTGTCTCTGTCCTGCGCACGCCTCAAGTCTCACACATGTTGACTATTGGGAAGTCTGATTTCTGTAAGTTCAACAACTGAAGGCTGAATTGTCACCAAAACGTCCCTCTCTTTATTAATTCAACATCTTTTCAGAGAAATTCTTTCTCTCTTGCGTGATCAGCACTTCTTCCTGTTTAATAAAATATTAAGTTTTTCTGCACCAAGGGAAAAAAAAAAAGCTGAGCAGGTTGAAATGGCACTGTGCTCATAAACTCTGATACCACAGTTCCCAAACTGCCCCCAAATGCTTAGCAAAGAACAAAAACAATACTGAACTCAGACCACAACCTTTGTGTTTGTGTGTGGAGGAGACATGTACATGTGTGCATAAACCGAAGGTCAACAATAGCTGTCTTCCTTAACCAGTCTCTGCTGTATTGTTTTGAGACAGAATCTCTCCCTGAACCTAGAGCTCATTGATTCAGTAGACTGGTTTACCACTGAGCCCTAAAGACTTTCCTGTCTCTCCTTCCTCAGCATTGGGATTATGGGTACATGCCACCATGCCTGGTTTTTTTATATGGGAATAAGTATCCGAACTTGGGTCCTCATGTTTGCATACAAGTGCTTTACTAACTGACCCTCCTCCCTAGCCTTGAAGGACTTCACAACTAGAAGTTCTATGATGCTGGATTAACACACATCCTAGGTACTCTGACACAAGTCCATTGAGTTCCTTGTCCTCAGGGGCTTTCAGCAGCTCCCTCACACCCTGAAAGCCAAAACGGAATCATCAAGGACTCCGGCCACACGCATCCCAATGGACCCAACCCTAGGACTGTCCATTCCTCCCCATATCCACACTCACCCTCACCTGTGCTGTATTGAATATGAAGTGTTTGTCCCCTGTATTTGAGTGTTTTGGTCCCCAACTATTGTGGAACATGGTCCTCTAATACAAAACAGCTGCCATCTTCTTGAGACCAGCTGTGCCTATTTGCAAGTGTTTGTCAAAACTAGGCTTCTTGATTGTTGACATTGAAGGAGGCCATGTGGAGGGTCATTGGAAGCTGCAACCATTCCTCCCAAACATCTGGGTGCAATTCTGCTCTAATTGCCTGTGGTTTCTTGGCTTAAGGCAGGGGATGGGATGGGAGGGATGGAGCCTCAGGGATGAGCTAATTAATGTACATAGGTAGAGGAAGGTGAGCTGGGGAACTCCGTCAGGGTAGCTACGGGGAGGCCATCATCCGTCATCCATGTTCGGTGAAGACTATGCACTATATCTGCTCTTTGGAGTCAGCCCCTCCCCCACACTCTGTAGGCAAGTCTGATAGACTCTGGTAGGGTGAGCTTTGGTGGAATCGCACTGGTGGGACTTTATGAGTAGATGGTAGATGGCCATTACATCTCCCCTAGGGAAGAACTCTCACCACAGCAGTTGGTGGTACTCTTTTGGGAGCTTTTGAGGCCAGACAGGTCATTGGGGCGGGTCATTGGGGTTGTGGCCTTTGAGGGTCCTGTCCTGGCTTTGTTACTAATCCCACTCTGTTTCCTGGTCCGCATTCTTGTTTGTTTGTTTGTTTTGTTTTTCGAGACAGGGTTCCTCCGTGTAGCCCTGGCTGTCCTGGAACTCACTCTGTAGACCAGGCTGGCCTCGAACTCAGAAATCCACCTGCCTCTGCCTCCCAAGCGCTGGGATTAAAGGCGTGCGCCACCACGGCCTGGTCCTGGTCCACACTCTTAACATGAATATGCTCTTACCACAAGCTTCTACAGCCAGAGAGTTACTCTCCCACCCTCGCTATCATTTTGTTTGTTTTCGTTTGGAGACAGGCTCTCCCGCTATCCAAGCTGATCGTAAACTCATTAAAGTAGCCAAGGGTGACCTTGAACTCTTGATCCTCTTGCCTCCACTTTAGCCAAATGAAAAACAGGTTAGCTTCACAGAAACAACAGCTGGATTGACAGCTGACAGTTGACCTCAGAGGACCAATAACTGGTCAGAAAGCAGTTATCTCAGCAGTAGTCCAAGCAAGAAGCCAGTGATTAATAATGGTCTCACTGTGAGTAGGGAGGGGCGGTTATTTGCCTGGGAATTCATTCCAGATATAAGGGGCATCGCCCTCAGAAATTAGAAGGCCAAATTACTATGATCAACTCTAAAATTGTACATCACTAAAATCTAGCTGATTAAGATTCAATAGGATGGGTATAATTTAGCAAAACCCACTGGCTTCTCTAAAACAATGCTAAATATATAAAGAAATCCTACTTCCAGCAGATACCCAGACACAAATACAGAAGAGGGGGAAGGTGAGGTTGAGAGAGAGAGAAAGAGAGAGACAGAGAGAGAGAGACAGAGAGAGACAGAGAGGAAAAGAGAGAGCTTTTCTCAGCATTTCACCCAAACACATCACTCTACACCTTTTATAAAATGTCAAGAAATAAGACTAATAAGAAATGCATGAAGTGCTTAAGGAAATGAGAGAGAAACCCATATTGAAATTTATAAAAGAAAAACAAATATTTTAGGAGCTATCCCCTGTCTCTGGATTGCAAGAACCTGTATCTTAAAGGTCCTTGAAGTGACTTAATAAACACCTCTATGATATTTATTTTAGAATCAGGAAAAACAGCCTAAAGTTCATGTGAATAAGTAAATAGGGAAGGGGCTGGACAGGTGACTCTGTGGTTAGGAGCATCTTCCTGCTCTTTATTTATTTATTTATTTTTTGAAATAAACTTTGTTATAAAAATGTTACAGCTGGGCGTAGTGGTACACCTTTAATCCCAGCTCTTGGGAAGCTGAAGCAGGCGCATCTTTGTGAGTTTGAGGCCAGCCTGGTGTACAGAGTGAGTTCCAGGTCACCTAAGGCTATGCAGAAAAACCCATCTTGAAAAACCCAAAAAGAGAAAAAAAAAATTACTATAAAAAATGATCAAAACCACCTTTGCAAAACCCAAGTCTGATTCCCAGCACCCACATAAGGTGCCTGTAGCTTCAGATCCAGGGTTTCCCATCTCTATTCAGGCCTCTACTCATGTGTGCAAACAGACACACGTGATTTAAAAACATGGCAAGAGCCATATAGAAGAACCAGATCCCTAGGTACTAAAGTGTATATGTAGAACAGTCCCATTCATGCTGGGATATAGCCCCAGAACCACTGAGACCACAGGTTGTGCTGAATCCGACATACATGCGGTTCCTTCCGGTGCATACATACTCATGGTAACGCTTAACATATATTGTGTTTTCTTTGTGAAATTTCCCCCACAGGCTCATGTGTTTGACACTTGGTGCCCAGTTGGTGGTACTGTTAGGGAAATCTGTGAAATCTTTAGGGGGTGGAGCCTTGCTGGAGGAAGTAGGTCATTGGGGGTGGAGCTTGATGTTTTATAACCCACACCTACTTCCTGTTCACTGTCTGCTTCCTGGGTGTATAATGAGCAGATCAGTCTTCTGCTCTTGTCATGTTTCCTTCACCATGATGGACTGTATGACTCTGGAACTATAGGCCCAAACAAATCCTTTCTCTATTAAGTTACTTTCTCAGGGTATTTTATCACAGCACAAGAAAGTAAACAACACTTTAGACAATGTCGGAAATTGCAGTGGTTAGACTCTGAAGCATTACTCAAGTCCCCAGTTCCTTTCTCTTTCTCTGCTTCTTGTCCACTGTGAGAAGAAAAATTGTCTTTACTACACATTCTGGCCAACACGAGGCTCTGCCCAAGTCCATGGTGCCATGTGACCACGGCTAGCACTTTATGGAACTATGAGCCCAAATATATTTCATTTTTTAAAGCTGTTCTCTCAGGTACTTTTGTCATGACAATAAGAAAACAAACTGTCCTGGTTAGCACTAACTGTCATCTTTACCTATCACATTGCTATAGCTTCAAGTCAACTGAGGATTGCCTGGATTAGTTTGGCCTCTAAGTGTGTATGTCGGCAGATTGTCTTGATTGTTAATTGATGTGGAAGGGTCTAGCCAATGTCGGTGGCATCATTCCCTGGATTGTGATCCTGGGCAGTATGAGAAAGCTAGCTCATTAGTCTGAATGAGGCAGCAAGCTTTTCTATAGGTTCTGCTTTAAATTACTGCCCTGACTTTCCTTAATAACAGACTGTGACATGTAATCTCAAATAATCCCTTTTCCCCCATTTAAGTTGTTTTTTTTTTTAAATCCCAACCCCAAAAAATAAAACTAGAATTGTAATGTTTTGCTTTGTCAACTTGACACAAACTAGTCATTGAGAAGAAACAACAATGAGGATATGTGTCCACCAGATTGGCCTTTAGTCAAGTCTCTTGATTAAGGGCTATTCTCTTGATTAATAATAGATATGGAAGTATTCAGCCCATTGTGGGCAGGGCTATTCTTGGTGGTCCTGGGTGGTATAAGGAGACAGGATGAGCAAGTCACGGGGAGCCAGGCAGTAAGCAGTGGGAGTATTTTGGGAGCTTTGGGCTGGAAAAGACATTGAGTGCTCAGAACTTAATGAGCTAGTCTATGGGAGCTTGGAGTTAAGACTTCTGAGAGCAATGCAGTGGGAATCTAGCATGTTGGCTTGTAAAATTTCAAAGTCTCATCACCACTCTATTAGGACTGTTTGTGTGATATTTTGAATTAGGAATCAGCAATTCCTTGTCAAGCTGGGACTGAAGGAGCATCTGTAATTAACAAGAGGCCAGCTCACGGAAGTGAAATCTTTGCTTTGCTAGGATCCTTGATGCTGGCTAGGTGGGGCTGAAAAATCAGCGGTGATTCACAAGAGTCCAGTATCACTGTGGTAAAATCTTCTGGGAAGTATTTCCTCAGGGTTGACACATAGAAGAAGCTGTGACACAGAGTGGGGCCATCACTGAATCCCAAGATGGTAGTGGAACTTGGTAATGTATTCGAGTCTCCCCAGTGGTACTAGGTTTGGTAATGAGTGAGCTGCTGGATTGAAGGAATTGTGGAAAGCAGCTGAGGTACAGGACCATGTGACTGGATAGGAGTACCTACAGAGAGGCCAGAAGGTCGCTGATGAAGGTGCAGCCTTTTTGTAGTAGAGGCCTCAGGATTTGAAGAGGTCATGGAGGGAAGGTGAGGCTCAGCATCACAAAGCACGGTTACAGTCCCTGAGGAGAGCCAAGGAGAGGCTATTTTTGAAGGTACAGCCTCAGTAGCCCCAGGATATTGGAGATACCAGGACTATGAGATGACCACCAAAGACAACCGAATGTGTTAAAGTCAGCCTGAAACTATGAGACAATCTGCATATGCTACCAATAGCAGAGCTGGGGAGGCGGAGCTACCCATGCACTTTGGAGCCCAGGGGACAGTGAATGAATCCCAGATGCTGTACACAGAGCTACAGTGTTCGGTTCACACAGCTTGTTTTTTCTTTGATTTGATTGTAACCATGTCCTGGTCCATCCCTCACGAAGTAGGAAGTCTAAAACTTATTTTTGATAGTACAGGATTCCACAGTTGAGAGACTTTGACCATTTAAAATTATACTGTATGTATGTTTTATGGTGATATTAACATGAGATCTTGGAGACAAATGATAAAGGTTATGGTTTAATAGTGATGTGGTTATGTGTCAAGGTGATGAGGGGGTCTGTTGTGCTGGCTATTTTGATCAACTTGTCACAAACTAGAATCACTTGGGAAGAGGAAACCTTAATTAAGGAGATGCCTTCATCAGATTGACCTGTAGTATTTGATAAATGATCGACATGGGAGGGTCCAGCCCACTATGGGCGGTGTCACCACTGGGCAGATGGTTCTGGGTTGTCTAAAAAGGCAAGCTGAAGAAGCCATGGAGAACAAGCCAATAATCAGCATTCTTCCATGTCCTCTACTTCAGTTCCTGACTCCAGGGTCCTACCCTGCTTGAGTTCCTGCCTTGGCTTCCCTGATGATACACAGTATAAGATGAAATAAACCCCTTCCTTTGTTATGATGTTTATTGTAGCCATAGCAAGCTAACTAGGACGCCAGCACTGAAATTAGCAACAATAAAGTAAAGTAATTATAATAATATATCACAATCATAGTTACACAGATGTCTCCTTCCTTAAGAAACTCAAGATGAATAGCGTTTTCAGACTATGATTGTCAACGAGTAATTGGTTTTTAGAAAATAGAATCTTGTAGAAGGAGTGGGTAGTGTATTTTAGAATAATTGACACTGAAATAATGAACTGGAAGTCTGCGTGTGCATGGATGACCTAGGAAATAAGAAGACAGGAGCTATAGAAATGGCTCTGGAGTTAAGAATGCCTTGTGTGCTTGCGGAGAACCCACGGTTGGTTGCCAGCACTCACATTACCTGGAATTCCAGCTCTAGGGGATCTGGCACCCTCTTCTGGACTCTGTGAGTTCTACACCTGTGGCAATGGCCATACAGACACACATACATACACATAGATATGTTGAGACATACATGAAACCCATTTAGTTATTTGATTCTCTGCGAGTCAGAACGATGCAACTTTTCATGACAGTGAAAATGGCAAAAGGAGAAAGAGGACAGTAGACAGAGTTAGGGTTGAGTCTCTAATTTACAGTCCTAAGTCCAGCTGTGCATGGTGGTTCACATTTACAAACCCAGGACTCTGGAGGCTGAGACAGGAGAATAAGGAACATGAAGCCAATCTGGGCTACAGAGTAGGCTCCGAACGAGCCTGCACTATGGCAAGACCTTGTCGAAAACGTACAAAACCAAAATGGGTGTTGGAGAGTTGGCTTGGTGGTTAACAGCATTCACTGCTTTTACAGAGGACCTGAGTTCAAATCCCAGAACCCATACTGGGAGACTCACAACTTCCTATTATTTCAGACCAGTGGTTTTCAACCTTCCTACTTCAGCGACACTTTAACGTGGGTCCTCAGGTGGTAGAGACCATAAGATCACTTTCATTGCTACTTTATAACTGTAGTTTTGCTATCACTATGAATGGTAAATGATAACGTAAATATTTTTAGAGAAAGAGGTTTGCCAAAGGTGTTGTGACCTACTGTTGGAAAACCACTGCTCTCACTGCAGGAGATCCCACACTCTCTCCTGAATTCCATGGGCACTGCATCATGCATGCATCTTACACACACACACACACACACACACACACACACACAACTAATAGGCAGCAGCAAAGGTCACAGGGAAGTTGCTCAGGTGCAGAATGAGTTCACATGGTCTCTTTACAGACAAGAAAATCACCTATATGTGCTTTTGTTTTGTTTCCCTTTATTGAAATAAGGCCTCACTGTGTAGCCCAAGATAGCCCAGAATTCTTAATCTTCCTATCTCAACATCTCAAGTGGCACCACTGCACTGGCTGCATTGGGAACTCCATTCCAGCTACTAACTTCCTGCATTAGATGAGGGCTGTCCAGGCTGGCTTCAGTGATGGGGCAGAGGGTCAGAGTCTGATGCATATCTGGCTGTCTGTAATATGCACTATCTTCCTGGGCTGACTGTGGACCAAGCCACGCTTATGTGAGAGATACTTGCTTCGTCGGGCTTCTCCAGCATTAAATAATTGAACATTTAAGTGATTGTTACACTTCAGAAACCAGGATCTGGGGAGGCACTGTGAAAATTGCTACATCAAGTTAGTCTTAAGCAGGGACGAGGTGTAGGAAAGAGAGAGAGAGAGAGAAAGAAGAAAGAAAGAAAGAAAGAAAGAAAGAAAGAAAGAAAGAAAGAAAGAAAGAAAGAAAGAAAGAAAAAGAAAGAAAGAAAGGCCAACTGAAACCCTTGATAGGCTCCATGACAAGGGTCATCAGAGTGCCGTCACTCCACTCCCACTCCTGTGACATCACGATTACACACATATTGGTTGCTTTTCTTTCTTTTTTCATTGCTATGATAAAAGCATGGCAACTTGAGAAAGGAGGGATTACCGTGGCTCACAGTTTGAAGGCACAGTTGATGGTAGCAGGGGAGTCAGACAGCCGAAGTGAGAGGCAGCTAGCCATGTCACATTCAGTCTTGAAGGAGAGACAGATGCTGCTGCTCTGCTCACTTTCTCTTTTTCATTCGGTCCAGAACCCTGGACCATGCCATAGTGCCAGCCACATTCAGGGTGGGTCTTTTCCACATCCATCAACCCAGTTTAGACATGCTCATCAATTGGTTTCCATGGTGATTGTAATCCTATGAAGCTGACACTCAAGATGATCCATCCATCACAACCAGCTAGCTGGAAAGAAACACACCTTGTGTCCCAGGTACAACTTTTGACCTTCAGCTTGTTTGTTGTCAGACACAAACATCCCTTGATGAAAACAATTCTGTCCCGTAAGTACTATCAGACAGGTGGTGACAACAGCCAGGTGTGGCTTAAAATCTGAGCACTCTGGAGACTGAGGTTGGAAGACCATGATTCTGAAGCTAGTTTGGACTGCATAATGAGACCCTGTCTCAGTGTTCCCCTATACCCCACCCCCAGTCTTTTGATGGGAAGTAGAACTGGCATTAATAATGTATCCAACACATACCTCTCATTCTCATATCAATTTATAAAGGGATCCATTATACTTGTGTTTTTTGTTTTTTTGTTTGGTTGTTTGGTTGGTTGGTTGGGTTTTTTTGTATCAGTGATGTACTAATAATGATCAAATCAATATTATAAGATGTATATGTCAGTTCTTAGAGAAGGAAGCTGAGACCAATTGCCCCTTGGAGTGGGCTTTATTAGGGGAGAGAGCCTCATGACCATTTGGGGCAGGATGACTATGGTCAGGCCTCGAAGCTGAGGAACAATTAGGGAGTGCACTGGCTTCATTCTCTTGCTGTGATAAACTGCTCTAAAGCAACTTAGGGAAAGATTTAGTTAGCGTCCACTCTCATGTCACAGTCATTGAGAAAGGGCAGGGCAGGAGCCTAAAGCAGAAACCATGGAGGAATAATTCTCACTGGCTTACAGGCTCACAGGCTCACAGGCTCACAGGCTCACAGGCTCACAGGCTCACAGGCTCACACTTAGCTAGCTTTGTATACAATCAAGGGCCACCTGCATGGGGAATGGGGCTGCCCACAGTGGGCTGGGCCCTTCTACATTGATTAATAATCAAGACACTTCCCACAGATTTAGCTACAGTCCAATCTAATATAGGTAAATTCTTGTATGAGATTCTCTTCTGAGATGATTCTGGGCTGATTCATGTGGAAAGTTAAAGCTAACTAGGACTGGAGATTAGAGCATCCTCTCAGAGATATCTGATGTCCTTAAAGGGAGAGAGATGCTTTCCTTCAAAAACCTGGAGAGGAACTTTATGCAGACAGAGAAAGACAGCTAAAGCAAATGAGTAAGAGAGATAACCACCAAAGGCAACATGACAACAGGGAGTATGGGGGGTGCCTTCATAGAAACATCTTGAGCAATGGACACTTCTTTTACAACCTTTAAAAGGAGGCAGGGCATTTCATATACCCATCCCAGTCATGAGATTTAGTCTGGCTTATCTATATGATGGGACCATGGAGGATGCAGGTACTGGGCTAGACCAGAAATTTATCTTGCAGTTGCCAGGGGAACAGAGGCTAGGCTTGGGTTTTCCCACAGAGATCTGTGTGCTCTAACCTTTCACAGCAGGAGCCATCATTGTGTGAGGTGTGGCCCGATTAAAGAGAGAAAGATTAGATAGATAGATAGATAGATAGATAGATAGATAGATAGATAGATAGATAGATAGATCCATCCAGAGGGTCTGTGACCTAATACAAATGTGTTCAATTTGATAATATCATCCTCACAAAAAAAGGTTAGCAAAAGAAAATGTGCATGAGCGGATACCTGTTCATGTATGTGCATGTGTGCATGTGTAGATGTGTCAAGTAACTGCCCTCTTGATCCAGCAGTCTGTATGTTACAGACTATAGGGGGTCAGGGATAGAAATTTCAGTTTATTGCCCAAAACATAATTTCTTGCTTCCATTCCTAATCAGACATATGCTCCTCTTCCTCCTCCTCACCCCTTCTAACTTTGTACTTCACATCTACAGTTGATTCAGATGAAATTCTGCCTTGTATGATTTAGGGAGTTACTCCAAAGTCCCCAGCGACCACCCAAGTGTCTCCACGTTGTGACCCTTATCTCCTTCGCACTTGATTCTTAGGTAGTGCAAAACTTGATTCTTCCCCTACCACCATGCCATATACTTAAAAAAAAAAAAATAGATGTTCTATTTTGGGATTATCTTCTGTCCAATTTAGACCTAACTACAGAGTGTAAGCATTTGTCAAGGTTAGCCACTTTCAATGCCAAGCAGGAGACAACATAAATCAAAAAGTTAACATCGAAAGGTTCCCAAGGAGCCTGGAGGAAAACCAAGCTAAAAAAGGTGACTGGGAAGGCTGGCTGGGAGTGGGAGATAAAGAACTGTGTTGTTTAATTTTCAAAGTTCACGGATACAGGAGAAAAGCAGGCGCATTAAGAGGACACATTGGAATGCATTGGAAAATAAATGTAACAACGCATAAGCAGTCTGTTCTTATTCAAATCCTTCTCTCCGGTGCCTGAGTTGGTATCTTTGCCACATTTTCAGGAAGTAAGGAAGGGCAAACATGGTCATGTCCTTACTATTTTAAAAGGAAAGTGCAGTAGAGGCTCAGACAGTGGGCAGTGTGCTGAGCATTAGAGGGAGACACAGAAACTCGACCGTGTCTAACTTTACAACCAATGAGCAAACTGAATCTTTTGATTCATGTAAATTGAGAATATGCATCACAGGGAACCAGAAATTTCTAGTAGTGTACTTTCGTGTGTGTGTGTGTGTGTGGCAAGTACACACATGAACATGTATGACAGTAGGTGTAGTAGTTCTTATGTGCTGCCCAAGACAGGATCTCACACTGGCTTGGAGCCAGTGATTTGGCTAGACTGGCTAGCCAGCAAGCCCCAGATCTCCAGAAACCTACCTATCCCCATCTTTTCAATTCCAGGATCAGAAGTGCATACTACTGTGCCTAGCTTCTTTACATGGGTTCTGGGGACTGAACCTAGGTTGTCATGCTTGCACACCAAGCACTTTATTGACTGAGCCTGAACCCTAAGCCAATGGATTCTTTTAAAGATGACTCTTCGCTTGGTTTTCATATCAAAGCCCATCTGTTGAAGGCTGGGTCCTCAGCCTGGGAGAGGTGGTGAGTCACTTAAGAGGTGAGGCTGGTGAGAGACAGCGGTGCATCAGGGTGTGCTCCCAAAGGGGACTATGGCATGCCAGTCTCTTCTCTGTTTGCTTCCAGTGCTACAGGAAGGAGCAGCTTGCTCGACTATACCATGTACTCACGGCCATTTTGTGCTGCCTGGAACTGGTCTGAAAGTGAAAGGAACGACTAAGGTGCATGGAAGCATCTAGAACTGAGCTGAGAAGTGAAAAATTCCCCTCTTGGGTTGGTTTATCTCAGATATTCGTTTCAGTAATGAACAAAACTGACTCATGCATCCAAGTTCTCCTTGTGGATATAGAACATCTCTCTCTCTCCCTCTCTTTCTCCCCCCTCCCCATGTGTGTGTGTGCATGCACACACTCTCTCTGTGTATGGGTATGCATATATGAGTATGTGTAAGTGTATGTATGTTCATGTGTGAATGTGTGAGAATGTGTGTATACATGTATAGTGTGTGTGAGTGTATGTATGTTTGTTCATGTAAGAGTGTGTGAGTGTATGCATGCATGAGTGTATGTAAGTGTATGTATGTGAATGTGAGCCTGTGTGTATGTGTGAGTGTGAGCATGTGTGTGTGTGTGTGTGTGTGCATGTGTGAGTCTGTGTAAGTGTATGTAGGCAGGTGCTCTACCACTGAGATACATCCCAAGCCTTATTTTTACTTTGTATTTTGAGTTTCTCAGCCTGGTTTTTAACTCCCTGTGGAGTCCAGGTAGTCCTTGACTACGTGGTCTTCCTACCTCAGCTTCCCAAGAGACTAGAATGATGGGCCTGAGCCACCAGGTCTGACTTGGGATCCTTTATTTATATAGGGCATTTTGGTACCCAGGAAGCAGAGGGATCCAACATCTGTACAATACCACAATCTATTTATCTTAATAAAACTCATCCTACAACCCTGCTGTCTATGACTATGAAGAGCCAGAGAAAGATAGTAAGGAAGTGAGAGACAGAGGGGGAGAGGGAGAAGGAATGGGAGGGGGAGGGGAAGGGGAAATGGGAGAGGGAAAGGGAGAGGGAATGGGAGGGGGAGGAGGAGGGGAGAGAGATGAGAGAGAGCTGAATATCTCTCAGCAGGTGGGTGCACAGATGAAGAATGAGATGACTTTTTCTGAGAGCAAGTCCCACCTCTGATTAAAATTCTGCCTAAGACGGAAGGATGATGTTCTGAGATAAGAATGACTCACTCGGATCAGAAAGGCCTCAGCACGCATCATCCTTCCCACTTGCAGCCACGGACGTCTCTCTCTCTCTCTCTCATTTATAAAACACATTGTTTTTAAAAACTGAGCATGGTGAGTCACATCTATAATCCTGGACCTCAGGGCACTGAAGCAGAAGGATTGCTACAAGTTCCAGGCCAGCCTGATCTACATAGACTAAGTCTCTACAAAAAGTATTTTTTTAAGATTATCCTATCTGGTAAAGGTATGGGTAAAGTCGCACATGTATAGGGCTTTCCCAACCTCCCGGAATGTAGATCCAGGGAGATGGCTCATGGGGTAAAGAGCTTGCTTTGCAAGCACAGGACCTGAGTTTTATTCCCATAACTCATGGAAGGATAAGTCAGGCATACTGGTATACACTTGTTTTCTCAGCATTCAGGAGGTGGGGATGGCTGATCAGTGAGTCTGGCCTTCTTGGTGACCTCCACGTCAGTGAGAGAGAGGACCTCAAAAACCAAAGTGGGTGATACCTGAGGAATAACAGCTGATGTCTTCTGGCTTGGTGGTAGAGAATGTGCCTATCATCTCCTAGAGAGAGACTGAGTCTGCAGCTCAGCAGTAGAGCCCCTGCCTAGAATACCCCAGTGAGGGGCTGGGGGCATGGCTCAGTGGGAGAGCATCTGCCTAGAATCCCCCAGTGAGGGGCTGGGGGCGTGGCTCAGTGGTAGAGCACCTGCCTAGAATCCCCCAGTGAGGGGATAAGTAGTGTGGCTCGGAGGTAGTCTAGAATCTCCCAGTGAGACCCTGGGGTGTGGGTCAGTGATAGAGCATGCATCTATGGAAAGCTGGATAGACAGGAAACCCCTAAGGAAAGATGTTTCAGCTGAGGAGATAATCAATTCCATAGCAGGTACAAATTAAAGAACTACACTGGCTTCATCTTTTGGAAATCTTTTCTTCTTAGAAGAAAGGGATAACAGTGATAATCATCCTTCCATCTACAAAGAACAACAAATGTCATTATTATTTCAGTGTATACTGGCCATTGGATAGTTTGCCTGTAGAATATCTGGTACAAGAACCATTGCCCCTGTTTTATTGGATGATGGAAATGCAGTACAGAGGTCAGGTGACTAGCAAAGGGCTTTTCTCAGGGGGAAAAAAAACCAGAAAGCCTGTTCTTCCAATGATGCTTAGTGTCTAGCTGAAGAATAGCTATACCTGCAGTATGGCTATGGATTAGTCACTTTTCTCATTGTTAGGACAAAATATTCATGGTTGAAGATACAGTCCCTTGTGGTGGGTCAGGGATGGCAGCTGGTCACACTGCATCCACAGTCAGCAAGCAGAGAAAGGAATGCTGGCAATCTTTGTCCCTTTTATTTAGTTCATAGTCCAAGCCTAGGGAATGGTGTCGCCCACACTCAGGATAGGTTTACCATACACATTCAGCCTTTCTGGAAACATCTTCACAGAGGTGCCCAGAAGTGTTTTTCTTAGGTGGCTCCAAATCCAATTGGCTTGACCATGAAGATTAACAACCACAGGTGGGAACAGAAAAGGTACCTGTCCACTTCTTTGTACAGCTAACAGGAAACTTATATGGGGATAGATCCTTGCAGGAAAGTCTTCTATCTGCTCTCAGTTTTCCCCCATCCCCTCTTTGCAACCTTGATTCTCTATTATAAGCTTAAATCTCACTCACTCTCCGGATCAAGCTCTTCAGCACATTAAGAGGCCTGGGGAAGCCATCACTCTAAGCAACACCTGTTTCTTCCTTAGGATTGAGAAAATAAATGAGGCCATTTCAGCTCACTGCCACTTCCTTTACAAGAGAGGGAACCAATTTGATTTTTGACAGCCTCTGTCTTCCTTTCACTTCAGCCTCTCTGCCTAATCACATAAGGCTCTGAAACCAAGTATCTTGCAGGTGTTCAGCAATGACAAAGGAGAGATAAGAAAAACCAATTTGACAAGGATGTGGCTGGGCCTCCAAGGGTGAGAAATCACTTTCTGGACATCCTGCTTGGGGTTCCCAGTCACTAGATACCTTATGCACTTGACTTCCCAGCCCCTGGGAATAGGAGGCACTGTGGTCATTGGCAATCTGCACTAACCTATGGATTGACGTTCCACCTTGTCTGGGGATTGATAAGTCAATTTTATCCTAATGGTTTTCTTTTGTGATCATTAGTATCAGTGGTCAACTTGACACAACCGAAAATCACCTAGGAAGAGAGTCTCAGTGAAGGATTGTGTGCCTTGGGTTGGCCTATGGTAATGACTGTGGTGCCTTAAGTTAGTTGATATAGGGAGACTGAGCCCACTGTGGGTGGCACCATTCCTTAGACAGGGGCTTCTAGACATTAGAAAGAAATCAAGCTGAGCATGGGCAAGCAAGTATATGAGTGTGTATACATTCATTTTATCTGCTATTGACTATGGATACAATGTAACTGAAGCTCTGAATTGACTTCTCCACAATATAGGAGTTGTAAGATGAAACAAATCCTCCCCTTGTCAATGTTTTTATCACACCTAGGACACTTTCCTTGAATTGTCATTCTTGGCCTGTCCTCAGTATAGTGTGTGTGTGTGTGTGTGTGTGTGTGTGTGTGGTGTGTTTTGTGTGTGTATGTGTATGAGGGGTTTTGTGTGTATGGTGTGTGTGTGGGGGTGTATATGTGTGTCCAGGGTATGTGTGTATATGTGTATGAGGGGTTTTGTGTGTATGGTGTGTGTGTGTGGGTGTATATGTGTGTCCAGGGTGTGTGTGTGTGTGGATGTATGTATGTGTGGATGTGTGTGAGGGTGTTTGTGTGTGGATGTGGTGTGTTTGGTGTATAGGTATGGGGGTTATGTATGTGCAGGGTGTATGTATATGTGTGTATGTATGTGAGAGTGTGTGTATGTGTATATAGTGTGTACATGCACAGGGTGTATGTATGTGTGTATGTGTGTGTATAAGGGTATGTGTATGCGGTGTGTGGGGGGTGTATGTTGTATGTTGTATGTGTGTGAGCATGTGTGTATGGTGTGTGTGTGGTATATGTGGTATGTGATTGTGTGGGGTATGGGTGGAAAGTGTATTTATGTGTGTGTCTCAGAGTGTGTGGTGTGTGTGTGTGTGTGTGTGTGTGTGTGTGTGTGGTGTAGGGATGAAGGTCAGAGATTGACATTAGATATCTTCCTCAATTGTGCTCTGCCTTACTCTCTTTGAGACAGGGTCTCCTGTTGAACCTGGAGCTCACTGATGCGCTAGGTTTGTTGATCAGTGAGCCAAGTGATCTACTGTGATGACCAGTGTCACCACCACACCTCGATTTTTAAAAACATTTTTATTTATTGTTGTTTTTGTGCATCTATACTGTGTGTGTACTCATGTACCTATGAAAGTCAAAAGGTCATTGCAGAGTCTGTTCTCTCCTTCCATCCTTATGTGGGTTCCAGAGATCAAACTCAGGTCACCAAGCTTACATGGCAAGCGATGTCCATGGGGGAGCTATCTCACTGACCCCACATCTGGGTTTTTTTATTTTAAAACTAGGGCTTTACTTCATGCTCAGGCTATGAGCAATTTACTGATGAAGCTATATCCTCAGCATTCTTACTTAATTTAGTGACATTTATTAATTAATTTTATTTTGAAACACTGTCTCACTAGGTAGCCCTGCTTTGCCATGAACTCCTGAGCTCTGTGTCCCAGCCTCTAGAACGCTGGGATTATAGGCATACACCACCACACCCAGTTATGTGGGTGCTGGGTACAGAGACAGGGTTTCATGGCTGCTAGACAAGCACCCTACCACTTGAGCTGCAACCCCAGTTTCTGCTTGCTTCCTTGCTTTGGCATGGAAGCAAGCAGAATGTGAGCAAGTGGAATGTGAGACCCTAGAGAAGGGGTTCTCAACCTGTGGGTCACGACCCCTCTGGCACCCCCTTCTATCTCCAAAAAAGTATTTACATTATGATGCATAACAGTAGCCACACTACAGTTGTAAAGCAACAACAAAAATAATGTTATGGTCGGGGTCACCACAACATGGGGAACTCTACTAAAGGGACGTGTTGTCAGGAAGGTTGAGAGTCACTACCCTACAGGAATAACAGATAGTCCTAAAACTGAAATTCTTGAATTAAGACTGAGGGACAAAGATACCCACCCCAAACTTATCGGGAAGAAAATCCCTGTGTCTAGAAGGGAGGTCAGCCTGAATAAGCTTAGACCAAGAATATTAGTTGAAAAGGGTCATTTCCGGTACCTGACAGGAAGCTTTCCATCTACTTTTCCATTTTGAAATATGGTCTCAGGTAGCCCAGGCTAGCCTTAAACTCTGAGAATGACCTTGAACACCTGATTCTTCCACCTCCAGCTCCCAAACATCAAGACTACAGTTGTGAGCTACTATGACCGGCTTCCAAACATTTCTTTTGGTCTTTTTTTTTTCCTTTTAAAAGATTTTTTCCCTCAAGATTCCACCACCTCTCTTCTCTTCCCTCTCACCTTTTCTCATTACAGAGCATCTTTATATTTCATCATGTTTTACTATTTGTGTGCCTATTAGACTTTTCTTCATTATGATACTCTATTCTTAGAGTATCATTCATGTTTTTCATAGAACTACCATTTGATCTAGCTATAACTTTTCTGTACTCTAAAACCCACAAAGGAACTCCCATATCGGTCTTTGTTGCTGCTCTAGTTACAATAGCAAGGAAATGGGACCAGTCGAGATGTCCATCAGCAGATGAAAGGATGATAGAAATGTGGTGCAGATATACAATAAAATTTTACTCAGCTCGGAAGAAAAATGAAATCATGAAATTTGCAGCAAAATTGATGAATTTAGGAAGGACAATATTAAGTGAGGTGACCCGAACTCAGACAGATCAATCCCACATGCTCTTTCTCATATGAAGATAGCCTGCAATGCATACACATACATGTAAATATACATATACTTTACATATAAATTTATAAATATGTGTAAAGCCTGAAAATCCAGGAGGGAGGTCAAGAGAGAATAAATATAAGGATGAGAATGGGGATGGCAAGGGTACATAGGAACATGAAAGAGGAAAAGATACAGGAGGTGTGTCGGGCTGTGAAAGGGGTCTTGGTTTTTGGTAGAGTGCTGGCTGGAAGTAGCCCAGAGACCCTGCAAGAGACAGGCATCCATTCTACCGTGTTCTCAGAATCTAGGCTCCTAACATGCAGCCTACATCTCCATTAACCTGCACTGTTCAGTCACATAGACCATTTCAGCTCCTCCCAAAGAGCACAGGTAGAGGGTGTGACTACAGGCCTCAGGTTCTAGAGGGATTTACATACTAATGAGACACCTGAAGGCCAGAGGGCAGAGCTAATTAAGTCATTCCTTTTCCCAGCCCCTCTTCCCCCTCCCCTATTTAAGTCAGCTCTCCCCTGGCTGAACTGGGGAGTACATCCAGATCCATCTACATCTGCCATGAAAATAAACCCTTTTGGGATCATGGACTTTCTCATGTCTTTGGGACCTGCCATGGGAAAATGAGGAGAAGACCTTTAATGAGCCGCTGTAGCTGCAGCCACTGTACCTAACTTTCTGCCTGGAGGACCTCTCTTAGGAACCACATCTTCAAGCAAGCTATCAGGGTCACCGAGTCTGCTAAGCAAGTACAGTAACTGAGTCTCTCCCATAGGGTGCTACTGGGCCTATTTCTTCTCTCCCTCCCTCATTTCTCTCAGCTGTGGATCAGCTGGTCATGCGCCCACACATCCCCAGTCTCAGTCCTTCTGCGACCTCAGTGGCATCTGAGAGCCCAAGGACTTGAGACCAGTCGGTCCCTGACCACCTCCTGGCCCGGGATCCCCAATCCAAGAGCTCTGCACCCCCATGGAACTACCAGACTGAGCGAGAGCTCCCCCCACCAGGTGGGGCCCCATAGCACCCGCCCGTCTAGTGCCGTGTATGGAGTGAATTTAGTCAAGATTCCCTCTTTTTGGACCCATGGGAATCACAGTAACCCAATAAGATTCAAGAACCCATGTCTGTGCCCACTTAAGAGCTAATCATTTCCCCACAGAGGTGATTATCAGTTATTGTTTTTCTGTGATGAAATACCATGATCAGAAGAAACATAGGGGAAAAAAAGTGTTTATTTGGTTTACAATTCTAGACCACAATGCATTGCTGGGGGAAGTCAAGGGAGACACTAAAGCAGAAACCATGGAGGAGCACTGCTCAGTGGCTTGCTTCCGGTGCATACACAGTTAGCTTTCTCATACAGCCTTAGACCCACTTACCAAGAGGTGGTGCCACTACAGTGGGCCACACCCTCTTATGTCAATCAACCAGTCAGGATAGTCCTGCACAGACATGTTCACAGCTCAATCTGACAACTCTCTTCAGTTGAGGTTCCCTCTTCCCTTGTGACTCTAGGTTGTGTTAAGTTGAGTTGATAATGAAAATTAACTAACGTGGTTGAGGCTGGGGCAATCGGGGGTGGCCTGTGGGTAGAAGAGATGAAGGGAAAGGAGAATTTACCAAAAGACACTGTGTTTGAAAATATTGTGATAGCATCTGATACCTTGTATCCTAGTTAATTGAAGAAAAAATTAAAATTAGTTTTTTAAAAGATAATTGACCAAAAAGCAAAGGAAAGAAGCGTGACAAATGTAAGTAAAATATACTGTCCCCAAAGTGAAGTCCTGCCTTAATGAGACTCACTGATGCTCTCAATTCACCATCCATTTCAAGCCAGTTCTACAAATAAGCAATGTTGAGTATCTTTGCCATCAGTACCTGATGCCTGCAGGCAGCAACCACTTCTTAACTGAGATCTATCTTACAGGCAGACTGGCCTCCTAGTCATCTTCTTAAATCCCATCTTAAAGCACCTAATTCAAATTTACCACTCAAAACATTTACAGGCTTCCCCACTGCCTATAGGATAATGTAAAACTGTCAGACCTTCACTGTGAAGCTCCGCACAAGCCAGCTCTTATTCAGTTATTGACTGCTTCGGTTGTTTGAGATAGGATATCATATAGCCCAGGCTATCCTAAAACTCAATTGTAGCCAAGGATGACCTTAAATGCCTAATCTTCCTAATGCCATCTCCCCTGTCCTGGAATTATAGTGTGTGCCATGATGCCCCAGCTTAAATCAGCTGTCAAACTCACTTAACTCATATATTTCCAAATGCATGATTCTGACTGGTTGAATCACCAATGGATGATAGTCAATTTTCCTACTTATTCATTTCCCCATTTAGTAAACACTGGTTGAGTGTCCACAATGAGCCAGGTATTATGTTATGCTTAGGGTAGAGCTCTCTCTATAACAACGACCTAGTCCTTGATCTCAGTTGGTACCATTTACCATCTATGGGTTACCTACCAGAAGGGAATCTTACCATTCAATATGAGAGAAACCAGAATACAGAAGAGACAGTTCCCACGTATGATGGTTGGTTTTAACTGTCAACTTGACACAACCTAGATTCATCTGGGAAGGGAGTATCAATGAAGAACTGTCTAGACTAGGACATCCTATGGGCTTGTCTGTGGAGAATTGTCTTGCTTGGGTTAGTTGAGTGAGAAGACACACAGTAAATATGGAAGTGCATCTTGTAGGCTGGGTCCTAAACTGAGCCCTTAGCATGTGTGTATTCATGTATCCTCTCTGCTCCCAACTGCAGATGTGATGTACCTCGTGGCTTCAAGTTCTCAGCATCCTTCAGTGATGGGCTGTATCCTAGGCTTGGAGCCAAAGAAGCCCTTTCTCCCTTGACTTGCTTTTGTCTTTGTATTTTATCACAAAGATTGGAGGATACTAGATACCAAGTCTCTCTCCAGCAGTGTGAAGGAGAGAGAGAGACCAGAAGAATCTAGGTCGTGACCCCTTTGGAGTCAACTGACCCTTTCACAAGGGGTCACATATCAGATATCCTACATATCAGATATTTACATCATGATTCATAACAGAAGAGAAATTACAGTTTATAAAGTAGTGAACGAAAATGATTTTGTGGTGGGAGGGTCATCACAATATGAGGAACTGTATGTATTAAAGGGCCAAAGCATTAGGAAGGTTGAGAATCGCTGTTCTAAATCAATTAACAATTAATATAATCCCCGTAGATATATGTATAGGTCAATCTGATCTGGGCAATTGAGTCAACTGAGATTCTCTCCGCAGATAATTCTAGGTTGTCTCAAGTTGATAGTTAAAACTAGCTAGGTAGGTATGCTGACACACACCTTTAATACCAGCACTTATGAGACAGAGGCTGGTGGAACACTATAAGTTCAAAGCCAGCCTGATCTACACAGTGAGTTTCAGGACAGACCAAGGCTACATAGAAAGACTGTCTCATTAAAAAAAAATCAAAATAAACAGAAAAAGCTTACTAGAAGAGATCATGAACCAATCTGAAACGACGAGTGAAGATAAATCCTTATTTAAATTGTTTACCACAGATATTTTGTCACAAAATGAAAAAGTAACGCTGTGTGTTTCATTTTTACCATATAATTTCTAGGCCTGGGAAAATGAGTCATTGGATATAGTGCTATAATTTTGGCACTCCATGTCCACCATCCTCATCCCCATAAGTGGTTTCACAGTAATTTTTTTTTTTTTTGCTTGGTTGGTTCTTGCCACACAATGTAGGAAAGACACCATCTACAATCATTTGGTCTCCCTGACAGAAAAAGCCAACAGCTAATCTCAAAACAAGTAAGCCTGTGTACTGATGATATGTGGTTTTATTTGGCTGCCTGGTTCTCTCAGAGCTTGTTAAATCAGAGCCATAATAAACGTCCTCAAAGCGGAACTAGCTTAAAGGAAAAATGCCCTGGATATGGGAGATGGTGGCTTCCCCCAGCAATTGCGATTTAAAGGGTGGAAAGGAAACATGGAGACTTGATCCAATTAACCTCCACAGCATGCTGTTCAAGCAGGGCCCAGACAGAGTCTCAGTCTATTATCCCAGAACCTTCATTAAACCAATTCCGTCTACAGCCAGACACTCTCCTCCTTTCCTGGTGAGCTCTCGTGATTACTTAATTTAAATAGAGAGCTCACTCATTGTGTTTCCTGGGTGTTGAGAAGATTCAGAGTCATGACCTGAATCGGGGATAATATTCTCAAGCAATTTTCAAAAACCTATGAAAAATTAGTAAGTTCGCATAAGGACAGAGTATCCCTCATGCAGACAGCTAGACAGAAACGAGCACAATCTCGTTAGGGTGTCAGAAAATACAGCTCTAACCCTCATTCTGGTTCCCACCACTGTTAGATTGTGTGTGTGTGTGTGTGTTGTGTGTGTGTGTGTGGTGTGTGTGTGTACATCTGAGTATGAGTGCACATACATATATGGAAGCCAGAGGGTTAATGTAAGGCAGTGGTTTTCAACCTGTGGGCCACAACCCTTTCGGGGTTGAATGATCCTTTCATAAGGGTCACATACCAGATATCCTGCCTATCAGATGTTTGCATTAGGATTCTTAACAGTAGCAAAATTAAAGTTATGAAGCAGCAATGAAAATAATTTTATCGTTGAGGTGGGGGGTCACCACAACATGAGGAACTGTACTAAAGGATTGCATCATTAGAAAGGCTGAGAACCACTCGCCTAAGATATCTTTCTTGGTCACTATCCACTTTAGTTTTTTGAGCCAAGGCCTCTCATCCAATCTACAACTCCCCAATTCAGATAGGTTAGCTGTTGACAAAGCTCCATGGTCCCCTGTCCACCTCCCCATTACAGAGCACCATACCACAATGCTATGAGTTCTGAGGATCCAAGCTTAGCTCCCTGACTCCCCTTGGGCAGCAAATACTTTAGCACCTAAACTCTAGCTGGGATTACAAACATGCAGCAGCACACCAGATTATTTTACGTGGGTTCTGAGCCCTCTCCCCAGCTCCAGTAACACCAGTTTTAAAACACTCAACTTGTATCTGCTAGACCAACTAGGGTTGTGGGCTGAACTTAGTTTATGGGACAGCAGTTTGCAACTTCTATCTGAAATAATTCTCAAGATGCTCCCCCAAAGAACTTCAGTTTTCCAAGGAAGAGCCTTTGTAACTTTCATTGCACATCTCTGGTATATGCTTGACGGGGTATTTCCAAATAAGAATGTAAGATCCACCTTGAATAGGGGTAACGCCATCCCATGAGGGCACATGTGGAATTTATTTGATCTCATTCATTAGTTTATTTTTAAATGTATAGTTATGTGGAAATATATGTACCTGAATGCAAGTGTCTACAAAGACAAGAAGAAAGTATCAGATTCCCTGAAACTGGAGTTCTAAGCAGTTCTAAACCATCCAGTGGGTGCTGGGAACTGATGTGGAGTTGTCTCAAAGACCAGCAAGTGCTCTTAACTGCTGGGCTACCTCTCCAGGTCCCCTCCAATGGGATTTAAAGTCAAAAAGGATACAACCAGTTCTCATTTTCCTGTTTTCTGGGCACCAAGATGTGAACTTTCTGAATCTGTGAACTGCTTTGCTCCACACCAGTACTCGTGAGTACAGTCTGCACAAGTATAGAGTAAACAACCCTCTTTTCTATACAAATTACCCAGCGTCTACTATTTTGTTATAGTAGTGGAAAATGAATTATTACAGGATTATTTTTCGATCTGGAGTCCCATGACGTCAGGAACGAAGCCAATCTCCATTTGAGTATTGAGATAAAGAAAGCGGATTTAGACAGCAATGGTTTATAAGAATGGAGAGACAGGTGGCTATGGCTGACGTGAGGAATGGTAAGGGTGTTCTGCCGAAGCACAAGCCATCACCCGCAGAGGAATGATGGAGGAAGCCCCTCTTAGCAAGAAGCATTGCTTTTCTTCGTCTATCTCTCCTTCAGCTGTGAATGAAATGAAGACATCCAAGTCCTCAGGCAATTATGGTTTCAGGGTCTTCAGCCATAAAATGGAATCACCGGTCAGTGGCACACCACGAATGTCTGCTTTCTCTCGGTATTTCCTTTAGCCTCACGTTGATTTGCAGCAAGTGGGAGTGTCGACCTGTCGGTGGAGTGCAGGATCCCAGGTGTGCAGGGTGAAGTCGAACAGAGGAGTGGGAAGAGCTTAAAATAATACCCTTCGAGTTCTTCTCTGCGTGACCAGAAGCCATGTCAGGACTCTAATGGCATAGCCTGCTGAGTTAGAAAAAAGGCTTCCAGAAAGTGCCGGTTTAATCTCACGATAAACAGCTTCTAGGGGCCTCTTAGGCATGGCTGCATAAATCTGACTGCTTAAAAATAGACGCACACGGAGCCTGGCTTCTCTCTTCAGGCACCATATGCCGAGTTGGAAGGGCCATTGACAACAGTGGGATAATCAGAAGGCCTCTGGGATCTTCTGGTGGGAGATCAACTTCAGCACTGGGCTGCAAGGCAGGAGGGTCAGGCGTGATCGGGTCCTGTTGCCTAAAATTCTCTTGCTTCCAATGTATTCTGCCCTGGGTCTGTTTTCCTAGTTTTCATCTCTGGTGGTAAACCCTACTAGCTGACAATTTGAATCTGAATCATTCCCTGAAGACTCTTGTGTTGAGAGTTTGGTCTCTCAGAAAGATGACCCTTGGATAGCAATTGCATCCATAGCACTCTGACCACATTGATGGACTTTTCCTCTGACTGGTTCTTAAAACAATAATTAATCCCAACCAGTGTCTTGGTCTTACTCTATTGCTGTGATTAACACATACATCGCGCCACACACACCACACACACACACACACCAAAGCAACTTGGGGAGAAATGGGTTACTTGACTTATACATCAGGGTCAGAGTCCATTATTGAGGGAAGTCTGGGTAGGAACCATGGACAAACGCTGCTTGCTACCTTGACATGAATGTTCAGTTTATTTTCTACCATTTCATCGTGGGTGGTGGAGGGTCCTGTGAAGACTCACCCCTCACTGACAGCCCATTGACAGTCAAGGCTAATTGAGAGAGTCCCGTCATATTCTTTAGTGATGTAGCCAGTGATCAATTGTCATTTTCCACCAAATAATTTTCCACCCACAAAGGCGAGTTGATTAATTAAACTTGTGGGCCACACACAAGAAGCAGATCTCAAAGTAGGAGGGCTTGTTGAGAAGAACTGTTTTCAGTGGGACTAGGGAGAAAAGGGAGGAACATTGTGATGAAAATGGCTATAATTCATTATATAGATGTTTGAAACTATTAAACTATTTCCATTAAACTATTAAACTATTTCCATTAAAAAGGAAGCTATGGGGTTTGGATGGTTTGACATGCTATGTTTTCGTTTTTATCTGGTTTGGAAAACTTTTAATTCGAATATTTCTTTTTGATCCATGGTCTTGTGGTTCCAATGAGAAATGTCACCATGTACATTGGTCCTCAGCTGCTTTAGGCATTGTGTTTTAGGACTGCTGTGGTACCTTTAGAAGGCGGAGCTTCAGTGTAGGAAGTGGGTCATCTGGGGAAGGCCTTGAGGCTTTGTGGTCCCACTCTATTTCTTGACCACAGATGTAATGTGGCCAGCTGCCTCATTTGTGCTTCCCCACATACAGTGGGTCAGAGCGCTTCCTAAACCCTCAGCTAAAACAAACCCTTTTCAATTGCCTTGGGGAGGTATTTGGTCACAATACCATGGAGAACAGTAAGGAATACTCATGGCTTCACATAAGAGTATCTAGAGACTTAGCATTTTATTCTTTAGTTTTTCTTTCTGAGCTTACTTCTGTGTGATCAAAGAATATATTTTATTTCAGTTTTGAAATTTGTTGAGGTTGACTGTAGCATCCAACATATGATATAGAGAATGGTCCATAGTTCCGTGTGTGTTTAAACCAAAAAATAATCTATGGTTGTTGTGTAGTGTTCTATTCTAGTCAAGATGTGCAAACATCTTACATCCTCATTTTCATTTGACTTGTTTCACTTGTTACAAAACATACACACACACACACACACACTTTAAGGAGTTGGCTCAGGGATTAAGAGCACTGGTTGCTTTTACAGAGGACCAGGTTGAGTTCCCAGTACCCATATGTTGCCTCACAACCACCTATAACTATAGTTCTGGGGGATCTGACACTGTCTTCTGACCTTAATGGACAGGAAGCATACCAGAGGGTACACACACACATAGGTAGGCAAACATTCATACACATAAAAACAAAATAAATAAATCTAACAAAAAAAAAAAAAATGCTAAAAGTTGGGAAATGCAACTTGGAATTATTTATTTCTATTTTTATTGAGTTAGTTTTTGTTTTATATATTTTGAATCTGTATTATTAGTTGCATATAGGTTTAAGATTGTTACAAAATTCTGCCGAGGTGGATGTTGCATTCCTGGTAATGACTCTTGTCTTAAAATCCTCTTTGAAATGGATATAATTATACCACCAATCTTTTCTCTCACATTTCCTCTCCCTCTCTCCCATGTGTGTGTGTGGGGGGCAAGAATATGCACGTGCATGTGTGTGTGTGTGTGTGTGTGTGTGCCCACATGCACAAGTGTACACATGCATGTGCATGGTATACCATGGCACACATGTAGAGGTCAGAAGATAACTTTCCCAAAGTCATTTCTCTCCTACCACCACATGGATGCTGGGGACAGGTCAGCGGGCTTGGTGGCAGGTGCCTGTACCTCTGAGCTATTTACCTGCCTTATTTTTGTCTTTATGCTCACAGCATTTCTGTGTCTTCTGTAAGCAGCATCCTGTCAGGATTCTAATGTGTTTAGCCTGAAAACTCCCCATCTCTAGACTAGAACATTCCTCCACATCGGCTACTATGATAATTGATGTACAGGAGCTTAAATGTACCTTGTTAATCTCCCCCTTGAGGTACAGATGATCCTACATTAGCATAACCAGTAGTGGTGAGAAACTTCGAGGGATTTACAATATTCTAAGCCAAATGATCTCCACTTCTTGTTGTTTTTATCATCGCTAAGTTGCAAGTGTATATACCTTAAGCTCTACATTGTTTCTTATCAGTTTCAACATTCAATATTCATTATGTTTAGCCATTGCTACCACGTTTTAAATCTTTTAAAGCCCCCCTCATGCCTTCCGTAGTTATCGTATTTGCATCTGGAATCATTTTCCACCTGCCAGGAAGAGCTCTCTTTAGGGTTTGTGCTGTTGCTCTGGGCTGAAACAAAACAAGCTTTTCAGGTTTTAGGGGACTAAAAATATCTTTATTTAACTATCCTATCTGAAGGATGTCATTTATAGTTATAGATATTTACAGTGACACTTATTCTTTCTTAAGCACTTGAAAGATTCTATTAGTTGTCTTCTAATTTTTGCCATTTCTATAGGAAAGTCAGTGAAAGGCATTGTAAGTCTTTTAATTGTGACTGTTTGGGATTTAAGGTATTTTCTTTGTCCTTAGTGTGCATCAGTTACTATGATAAACTATTGCGTTAGTTGCTTGTCTTGTGGCTGTAACGAAATACCTAACAAAAGCAACTGAAGGAAGGAAGTGTGGTTCGCAGTTCAAAGGTGCAGTCTATCATGGCTGGGTAGGCACGACAACAACCACAGGCAGCTGGTCACATTGCATCCACAGTCAGAAAACAGAGAGAAATAGTGTGAGGCTCGGCTTACTTTCCCCACTTTACTCCTTCCAGAACTCCAGCCAGGGAATGGTACCACCTACCTTTTATTCCTTCCAGAGCCCCAGCCTAGGAAATGGTGCTGCCTACATTTAGGGTGGCTCTCCCCACCTCAATTAACCCAGTCAAAAGAACCTCTCATCTACATGCCCGAAGATTCACGTCCATAGTTAGTCCAAATCCCACCAACCTGGCAAGGACGGTGAACTACAACCATGCTGCTCACTTTCCCATTATAATGATAAAAATCCTTGAGAAGAACAGATGAAAAGAAGAAAGATTAATTTTGTTTCATGGCGTGGAAGCTCCATTCCATAGTTGGATGGTTTCTATTGCCAAGAGGGATGAAGCACCACAAGGGAACAGGAAGGCAGAGGAGAGCTGCAGCCCTCATGGCAGCTAAGAAGTGTTCGGAGATGAGAAGCAGTCTTCCAGAGAAAACCTCCACTGGCTTAATTCCTCCAGTTAGGTTCCACCTACCAGTTTCCATCACTTCTCAACAACGCCATCAGATTATGAATCTACTGATAGGTAAATTCATTGACTAGACCAAAGCCCTCAGGATCCAGGCACTGAAAGGTGGCCAGGTCCTCCTAATAGGGGCAAAGCCTTTCATCTAAGGGGATTGCTATCCTTTAAGTATATCCTTCATCGTCATCAGAGAAGCTGTGACTACATGAGAGAGACCTTTAATATCAGCTTGTTATCTGTTGACATTCCTTCATTGAAGGGGGGGCTGGGGAAGGTCACTAGACCCTCACCCCTCACTCTAGGACCTCATAGCCACTTGTATGAAATTCTAGCTGCATGTGGCCCCATGGACTCAGTGGGAGAGGGCGCTGATGATACAGAGTGGAAGGTTACCTGAGCAGGGCACTCCATCTCCACAGTTATAACGAAGTTGGCATCCAAGCTGGGATGACTTTGGCAGTGCAGCTATTTGGGGTCATCCCCATTCCTGTAAGCAATTATTCACTCATAATCTATAAATAAGTCAATACAAACTCAAGTTCTGCAAGTTAAGACTTCGGTGAAATAATACCTATAAGGCTCAGGTAGATAATCGTTCACATCTCCCCAGGGGGAAGTTCTTGAGACAGCTTCACATTGTAAAACTACCATACCCACATGTGATTTTCTTCATATTTGTTCTGGTTGACGTTCATAGACTTTCATAAATTTGCCTTCATGTCTTTTGTTGGGTTAAGGCAATGTTCAATCAATGGCTCTTCAAATCTTGCCTCGGGCCATTTCTTCTTAACTCTCTTTGAGATACACGAATGGTATGTATCTTATAAATAAGCATTTTTTTTTTTTTTTTTTGCCTTTGAGGCAGGGATCTCTCTGTGTAGCCCAGAGTAGTCTTGAACTCACAATCCTCTGCCTCAGCATCCCAAGTGCATACAAGTGCTTCACTCTGTTCTTATTATCAGCATACAAGTGCTTCACTCTGTTCTTATCATCTTCCAGCTCATTTACTGTATTTACGGCCATGTCTAACTTTACATTAAATTATTTATAGCCATGTCTAACTTTCTATTAAACTCACTGAATTTTTTATCTTAGCAGCTATGCATTTCATTCCAGAATATCAACTTGAATCTTTATTTACAAAATGATTGTAGGAATGGGAAATGTATTTTTTTTTAAGGTTAATTTTGCTAACATACCTGAACATACTAATTATTATTAGTATATAGGTTTTAAATCTCATGTCTTCTAGGTGATCCAGTCATTCTTTTGAGTTTGGAACTATGTCTAACAATATTGTTATTTTGACCCCAGTTATTTTTTTTAACTGCTTAAAAAAAAACTTGATTCCTAGTTATAATTGTCTTCTGTCAAGGAGATGAAGGACAAAATAGTATTTTTATACTAATCAGCAATGAACCTAGTCAGACCTGGTGGTGCAGGCCTGATATTCCAGCTACTCAAGCAGAAGGGACAGGAGAACCACAAGCTCAAACTCAGCCTGGGCAAGTTAGCAAGAACCTATCTCAAAAAGGCAGAAAGGGGAGCTAGGATGTAGCTTAGCAACAGAGCGCCTGGCTAGGACCTCTAGTCCATGAAGGGTTGTAGGTGTGGTCCATTGGTGAGCATCTTTGTGAAATCCCCCAGTGAAGCGCTAGGGCAAAGCTAAATGATGCAGTGTTCACCTAACTTAATTGAAGTCCTAGATTTCACCCTCAGTACCATCGGTGATGAATCCCATGCTACCTACAGTTTCCCCCTTTTTGAAGGCATATTTCGAGGGTCCTCAATGGGGAGCCTGGGATATGCAGAGGATCCTCTTTCCCCATAGAGCCTGAATTCCATTTTTTGTCTCCCTAGCACTGTGAGATTGACTAACAGCCTAATGAACTTTATTTTATTTTTTTTCCTCCTTAGCACTTAGATACAAAGATACCCTGAGCTGGCATATCTCCAAACTGACAAATTGGTAAGTGCCTTGTGGTGAGGTGCTATGGATTTCTTCCTTCTGGGACTGAGCCTTTCAAGTTCAGACTGGCTTGTTGGCTGTCATCTCCAGTTTTGTGTACTCATCTCAGGAGAACAGCTCAGCCCCAAATGCTATTCTTTTCTCTTTCCCTTCAGGTTCACTGAAAATAAAATTCCCTGAACCCACAGTGGTATGACAAGTGCCGGGGTGAGATCAACACATCCTCACTTCTGAATATTTAGAAGCCTTCATTGTCATGGGTGCGTTCCATTCCCCTCAGATGGTGGTCTCATTTTTATCTTACTTTTAGGGTTCTTCCTTGTAGAAGTTTAGTCTGATATAAACTACTTTATGTAGCCAAAAGTAGATGTCTAGGGGATTATTTAAAGCAAGACTCAAAAGTTCAAATGATCAAAGAAAAAAATAAATAGGTATAATTATACCAATATTATGTTTCTCTCCTCTCTCTCATTCTTCTGCTTCCCCCATCTCCCTTCAATCCCCTTCTATTTGTCTCTCATTTCCTCCTTTTCCCCTTCCTTCTTCCTCTCCTCTTCCTTCTTTCCCCTTCCTTGTCCTTCCTTCCCTTTCCTTGCCTTCATTTCACTATGTAGCCCAGAATATCTTCAAACTCATGATTCTCCTGCCTCAACTCCCTGAGTCCTAGGATTAGAGCACTATATCACCAATTCAGGTAGAAATTTCTATTCAGCAAAGGACACCATAGATGAAATTAGCTGGTGAGCAGAACTTAGAGAGTCAATATTAGATGCCTCTAAAATTAACAAGGTACCTAGATGACAAGCTTCCAAATATACAAAATATTTATGGACTGGAATATTGGTTGCCAGTGTGTGGTGCTAGAATGCTTTAAGAGGTGGGGCTTGTCTTAGTTAGGGTTTTACTGCTGTGAAGAGACACCATGACCAAGGCAAGTCTTATAAGGAAACCATTTAATTGGGGCTGGCTTACAGGTTCAGAGGTTCATTCCATTATCATCAAGGCAGGAACATGGCAGCATCCAGGTAGACATGATGCTGGAGGAGCTGAGAGTTCTACATCTTCATCTGAAACCTTTTAGGAGAAGACTGGCTTCCAGGCAGCTATGAAAAGGGTCTTAAAGCCCACAGTGACACACTTCTTCTAACAAAGCCACACCTTTAAATAATAGTGCCACTCCCTGGGCTAAGCATATTCAAACTACCACAGAGCTTAATGGGAAATAATTCAGTCATGAGAGCTGTCACTCAGGAATGGATGGGTTTGAGGAGTTTGGATTAGTCCCCAAAGAACAGACTATTACAGAAAATCAACCCTGGCTCTTCCATAGTCTTATCCTTCCTTGTCCATGCTCTTGACCTCTAGAATGTGACTCCCCTCCCTTTTTGTGTCTGTTATCTTGAGACATGATCAGATAGGAGACATATGCTGCTTTGAACATTATGGCCATCAGAAAGTAAGACAAGTACGCCTCTTCTCTTTGTAGGTGAACCAGCATCAAAGGAACCAAAAGAGATGAAGATGGAGATCATGGGAAAAGGGCAAAAGTTATGAGTACCCAATGGGTCAACAAGACAGAATGCAGGTTTGTGTGAAATGTTCTGACTCATGAACAGCTAGAGAAACATGAAGGAAAAGCACATGGGGTATCACTCTCCATATATCAAACTAGCCAGTAAGTCATTGAGCCAGAAGCATCTGGAGATGGAACACCTTACCATCCTGTGGGAGCATTGGTGTCTGTATTCCAGAAAGTGATTGGATAGCAAATGCTTAGATCTTAGAGAAGAATGCAGAATCAAAATCAAGACAGAAGGAGATCTATGCATTTAATAACATGCCCTGGCCCTATTTATACCCGCTAATTGGTTTTTCCTGTACCCCTTTCCCTCATCCCTAGCAATTTCCTTTTTCACTTTTGTGATATTCTGTATGTGAGGAAACACAACATACATTTCTATCACAGTCAATAAAATATAAAAACATTATTCATAATTTCATCTCTCTGGAAATGTGTTCAGCAATAATACTAAAACTTGCTGAGGAGCTGGAGAGACGGTTCAGTGGTTAGGAACATTTCACTGCTCTAGCAGAGGACCTGCATTTGGTTCTCAACACTCACATCAGGCAGCTCCCAACCACCTGAAACTCCATCTCCAGGGGGATTAGATGCCCTCTTCTGGCCGCATGGGAAACTGCACTTATGGGTCTATACAACATACACATAAGTAAAAATAAGATAAATCTTTAAAATTTTAAAGATTTTCCAAACAGGTTGAGCAAGCCTAGCATCATGGAAGCTGTAACCCCATCACTCAGAAAGTGACAACAGGAAGGTCCTGGCCACCTTGACCTACATGGTAAAACACCAAAAGGAAAAGCACATGGGGTATCACACTCCATATAGCAAACTGGCTAGTGAGTCATTGAGCCAGGAACATTTGGAGATGGAATGCCTTACCATCCTGTGGGAGCCTGTATTCCAGAAAGTGATTCAATAGCAAATGCTTAGATCTTAGAGATAGAATGCAGAATCAAAAAGCTGGGGGTGTGGCTCAATAATAGAGCTCTTGCCTAGGACACATAAGGCTTTGGTTCCATCCCCAGGACCACAAACAGAACAAAACAACAGACTGAAGCTGAGGGTCATACAGATTCAATGTCTGATACATACACTCTTTGCATCTTCCTTCTGAATGGAAACTTAGAGGGTCTATGCTACACCTATGGAATTCTGCAGTCTCTCTGAGAAAGTCCATGTAATCATCCCCTATTGTGTCTGATTAAGTTGTTCCCTTAAAAACATGCTCTTGTTAATGTGCTAATGACTAATTATGAATTAATTACTGGATAAATCTCCAAGTCAAGGATCTACTATATTAGAAACAACTGTGGGCCTCAGGGAGAAGACGTAGTGAGTAAAGCACTTGCTTCATAGTTGTAGAGATTTGAACTCAGATCCCTAGAACCCTAGTAATGGTGCTTACCATAGTGCTTGTCTGTAACCCACACAAACATACTCCTATGGCAAGATGGTGGGTAGAGACAGGAGAATCATAGGGTCTCATGGACCAGATAAGCTAATGTACTCAGGGCAAACAACAAGAGACCTTGTCTCAAACAATGTGAAAGCTAAGGACAGACTTCTGAAGTTGCCCTTTGATTGACACCCTCCCACTAAGGTGCATGCATGTCTGTGCTCACACAGATGAACATGTACACATATATACACACCACAGAGAGGGGAAGAGGAAGAGTGTGCGGAGAGGAAAAGGGAGACGGAGAGGGAATGGGAGAGAAAGACTGAGGTTGAAGATACAGTTCAACAGTTAAAGCTCTTGGCCAGAAAGCATGAGGACGCAAAATGCAGATCTTCAGAAACCCACATAAATCCCAGATAGGCTAGTTGGCCCATATGCAATTCCAGTCTCAGAATGAGAGAGAAGATCCCCAGAACAAGCTGATTAGCAAAACTAGCGATATTGGCGAGTTCTGAGTTTGAGTGAGAGACATTGCCCCAATAAATAATGTGGAAGAGCGATGGAATATTATTCTGGACATTAATCTTGAACTTACACAGCATAGAAAATATGCATACACACGCACACCGCAATAAGAGAAGGAGGAGGAGGAAAAGGAGAAATGTGTTATCCTTCATCTGACCTTTGAACTTGTGTTCATGAAGAAATTGGAGCCCATTTGGTACATACTTCCTGGCCTCCTTGGGCAATAGTTTGGAGAGGCTGTGAAACACGTCTTTCCATGACAGAAAGGAAACTCAGCAAGCAAGATACACATAAAACCAGAAGCCAGGGTACCAGAAAGGCACCTACACACACACACACACACACACACACACACACACACACACATGTGTGTGCACGGAAGAAGCACCACTCCCCCCATGTTCTCAGCAAGCGAGTCAAGAAACTGTCCTGCATGGGCTTCTGGGGGACTTTCTCATGCTAGAACTCAGCTGAGGAGAGGCAATAAGGAAGGTCGCCTTGGGGATGGCCCCTGGCAGCTGCCTGCACAGCAGCCTTTGTAGATCAGTGAGACAGTCAGATTCCAAAAGCAATTTTAGAAATCATAGACTCTAGGGAAATGGTTCATTTTCTTTTAATTAGCTGAATAACCTAACAAGGGGAGGGGGAACCGTTCCAAAGGAGAGAAGTCAGGGAATCTTCAGACATTTCTATTTTTGTCTGTTTGCAAAAGGCCTTGAATAATAAAAACCCAATTTATATAAAAATAGCAATAGTGAGGAAGGAAGCCTGGGTTTAGGTCTGCCTTATACCCAGAGGGTACCAGAACTTTTTATATGAGCAGGTAATTTTTCCATACCTGTCTTAGGAGAAAACCTGTCAAAGCTATAGTCCCCCTATAAGATGGAAATCAGTCCTAATATAATGGGGGAAATTACTCAACAATCCACAGCTAGGCTTACTGACATTGATTCAGTGTTATATAGAATGGACAAGGAAGCTACCCCTGTTCTACAATTCTGACACCCATGGCATGGCTGTGGGTCTAGTGTAATACACTAGGCCTCTTCTAGGATGTCTGAGCACCTACTTTTAGATCATGTGACCTATTGGGAAATTAAGCCTTTGTACCAGAAATTAACTTGCTTGAGTTAAAACACAGTACCATTCCAGTTACTGAGATGCCTTATCAAGTAAAGGTGTCTGTCAGCAAGCCTGACAGTCCCCAGGATCTACCTGGGGAAGGAGAGAAATGGTTCCCCCAAATTGTCCTCTGATCTTCAAACATGCACCACTGCATACACATATACATGCACATGCATGTGTAGTAAACACACAAAGTAACGCGAAATTGCAGTGTAAAGTTACAATACTAACCTGTTGGTTACTTTCTCGTACTGTTAAAAATAATATTTTATTTAAAAATAAAATATCTGGCTAGAAGCTGGAGGGAGATAGTTCATGATTGAAAGCACATACTGTTCTTCAAAGGGAATGGAGTTTGGTTTCCAGCAGCTTACAGCCACATGGAACCCCAGCCCTAGAAGATCTGATGCCCTAGTCTGGCTTCTGCAGGTACCTACATTCATGTGCACATTCCCACACAGATATGTAACTTAAAAAAAATAATAAAATTAATCTAAAAATGTTTCGCACAAATGCAACCTAGTTAAAGAACTTATTTTGCCTCTCAGTTTACAGAGAAAAGTCCCTCCCCTCATGCAGAGGAAGGTCTGGTAGCTGGAGCAGCCTGAGATGTGGTAGTGGGAGCAGGAGACTGCTTGTTCCCATGTTAGTGACTGACTAGGAAGCAGACTCAGAGCTGAAATGAAGCAGGACTGTAACACTGGAGCCCCTCTATGCTTCCGTGCCTTCCAGCTACATCTACATACAACAGGCTGTACAACCTCTAAAAACAGTGCCACCATCTGGTCGCCAAACACATGAGCCTGTGGGGGACATTTCCTATTCAAACTACAAAAACTAGTAATAAGAATTAGACCAGAAATTTAAGCCAAGACTCTCCTTCCAGCAACCATTGTCACAGCTGTTTTTGGAAACTCTGAAAAGATAATTGGACTTTAAAATGAGGAAAATTATACTGGAAGTCTTTTTTTTGTCACCTATAATTCTCTACATAAACTGTGTTGCTTTCTAATTGTGTTTTCATGACTGCAGTTATAATTAGCCACATTCCCAGGTGCAAATGGTCCTATGTGGCCCAGTTTACCTCTTTGGTGAACTTCTTGGTAACTCATTTCTGTTGAAATGTCACTTATTTTAAGTGGACAACATCCAGATAGACTGAGCCAGCTTTTCTGTGTTCTTGTTTTTCAGACAGGACTTGCTAGTAGCCCAGGCTGATCTCAAACTGTTGCCTAGGTCTGGGATTACTGATGTGTGCCATATCTAGAAGTTTCACTTCCACTGTGTTGTAAAAATCACTGTGACCAGAATTAACTTAGTGAAGGAAAGGGTTTATATCATCTTAGAGGTCACACTCCATTATTGAGGGAAGCAGGGAAGGAATTCAACAAGGAACTTGAACCAGAAACCATGGAAGAGAACTGCTATTGGCTTGATCTCTGGCTCATGCTTATCTAGCTTTCTTATCTAGCTCAGGACCACCACCTAGGGAATGGTGTCACCCACAGTGGGCTGAACCCTTCTACATCAATTAACAATTAAAACAATGCCCCTATAGACATACCACAGGCCAATCTGAACTAAGCATGACTACAGATTGTACCAAGTTGAGAATAAACACCAACCAGGATACTAGCTAATGCTTAGGGTTGTCTTGAACAAACATGCTATGTTTGGCCATTAACTTGTTGTTGCTTGTTTTGTTTTTTTGTTTTGTTTTGACCCAAAGCCTGATTCTATAGACTATGCTAGCTTCCAACTCACTCTATAAACATAGATTAGCATTGAACTCATAATCCTCTTACCTCACCTTGCCAAGTAACTGGGATCACATGACTCAGTCACCACTCCAAGTTAGGCAACATTTTTTATTACCTCTAGTAAATAAATAATAACAAGGCCTGGGAAACAGCTTAATTGGTCAAGGGCTTGCTTTGCAAGTATGAGGACCTTTGTTCAGTCCTCAGAGTTCCACAGTAACAGCCAGGTGTAATGGAGTGCTTATAATCCCAGAGTGGGGAGGAAGAGATGGAACCATCCTGAAGCTTGTTGGCCAGTGAGTGGAATAGACAAGCCCTAGGTTCAGTGAGAGAACCTTTCTTAAATATTATGATGGACAATGATAAGTCTACACACACACACACACATCACCAACACACACACATCACCACAACACCACACACACACCAACACACACACCTAGTAACAGAAACAAGGATTTTCATCTGCAATTCGAGTTCAGTATGCAATTTGGTTCATTTCAGAATCTCAGAATATGAGCGCTTCAAATTTAAAAGGTGTTTGCTAAAGCCATACAGATAGTAAATAAGTATCTTGGGCTTGCTGGTGTGCTCTGTCTGTACTTATGGATCTTCTTTCTTCTTGCTTCCTCCTCAACCTGTGCTAAATGACTGCAGCCTTTATTTTCTTCTTTGTTCTCCTGGGAGAGATCACCTGTCTCATGCTACAACACATAGGTGCTCAACGCAAAGTGGGAAGTGAGGTGGGATCTCCATGCTATACGAGGCTATTTTTCTGGACTATCTCACAATGGACAGGACCACATGGTGAAGCAAGCAGTTTGACTGTGCAGGCATTTTCCTACTGGGTATCAATCAAGTCAGGATATGTTGAATTAGATTTACTGCCTGCAACTGCTCAGCTACAAAAATCAGAGACAACTTGGAGCATTTTCTTACTCTGTGACATACTCGCTGTTGTGGTATCTATATGAAATGTTCCCCACAGGCTGATGTATTTGAACACTTGGTTTCCTGCAGGTGGCGCTGTTTAGGAAGGTTATGAAACCTTTATGAGTGGAGCCTTGCTGGAGGACATTGGACAAGGGCAGGGTAGGGATGGGGTGTGGGAAGAGGTTTTGTAGTCTGCACACTTCGATTCACTCTTTGGATGTAAGGTGACCTTTGTCTCATATTTCTGTCACTATGCTTTCCCTGCCACAGTAAACATCCTCTCAACCTATAACCAAATAAACCCTTCCTTCCTTAAGTTGTATATTTTTTCAGGACTTTGTGACAGAGCATGAAAAGTTACTTGTAAAAAGTCTTGCTTAGGGACTTCTTAGTGTCTTCCATCTTTGTTTTAAAATTTTTAAATTATGTGTATGCATGTATGTCTGTTCACAGAAGCCAGAAGTAGATATCAGATATTCTGAAACTGGAGTTATGTAGACAGTTGTGACCCACCTGATGAGATTACTGGGAACCAAAGTTGGGTCTTCTGCAAGAGCAGGTGCCAGAAATTGAACATGGGTCCTCTATAAGAACAGCCAGCGCTCTTATCTACTGGATCACCTCTCTACCCCCCTTTCTTCGGTTCATGTTCTAGAAGTGTTTCCCCTTGTAATGTCACAGGTGCTCTGGATGCCTTTCTGTTTCACTGTGAAACACTTTCGACCCTAACTGATGGGTACTCAAAAGTCTACTTTTCTACCTTTCTGTTCTTCATGTAGCCTTATTTCCTGTGCTGTTTGAATCATTGCCATCCGCATAACTTGTGTTAATCCTCTTTCTCTTCCTTCTACCTTTCTTTATACAAAGCTTTTGTGAGCATCTGTTGTACACCTGAATATTTCTTTCCAGAGTGCTTTGAGTTTTCTGTGATACTTTTATACATGTGATATGGGATTTTTATTTTCCTAATAACTCTCCTAAGAGGTGGGTAATGTGCTTTTGCATACAGACATGCATGCTGAACAATGGAGACAACTTTCTGAGAAATGTCAGTTGGGTGGTTCCATCATCATGGGGCCATCAAAAAAAAAAAAAAAAAGCAAACTCAGAAACCCAGATGGTGTGAGTCAGTTACTCCACAGGCTCTCGGCGAAACCAAGAGAGGCGGTAAGCTCAGATTGTGTGAGGCAGCTGCTGGCATAGTAGCATACTGCTTTATAGTAAAGGTTTATGGGTTTTGATATGTAGAAGGAATATACTCTGAAATAACAATAAAAGTATAGCAAACATAAAGTGGCAACAGACTTTTATTATAATCATTATAATTACTAAGAATTATGCACTGTGAACAACTGAGTGGCCTATGCTTGCACAGTGCTGACGGCTTGATGGTTCCGTTTATAGCAGCATCAAGAGACATAGAAGAGATGTGGATTATGATGTGCATGAATGGTGTGAATCGGGAAACTTCACAGGATCTTTCTAAGTCCATTACAATCTTATATAACCACCATCAAATACTCTGTGACCCTGACAAAAACACCTCCACAAAAGCAAATTAAGTGAGAATGAGGGATTTTTTTTTTTTGATTTCCCAATTATAGTTCAGCACTGTGGGGAAGTCAAGGCAGCAAAAGCAAAAGCAACTATCACACCACATCCACAGTCAAGGGCAGTGGACAATGAATTCATGCATTGTCATGTGCATGGCATTGAGCCTGCCAGTGCTCAGTCACCTACTCCTTTCCTACAGGATTCTTGTCTAGGGAATGATGCCGCCAGTGGTGTGTGGGTTTTCCCACCTCAATTGACAATCAATCTAATTATCAACAGATAGGTCCACAAGTTAACAATCCTTCCCTGAGACTCTCTCCCCATGTTTTTACAGATTGTACTGAGATATAGTCTATGACTCTGTAGCTAACAGATTTCTGGGTGCCAGAGTTTTTTAACTGGGAAAGTGAAGGGTCAACCAAAGAGTATCACTGGCCACAAACATTGCTCCACACCCACTTTCCTGCCTCTTGATGGAGAATTTGCATTATAAGAAGAGACTCCCCCCCAACTCTAGCACATGAGCTTAATACTCCTTAGAACCCTGATATGCCATCTCTCTGTTGTGCTGGGGCCTGAATTCTCCTCAGAATCCCTATCATGCTTTGTTCTGTTGTATGCCTATCCATTATATTCAGAACTCTTCTAATAAACTTCTTATCTGCAACGATCCATCTCAGCATCCCACTGGACCTCACATCTGAAACCACTGGAGATGATTCTAAATACAAGCATGTTGCCTCTTCTAAGGATGAAAGTTGTAAAATCCTTGCCAGCTGCCACTCAGAACAATCCCTAGTCTATATCGTCAGTGCCCCAAACCTTTGGCTACCCTATTTGTTAGTAGGTAAGAAGATATTTGGGTTTTCTTCTCTAAATGTAAGCAGAGTAAGCAGGAGCTGAAGTATGGGAGAAGCGAGAGTCTTCTGCGATAGTAATGATGCTGTTGAGAGATGAACACTTCACGCTCGGGCAGCACTTTTCATTATTTCTAATGCGTTTTTATATCTGTTATTATGTTTCTTCCTCACAGTGTCTCTGGGAAATAGTCATGAGACGGACTTCTCAGCTCATTTGCTTAGATGACGGCATTGAGATGGAGACCGCCAAGTTTTCTTATCGTTTAGCAAAGGGACTCAAACAATATACTCATGAAAAGCTATTCCCTATTACAATGGACACACGAAAGAGCTCAGAAAAAAAAAAAAAAAAAAACTAACGAAGGGTAGGATGGAAATGAATGGCCAGGAGGGAGGAAGGAGGGAAACTCTTGTAGTTTTTAGAACATCAGCAATGACCTTGAACAGCGGGAGAAGTGAGCTGAGGAGGTCAAGGGAGTGAACTCTTAAGTGCCCAAGGATGGAATTTCTAAATACAAGAAAGTCCAGAGGCTGGAAAGATCACTCAATGTGTAAGGGCACACTATCTTGTTCTTTCAGAGGACCGGGGTTCAATTCCTGGAACCCATGTGGTGGCTCACAACTGTTCAACTCCAGTCCCAAGGGGAGCTGATGCCCTTTCTACCCTCCATGGGTGCTGCACACACATGGTGCAGTCATACATGCAGGCAAACCATCCATACCCATGAAAATAAAATTTTAATTAAAAAAATTAAATACAAGAAATGTCCAATGGAAAGGTCCTGAGGCAGCTAGCTGCCTTGTTAGTGTGTCTGGGGAGCAATAGGAAATCCATTGGTGCTGTTACAGAATGAGAGTGAGTAGACGGGAAGGAGATGTATGCCATAATGTGGGGTTTGGGCTTTTCAGATGGAAGGGACAGCAGGAGAATAACACCGTGTGATTACTAATCTTGACTGTCAAGACCTAGAATTACCTTGGAGACAAACCACTGAGCATATCTATATTAGGTTAACTGAGATAGGAAGCTTCACCAGAATGTGGGCAGCACCATCCCATAGGCTGGGGTCCTCGACTGAATAAAAAGAGAAGAGGGTTGAGCACCAGCATCCATCTCTCTCAGCTTCCCGACTGTGAATGCTGTGTTAGCAGACACCTCATGTTCCTACTGCCAGGAACTGCTCACCATGACAGTGTCCCTCGAACTGTGAGCCAATAAACCCTTCCTCCATTAAGTCACTCCTTATCAGGTATTTGACAATAGTAAGAAAAGGAACTAATCCACACAGCTTCTGTCACATTTTACAGGCACACTGGTGACTAAGGACAGAACAGAGCAAGAAACCCAGATGCAAGACTACAGTGTCTTAAACCAAAAAAGGAGTTTGGGAGAAATAGCAAGATTTTTGATTGCCCCCGCTCAGGGATTTCTGGTGTATTTAACACCATGTGTGGTGGCAACGTGGCTGTCCTCAAGTGAGGGTTTCATAGCTTACAGGAAAGTTCTAGAAGCACGTCACGTCGTTGGGGGCAGTTTTGAAGTATTAAAGCCTATAGGCATTTGTAAAATGTACCATAAAGCAAGTGCAAAATAAAAGAGCCCATGGTCACCCCAGGCTCAGCAGTAAAAACTGAGAAGAGCAGAACAGCCAGTGTCAATGAGGCCAGGGTGTGTTATCCTGGAAGCCAAATGAAGACAATGTTAGAAGGAGAGCAGAAGAGGGATATAGGGACAAAGACATGCAGAGGGAATTTATTATTGGCTAAGACAACATGGCAGCTATAGCCATATGCTACCTCCACTGGAGCTATTCATAAAACATGTCTAAATTAGCTTTAATTGTCAAGTTGGCACAGCCCACAGTCAACGAAGAAGAGGGAACATCACATGAAGAATTGTCTCTATTCAATTGGCCTGTGGGCATATCTGGCGGGGGAGGGGGATGTCTAGATTGTTGATTGATGTAGGAGGAGCAGTCCACTGTGGGCGGCACCATTCCCTGGGCAGGTGGCCCTGGGCTACATAAAACGATCATCTAAGCATGGTTCAGAGAGCAGTGTTCTTCTGTGGTTTCTGTTACAAGTTCTTGCGTGGCTCCTGTCCTGTCTTCCCTTACTGATGGACTGTGACCCGGGAGCACAAGCCAAATACAAACTTTCACACCTGTAGGTTGCTTCAAGTCGGACTGGTTATCATAGCAACAGAAGGGAAACTAGATCAGAATGGGAAGAATAGAAATACACAATGCAAGTGGATTCAGGAAGCATCGAGAGATGCGACAGAAGTTGGCACTAGATGATTCTTTGGAGCTCTTCCACACAGCAATGAGATCTGTGGGGCTCATTTTCTGCTTTCTTGCTCATTCTGGGGCAGGAGTTGACTGTGTATGCTTGTATTGGGACGGAAAAGATACATGGAGCGAGAAGGGGCAGAGACTGTACAGTGTACAGATGTTCATTTTAAATGTTATTTTTAGAGACATACATACATACATATGTATGTACGATCATATGTATGCATGTATTTATTTTTCTTGGGTACGTGGATACAGATGTGTGTAGGGCTGTGTCTGCCATGATGGTGCATACGGCAGGTAGAGGACAGTTTGTGGGAATCAGTTCTCTGATTGCACCTTGGGCTCCAAATATAGAACTCAAGTCATCAGGCTGATGCAGTAAGCACCTTTACCTGCTGGGCCATCTTGCTGGCCCTTAAAGATATTACTGCCTGACTCTGGCTGCAATGCGACCAGCTGCTTCAAGCCCCGTACCTTGAATTGTAAACTAAACTGAACACTTCCTTTCTTAAAAACAGTTATTTTAAAATACAACATTCTACTCATCAGGTGAGCGTGTGTTCTCCTTAGCATGCATTTACTGTAAAGAACAACGTGCTTCAGTGTAACATTTCATACACACATCCAATACACTTTCATTATATGGCCATTCACATACACAGACATATATGAACGAATGTGTATGCATGCATATGTGAGTGCGTGCATACACATGCCTGTGTGCCTGTGTTGATGTGCAGGGGCCTGAGGAGTGCAGCGGCATCAGATGTCCTCCTCTGTCACTCTCCATCTTGCCCTCTAAGACAGGTTCTTTCCTTGTCCCAGGACTCAGGTCAAAGCTAGGCTGGAAAACCAGCAAGCCCTGGTGATCCCCCTGTGGCCACCTCTCATCAGAACTGAGGATATAGGTATTTGTCAGGACCAAGTATGTTGTGTGGATGCCAGGGTCAGAACTCCAGTCTTCATGATTTTTCAGACAGCCCTCTTAAATGCTGAGCCATCCCTCCAGCACTTGCAAGGACTTATTCACAGTCCTGAGATGAGACTAGACCCATCATGGTGGGGGAGCTCCATGGTAGGAGCACGGGGCTGCTTGCTCACATCTCAGTGGTTGGATTGTGAACCACAGAGAAGGAATTGCTGGTGTGCAGCTCACTTCGTTCAATTTGATGCCACTCACATTCAGAGCTGGTCTTTTCCTCTTCAGTTAAACCTCACAGAGATGGCCTTACAGACGGGACTAAATGTGGGTCTCACTAGTCCCCCGAGGTATTTCTTAGCACAATCAAAATGGCGATCAAAATAACCATCGCAGGGCTGTCTTGAAAGGCAAACATTCTAAGTCCCCTGGTGACCTCATAGCAGGCAACTGGCAGGCTCCAACTGTGACAGTGTGGTCTGAGCTCTGTGTGCTCTTGAGTCTTAAGAATAGACAAGAACCCTTTGGGGGCTGGCTGAGGAACACACATGTGACCTGTGAGGGAGGATCTGGAGTCAAGGGAAAGATTATGAGTGTGGGTGCAGGAGAACATTAGTAGTCTGTGTTATTCTAATCTAAAGTTCTGAGTGTTCTGAGCAGTGCAGGCACACAATAACCCAGAGATGCTACTGTCATTATCATTGTTATTGTTATTATCAGCTATGCATTATTATTTTGTTTCTTTTTTACTTAATTTTACTTTTTTACTTATTCACTTTACATCCTGCTCACTGCCCCCCTCCTAGTCACTCCCTCCCACACTCCTTCCCTCCTCCTTCTCCCTTCTTCTTCTGAGCAGGTAGGAGCCCACTGGGTATTCCTGATCCTGACACATCAAGTCTCTGCAAGGCTAGGCGCTTCTCTCCCACTGAGGCCAGACAAGGCAGCTCAGGCAATAGCTTTTAGGATAGTCCCTGTTCCAGCTGTTCAGTACCCACATGAAGACCAAGCTGCACATCTGCTACATGTGAGTGGGAAGACCTAGGTCTAAGCCTGTGTATGTTCTTTGGTTGGTGGTTCAATCTCTATGAGACACAAGGGTCCAGGTTAGTCTGACTCTGTGAGTCTTCCTGTGGAGTTCCTATCACCTTTGGGGCCTACAATCCTTCCTTCTATTTTTCCATATGAGTCCTGAAGCCCCATCCACGGTTTAACTGTGGGTGTTTGTATCTGTCTGAGTCAGCGGCTGGGTGGAGCCTCTTAGATATTATTATTTTGACAGCTTGTTTTTACTACCCCCTTTGACAGAACTTTATAAATTGGTGGAAAATTGTGTAGGCTAAGTAAGACACCAAGAGAGACTTTGAAATTTATCATTTGTAATCTCAGCAAAAGACAAAGCCCAGGTATAAGAGCCAGCTACCAAGCACTCAGCTCAGAGGGAGAATTCATTTTTGTCTCCTGTGAGGGAAAGAATTTAGTTCTTTTGGTAAGGTTGGCAGTTGCTAGGTAAGACTGTGGGTCTTTGATTCATGCCTAAACCTAAAGTTTTCCTTTACTATAAGAATCTAATTATTGATCCAAGAAAAAAAAGAATTGGGCTTAAGAGTTGGCTCACAGATTAAGAATGCTTCCTGGTCTTGCAGAGAACCCGGGTTCAGTTCCCAGTATCCATGCTGGGTTATTTACAACAGACTACAACTCTGGCTCCAGAGGATCCAGGACACCCTCTTCTTGCCTCTTCCATCATCTGTATGCATGTGGTACACAGGCGCTCATAAAGTCGAGTAAGCAAGCACGCACACAAATTTTTAAAAACAACTCTTAAGAAAGATGAAATCATGAAGAAATTGAATTTTAAAAAGCACAGAGACAAGCAAGTTTTTAATACTAAACAAATATCTTCTTTGGTTGCAGAGAGCTCAAGAATGAAGTAGTTCACCTTTCAATAACACAGCTCTCATAAAGATGGTGGCTTTAAAACCTTGACAGTCCTCCACCCCACTGCAAAATTCTCAGGCTGCCAGTGACACCTGCACTGATAAATGAAGCCCTGATGAGCCTTCCTTAGCTAACAAATCATAGCATCCGTGGCTTCAAAGATACATCATTCTATCTCCGAAGTAACGGTACCCCTCAGACATGGGGAGGATAGAATTTATAGGAGGTGAGTCAGAAGTAAATCTGGTCAATGCTGTGGATCTGCTATCACTGCAAAAGGGAATAATGGAAGAGAATTCCCATTTTGACTGTGGGAATTGTCTTTGGATCTAACAGGGTGCCTTTGATGTTAGATGAGGTAGTGCTGACTGTTATTTGCTCCACTGTACCCTGCTCCCCGTTGGGAGTTAGTCTTTTGCATTGCTACATCATATTCCAGAGTGTGGCTGAATCACAGTCTGTTTCTTCCCTTGCTTTGGTAGATAGCTGTGTGTTTCCAGGTTCGTGCTAGGCTGGCACCTCTCTGAGCTCGTGCATGTGGATTTTAGCATTCCTTTGCAAGTTAAATGATGGCGAGAACTCTAGTGTGAAGGTTGGTGTTTTTAAAATAGCATTAAGAAGAAGGCACCTGAGAATTACACACACACACACACACAGAGACAGAGAGACAGAGATGGAGAGACAGCGTTGGACACACAAAGAGAGAAAGAATCAAAAATAAACCTTTAAAAACGAAAAGAAAGAACAAAGTAGACAATTTCCTATTTTACATGACTCCTTCATTATTACCAGTCACAAACCTTGGAATTGGATGTCACACCAATTCAGCCATCTCTAGACTATTTAAGGTGCCTGATGAATTCGTATTCCTCAACAGCACACACTGTACTAGAATTTAGGTATAGAAGGCTGAAGAAGATAAGTAAGGACCTGCAATCAGAGCTCACATTTCCTCTTTACAAGATGGCTGGCATGTGATTTAGTTGGTAGAGTGCTTGCCTAATCCTACCTGTACCATTCCCTGACACTGCACAAACCAGGCATAATGATGCATGCCTGTCATGTAAGCTCTCAGGGAATAGAGCCAGGAGGTTCAAAAGTTCAAGGCCAGCCTCAGCTATCTGGCAGTTCAAGACTAATGTGGGCTACCTAAGATCCTGTCTCAAAAAAAAAACAAAAAACAAAAAACAAAAAACAAACAAAACTAAAACCAACAACAACAACAAAACAAAAACACAACAACAACAAAAAAGAACCTTAATAGAAACCTACCTACAGGATGCATTTACAAATAGAATCTATTTGTGCTCAGTGATGGAGCATGAGTTATACTGGTATAGAACATTAGCTAGATTTCTACCCTGGGAGTCTTTCTCACAGACCAGTAATTCCTAATCTCTTTTCTGTCCTAAAACACACAGGGGATTATGTTCACGGTTGTACCGCAACCCCGAGGGGACCACTGCAAGAAATCCTCAAGCCTCTTGCTCTCCTCATTAAACAAAGAGAAAGAAACATCATCCCACGATTGTGGGCCCTGGGATGCCAAAGCCCTCTGGGCTATGTCTCTGGCATAAGTCTATTTGCTGGCTTTGGAGTGGGAAATACAGAGCACAGTATGACGTCTTATAGAAGACATGGGTTTTTCTTTGGTGTATTTTTTTGAGACAAGATCCTGCTCTGTTGGCCCATATACTCCTATATGGTTTCTTTTGTTGTCATGGTTAAATACCATGACAAAAAGCAGCTTAGAGTTGAAAGAGTGTGTTTCGGCTCACAGGTCAAGAGGTCTCAAGGTGAAGAAGACATGGAAACTAGCAGAGGAGACATAGCAGCTTGAACCTAGCTGACGACAATTCATCTGCACGCAGGAAGCGAGAGAGCGCGAACAGGACGTGGGTGGGGCCAGGCTATAAACCTCAAAGCCCAACCCCAGTGATGTACTTCCTCCAGGAAGGCGCCACCTCCTAAAGGTTCCGCTACCTTCCACAGAGCGCCACCTGCTGGGAACTCAGTGTTCAAACACATTCAAACACATGCTGGGGAAGGCGTCCTGAACATACGTTTAGATAGTAACTAACAGCCTAGAATTGACCAGACTGGTCTCAAAATCACAATCCTCCTGTACCAGACTCACAAGTACGCACCACCGTGCCCAGCTTAAGCTTGCATGAATGATTGGATTTCTTCCATACCAAGTTTGTTCTGGAACATTAAAAAATTGATGTCTCTCCCTTTCCCTCTCCTTCTCCCTCTCCCCCTCTGTCTCTGTCCCTGTCTCTGTCTCCCTCTCCCCCTCTGTCTCTTCCTCTGTCTCTGTCTCTCTCTCTTTGTGTGTGTGTGTGTGTGTGTGTGATGTGCGTTCACGTGCGTGCAAGTTTCTTCAGAGACCAGAAGAGGGTGTCGGTTCTCTAGAGCTGGAGTTAAAAATGGTTGTGTGAACTGCCGGATGTGGGTGCTGGCACTTGAATCCTGGTCCTCTGGAAGAGCAGAAAGATCTACCCTGGGAGCCATCTCTCCAGCCCAGCCGTGACTTTCCTTTCAATGTAGACTTTGCATCCCGTTACTTTACAGCTCTGACCGTCTTTTGGTGGAAGCCTGTAGGGTTTTTCTCTATGGAGAAGAATATCATCTGCAAATAAGGATAACTTGACTCCCTACTAAAAAGGAGAGCTTTGGAAATTGCATCTTAAATTACCATAATGAATCATCTCCCCTTCATATGCAGCCGTGGAACAACGGTGCGAGCAGCGGAATGCTACTTTCCTGTACTCTCCTACTGACTGCTGGAGTTGCCTTTTCTCTGCAGCCTTTGAACAAACTGATCAGAGTCCCCTTTTGCTTGGGGGCTTAGAAGGCTGGGCTGTGGAAAAACAGTTTGGATATTAATTTTCCCCTTGGTGGCCTGTAGCTTAGGGTGACATTGAACCCCTTATCTTCCTGATTCTCCCTCCTGGGCACTAGGATTACAGGCATGTCTGGTATATGCCATGCTGGGGAAGGCTTCGTGATAGGCAAGCAATCTATCAATCAACTGAGCCACACCCCCAGCTTCTCTTTGCTCTTTGGCCTGATTTCTCTCTGACAAACTGTCTCATCTCAGCTTGATCTATGTTCTCCTCTGAGACTAAGTATCTCTTAATAAGACGTAGCATACATCATGGAGTAAATGTGTATATATATATACACACACACAAGAGCACCTTCACCTGACATATATAATAAGAGATGGAGTCACAGTGCTAATTCATTCAAGCCAGCCGCCATGCTGCATCTAGCATGATTTATTTATTGTGGAGTGTTTCTCCTCATGAGGAATGAGAACTAAATAGCATCACCAGAAAGGAAAAAAGGGGGGAGGGGAGGGCTTTATGCACAAAACAGAAGAGCATGGAATTGCATCTCACTAAAGAGCAAAGATCTTGCAGACATGACCACTGTCTTCAAATGCTTCGAAGATTGTCAGGTAGACAGGAGTAAATTAACTCGGACTTTCTCTAAGAATCGCAGCCTATCAAATATCAGGTGAGTCCTTTTTGCAAATGCATCTCTAATGGAGCACTGCTCAGATGCAGTGTGCCCTTTTGGAGGAAGATAGGCTTTGATGAGAATCTCATATAAAACTTCTCTTAGAAAACAAAACTTTTTATAGGGGGCCGGAGAGGTGGCTCAGTGGTTAAGAGCACTTGCTGCTCTTGCAGAGGACCTGAGTTCAGTTCCTGGTTCCCACCAACACTAAGTGTCACACACTGCCTGTAACTCTAGCCCCAGGGGATCTGACACCCTCTTCTGGCCTCTCTGGGTGCCCACGCTCATGTGCACAAACAGAGACACAGACACAACCCCATGATTAAAAATAAAATGAAACTTAAAATAAGATAAACAAGATTTGTATAGATAAAACATTTCTGTCATCTAATCCCAGGAGCCCATGGTTATTGTCTTAGTCGCTCTTGCTGTCGCTATAGCCAAACAGCTGACCAGAAACAACTTCAGGAGAAGGTTTGTGCTTGTGGTTGGACAGCCTATTACAGCAGCAGAGGAATGGGTACAGGAGTGTGAGGTTAAATGTTGGGAAACCGGGAAGCATTAAAAAGGGCTTCTGGAACTTAGCTGGCTTCTTCCCTTTTTTCCCTTTATTTAGCTCAGAATTCTACTGTGAGAGATGGTGCTGCCCACATCGAAGGGATTTCCCCTCCTCAGTTAAACCTCTCTAGAAATGTCTCCACAGACACACCCAACAGCTTGCCTCGGTAATGTTCCAGGCATTTCTCTTTTTTCAATTTTTATTTTTTTTATTATTTTTGATTATGGGTATGTGTGCATCTGTATGCATGGGTGCATTCATGTGCAAGGGTAGGTGCATGTGCATGTGTGCATATGGGTGTCTGTGTGAGTGTGTGTGTGTGCATGTGCATGCATGAATGTGTGTGTATGGGTGTGAGTGAGCATGTGTATGCAAGTGTGCATACATGTGCAAGAACATGCATGTGTGTGTGTGTGAGTGTGTGTGTGCCTGTGTGTATGTAGGTAAGTCTGTGCATGAATGCAGGTACCAGCACAGGTGAGTGGAGTCCCTTAAGCTGGACTTACAGGCACTTTTCAGCCTCCTGAGAGGAATGCTGGGAATTGAACTCAGGTCTTCCAGAAGAACAACATGTGCCCTCGGCTGCTAAGACATTTCTTTATCACTAACCCACCTCAACCCCTGGCATTTCTTAACCCACTCAGGTTCACAATCAAAATTTACCATCACAGTTCTTTATATCTATGGGTAACTTTCTAAATCCAAACTAACTTATTTTGACTATATAAACACTTATTGACTTTAGTATTCCACTATGTAAGAACAACTGGGAATACGGTGGCAGAACAACCTGAGATTCTTCCAACTATTTTAGGACCAGGCCCTTAAGAAATGGAATTGCAGCCCAAGCTTTCGGAATTGTATTTTTGAAATATCCCCAGCCCCTGTGTAGCCAAGTCGCCCTTCTTTGCCCTCTGGAAATAAGCAGGCATTACGACATTCTCAGAATGGAGGCCCCAGTGATTTTCCTACTCTGTCCTTGTGCTTTTAACACTTAGGCAATAAAGCTCACGACACTTTCAATAAAGAGTATGAAGGGAACGTTCCTTATTCATGAGTGCGAGCAAGCCACACAGTGCACAATTTGACAAAACACAGCTAAGCAGCTGGACCTGAGTTTTCAAAATCTCTCCCTTCACCACCAGGGACCTGAGTTGATAGGTTATGCAAAACTGACAGCCAATTTCATGCCAGCTTGAATGCCTAGATACCAAGGCTGTGTTGGAATTGCTCAGCACTTCCAAAACAAGCAAACAAGGCCCTAAAAGCGTGTGTGTGTGTGTGTGTGTTGTGTGTGTGTGTGGTGTGCGAGCACGGGCACACGCATGTGTGTACATGTGTGTGCATGTGTGTATGCATGTGTGCATGCGTTTGTGTGTGTGTGTTGGTAAACTCACATGTAGGTACATGTGGAAGCCAGAGATTGCCATCAGTATATCTTCCTCAACCATTTCTCTATCTTCATTTTCAGTTATTTTATCTTTATTGTTACCTATTAGTATTTTTGTGCGTATGACATGTGTGACTTTGTGATTTTGTGTGTAAATCATGTGTTGGGGGCACACAGGTGATATGGAGGTCAAAGGGCAACTTTCAGGAGTCAGTTCTTTCCTTCCACTATGGGCTTCAGGGATCAAGCTCAGCTTGTCCGTGCTTTGTGGCTATTGCTCTGATGCACCATGCCATGCACCAGCCCTCCTCGTAATGTTCTGAGACAGAATCTCTCACTGAACTTTGTCATTTGGCTAGGTAGGTGGCCAGCAGGCCTTCAGGATCCACCTGCCTCTGTTGCGCAGTGTTGCTATGGTTACAGGCATACACAACCTCTCCAGCTTTTACATGGGTATGGAGGATTTGAACTCAGGTCCTCATGCTTGCTGAGCTAGCACTTTATACACTAAGACACTGACCCAGACTTAAAGACATCCTAAGTATGATAACCCAGCTAGACCCAGAGCAAAGAGCAGAGTAAACGACACAGAAGCACAAATAAGAATTGTAAGGTATAACTATAAGAGATGGGTCAGAGAGAGGGCTCTCCAGTGAGTAATGCTTGCTGCTCTCACAGAGAACCCAAGTTTGGTTCCCAGAAACCATAGCAGGCAGCTCAAAATCCCCTATCAGTCCAGCTACAGGGAGATCCAAGATCTTCCAGTCTTGAGGGTACTGTACTCACATGCATATATACATAAACAAAATTAAAAATAAATCCTCAAAGAAAACCACCCAAGATAAGATGGATTATGACTGCCTCCTTAGGAAGTCACAGAGTGCGACGCCAGAGGAAGGATTCGACCTCTGTGTGAATCCAGCCACTTACATGCCAGCTATCCAGAAAGGAAATCCTCCACGCAGGAAATGTTTTCTTCATGTTAGCAGTTGTAAAATCAGAATGTGGCTGTGGAGACGGCTCAGTGGTTAATGCTTGCAGTTTGAGCATGAAGAAGGGTTTAGAGCTTCAGAAAACTGTATCAGTGCTGGGTGGTCATGGTCTCTGTAGTTTAAGCCCCACAAGGCAGGGGCAGGGAATCCCCAGAGCAAGCTAGCTAGCAAAACTAGCCATATTGGTAAGCTGCTCTTGGGTTTGTTTGAGAGACCCTGCTTCAATGAATAAGATGGAAGATCGACTGAATAAAATTCCTAACCTTGAGTCTACATGTACATGTGCACACGTGCGCATGCACACACACACATGTGCACGCACATGTATACGCATGCACACACATGCACACACACATGCACACATGCATGCATCCATGCACACACATGCATTCATACACTCACATATGTCTGCACATACGTACACACATGCACCCACACACCATGCAAAAATTCGCTTACACAAACATGCACACCACATACACATAAAAAAAATGGAGTAAGAAGAAAAAAAAAGAAACAAAGACAGGATGTTCCACTGTCGATGAGGATTTTAAGGGGAACTTGAGAACTGCTCAGAGCCAACAAATGTTTGCTGAACACTTACTATATGCTCAACACCAACTATTATACCCCATTTGATCCTCACAAAAAACACAATCAGCAAGATTTCATTCCCCCCGTAGCGCGTAAGGCGTAAGGAGACTCTGGGAGCTAATACCATTTGCCCAAGTTCATTTCCTCTCAAAGAAATAAAAATTGAATGCCCCACAAATGGATTCAACAAACACATACTAAATGGACCCCAAATATACGTATGGGTCTAGGGCTATTAGATTCTGTGTATCACTCCAAACCCTTTAGCCCAGGGGTACATAGACAAAAACATAATGACAGCATTCAGCTACTTTTAAGCATCCCAGATGATATGAATCAAGGACTGGGTAGAGACTCAGTTGATAAAGTGCTTGCCTCGCAAACATGAGGACCGGAGTTTGATCCCTAAAACTCAAGTAAAAAATCTGGCATCGTGGCATGTTTATAACTGCAGGGCCTGGACGTAGAAGCTGGAAGATCCCTATGGCTCACTCACTGGCTGGCTAGCCTAACCCAGCAGTTAAGTCCAAACCAAAGAGTCCCAGTTGTCTTAGTTAGGGTTTCATTGCTGTGAAGGGACACCATGACCAAGGCAACTCTTATAAAGCAAACATTTAGTTGGGGGTGGCTTACAGTTTCAGAGGTTTAGTTTATTATCATCATGGCAGGAAGCATGGCAGCATGCAGGCAGGCATGGAGCTGGAGAAGCTGAGAGTTCTACATCTTGATCTACAGGCAGCAGAAGGGGACAACTGTCTTCCCCAGGCAGACAGGAGGCTGTTCTGATTCCACAATGGGCAGAGCTTGAGCACAGAAAAACTTCAAAGTCCACCCACACAGCGCCACGCCTACTCCAAGGCCACACTCATTCCAAGGCCACATCCACTCCAAGGCCACACCTACTCCAACTAGGCCACACCTCCTAACAGTGCCATTCCCTGTGGGCCAAGCATTCAAATGCATGAGTCAATGGGGGCCAAACCACCACACCAGTCTCAACAAACAAGGTGGAGAGCAGCTGAGGAATGATGCCCAGGGCTGTTCTACAGCCCCTATATGCATGTACATACAAACGCACATGCATAAACAAAATGTGATGAGTTGATCCAAGGTGTATCTACTTCTCTACTAGTATTTTTGATAAATGACATCAGACAAGATTGTCAGATGAAATTAAAGGCCTGCAGGGAGCGGGCCATCCATTTCCAACGTAGTGAAATTAATGAATTCTAATGAGTTACTCTGTGTTGAATTTCAAATAGCTTTTGACTTTGCAACTCCCTCGCATGCATGCTTGGCTGTGACTGACAGGCATTTTGACTCTCTTAATTTGATTCCTGTTTAGCAATCGAGAACCAGCTGTCACCACAGTGACCAGGAACAAGTGATTTGTAGGCTTTCATCAAAGGATTTGGCACAGGAAGATATCTAAGCACTTTCTGTGAGAGAGACAAAGGGAGGGAGAGAGAGGAGAGAGAGACAGAGACAGAGACAGAGGTCATGAATGCAGGTACCAACTGTGTATGCATGTGTGTGTGTGTGTGCATGTGTGTGTGCATATGTGTGCATGTGTGTGTGCATTTGAGTGTGTATGTGAGTGTGCATGTGAGTGTGCATGTGTGTGTGTCCACATGTGCACTTGTGCATCAGTGGAGCTAATGGACAAGCATGTATGCTATGCTTCGGGTACTGTCCACTTTTTGTTTGAAACAGTGTTCTTACTTCACGCTTGTTGTGACAAATATCATGGCCACAGGCACCTCTGAGGAGGAAAATGTAATTTGGTTTACACTTCCAGGTGAAGGGCCTTCATTGAGGAAGTCAGGACAGGAACCTGAAGCTGACAGTGGAAGAATGCTGTTTGCTAGTTAGGTAGCTAGTTCATGCTTCGTTAGAACCCTTCCTCCCTCCCTCCTCCCTCCCTCCCTTCCTTCCTCCCTTCCTTCTTTCCTTTTCTTCTTTCTTTTTTTCATTCATTTTCTGAGACAGCTCTCACTATGCAGCACTAGCTGGTCTCAAACTCAGAGCAACCCACCTGCCTCAGCCTCTCCAGGCTGGAATTAAAGGGATACGCCATGACACCTGTCCTTAGGAACTTTATTAACCATCTATCCAGGGAATGATATCCACAGTGAGCTGAGCCCTCCAGCATCAATAATAATTAAGACAACCCCTCATAGACATGCCCATAGGCCAGTCTGAACTAGGCAATCCCTCAACTGGGACACCCTTCTCAGGTGACTCCAGGCTGTGCCAAGTCAACAGTTAAAGCTAGGTAGGACAGATGGGGTCTCATTGTCCAACAGTCACCAAGTAGACTAGGCTGGCTGGCCAGTGAGCTTCAGGAATCCACCTGTCTCTACCTCCCCAGGGCTACGATTGCAAACATCACCATGAGCCATTTAGTCATCTATTTTTATGTGGGCACTGGGACTCACACTCGGGTCCTCATGCTCATGCAGCAGCAGGCACTTTAGCAGCTGAGCCATCTCCCCAGCATAACAGCGTCGTATTTAAGGAAACACATGGAGCTGTCAGGATGGCTCAGTGGGTAAGGGTATCTCTCTCCAAGCCTGACGGCTTGACCCAAATCCCATGGACTTGAAAGTAGACAGAGAAAACCAACTCCAGAAAATGGTCCTCTGACTTCCACATGCTTATACAAGCATGAACCACCAATCCCCAACACACACACACACACACACACAAAACACACAAAATAGATAGATAGATAGATAGATAGATAGATAGATAGATAGATAGTAGATGTAAATGAAACATTTTAAAAACTATATATCTAACATGCACTTTCTGAGAACTGCAATTTTCTTTAAGTTTTCTCTGTTGTTTAAATCATAGATATATGAAGTTGTATAGCACTGTCCTCTGATATAAAGCCATCCACCTTGAAGGGAAACTTCTTAAGACATAGGATATTAAAGGGAAGCTGAATCAACAAGATATTCTAAGGGGGAAGCTCCTTAAGACACAAGATGTTTACATGGAGGTGAAATAAGATGGTCCCAGGGGAGGTGACACATCCACCTCCAGGGAAGCTCCTTAAGCTCAGGAAGTAAACAAATCAATAGCTTCAGGAAGTCCCTGAAACTAACCAGTCTTCTTCCTCTTCTGGCATATTTGAGCTGTAAGGATGCTGAGAGACACTCTCAGACAAACTGCCAGCAAGAGACATTGTCCAGCCTGTTGAGCTGCCTGCCAGTTGTTCAGTGTGTTCAGAGGGTCTAGCTTTCACAAGCCACAACCTGTGATGGGGTGAGCATTTAACGATTTGGCTGTCTATGAGCCAGTTTTGGTCCTATAAGCAAGTTCTCGCCTATTATGTCAGTAAATACCCCTAATAAAACTCATTGACTGCATTGGGTCTTGTTTTCGCCTGTCATTGGTTCCCTATATGGGATAAGAAGATATTTGTTCACACAGCCGCAGGAAAAGTGTCATACAACAAATGACTAAGTCAGTAGATTCAGGCCAGTAAGCCACTACAATTAGGTCTGCTGTTGAGAACAGAAAGGTGTCAAGACATATACTTGCCAAACCAAAGATGCCTTTGTAAACCACTCATTTAGAATTTGGGGACAAAGTTGCAAGGGTCTAGATGATTCACCATTATTAAGAGTGCATACAGTTCTTCCAGAGGCCCTGAGTTTAGTTCCTAGTGCCCACAACCAACAGCTTCCAACCACCTGTAACTCCAACTGCAGGGAATGTAATGCCCTCTTCTGGCCACCATGGGCACTGTATGCCTATACTCCTATACACACACACACACACACACACACACACACACACATACACATGTACATTTTACAATAAAAATAAATCTTAAAACATAATTTTAGCAAAATTAAAATGTATAATAGTGGTTGTGTCTAGGGCCGTAAGACTTTATGTTCATTATCACCAAGACAGAGAAGCCTGGCCAAACAAATAGAGTAAATAACATGACACAGCAATGCTTAAGTAACTAAAGAAACAAAAAGGACTGCCAGGGACTTCAGCAATTTAATTAAGGGTGTAAAAGCATGGTAATTACCAATGTGTCTCAGTCCTTCTATACACAAACACTTTTTTAAAAAGCAGCACTTAGTTCCAATTACTTTAGATGCGCAGAGCTGTAAAGAAATACTGAAATAAAGCCCATGTCTTGAAAAATGCCTCAATAATGAGATTTATCTAATTCATCCCAGGCTAGCCTTCCCTAAATGGTCTGAACTGATGCAGTTCAACCATATATGGAGTAAACAAAATAAGCTCCACTACTTTGAATCACCTTTGTTATAAAGAGAGTGATACCAAGCTGGAGGTCATGGCTCAAAGATGGAACCTTTGCCCCAAATCCCCCAGTGAGGGGCTGGAGGCGTGGCTTAGTGGTAGAGCACCTACCTAGATTCCCCCAGTGAGGGGCTGGGGGCAGAGCTCAGTGGTAGAGCTCCTGCCTGAAAATCCCCCAGTGAGGGGCTGGGGGCATGGCTCAGTGGTAGAACACTGGCCTAGCATACATGAGTCACCAGGTTCAACCCTTAGCACCACAAAAGACGAAAATAAGACAAAAGGCTCTACAGAGTTTCTCTGAAGAATGTGGTGGGCAGTTGTGACACTTTGAGATCTGGGTGAGTGGACATGATATATCCAGGCAAGTCTGAATAGCTAGGCCACCACCAGACCCAGCTGTGACTTAATTGCCTTGTTCTTTCCCTGGCCCTGCTGTCACTTGGAGGGCATTATCTGGCTCTCTGGGAGGACTGAGTTACTCACCACCTGGTCCCCAACTCTCCTCTTGGCACGGCAGGCGCTCCCATCCCAGGACTAGTACAATACTGCTCAGCCTGGCCATGAGGATGGGAGCCAGTACTGACTCCATGTGGGTAGTGGTTTTCAAAAAACGAGCCAAAGCCTCCTGAGAGACTTTGCTCTCTGTTCCCATTAACCGTCTGTCTGGGAAACAAAGTCCTGTGCTACAGCCAGAAGTCCTGTAGTCAGGACTTTATATTGGTCAGCAAAGCCCACCCAGCCAGATGGGACGTTCATCAGATTCAATTCATCAGTGGCTTGATTTCCTCTCTTCAGAAGGAGCGTTGGATGTGTGCAGATGTTTCCCTCTGGATGAACCCTCTCAAGCAAGCAGGCTTGGCGGCAGAGGTTCCTTCTTGAGTGACCAACTTGACATTGGCTACACTGATAGATGGCACCCGTGTTCTCAGAATAAAGTTAAAATACATCCAATTGATCGACTTACAAGTGATTTTTAAAAAAATTTTCCGGGGGTCGGGGAGGGGTTTTACAACATGAAGTGTTCCCCTTTTCCTTCTGCTTAAAACTCTATCAGGCCATGCTATTAAAGCGCTTTTTAAATATGTAGATTGCATTGCTATTCATAAAATAAAGTGTGGTTTTAAAATTTTTATAAAATAAATGTTTTCATTAAAATATTTAATAAAAATCACATGGTGGAGGAAATGTTTAAATGTAGGGTCAGAGAGATGTTTAAATGTAGGCTCAGTCAACAGAGTGCTTGCTGTACAGCATAAGTTCCAGCATTACCACCCTCACGAAAGCCAGGCATGGGTGACCAGGGACCTGCACGTGTAAGCCCAGTGCTGGGAATGTAGAGCCCAGGCACTCACTGGCCAACCAGCCTAGCATAATCAGCTTACAACCCCTGTCCCTTTGTGTGGCAGCTTCCTTGGGATTGTAAAGTTCCCTCCAGGAGGAGAGAGTGGGGGCGGCAGGCACATGGTGACTCCTGAACTTCAAGCGGCAAGCAAAAGAGGAGCCCCTATAGGGACTATCTATACTAGATTGGCCTGTGGCAGTCCTGCGGAAGATGGTCTTAGTTTAAGTTAGCCGCAAGTTCCATCCTTACGAAGGAGGTCCTGAACTGAGAGAAGAAACTGGGCCGAACCCAAGCAGCCATGTAACCATGTGTTCGTTCATTTCTCTTGCCCCTGTAATGAGGATTCGATGTGACCAGCTGTATCAAGTTCTCCCTTGCCATCCCTGCTATGATGAACTGTAACCGAGAACTGTGAGCTGAAACAAACCCTTTCTCCCCGAAGTTGCTTTTCTCAGGTTGATTTACCACAGCACTGGACATAAAATTACAGCACTATGCCGGTAGTTTTGCTGTTTGTTTTTTAAATCAATCTTGCATCTCTAGTCACTCTTAGGCTTTTCTTTATCTCTGGGGTCCAGGCTGAATACAAAGGAGACTGTGAGCTGAGCACCAGCATCCATCTCTGTCAGCTTCCTGACTGTGGATACAATGTAACCAGCTGCCGCAAGCTCCTTCTGCCACACCTTCCCCACCAGGATGGACTGTAACTGTGTTTGCCTGGTGACCTCCTCTGTGAAGCTGGGCTCAGGGAAGCAGTTAAAAGGATCACACCATGGCGCTGTCTGTAATTTAGTTACTTAGTTACTCTTCTCTAATCTGGGTATCTCATGTCTTCTAACAGCACCCGAGACAGTGAAGGCTCGATGGTTAACTTGCAAGTGGTGAGACATCTAGCTACATCATAATTCTTTTAGATTTATCGCTTTCAAAAATTATGTGTATGCATGTATGCTATACGTGTGTGGGTGCCCTGAAGAGAAAGAGTGACAGTCCCATGTGAGCAGCTTGGTACGAGTGCTGGGAAATCAACTTGGGGCCTAGAGTAATATATGCTCTTAACTGCTGTGCCTTCTCTCCAGCTCCCAAATCAGAATTCTTGCAAGTCCTTTATAGGATGCTCCTAAGAAGGCCAGCCAAGTGAAAGAAATGGCTTTTACTTCCAAGGGACTCACAGAGTCACAGCAGTGCACCAGCCACTAAGACGGTGTGCAGAGCACCGATCTCACCTCATTCAAATAGAAATAGGGACAAGTGAAGGCTTAGTGCACCAATGAACAGATGGACTATGTCTTGAGGCCAAAAAAATGGACCTGAAATGTAATGCAAAAAATTGTTTAAGACCGAGGGTCAGCTGGTTGCAGATATAGAAACCGAAATAAGGATGCGCTAGTCTCCTGTTGGGGGAAAGAGCTGTAAAGTCACCCAGTGTGAAATGGGAAGCCTGCGTTCATGGCTGGAAAACAGGTACGGAGAGCAGGGTCCCTACTCATGAAAAAAGGTCACGGTACTTTCTCTCCAGCCATGGGCTGATCACAGGAAGGCAAGGGGGACAGAGAAGCCTCACCTCAGCAGCATCGATGAGCTGCAGCTGGCAATCTGTCTATGACACCATCAGGGTCACTGGCACAGCAGACAGCAACAATCAAGAATCTGAGGGTCATCCTAAAGAGGTTATAGAGTAACTCTGGTTCATTTCAGACAGCTAAAGCACATATAGCTACACACACACAACACACACACACACACACACACACACACAAAATGGATGGATATGGTGGTGCTAGGTTTCAAACCTCATACCTTGTACATGTTAGGCAGATGCTCATCACTTAGCCATAATCCCAGCCCCTCACTTGGGAATTTTAGGCAGGCTTTCTAACACCAGCTAGATTCCTAGCTCCCCAAAATGTATACTTTAAACATAAGAGTAACCTCTAAAATAAGGGAAATACTTTATAGCTCCCAAACCAACAAAGCAAAAAGATGTGGTGGGCAGAGCATGTATCACATCCATTTAACAGACAGACAGTGTAAATCTATTCAGTGGCCAGCCGAATGCACAAAGTAAAGATAGTACCAGTTAGGTTTTATAGTACACTGACGATTCCAGTGCTTGGGAAACTGAGGCAGGGGGATTGCAAGTTCAAGGCCAGCCTGGAATACATAATGATGCCATGTCTCTAAACAAGCAAGCAAAGAATAAGAGGAGGAGGAAGACAAGGAGGAGGAAAAAGAATGTTGGGAGGAAGGAGAGGGGGAGAATATCACATAACAGACACCAGGACAAGGTGGCCTGGTGGGCAAAGCCTGAGGACCTGCATTCTACCTCAGATCCCATGGTGGAAAGAACAAATCAAGTTGTCCTCTGACCTCCACACATGCACTATAGCACTCAAATAACTATGCCTGTACACACACGCAATAATAATAATAATTTTAAAAACAGAAAGTCAAAGTGATAAGGTATGGGGCTTATTCTTTTTCTAACAACCTTAGCAGAACTACCCCAGGGGTCTCATGAGAACTACCTTAATCCCTTCCAAGGACTTGACCGCTCACCAAGCACCAAGATTCCAGTATGGGAATCTTGGGACACAGTGGAATCATAGCCAAGGGGAGACCTCGGGGGACACAGAGGGTTAACATGTCCTCATTCCCTGAGCAGGTGATGCAGCTATGCCAGTGTATACCCTGTGATCTCATCTTTTGTATTTAGAGCGACCATGCTACCTTCTGCTACTGAGAAAACATGAAAGGTCTCTTTCTCCTGGGGATGTAATGAGTTGGCAGCAGTCTGGGCGGACTGCAGTTAGAATATTCCACCTTTGCACAGGAACACTGACTCACTCAGGGGCGTGAGGACAACAATGAGTCAAAAAACAAATCAATAAGAGACAGACACACCAGCAAATTAAAAACTTGGCAATGACCAAGAACAGACAAAACTCAAGGGAGAGAGAGACAGAGAGAGACAGAGAAAGAGAGAGAGAGAACAGGATCATAAGGGAAATGGTTCCCACTCCAATAGGAAAGGCAGAAGAAATTGAAGCAAAACAAACATGAACTACCCCAGCACTGTCCCAATTTGGGCAAAGAACGGGGACCAACGACACAGGAAAATGGGGACACATGAAGCCAGGGAGCTGGTGAGATAGCAACTGGAAAGAGCAGTTTCGAAAGTAATTTGGTTCTGGGTAAGGTGGTACACAACTGTGATCCCAGAACTCCATACACTGAGGAAGCAGCATCACCAAGAGTTCAAAGACAGCCTTGGTCAAGGGGAAGAAGATGGCAAGGAGAGAGGCATGAAGATGTCAAGGACAGAGGGAGGGGGAGGAGAGAGAAGGGAGGGAGACAGAGAAAAGAGAGAAAAAAAGTAAACCATTAGGCAATTCTTTGTGCTTGCCTTTGCTTTAGCTTTTTGAAACATTGTTTCACATATCTCAGGCTGGCCTAAACTTCTTTGTTGCTCCTGCCTCCATGCCCTTAGCATTGGGATTACAGGTTTGTACCACCGCCCTCAGTTCTCTGTGGTATGATGGACGGTAGAGAGGACTTTGTGTCCGCTAGGAAAGCACTCTGTCCACTGAGCCGCAGCCCCAGCTCTGAATCATCAGTTCTTAAGGGAAAGGAATGTGTCCACAGCCCGTAATGCAATAATTCCACTCCCAGGCGTGCACCAAGTGAAGCTCGTTCATGAGCACATAAAAAGATTTTAACCGCAGTACCATCTGCAATAATGAACACTTGGGAACAATACGAGTGATCAGTTGCCCAAGATTGAATGTATCAATGACAACAATACTCCATCTGTGGACTCACTCCTCCTCCGTGAATTCAAACTACAGACAGAAGGTGATTTTTGGTTTAGGTTTTGTTTATTTTAAGTAGCATCGAATTTGGGGGTGATAGCACACATCTTTAATCTCAGTCCATAGGAAACTATGGGAGGCCCATTGGGATGCTCAAGTTGATCTGACTCTAGATGATCTGAGCTTGTCTCAAAGGAATGACAAAAGCTAAGAGCAGTGGCACATGCCTCTAGTCCCAACAATGGGCGGGATGAGACTGGAAACCTCCAGTCAGGCTGACTCACACACCAGCCTGATCTATATAATGAGTTCCAGTTTAGACTGGGCTGTATAATGAATTCCAGATTATATTAGGCTACATAGAGAGTTCCAGGCCAGCCTGGGCTACACAGCGAGTTCCAGATCAACGTCTGCACAGAACAGACCCTATCTCAAAAAGAGAACTGTACCTGTACTCAACATGTACAACTTATTTTCTCCTCCTGATTTTGGAAACAATACAGTATAAACTATTTACCTTGCCCAAGGTCATATATGTCACTTGGAGATGATTCTAAACACATTTGAGATAGACAGAAGTTCTTCACAAATACTACACTCTATATAAGGGGTGTGTCTGGGGATTTTAGTATCTACAAGAGTCTTGAGACCAATTCCCTATGGACGGACAGACAGACAGACATGATTGTACTTTGTAGCATCTAGAATCATCTAGATCAGCACTGTTGATATAAATAACCCCTTTTTTTTTTCCATTCCAGGATTGAATTCCAGGAGTCTCATATGCCTGGCCCCTACTTTTTACTGGAGGATGGCTTGGTGGTTTATACCAGAGGACACTGGATCTGTTCCCAGCATCCAGGTGATATGTCCCACAACTCTTGTAACTCCAGTCCCAGGGGATCTGATGCCCTCTGCAGGCCTCTATGGACACTAGCACTCACTCAAGTGCATAGGCGAACCCTCTCACGTGTGCATGTGTATACACAGAGACACACACTGAGAGAATTAAAATGTTTTAAGATAAAGCTTTTCAATCTTCCAAGTCTACTGGGGAACAAGAAAAGAAGGCTCAGGTGTGTCAGCCTTCTCACTTCTTTTCATTAATATGTTCATGTGTCTAGCTGTGTGAGTATGTGCCAGGTGGACGTCCAGAGAGGCCACAAGAGCGTGTGGGATGCCCTAGAGCTGAGAACTGAACTCAGGTCTCTGCCACAGGGTCAAGCACTCTTAAATGCTGAGCCATCTCTGTAGCCCCAATATGCCGGTATCATTCATCTAGGACAGAGTGACCTAATCCTGACAGGACATGTTTTTCAGGAGGACAGGGATAAAGTTGGGCCTTGATGATGTCATAAATTGCACTTGCTCGACAGCTGGTTTCCAGACATTGGCCCGTGTGTCATTAGATAAGCTATGCAGGACTCTGTGAGGATTTGGGAGGAGGTCCCCTAGGGTGGGCCCGGCAAGCTGCTTGCTCCTGAGACCAAGGATAGAGTAGGGCAATTGGCTGTAGGGGATATAATCAGGAGAAGGGGAGAGACATGGGAAAGAAAAGATAAGATGGAGGGGTAACTTGTGTTGGAGCTTATGGGGTCATCGTCTCAGGGTATTGGTGGGGCCTTTGTACTCGAGACAGATCATAAAGGGGCTTTGCAATCCGCACTCTGTCCAGAGGGAGATGTGGAATCTTTGCAGGACTTTTAAGCAGACAGTGACCTTGAAGGAGCCTCTTGTTCCATTTCTTGCCTTGGGGCAGATAAATGTCTAAATCTTCCTGAATGTCGGCTTGTCTGTTTTTTTTTCTACGTCTCCAAGGACGGAGAGTCTGTGGTCCCCATCCTTCATCTTTTACAAGGTTGGACAGGCGTACTAGGGTATGAGAAGGTGACCATGAGGGCATGACAGATGGGGAAGGGAGCAGGTGTCACTCCTGGGATCCGGTTGGTACAGGGGGCAGAGCGCATGGGAGAGGGAGGGGAGCAGGCAGAGCCAGCATCCGTGATGGGTGGAGGCCCGGGCAGGGGAGCAGAACCCAGGGTGACCTGCTGAGATGACAGATGACAGCATAAGCTCTACAGCAGGAGGGCTCACAGCAGTGACGCTGACAGTGATGACAACAGCTCCTTCAGTCACCGTGGCCATTCTGGTTGCTACTGCCCTGGACACTGAGACTCAGGAAATACTCCAAGATCTATGCACAGTCTCAGTAATCCCACAGGGCAGGCATTTCATGGTCTGCATATATTATTATTATTATTATTATTATTATTATTGGGGTGTTTGTAGGAGACAGAGAAAGAGAGAGAGAGAGAGATCAACCTCAGGCATCATTCCTCACATGCTGTTCACCTTCTTTTTCTGAGATAGAGTCTCTGAACTGGCCTGGTGTTCTCCAAGTAGTCTAGGCTGGCTTCCCAGTGGTCTCAGAGAAGCTCCTGTCTCTACCTCCCATCACTGGGATTACAAGTGCACAGTCACACACAGCTCTTCCTCTCTCTCCCTTCCTTCTCTCTCTCTCTCTCTCTCTCTCTCTCTCTCTCTCTCTCTCTCTGTCTTTCTTCCTCTCTCTCTCCCTCTCTCTCCCCCTCCCCTTCCCCCTTCCCTCTCTCTGTATATTGTTCATGTATACAGGAATACTCATGCCTGTGTATGGAGCCAGAAGTCTGTGTCCAGTCGTGTCTACCTCATTCATTCCACCTTATTCTTCAGGTAGGATCTTTTACTAAAACTGGATCCTGAAATGGCTACACTGATTGACTGGTGAGCCCTAAGGAACCTTGTATCTTTGCTTCATCAGCTTGCACTAGGATTATAGGTGTTGGTAGTTACACCCTGCTTCTTGTCAGGATACCGGGGATTGAACTCGGGTCCTCACTCTGGCACAGCAAGCTCTTTATCAGCAAAACCATATCCGCAGCCCCAATGTCCAATTTTTTTTATATTGGTTCTAGGAAGTAAACTCAAGTCTTTAAGGATGCTACCAACTAAGCTGTCTCCCTGGACCAATGTCCTACATTCTAATGATGAGAAAAATAAGGGGACAGGATCTGAATATGGTCACATAGCTTAGAAGACAGAGATCTGGGATGCAGAAGCAGCTACTGACTCTCGAGTATGATTCTAGCCACAAGACTATTGGTCAGTCAGGAACGTCAATACGCCAGAGCTGGTAGTAAATTCCTGGGCTCCCAGCACTCAGGAGGTAGAAACAGGAGGATGGTGAGATCCAGCCCAGCTTGGGCGTCATAGTGAGTTCAAGGCCATCCTGGGCCACATGGTGATTTCAAGGCAAAGTAATACAGGAAGAAGACTCTACGTGTATTGTGGGTAGGTCCCACCAGTAGAACAAACACGACACAGGAATCTTAGAGAAGACATGTTGAGCATCCAAAAACCATGATCGAGGTAGAATGTAAGTCCTAATAGGAAACAAATCCCTTGCCCTGAGAACAGAACCCATATATAGGTCTCTGGTCTAGATCATACTGGTTAATTGATCAGAAATTCAGCGCTTCACTGTTTCTACACAGGACATCAGAAACTAGAGTGAGAGGCACGGTACAATGTGGCTGCCAGTGCACCACACATTGCGTGCATCATTCCATGTGCTGAACAGCATCATGGACTATCAGAGCTGAGTAATCCAAAGCTCAGATGGGCACAGCAATGGAACCAGCTCCTTCAAGCTCCCAAGACCTCAATTTCACCACCATGAACTGTCAACCAAAATAGGTCCTTTTTCTATTATCTTACTTTGTTAGGGTATTTTCTCAGAGCAATGGGAAAATAAACTAAAACACCCAGTAAAATGCTTTCCTTATAAACAAGGGGACCTTTGTTCAACCCCCAGACCCACGTGAAAAAAGCTGGATGTGGTGGCACTTGTAGTCTGAGGGCTGGAGAAGGAGAGGGAGGAAAGGAGGGGGCTTGGGGAATGACTAGCCTTAGATGCTTGGGGCTCAGGGAATGGCTAGCCTAGCCTACATGACAAGTTCCAGGCCAGTGAGAGACAATGTCTTATAAAACAAGGTGAAAGGTGTCAGAAGAATGATGGATGGTTGACTCTCTCCCCCCCCTCTCTCACACACACATACACACACACACACACACACACACACACACACACACACACACACATGGCAGACCCATTGGGTATCACCATTTATCTTAAAACTCCAGTACTTTTTATTTGCTTCTATTATTCTACACAGACTGGGAAATTTCCAAATAGCCATCAACTAAATATGAGCACTGGCTTGGACTCAAGATAGACATCTGTGCTAATTTCCCAGAAGAATACCCATAGAAATATATAAATACACGGATGCCAACAGTAAACCAAAGATAAGAGAGACCACGAGTCAAACTGTGGGAAGGGTTTCTGCTAGTGGTCACATTCCTGAGAAGGATCTAGAAAGAAACCAAGCACGCACTCTAAACCACAAGAGGAAAACATAGCCCCAGAGAAACTGAGAACTCATACCAAACAGCCAATCTGTGGACTTTGCATATAAATCCCAGGGTGGAGGGACAACATGGATTAGAAAAGTAAAAATTAAAAAAAAAAAAAAAATGAGCATTGCACTTTGGAAATAAAGATGGCTGCTGTTGAGAAGGAATCATTACCCCAATCGAGAAGAAAAAGAGCTTTGATAGTCCCTACATGCGAACCACATGGAAAACTATCATTGAAACATCTTTCTGCACGGACGCAGCTACTGTGAATGGTGTTGTGATAGCATGGGGGAACTTCGGTGTGTCGACTTTGTTACCTCAGGATGTGTGACCCAGGATTGGGATGGCTGGGTTGTCTGGAAGAGCCAACATTTTCATAGCAGAAATGATTCATTCTAATTCACCTCTCGAGAGTCATCATGAGTGTTAGCTTAATTGAAGCCTTCCGCCGGGACCCTGTTTAATTTTGTTTAGTCGTACTGTTTCGCAGATGATGGAGTGACTGTAGTGACATTCCTTTCTTGTGTTTTTCCTGCTAATGCAATGAGCCCTCTGTGCCCATGCAGTTTTGTTCTAGTCTTGTTTTTATTACTTTAACAAACACCCAGACAAAAAGCAATCTAGAGGAAGAGAGGGTTTATTTTGTTTACAGTTCTAGGTTACAGTCCATTGGTTCAGGAACTCAAACTGCTGGTCGTGTGACATTTGCGGCCAAGAGCAAAGAGAGAAAGTCACAAAGCTGGCTTTCTTCACTCTTATGCAACTCGAGTTCCCTTGCTTAGGGAATGGTGTCACCTGTAGTGGGCTTGGCCTTCCCACACAAATTAACAATCATGACAGTTACCCACAGACACGCCCAAGGGCCAGTCTGATCCAGGCAATTTCCCACTTTAGTTACTCTTCCCTTGTAATTCTAGGTTGTATCGTGTTGACAGAACTAACCAGAACAGTTCTAAATCTGTGATTTTGAGCAACAGCAAATCATGAGTAATTTTAAAACTCCATCTGTAGTGAATATGTATGGACTCCTGTCATCATTTCATAAACAATTCAACAGCTATTTATATAGCAGTTTAATTCTATTGTGAATTAGATACTGTGTGGAGATTTTCTTTGAGATAAGGACTCATGATGTACAGATCAAAGCATAGATAGCCAGCAGGTCCCCACTGACACATACAGAATACCCACTGAACAGCAGACATGTTTTATAAAGTGTCCCTGAATGGGCTGAGGGTGGCATCCAGCATCAGAGGGCCTAGCATGTATGTATGTGTGTGTGTGTATGTATGTATGTATGTATGTATGTATGTATTATGTATACATAGACTATGTATAAAGCAGTCTGGGGATATTGCTCAATGGTAGAATGCTTACCTAGCATGTACGAGCCCTGGTTTAATCCCCAATATCAGAAGGAAAAATAACGTCATCCTTCACATTCACCAAAATTGATCATATATGAGGGTATGAAACAAACTACAATACAACTAAAGCCACAGAGTATGTTCTCTGGTCAAAATAAATCAAACTGAAAACAAGCAACCAAAAAATTGCCAAAGCTCCAGTAGTTCCAGGTGCTCTGAGAATCTCAAATTCAAGACCAGCCTGTACTACAGAGTGTGTTCAAGACCACACTGAGAAACTTAGTGAGATCCTTAGTGAGACACATATTATGTGTGCATACCTGTGTGTGTATGTCTATGCATGTATGTATATGTATGCATGTGTGATGTATGTATGTATGTATGTATGTATGTATGTATATATGCATGCATATATATGTATGTATGCATGCATGCAGCCTACGGATATAACTCATTAGAAGAATGCTTACCTAGCACATGGGAGCCCTGGGTTTAACCTTTAGCACTGTGGAGAAAAAAGGAAGGGAGAGAGAGGGGGGGTGTGGAGGGAGGAAAAGAGGGAAGAAACAAATTAAAGAATTCTCTAGATACTTGAAAATTTCAGATTCCAATAATAGTTATAAATGCATGGTCCAAAGAAAGGAAACATCTGAGAGTAGATAAACACAGAGTTGGATGAAAGAGGACACACTGGTCAGTACAAACTCTAAGTCTCTGCCTAAGAAACTGGAAAAAGAAGAGAATGAAGCTTAGGAAAAAAGAAAGCCCTAAAGAAGTCTGTAATGAGTATAAACGGCAAAACACAGAGGGATAGTGACTGAGAAAAAAAGAATTTCTTTGAAGGATGTGAATAAAATTGGCAATCCATAAGCAAATGCAAAGAGACAAGCACACCAATCACTAATACCAACAATAACATGGATGGTTTTTTGAATTAATTTTTTGTTAGCATCCAAAATAATGGGACTCGTCTTGGGAAGCCACTGTCACAGGTGCATTATTGCATATCACTCAGAGACTGGGAACGCTGCAGTTAACCCTGCAGCCATTAAAGTTAGTAAGGGAATTCTGTGGACCAATTTACACCCAGAAATTTAACAACTTAGCAGAATTGGCTGACTCCTACAGGGGAGCCTACTAAAATGCAGACAGGTGAAATAACAGTCTGAGGAGTGGCATGATCATCAAAGAAATTGAGTTTGTGGTTTAAAAGCTTCAGAAAAAGAACCAGGAGAAACATCCAAGCCCAGCTGCTCTCCATGAGGAAACCGGCCATTCAAATATGAATTAACTCCAATTTAACATAATTTCCACCATAAACAATCTCTATGATCTCATCAAATACTTCCCAGTTTATTTTATGAGGCCTGATTTAAAAGAAAGAAAGAGAGAGAAAGAGAGAGAGAGAGAGAAAGAGAGAGAGAGAGAGAAAGAGAGAGAGAGAGAGAAAGTGAGAGAGAGAGAAGCAGGCAGGCAAACAGTATGGCAGAAAAGAAAGGGAAGGGGAGGAAAGGGCAAAGGAAGGAAGGGGAGAGAAAGGAAAGGAGAAGGAGAAGGAAGGGAAAGGGAGGGAAGGGGAGGGGAAGGGAGGGGAGAAGGGAAGATAAAAAGGAAGAGGGATTTTTTTTTTTAATTTTTAATTTTTTTGGTTTTTCAAGACAGGGTTTCTCTGTGTAGTCCTGGCTGTCCTGGAACTCACTCTGTAGACCAGGCTGGCCTCGAACTCAGAAATCCGCCTGCGTCTGCCTCCCAAGTGCTGGGATTAAAGTCGTGCACCACCACTGTCTGACAAGATATCAGATCGCCTTGCAGATGGTTGTGAGCCACCATGTGGGTGCTGGGAATTGAACTCAGAACCTTTGGAAGAGCAGTCAGTGCTCTTAACCACTGAGCCATCTCTCCAGCCTGGAAAAAAATTTTTTTCAAAGAAAAAAAAAAAAGCAAATAAAACAGGAAAGGGAAAGATGGAAGGAAGAAGGCAGGGAAGTGGGAAATGAAAGCAAGGAAAAGGACAGGAAAGAAATCAGATGTGGTTATTATGCCAGCAGTTCTAGCACTCAAAAAGCTGGGTCAGGAGGCTCCCTGCAAACTCAAGGCCAGCCAGGGTTACAAAGTGAAGGTCCAGGTTATCCTGAGCTTACAAGTGAGTCTGTGTCTCAACTCAAAAGAAAGAATGACAAGAAGCTATAGGTTATATCTCCCATGAGCTTGGATGTCAGCATCCCAGGATTTATGCTAGCACACTCAACCCAAGACTGTAAAAAGAACTCTGCATCAGGATCATCGAATAGTATTTGGCATAGGTTCAACAGCCAAACCTTGACCCGTGTGGGCTGAGCTGTAGTCAGTAGTACAGTGCTTGTCTAACATGAACACGGCTCCCATTTCCATCCCCAGCTGATGGTCCCCAATCAATGAGAGCTCATTGTAATATCAACAAATTAAAGGAAAGAATTTTAATCATGTTGCTCAACACAGAAAGCATTTGACAATAATCCAACCACCACTAGGATTAAAAAACAGCCACAGCCCCGCCATGATGTATCTTCCAGAAGCTTTCATCTACTTCTGGTGACTTAGGAAGTGGACCAGTCCTGAACTGGCATTATAGTAGCTCTCGGGGCTCATCAAAGAAGATTCTTTTGTGCACAGGACGATGCTCAACACAGACATTCTCAATTGGTCAAAATGCAGAGAGTAAGTAACTGCAGGAGTGCTTAATCACAAGTGGGAAGTCGCTATCATACCCCTTCCCCAAGGCTCACAGACCATGATGAAAGGGAAGGGGCAGGAGGAGGATGAGAACCAGAGATCAGGGAGGACCAGAGGAAAACAGTGTGCTCTGGACATGACAGGACTACTTCATTCATAAACTCACAGCATCTGTGGTTGCCTGCACGAGATGTTAACAAGATGAAGCAACCAACAGTAAGTGGTTCATGAGCCTCCATCCATAACTGAGGTGCTGTGGACAGCTGCTAGTGAGAGAGTCACTTTTTTTTGAGGGTGTGGATCCTGGTCAACCATGCTTCAGAGGATGACCCTGCACCCAGAAGTATAGAAACCAGACAAACTGAAATGAGTGGGCTAACAAATGAGAAATAATAAGACACACAATTGTGTTTGTGTGTGGGGGGGGATGAATCAGGAAGAATGGGGGTGGTGAATATGACTAAAAAACAGAATATGAAAATTAAAGAGTTAATTAAAATATCTATAAATAAATACAAAATAAGCAATACAACAATAAATAAATCTATAAAAACTCTTATAAGTGAGCTCAGCATGGATGTGGGATACCATTCAGCCCTGAAAAGGAAATCCAGCTAGATGTGGTGGCCCAGTATAATCCCAGTATTTGGGAAGGAGAGGCAGGAGGATTTCAGGCTCCAGGCTAGGATGAGATACTTAGTAAACATCTAGTTTGAGAAGAAGGCCAAAGAGAGGGCTCGGGAATTAAGAGCATTTCCTCCTTTTGTAGAGGACTTGAGTTTGGTTTCCAGCATCTATACTGGGCAGTCTGGAGGTTCCTGTAACTGCATCTCCAAGGGATCTAATACCTTCTTCTTGTCTCCAATAGTACTACACACACACTCAAATGTACACATACACAGAGATATATACACAAATGTACACACACATTTAAAAATAAATCTTGAAAAAAATTTATTGAGGCTGGGAAGATAGCTCAGTGGTTAAAACTCTTGCCACACAAGTATGAGAAATAGAGCTCAGATTCCCAACTATCAGGTGATCATGGTGGGCCAACTTCTAATTTCAGCCACAGAAAGGGGGAAACCCAGACCAGACTAATTAATGAGACCAGCCAAATCAGTGAGCTCTGGGTTTGATTGAGAGACTCTGCCTCAAAGAATAAGGTGGGAGAGTGATGGAGAATGATTCCTGGCATCAACCTTGGGCCTCTATATGTATATGAAAACATGTTTACACACACACACACACACACACACACACACACACACACACGAATACATGTGAATGTGTGCCCACAAACTGCACACACCAGAATAATGGAAGGAAAAAAGGCTTATTGTTCATGATGACTATAATTAATAATGATGTAGATATATGTTTAAATTGCTAAGACAGTAAATTTTTAATGACTTAATCATTGAAAAATATTAAAAAGGTTAAGGATAAGTCGATTAGCTTAATTAAGCAATTTCAAAATGAGTGTCTCTATGCCTATGTATCTGTAGAAATACATACACATACACATTCATACATACCACATACATATGTATGTGTATAAATTAGAATAGCATGAACATTGTAAATTAAATTGTATGCAATTTTATTGTTCAATTAAAAATAATTCTCTAGAATGGGAGAAATCGCTCAGTTGGTAAAGTACTTGGCTTGCAAATCCAAGGACCTGAGCTTGATCTGTAGAACCCATATTTAAAACCAAACAACAAACACAACAACACCCTAGGCATGGTCATGAGTGTTTATAATCCCAGTACTGTGGGGGCTCCCTGGGCTTAGCAGGCCAGACAGCCTAGCCTCCTTGGCAAGTCTCAGGCCAATGAGAAAACTTGTCTGAGAAAAATAAATGTATATGACATCTAAAGAACAATGTTTGAGGTTGTTCTCTGGTCTCCACATCCCTACACACACACACACACACACACACACACACACACACACACACACACACACTAAACAAACAAACAAAAACACTTTTTTAAAAATCCTGAACACAGGCCTGTGCATATAGCCCAGCTATTCACAGCACTTGCTGCAAATGAAACCATGAAATCCATGAAACCCTTGATACTCAGCAACATCAGGCAAATTGGATCAACACAAAAACCAAGCACATTACTATTTACAAATGATGACCACGGTACAATTCACTACAAGGAAGACTAAATACAAGGAAGACATAAATTTATCAATGTAGCTGCAGAACCAATGTACTCAAAAAAAAAAAAAGATCTGAATAAAAGATACCAGACACCTTAATAATTGGAGTGATAATTATGTTCATAGACGGAAAGACAAATAATAATAAGTGAATTCCCCAACTTTATCTACAAGCTGCAAAGATTTTGTGCAAAGTTTAAAGAGACATAGAGTGGGCAAGCACACCCTAGACTTCACATTGAAAGACAGACCTTAAAATAGCCAAAACAAGCATGATCAAAGTGAGGTGGGTGGAACCAATTCGCCGATACGAAGGGCTTAATATATAGCTACAGTAACTGAAGCCACACAGTATTGGCAGAGAGATGCAAGAATCAATGAAGCAGAATTGGAGACCCAGAAATAGAGCCACATAACACATACTCTATTGAATTTTTTTTTCTTGCAAGATTGTCAAAGCAATCCAATGGAGAAGTGACAGGGTTAGTGCTGAGAAAGTAGCCATCTGTAGACCCTCTCCAAAAAGAGCCTTGGCTTCATCACACCTTATATAAAAATTAACTCATGGAACAATGTCTGGCAGCTCGGCAGCTGCTCTTGCACAGGACTGAAGTTTGATTCCTGGCACCCAATCGATGGTTCACAATCACCTGCAACTCCAGCTCCAGGAAAGCTAATGCCCTCTTCTGACCTCCACAGGCACACGCACTCATCTGCAAGTTCCCGCGCACAAACACACATGCATTTGATTATGCATACACATAATTTAAAATTAAATAAGTCTTTAAAAAGAAACATCTGGTGGGGGAGGGGAGGGGTGCAGGAGAGACAGCTCAGTAGTTAAGAACATTTTCTGAACTTCCAGAAGAGCCAGCAGCATCATGTTAAGTCATTCACCACTGTCTATGATGCCAGTCCCAGGGAACTGGATGTCTCTGGTTTCCTCAGCCCCCTGAACTCACATGCACATGCTTACATGGAGACACACACACCTCTACATAGTTAAAAACATTAAAAGTTTTCCTTTTAATGCCTACGACGTTAATGCCAGAGACACATCTCTGAATATGCCTGTAAGAACATTTCCAGAGAGGATTAGCTGAGGAGGGGAAAACCCAATGGGAGGTATTCTTTCATGTGCTGAGGACATGGAATGGGACAAAAAGCAGAAGGGTCCCAGAACTGCTCCACCCCTACTCTCTGTATCCTGGTCCATCTAGATGTGAGCAAGCAGCCCCACACTTTCACCACCACAGCTAAGAACTGCTCTCCCCACTTCCCTTCCCTTCCTCTTAACTTCCCAGCAAAAGAAATCCTTCCCCTTTTGGTCACTTTAGCCAAGTATTTAGTCACAACAATGAGCATGTAACAGAACAGGCCTGTGATGGTTTGTATATGCTCAGCCCAGGGAGTTAACACTATTAGAAGGTGTGGCTCTGTTGGAATAGGTGTGGCCCTGTCAGAGTAGTGTGGCCTTGTTGGAGTAGGTGTGGCCTTGTTGGAATAGGTTTGGGCTTTAAGACCTCATCCTAGCTGCCTGGAAGTCAGTATTCTGCTAGCAGTCTTCAGATGAAGTTGTAGAACTCTCAGCTTCTCCTGCACCATGCCTGCCTGGATGCTGCTATGTTCCCACCTTGATGATAATGAACCTCTGAACCTGTAAGCCAGCCCCAATTAAATATTGTCCTTATGAGAGTTGCCTTGGTCATGGCATCTGGTCATAGCAGTAAAACTCTAAGACAAGACCTCCAACTCCTACATAAATAGTCCAGGTATAGTGATGAATGCCTGTATTAGTAACACTGTGGAAGCAGAGACAAGAGGATCACTGGGACTCACTGGCCATCTATTCTTGCCTAATTGGTGAGCTCTAGGTACAGTGAAAGAGACTGTCTTAAAAATAAATGAGTAAGTAAGAAAATAAATAAGGCAGAGAGAGACTAAGGAAGACATCACACTCAAGATACGAAGACATTTCATCACCATGAGCACAAGGGTTCCATATGTCACCCTTGTATAAACAATCCATGTCATGCTAGACTCTTTGTCTGCCAAATTCTTGGGAAAAAAAAATCTTGGATGTATGCCTGTGTAGAGGCCAGAAGTCAACACCAGTTGTCTTTCTCTTGTCTCTCGTCATCACTACACCACAACTGCCACCAACTCTCCCTGGCATCCTCAGCCTTCTCCTTCTCAGCTTCATGTCCTCTCTATTCGTCTTCCTAATAACCCCAAGTCTCCTTAGTGCTTCCCACATACATATATGTAGTGCTCACCCCCTGGGACATGAGTAACCTTCCAGTGGCCTTCTTCCCAAAGGAATATAATATTCCCTTCTCTGACTGTAGCCATCAGCCTCGCTCTGCTTCTTGATACAATGTAACCAACTGCCTTACACTCCTGCTGTTGTGCCGCCTCTGCCATGATGGACTGTATTGCCTTGAACAGAGAGCCAAAGTCAAGCCTTTCTGCTTCAAGGCACTTTCACTGGAGTGTTTTATCAGCAACAGAAAGAGAAACAAACACAAAAAGCACTAAAGGAGACCTGGTAAAGTAGACAAGGCTCTCCTTCATTATATCCTGCAAGTGCAGATGACTCTACAGCATTTCAGTTTTAAAAAACAGAACTTGAGATTCGGACAAAGAAAACGAACTTAAGCCAGATTCCTTTTAGGAGGTTGAGCTATGTTTCTTTTCTTTCTTTTGTCCTTCCTTCCTCCCTTTCTTCCTTTCTTTCTTTTCCCCGTTCTTTGACTTTCTATCAAGAAAAATATCACTTTAGACTTCTATTTCACAAAGGTAAAAACAAACAGCTGTAAAGGGATTATAGTGATAAGGGCTACCATTCTAATTAAGTTAGAGGATCAAATATATAAAACAATCGATAAAGCCCAAGACAGAAAATAAAGAAACTACCCTAAAAACAAAGCTATGGCCATGGGATGTTGAACCTCAAATAAGCCAAAGATATGAAAGAACTAGCAAGGGATTACCCCACAGTTGGAGGACTGATTGTTCAATACTGACTTGTAAAAATGATCCCACACCATAGTTTAAGCTTACAAAGAGGAGTGAGACCAAAATATGCAGAAATATTAAAGGGAGTGGAAGGATAAGGGATACCTACCCACAACAACTAAAAATAAAAATGAGATTTAGTTAAGATTGCTATAAAAAACAAAATATTCATCGAAAAGTATGTTGAACAAAAAGTATATTTATGGGTTTCATAATAATAGCTATATAATAAAAATGTTTAGATATTTTATTTTATACACTTCCATATTTTGTTTAGTCACTCCCTCTCAATCCTGAATAAAGCCTAAGTTTTTCCATTTTACACCATGGTTGTTCCTGTCCCTGGGAAGTCATCAGGATTTCTCCCAACCTTCTCTCACACATGCACATACACAAAGGTCATATCTAATTCTTTAGTTGATAAAATTAAATAACCATTGAATAAGAATCTTAGATAAAAATCACAAAAAAAAGAAATGAATTTGGAGTAAAAAAATGAATGCTAAAAATACCATAATAGAAAACTAAAAGGAAAAAGAATTACTCATTAAATAGAAAAGTGTACTTCTCAAAAAAAAAAAAATAGTGAAATCGACAATTATCTGGAATACCAGACCAAATAATATCATAAATATCATAAAAACAAACATGTGTGCTGTGCTAAACAGTAAGTCATTCTGAGAAACAGACTGAAAAATAACGTTAAATGTTTCCTGAAAGGCTAGGCATAGTGGCACATGCCTTGATCCCAGCACTTGGGAGGCAGACTGGTCTCTGACTTTGAGGCCAGCCTGGTCTACATAGTGAATTCCAGGATAGCCTGAGCTACATAGTGAGACTTAACTGTTGGTTACTAATTGTTTCAAGCAGGGTGTGGCAGCTCACGCCTATTTAGGAGGCTGAGACAGGAAGTGTGCTGGAAGGTTCAAGATCAGCTGAGCTCCAGGGTGAGCTCCAGAGCGAGCTCCAGGGCAAGCTCCAGGCCAGCCCGGCTACAGAATGAGTTACTGATTCAGAAAAAGGAAAAGAAAACGTAAGTAAGTATACAAGTTCAAGGTTAACCTGGGCTATATATGGAGACTTTGTCTAAAAACAAAACAAAAACACCAAAAAACAAAAATCAAACAAAAACTACATTAGATCACTGTTTCCAGTTGAACCAGGCTCTATATGAACCAACTGCTCAAATTCAAGTTCAGAAAGTCCTTAGTATATGGAAATTACTATAGATCACAAAAATACCTTTAAAAAGTAAACAGATTAATTTTATCATCCCAGGAGAGCTATGGCTCAAGACTAAACGATGACACATTAATTATGAATATGGATGAAGGAAAAAAATCAAAATCAATGGTAAATCAAAGTTTTAAATTGCATTATAAATTCAACGTGAAGAAACACCCTGGTGTGATGAGTCTTCTCAATCCTGGCAACGTTGGGTTTATTTAATATTAGGAAATTAGTTGACTACAACGTCATGTCAATTATTTGAAGCACGAATAAACACAGCTCCTGCTGTCACGGACTCGAAGGGCATCTGATGGGAGCTATCACATATTCATGATTATAAAATCTCCTGGGCCCCCGGACTCTAGACAGCATTGGAGGTGAGCGCGGAGCTGAGTGTTTATCAGAAGAGCTTCCTTCCGCAGCAGCAGGTAATGAGTGAGCGGAAACCCATAACTGACCTAAAGCCCTGAGGAGAAATGATGGCGGAGCTTCAGCTCTAAATGAAGCTACTATATCACCCCTCCAAGGCTCAGGGAAGGTCACAGAAGGCAGGGAAAAGAGAATGTAAATGCCAGAGGAGGGAAAGATGCGAAGGAAAAAAAAAATGCCGTCTGGATATGGCACAACCATTGTACCGAGAGCTCACTGCCGCTATCCTTTACCTGCACTATGCTTGCCCCGCAACAGTTCATATTGACAGTTAAAGGCTATTGGAGGAGGGGAGTCATGTCCTCGGTCATAGCGCCACAGATGAGCCACCCTTGCTCTAGTAAGCAAGTCCCCACCAACTCCGAGCAAGAAACTTTAACCTTAGTGTATCACACAGAGAAGACACAGAAGGGGACCTGTGGAGAAGAATGGACTCCTGGGTGGGGGGGGGTGGGGGTGGGGGTCGGGGGCAGGATGATAGAGGAGATTGGGGGAGGGGAGTGGAAAAGAGGAAAGTTCATTATGTACACGTATAAAACTGTCCAATAAGCTCAGAGCTGGAGCAGGACCAAAGCTGCTGCTGCAGACTGTTTAAGTCAACCAGTTAGACCACAGATCCCGGGCGGCAGCTCTGCACCAAACCTCACAAAACCAAGCAGAAGTGGGGCGCCCAGAAGCTCTAACCCAGGCAGTATCTCAGGTAAAAATGAAACACCCGTGATGTCTGCTGGTAGAAGTTCTAATCCTGATGCTGGCCTTCGGACTTCTATACTCAGGCCTTTGATGCGCCATTGACAAGGACACCAAACAGTTAGAGATTGACATCACTAATCTGAAGAAATCCCTCGTTTCGCTGTCTGAAATGATCTCCAAAAATTGCAAAGGATTTTTTTGCAAATTGCAAAGGACTTGATTTACTCTTTTACAATAGAAAAGACTGTGTAAAGCTCTTGACTATGTACAGCCCTTAAAGAAGAATGTTGCTCTTACATAGACAAGACAGGGATGGTTAAAGAGAGCATGAAAAAGGACAGAGAAGGCCCTGAGAAAAGACAGAGAGAGAAAGAGAAAGATGAGAGCTGGTACAAGGATTGATTTTCAACCTCTCCATGGTTGTCAACCCTACTTCCTCCCATCTTGGGACCATTAACTGGGTTATTTTTGCTGATTTCTTTTGGTCCCTGGGCCTAAAATAGGCTGACTAACTTTGTGATACAACAGATAGATAATTTGGTAGCAAAACCTATTCAGATACACTATCATAAGTTAGCTATGGAGGACAAGAGACTCAAGATGAGGTTGTTACTCTATCCAGGGTGTTCCCAAAACCCATCTCCACGCAACCTAAAAGAGAGGACTTCTGCCCCTAGACCAAGCAGAGAGGGGCCACCCAGAACCCCCTCTGACTGGCGATCTGAATTCTTGCTTAGGCTGCGAGGCTAAGCACTGCAAGGGAATATAAATAAAAGTTAAAAATATCTCTCTGGGTTCCCTGAGGGACAAGCCTGACTGCATAGGGGTTGATGTCAAAAGTATCCCCTCTCCAGGAAAAAGACATCGGGATGGGTATGGCCCTCATGCCTCACTGGACAATGACAGGAGGACTGGAGCCATTATAAGATCCCCTTCAATTATTGGAGGTCAGGCCTCTATCTCCGCCTTCGAAAGATTAGAATTGCCACAGGCCCTTCTATACTTAGAGAAGGGAGGAGATGTCAGGGGCAGCCCTGTATATACACTGAAGGCCTAAAATCAGCCATAGGCCTAAAATCAGCAATAGGCCTGACATATATACATACTAACACAAAGTCTTGGGTCTCTGTGGAAAAACACTGAAACAGATGGCTATAAGCTATTGTAAACAGGCAACTTTTGTGGAAATTTACCAGCCTGAGTAGTCATAGACCTTGTAAATAGGTAGCCTCGGCAGACAGTACCAACTTAGATAAGGACAAGTGAATCATAGGCAGAGTCATAGTGACCTGTCCCCTGAACCTTCACCCAGCTGATACCCTGTTCTGAAAGGTATCTGTACTCCCCTGAACACCTATGCTCTGGTATCATTCCCTTCCCCACAGTCCTGCCTTTTTATGTTTATAACCCCTGTGTAAATAAGTAAATTACTATTTGATTTAAATAATTAAAAAACAAAACCAAAAACAAACCAAGAAAACCTGTCAAATAATAAAAAAAACATAGGTTAGAAGTTATTTTACTACAATCAAATACCCCGTTATATTTTTAGTAATAAGCCAGTTTTGATCAATACAAATGGAACTGAGGTATGCATTGCCACCAAGACTAAAGGCCTATAATTTAGAGACAAAGTCACAACAGACCCAGAGAACCTATTAAACTAGAAAACCCCAAGCACTGGTGTATTCTCCTAAATGCATATATGCTTTTATATGCTTTATATGCCTGGTGCTTATTCTGGGATGCCAGCTACTGGGATGTCCTTAGGTCATCAGGGTCCTCACAAAGGACATCCACTATATAAGAGAGACTCCACAGGGCTGCAAAGATAGCTCAACTCACAAAGTGTTTGCCTTGCATGCATGAGGACCTGAGTTCGAACTCCAGAACAGATGTCAAAAGCTTAGCATGGTGGTACCATGCCTTCAACCCCAGAGCTGGAGAAGCAAGACAGGATGATCTCTGGAGAGACCCTGTTTTAAAAACAGGAAGACACCAGATATCAACCTCTGGTTTCCACGTGTGTACACATCTGTCTCACCCTTTCTCTGAGCTATCAAGAAATCAGCTCTCTACTGCAAGAGGGCCATCCGCTGCAGAGCTTGATCATGCTCCAACTGCAGAGGCTGTGAGCGCCACCCTTCTGTGTTTTATAACCTACCCAGCCTGTGGTATTTTTGTCAGAGCGGCAACAGACTACATACTTGCTGCTGAGACGGTTCAGAAGGTGGCCAGAAAAAGTCCCAACTCCTAAACTGCTTTCTATGACATTAGCAGGAAAAAAAAAAGAGTTAGAAATATGCTCTGAAAAATTAAAATAGCATAAGTTGGAAAAATAACACACACTTAGTCAAACAAGACAGTGTAGGGTCTGCAGCCTTGTTTCTGCTTGAGAGGACTTATCTGCATGAGTCCCAACCAGCTTCTACAGGCAACTGGCTCCTTTTTCTGGCCCCTGAGCACAAATCTGAACTAATTCCAGGGCAAGACAAGATTTAAACCTAATGGAATCAGTCTTAACTTTCTTTTATTGTTTTCTGTTTTCCCATTCTGTCTCTGTCTCTATCCTCTCTCTCTCCTCTCTTCTCTCTTTTCTCTCTCTCTCTTCTCTCTCCCTTCCTCCCTCACCCCTCCTCGATTTGTTTGCTTGTTTGTTGTGGGTTTTTTGTTTGTTTGTTTTCTATGTGGCTTTGTTTTTGTTTTTTTGGTTTGGGGGATTGGTTGGTTTGTTTGTTTGTTTGTTTGTTTGTTTGTTTTAGAGACAGGGTCTTACTGTGTAGCTGAGCTGCCTTGGAACTCAGAGCAATCCTTCTGCCTCAGCATCCCCAGCCCTGGAATTACAGGCATGTGCCATCTGTTTGGGTAAGTCTCGGTGAACATTCCATGCCTCCTGGAAATCTGATTTGCATGACACACTGTGTGCCAGGGACTTGGAGGATATGACACACTGTGTGCCAGGCATTTGGAGGATGAGTCAACTGAGTGGAAGAAAATAACCCTTGCTCTTACCCAAAAGACTAGCAAATGACTTTCAGTAGAACTTGGGAATGCTCTTTGGGATATAACAATTATGTGTCCTTTCTGGTCACTTTCTGGCTACTTTTTTTTCTTCTGCCAAAGCCACTGAACAATTCATTTCACCCACAGGCTGAAACAGACAATATTGATTTCAAATGGATTTTTTAAAATCGTCTCCTTCCTTTCCCTGCTTTGGAGGCACAGTGTCACGAGCCCAGGCTGGCTTCCAACTCAATTTGTGGCCAGGACGACCTTAAATTTCTTATCTTCCTGCCTCTACCTCCCAAGTTATACAGGGTGGTGAGACTAGATCCCATGGTTCTTGTGTGGTACGTAAGAACGCGCCCGATTGAACCACACTCCTAGCCTTTAAACTGCTTTGAATTTCTTTTTCAATTAGAACATCAGTTCAGACACTCTCCTAGAGTGAGTGTGTCAGCACATAACTTGGGTATGTGTGGAGCCCCATCTGTTCACTTGGCAGTGGGTTTTCTGTGGCCTCCACAGCTGAAGGCCACATAGCAGCCTGGGGTGGGCAGCTGCCACTGAGCCAACTCCACTCAGTACCTAACCCTCCCCTCCTGGCATCTGGTGGCTGTGATTCATTTGGATTTTGTGTTTGCATGCTTGGACATCACTTCGTGCTTTGTGCTTCACCATATATAATATACCTTTCAAATCCAGCTCCTCTTTATTTTTTCATGGCAAACAATTGTTTTATAATGCAATTTATTCTTCTGAGACTTTGTTAAATTTCTCAGCTACATAAGAAAACAGAATTGGCAGGGATACTGAGTGTAATGGCTATTCCTGGTTGTCAACTTGACTACATCTGGAGTGAACAACAATCCAGAAATGGGGGGCTCACCTGTGATCCAGATCTTGAGGCTGGAAGACACAGCCTTCTTACTCATATCTTAACATGGAGATCTTGAGGCATAGTGGCCAAGAAAAGCTTAGGCCCAGGCAAGGTAATACACGAATTTTAATTCCAGGAGAATAAGGCAAGCAGATCTCTGAATTCAAGGCCAGTCTGGGACAAAGCAAGTACCAGATTCAGGCATGGAGGTATATACCTTTAATCTGGGCCACACCTTTTGCTGGAGGCCTACATGAGGACATTGGAAGAAGAAAGACTCTTCTTGGCCTGCTTGCACTTACTTGCCAGCACATCTGTTGGAATCTACTTCTTCAGGATTCCAGCTTCTACAGGAGACGAGCTGAAATGACCAGCCTCATGGACTGAGCAACTACTAGATTCTTGGACTTCCCACTCACAGCTGCCCATTGTTGGGTTAGCTGGACTGCAGACAGTAAGTCATTACAATAAATTCCCATAAATATATAGAGATATTCCATAACTTCTGTGACCCTAGAGAACCCTTACTAATACAGCTAGGCATATAATACCAGCACTTGGAAGGCTGAGGCAGGAGGATCTCCAAAAGCTCAAAGCCAGCAAGTGGCATATAGCTAGGTCCTGATCTAAAAAAGGGGTTGCAGTGCAAGATAGCTCAATAGGTAGACACTTGTCAAGTTAAATGAAGGGCCAGCAATATGGCTCAGCAGGTAAGGGTTCTTGCCACGCAACCTGAAGACCTGAGTTCAATCACCAGGATCCACTAAGGAGCAAAACCAGAACTGACTCCTGAAAGTTATCCCCTGACTCACACACATACAGCAGACTGTATGATCTGTTCCCCCAAATAAATAAATGAATGCAATTAAAAAAAAAAAAACCCCAAACATTCCATACTGCCTAATTATAGAAATTTCTGGAAATAAAAACAAGTAGAAAGAACAAAAATTATCTTCCCTTTTATTGAGATCGATAATAACAAGTACCATCAGATTTATTGCAGTTCTTGCAGCTTTCCTCTATGAATACAAATGGAGTTAACAGATGACTATAAAGAGATGCATAATAGATGAAAATAAATGAATTTATAATAGCGGTAGAACATCTATGTAATTACACCATAAATCTAATCTCTAGAGTGACTTTTCCAGTGACTAAAAGGTAATGACATTATTTTTAATAATCGTACAATATTCCATCCTCACAGCTGCACTTGCTGACAGATTCTAGGTGTCAGATTCATAGACATGGAATTGATTTTTATAAGATTTATGTTTATTTTTATCATTTATTTGTGTGTGTGTGTGTGTGCGCGCGCTCGTGTGCGCACAAGCATTCCTGCTCAAAGAGGTCAGAAGAGGGCACCAGATCCGCTGGAGTCAGAGTTACAGGCATTTGTGAGCTGCCAGCCATGGGAACTGGAATTCAAACTCTGGTCCGCAAAACAGAGCAGCAAGCACGCATAACAGTGTACGATTTCCTGGCAGTATATGGGTTTGCTCACTTAAGTCATTCATTTAAAAACTCATTGTATTCTTACAGTTATTTACTTGTGTGTACATCGCTCCAAGTGCAACTACACGCTTGTGGAGGCCAGAAGAAAATTGGGAATTCTGGTGGGAATTCATTTTCTCCTTCTACCATGTAGTTCCAAGGGGTTGAACTTAGGTCGTCAAGCCTGGTGGCAAGCACCCTTACCTGCTGAGCCATATTGCCGGCCCTTAACTCATTCTTACAAGCAGCTGGTAGCGCTAAATCAAATCTCGGGGGAGGACACAAGCGTGGACCACGTGCCTGCATTACACAGTCAACCCAATCAGAAGTTAATCACAGACACTGCACTTCTGCGGGTTGCAAGAGCCCCACCCCCAATAGTGAATTAACTGACTAAGCTGAGATCAGTTTATGTTAAGCTGTAAGTGACTGAGCAGCTGGTGCATTAAACTTTGTCTGATTGCTTGCTATGCTCCACTTCCAGTTGCTGTGTCAAGCTTCCGGTTTTCTATGTTACACACACACACACACACACACAGTCCCCATACCTCCCACCCTACACCCCACCTCCAGTTTCTCTAAGTGTTGTTAGATGGTGTTCTTGGTTGGAGTGCTCAAAGCCACCTCTTCCAGCCCTCGTTCAATAATAGCCTTCCCCAGACCTGAATCACGTTTCTGTGTTTTGGTGTGTGCATGGAAGCTCTACTAAATTTAATTGGTCAAAGCAACCTTCCTTTTAACAGTAATTAAGGAGAAAACTATTATCGTGTTATTTTTCAATTATGGTGTCTCTTCGATTTCTGGTGAGGTTGACTTCTTTTACCCTTTCTCCCACCTCAGCCTGCCGGCTGCTGGAAATACCGATGTGCACCAACATGGCCAGCTCACAGACTGTATCGCGGTGTATACTGAAAGTATCTCATGGGCTGAGGATGTAGCCCCATGGGTTCATCCTAGATCACAGGAAGTCCAGATTTCCACCATACACCAGCTAAAATGCTTCACACACTGTAATCCCAGTACAAAGGGATGAGGGCAGAAGGAATGGGAGTTTAAGTAATCTTTGACTACACAGCCAGTCAAGGTCATCTTGGAATACTCGAGGGTTTGTCTCTAAAGCTGAAAAACCATTTAAAAGGAGGCATAGAGCTATAGCTCAGGGTAGAGTGCTTGCCTGGTATGGACAAGGCCCTGAGTTCAAATCCCAGCATCACAATAAACAAACAAACCAATAAACTCTCAGTGGCCCTTTGTTCCACCTCTCCCATCTCTACCGTCCTAGTTATCATTTCTCATATTGCTTTAACAATGCTCTTTACATATGATTTATTTATACTGATCAGTTGTCATGTTCTAGTCTATCTTTTTAAAAAGAAGGGAAAAAATGCTTTAGAAATTAAGCAGTTCAAAAATTAGAGCAGCTGCTCCTGCCTTAGCCTGCAAGGCGCTGGGATTACAGATGTTAGGAAAAGAGCATCAGCTCTGGACCCCAAGACCAAGTTCAAAGCTCAAAGGAGATTTATTTGCCCCAGAGGGACAGAGGGTAGGGAACAAGAGACAAAGACAGGAGAGAGAGGATGAGGGAGAAGGGAAGGAAACAAGGGAGAGGGAGGAGGGGTGTTTGTCCCCAGGGACTAAAGGTCTGCCTCTGGATAGAGAGGAAACAGAAGTGGACCATAGGAAAATGTCGTCGGTTTATAAAGGAAAAAGGAGAAAGCTTGTGATAGGATGAGGCATTTAATTTTAACTGGACATGTTAATTAGATGAGCCAAAGGGAGCTTTTGATTGCTGGACTTCAATATGTTGCTAGCTGGACCTTGGCGGTCAGCCTCAGGAGGAGGAAGTAGCCAAATAAGGCAATAGACCTTGGTGACTAGCTTTAGAAATGTCACCTAACAGGTTTTAGCAAGGCAGAGGACATGGGGACAAGGGCAGCCAGAGCCATCCCTGCTGTGGTCAAGCTGGCCAGAGTCCCTTCAATAGATATGTACCAACTGTTCACAAATTGTTTTCATGTGTGTACTAAAAGTATCTCATGATCTGGGGATGTGACTCAGTGGGTTATGTGTTTGGTTTTTAATTAATTTCTTGGTCACTGCCACTCTCGGATCAGAATCGTTTTACAGTTTTTTGTTTGTTTGTTTTTTTGCGATCACCACATGCAGTTGACCCCCATCTAGTGTCATAACCCACAGTTTGAGAAGCCATAGTCTATGGAACACCATTTCAAATGTGTGTGTTTGTGTGTGTTTGTGTGTGTGTGTATGTTTCAAGATTCTAAAAATTGCTTTTAATTAACTCCAGAGAAGGAGGTGGTTACCAACTGGACGGTGTTTATAGAAAAAATGGAAGTGCAACAGAAAATAACTTAACTGGCTACAGATTATTCAATTAACTAGCTGGTTGGTCACAGTTTCATTAGCCATGTGGTTTCAGGGCTTCCTGAAGCCAACCCCATTGAATATTCATTGGGTCTGTTGTGTCTAGTTGTATGCCAGTACTGAGTTCATTTTTATTTAACTCTTCCTACCAAGAAATTAACAACAGAGCTGTAGAAATGGCTCCACAGGAAAGTGTTTGCAACACAAGAATAAGGACCTGAGTTCAAATCCCAGAGCCCATCTATAAAAATAAAATAAAATTTTAAAAGCCTGGGTAGGGTGGTGCTTAGAATCTCCACACTGGGAAGGTAGAACCAGGAGAATCCCCGGGGATAGAGGGCCAACCAGCTCATCTCACAGTGAGCTCCAAGTTCAGTGGGAGACTGTCTCCAAAAACAAGGTGGACAAGCATGGTGCCCAAGGAATGACAGCCAAGGTTTGTCTTCTGGCCTCTACACACATACACATGCAAATGAATACACATACATAGGTATATCTGTGTATAAGAACACACACAAAACATACCAAAAAAAGTTATAAGCACACTGTTACATAATCTCTCAGCACTCTAAAACCCAACTGAGAGGCTGAAGAGATGGCTCAGCTGTTAAGAGCACATACTACTACTCTTGCAGGGGTCCAGAGTTCAAGTCCCAGCACCTACACTAGATAGCTCATAGCCACCTGTAATGCTAGCTCCAGAAGATAAGATGGCTCAAGCTTCCAAGGGTTCCTAAAATCACATACATATCACATACATAATCCACAAACAAACACAGGGGCGGTTCCAATGCTAAGATCCTGTTCCCCAGTTGGTTGTTGATCTGTCAGTAAAGAAAGCCATGGGCTAATTGCTGGGCAAAAGAATCAGGCAGGCCTTCTGGGTCCCTGGAGCAAAGGAGACAGATGCAAGGGAAGAGTGGAGAATTTGCCATGCTTTGGATAGAGAAAAGCTAAGCCAAGCTGCAGTGGTGATCTGTGGCTGCTCCTACAGGCTGGTGCCAGGGGCATTTAGCAGGGGCTAGATGTGACTGAGCAGCTAAAGTTTAGGGCAGGTGAGAGGTGCAGAGATAGGAATATTGATAAGGGCATGCTAGTCAAGGGAGTTTAATAATGCCCAGCAATTGTGTCAAGAAATCAAGTTGAAAATGAACAACTGTGTGTGTCTTTTATCCATGGATTCAACAGAAGCCAGGTGGAGACTGGTAGTACAACCTGTTCTCCAAGCTTAGGCAGGGTAGCAAAAAGCTACATGTAACAAACAAATGCATGTAATTTAAGAAAATATCTTTAGAAAATACAACCATTAGAAACCATCATGTTTTATAGACTATAACTTCTCAAACTGTGGGTTATGACACGGGATGTGGGTCATCTACATGTGGGAAATCAGAAAAACTTGGCAACAGTAAAAGGATCTGACCAGATAACAAACAAAAGGTTAATTCAAAATCAAACACATGGTGTTTCCGGATGCATCTATCCAGGGTGTGAATTCACTGAAGCCTTGGTTCTGAACACACAGCACATGTCCATAGCACTGTGTAATACAGTCACGACATACATCATCAACTTCATGACAACCCCAGGCTCTGACTGGAAACTACTGTGTGTTATAGACTACAGCGTTTGTAATGTGTATATGAAGCCTTCTGCCTTCACAGGAACGTGATGGCTTCATTACTATGGCAAACAAAAGCCAGTTAGAGTTTCCTGTGTCACTCCTCAGTATGTAAGTATCCAATTAGTATACTTTGGGTTTGTAATGTATTAGAAGGCTTGGTTTTTAAAATTAACCTTCAAGTTGATGACTTGAATTTCACTTAAAAAATGGCTGCATTGAATTTCAGCTTGGGATTAAGACAGTTTCCAGCACATGTGTCTCTTTTTGAACTACATATTTATGCAAAGCGGTGTTCATACCATGCATCAATTCTGAGAAAAGTTTGGCACTGTGTCTTGCAGTGTCAAATGTTCACCTAAGACTTAATTACTTCTGAAAAAACAAACAGACACATTTATCTCATTAATATGCAAATTTGCCTTTCTTTTAATAAATGGTAAAAGATTATGTATACAAAAGTTGTTTTAAGATACGTTTTTTTTTTTAAAGGTTTATTTTTAACGTGTGTGTGAGTGGCAAGTGCTTACACGCGTGAGTGCCTACAGAGGCTGGAAGAGGGTTTGTCTCCTGAGCTGGGGAGTCAAGAGGCTGTGAGCTGTTCCAGGAACCAAAGTGTTCTGCAGGAGCAGTCAATATAAGTTCTTACCACCAAGCTATCTCTCAAGCCCTGTAATACATTTCTTCAGGAGGGTTTTGTAAACAAATGCTTGTACATCTATTTTTATCCACCTATACATTAAAATATCTCATGTGATGATGACCTGCACCTGAGTCTCTGGAACCCGCATGGTGGAAGGAAAGAATGCCTGACGGTTGCCCTTCTACCTCCACATGCATACCATATCATGTACATGTGCATATATACACATATACACATATACATATATATGTATATATAAATATACACTTAATTGATTAAATAAAAAGAAAAACACTCTCAGGTAAGAAGGGTTAACAAATGGAAATCCTTAAGAGGCCCTGACAGTTACACCTAAGAACATGATAAATAAGGAGTAGCTCAAATTGCCAAGCTAGATGGAAACCAAGATCAGCAATATATCCATAAATAAGGATGCCTGTTCCATCCTGCTCGATGCCTCTCTGTTTTGATCAAGCTCCATCACCAGGGAGACTTTGGACACCAGACTTGTAGGGTTTCTGATGCAGATATCCTGGGGTGTGGGGTCAGGACATTTCCTTCTAATAAGTCCCAAGTGATGCTATCAGCTACATCAGATGTTGGTCTTTGACCAACACGGCTGGGCAACCATGTTGGCTCAGACGCCTCCCATTTCCATATTTCACACCTAGGAAAATTACTTTGGGCATTCAGGAGCTTGCTGTCAGTCTAACAGGCATGGTGATGGACATTGCTGCTGAGAGATACTCAGGCTTCATCAGAGGAAGAAGGGAAGAGCTGCAGTGCGGATCCAGGATTCTGAGAGAGTGGCAAGTTGACACAATATTAGAGGAAAAACATCCAGCTGGTGCCAGATGTGATGAGTAGAAGATGTGCCAGCAAAAGCTCAGTCGATTTAAATAAAAAAAAAAAAGTGAGGCCATGATGGTATCTCACTCCTGTCATTCCAGCTACTTAGAAGGCTTTGAAGAAGTGGTGTCCCAATGTTTGAGTCCAGTCTGAGAAACAGGGAGTTCAAGGCCAGCTGTGGCAACTTAATGAACCCTGGCTCAAAAAGAGTTGGGGCTGTAGCTCAGTGGTAGTGTTCACCGAGCATGTGTGAGACCCTGGGTTCAATCCCTAGCAACACACACACACACACACACACACACACACACACACAGGGTCGGGGGGAGGCAGACAGAGAAAAACAGAGAGAGACAGAGAGAAAGAAAGATACAGAGAGAAAGACAGAAAGACACAGAGACAGTGATAGACTGAGAAAAAGAGACAGAGAGACAAAGTATAAAGAGACAAATGGAAAGAGGAAGGAGGAGAGACAGACAGAAAAACAGAGACAGAAAGAGAGAGATGGAGAGATGGAGGGGAAAAGAGAGACAGATAGAGAGAGATGGAGAGATGGAGGGAAAAAGAGAGACAGATAGAGACAGAAAAGACAGACAGAGAAAAAGAGAAACAGAGAGACAAAGGAAGACAGACAGACAGACAGAGATAGACAGTGATAGACTGAGAGAGATAGAGAAACAGAGAGACAAGGTATAGAGAGACAAACAGAGAGAAGGAGGAGGAGAGAGAGAGGAGGTAAGGAGGACAGAGGAAGGTATGGGGAAGAAGGGAAAGAGAAAGGACAGGGGTGAGGTGGAAGGAGGGAGGAAAAGAGGAAAGAGAAGGAAAGAAGGAAGATCTTTAAAAATGAAATGTTCTTATATTTTCCAAATCTTGGTCCCATGCACCAAATCCTTCACAGAAGTAAACACACTTAATTTCACAGAACCACTTCCCTGCAGCCTTCCTCAGCAGTCAGCCTCACACAAGTAACCTCTAGTCTTACACATAAAGAAAATCATAGCTATTAATAGATGCTCACTAGCTGGAATCTGCTTTTTCCTTACTTTACTTTTCCTCTCAATTATGGAAGTAACATATGCCCACTGTTGAGCTCTTAGACAACACCTCCACCCTTCTACCACACAGAATGTCACTGTCAACTTCTTAGCCCGTCCTTATTCCTTAAAGGCAGAGCAGATTTTCAATTGCAATGTAACTGCAGTTGGTCAATTTTTCTTACATGTCGTGTAACCTCACCTACCCATGAGTCAAGAGCTCCAAGCCACATTACTCACTGTCAACCATGGCTATAGAAACAGCATGTCTAGCATTCTAGGCAGAAAGCAGGCCAGGATCTGGGAAGGATTTGTTGTTGTGCTGCTGCTGCTGCTGCTGCTGCTGTTGTTCAGTCTTAAAAACTTTTAAAATTATGTGTATGGGGGTTATATGCGCATGTGCGCACACAGTCAAGGGTATTGAATCCCCTGCAACCAGAGTCATAGACAGTTGTGAGCCACCCAACATGGAGACTAGAAACCAAACTATAGAGTCTTTACTAGAGCAGTACATCCTCTTAACCATGGACCATCTCTCCTTCTCATGTGTTTGGATTACAGCAATGACCGACCGTGATTCCAGGACTTAAGCAGAAATGGAAGCTAGAGAGGGAGAGAGGAAAAACTAGACAGAGCAATGATTGGGGATGGAGAGATAGAAGCCAAATCTAGAAGGATTCTTAGGGAGCAGCTGCAAGTATTGTATGATTCTTCCACAGGTAGGAAGGAGTCCATAGTGATAGGGGTACTGAGTAGTCCTGTAGTTAGGTATTCGGGACTGAACAAGTCAATTTGGTAAACACGTCTGTTTCAGTCCATTACCTAAGGATAGTCTCCCACTGACCCAGAGCTCACCAAGTAGGTTAGGCTGGCAGGCCAGTAAGACTCCAAGGATCCATCTCTGCCTCCCAACCTCAGGTTACTAACTCACCACCATGACAAGATTCTTTTTTTTAAAGTATAGATTCTAGGGATCAAATCTCATGCTGATGTAGCAAAAACCTTATGGAGTCATTTCGTCAGCCTGCAACTTGTGTACTTTTATGCTAGGATATTGACTCGGTCTTGGATATTGCACACATCTATCTGTATGGCAAACTAGACATTGCCACTGTCTTAAGAACTGAATGGAACCCCACCCCATCATACGTTGAATACTCAGTAACCTGTTGGTGTACTATATTTGGGAGGCTCTAGAAACTTTAGAAGATGGGACCCAGCTGGAAGAATTAGGTCCTTGAGGGTTATGTCCTTGGGTATATTATCTCTGGCTGCTTCCTGCCTCGTATAGGGATTATAAGTATGCACCAGTGCACCTGGGTCTTGATGTAGTGCTCAGGATGGAACCCAGAGCTGCATGCATGCTAAGCCAGCTCTCTATCAGCAGAACCGTACTTCTTGGCCTCCTTTTCAATAGCTTAAGTGTAGAAGCCCTATCGCCTTTTCTTTAGAAAGAAAAGAGACAAACAGGGATGGCTGGGTGACCACTGGAGTCAACAGTGTTGTTGAATCTGCTGAGATCCTCATTATTATCCTTGTGATTGTTTCAGTCTACAGACTTGTAGAAAAGCCCAAAATAGTTCCTGAGGTCAAGGAGGAGAGATTGTTAAAGGGTTCTTGCAACAAATGAGCTCATGTAGACCCCAAACAGTAACTGGCTCTCCCCTCCCCACCAACTTAAGGAAGACACTCTAGAATACAGATGGGGTCCTATATGTAGTATAAGGAAGGAGCTGAAGACCACACTTATCAGTGGTCACAACCAGCCAATAGTATTGTTTTATAGCAATTCCCACAATGGATGGAAGCTTTTCAACAGGCAGGAGACAAAGAAAACTTACAAGGCTCAGAAAGTTCCTAAGATTTACAAGATTCACAAGCCCCCTCCCCAGGATTTTATATATAAACAGTAACAGTTGCGGGGAGAGGAGCTTCTCTTCTCAGCTGAGCTGCCTATACATTCTGAATAGAGCTCCAAGGAAACAGATGTTTTTGAGTTGTACCCATGCTAGAGTGTGTTTTCCAGTGACACATGGTGGCCTTTGAGTTGTCCATACTCCTATAATTAACTCTTCACCCACATTCCTGTAAATAACCCAGTAAACTCACTGTCTGCTGTTTGACTTTCATCTGTTCCCTTTCAACTATCACTGCTCATGTATTCCAGGAATGTTGAATAGGAAGGCCAGCCTCCAGTCCTGTATCCAAGCCTTTTCCTTTCTATCTCTCCATCATTACATTAAGTCCCCAAGGCAAACTTCAAACAGAATTTCTTATTTCCTCCCCCTACAATAATGTCAAGTTTACAAGAACTTGATATATGGAAGGAGAAGAATACAATGAAGTTTCCAAAGTTATCAGCCAAGCCCAGGGGTGGGTGCCTATAATCAAGCACTTGAGGCTGAGGCAGGAAGATCAGGGTTTGAGGCCAGCTTGAGATACATAGAAAGACACTGTCTCAAAAAGTAAACAAAAGTTCTGGCTGAGAGAGACAGAGATACAGAAAAACAGAGTCACAGACACAAAGGCAGAGACAGAGAGAGAAAGAGAAAGAGGGAGGGAGGGAAGGAGGAAGGGAATGTTGACTTAGGACAACACCTGAGGTTATCTTTGGGCTTCTTCGTGCACATGAACCCACACATATACCAAGGTCTTACAAGTAATGACATACTGTCTAAGAGGCTCTTGAATTGGATGCCAGGGACTCCGTGAGCCTCACAGACAGGCACAGAATACCCTATTTGGACCAGACCATCTAGAACACAACTTGTAAGCCATATCCCCCAGGAAGGAAGCTGTGAGCACAGCTAGTTAAATTCCACCATCTCCAATATCAATTCCCTGCATAAATGCTGCAGGTCATAATTTTAGGACTGGCACCAAGCGATAGTTGGTTTTTCAGAATCGCAGTTTATTTTACCCTTGGCAATGTTGGCTAGAACTCCAGTAAAGAAAGAGCATCAGGAAACAGATTTAATTAGGAAGATGAGCTCAGTGCTTAGTAAGACTTCTTGTCAATGATGTAGAGAAGTGCCTCTACCTCTGTATTTCTTCTAAGGTAAGAAGAATTCAATGCCGAGAAAAAGCAAGGCTTGTGACAGCAACATCAGATCAGGAGTGGAAGCTGTTGCAGGGGAGATAGCTCAGCCAATAAGCGCTTGCTTAGCAAGCACGAGGACCTGAGTTCAATTCCCAGCAGTCATGTTAAAATCTGGATAAGTGCGTGCTGTGATCTGAGTGTTGGGGGAGACAGAAAGAGGTGGATCCTTGGGACTCTAGCTAGCTAGCCTAGCCTAATTGATAACCCCCAGTGAGAGACCCGTCACAAAAGAAGGTGGCCAGCTCCTGGGGAACAATACTTGAAGCTGACTTCTAGCTTCCACACTCATTTGCACATATATGTATGCACATCTGCATGCACATGGGAACACACAGACACACAGACCTTGGAAGCCTGATTAAGGATCTCTACCCTTTCTGAGAGCTAGCCTCTACCATAACCCCAGAAAGTCCCTGCTTCCTGACTTCACTGGGAGGTAGTTTTCTCCCGTACTTAAAAAGGACAATGTGGGGCCAGGCATGGTGGAGCATACCTGTAATCCTAGTGCTGGAGAGACAGAAACAGGTAGATCCCTGTAGCTCACCGGCTGGCTGGCCAGCTTAGCCTACTTGGTGTGCTCTAAGCCAGTGAGAGATCTGCTTCAAAGAGAAAGTGAATGTACCTAAGGATGTCTGTCCACTGGCCACCAAACACACGTGCATACATGTGCGCATGCACTTCCACCAGAATGCATACACGTACATACCCAAAAGCTAAGTCTGAAAGTCCACATGCATTCTGCACCGCACTCTCTTTTACCCTTTGTTTAAGAGACGCCAGTGTCAAGCCAGGATGTTCAAATGGTACTCGGAAAAGGCCCTGATGGTGGAGACCTGAGAACAGGTTGCCAGCCAGGGCCATGAGGCAGCCTAAAGTACATTCAGGAGCCTCAGCCAAGCCTTCTAATGATCACAGCGGGCATCTTGACAGCAACCTCCTGAGAGACCCAGAGCCAAAGCTTCCAGCCGAGCTGCTCTCTAATTCATGACTTACTAAAACGTGTGAGACCTGCAGAGTTACTCATTGTTGCCTGCTCTGTGGTTATGATGGCATGTGAGGAATCACAGCTGACTCTGAGTACCTCTGCTTCAGTCAGAACCGGATACCAGGCTCTGATAGAACATCCTGTCTGTCTCTTCGTCTCTTCGCATGGTATTCTTTCTAGAATATTACTCCCTCCTGCTGTTAGCATCCCCTCCTGGAACACCAGAGTTAGAGACCGGGTCTTTTTGCTCCTCTTTCTTATGCTATCATCAACCACTGCCACACACTGAAACCAATGCACTCATGCAAATGTGTCACTTGCACATGTGCACACATTCACAGAGCCAGCTCTTAACCTCCGCCCACCCTCACCACCCCAGCCACCCAAGCACGGAGGCCATGAGCTCCTCTCCATGCAGGGATGGCTGCTGCGGGTGTTTCCCACACTTTCTCAAGCTGCTTCTCAGGGATCAGGCAGTAGAGGGGACGGAGGCAGAGCCTGGCAGCTGGGAGCTGATGGATGCTCCTCCGCTTGCTTGCTAGTGGCTGCTTTGTCCTGGGGGAGTAACTGCAGGAGAGGGAAGATGCGCCTTCCAGAGTTCATTTGAATCTTACAGGATGAGGATGGGGGTGGGGATGGGGAGATGGCTCAGTTGGTAAAGCACTCGCCTTACAAGCAGGGGGGCCTGAGTTTGGTCCCCAGAACCCCTTCCCCATATACACACAAAACCTAAACCAACCAACCAAACCAAACAACAATAACAACAACAACAAAATCTATGTGTGGCAGCCTGAACTTGTAATCTAAGCAGCTGGGAAAGCTGAAATAAAGATCCCAAGGGCTTGCTGACTAGTGAGGCTAACTCAATCAGTGCATTCCAGGCCAGTGAGAGACCCTGCTTCAAAAACAAAGGTAGATGGCCCCTGAAGAAGGACACATATGTACATACACATGCAGTCACACAAAGTACACTTTTTAAAAATAAATAATCTCAGATGCAATCTCCCGCCCTGGGCTCACTTTGCTGTGCCCCGTCTTCTCACTCCAGAGGAGGGAGATCTATAGTATAACAAAACCAGAGAGAGTCTGTGATCATGCTGGCATGATGGAACTATGCTAAAGAGAATCAGCGTTGTGTTAGAAAAATGCTGCCTGGTCATTATGGTAAAGAATCTGGAGAATCCAGACCACTATGTAAGATAGGGATCTCATACCCATAATTCCTTCCTTCCTCTCAGATGGCACCAGGAAAAAAAAGCATAGCACTCAGGATGCCCGGTGGCATCTTTCTGGGCTAGGGTGGACCATGAAGGCAGAGCACAGGGTAGATAGAACTTGTGGCAACTGTGGGTAAAGTGCAGACCGTGGGGACAACTTATTCTTTCAGGCTCAACCTAGATGGGCTGAAAAAAGGCACTGCTGTTTGGGTCCAAAATGTCTCCTCCATGGTCATGATTTAAATTCTCTGATGACTCTATTTTGGGACATTATGGGATCTTGAGAAGACAAGTCACTAGAGTAAGATCCTTAGGAGATACAATGCCTGACTCCTTCCTGGTTTCTCTCTCCTTCCCATCCACTAAGTAAGTGGTCATCTCTCCTGTGCCATGTGCTCCTATTGCTACGGTGGGCACGGCAAGTCCTATGGCCGTGATGTGTCAGAGTCACATGGCTATCCGAATCCTTGGAAACTGTAAGTCAAAATTAGTCTTTCTTCCTCTAAATTGTCTCTGTCAGCTATTTTTATCACAGTCAAATGAAAAGTATTTATATGTTCATTGGCTATATGCTAGGTGAGTACCAGAGTAAGATCTGAGATGAGGAAAAGTTAACCGTATGCTTATCTATCTTAGGAGAGTGTATTTACTGAAAAGAAAATCGTTTTAAGAAATCAAGGGAATACTGTGTTTTCATGGTGCTTGTAATGTTTTAATTAATTTTTTTCCTGGTTTTTATTTGTTTCTGTTTGCTATTGTTTTGGTTTAGTTTTTGCTTTTGTGAGACCAGGTCTCACCCTGCAAACTTTGTAGCCCAGGCTGGCTCCAAACTCAGAGGAATCCTCCTGTTTTAGTATCCTAAGTAATAAGATCACAGGTATGCAACTACTCTGCCCAGCTTCTGTAGTGTTTTAGATGCATAAAAATAAATTCCATTTGATTGAACTCAACAATGTATCTGGCTCATGTTTGAAAAACAAAGATTAATGATCCATTTACCTAATTCCATAACCAAGAAATAATAGTCACATTTTAAAATAGAGACGTGAAGTAAAAATGATTTAGTGGCACTCTAATAATTAGAATGTAGGCATCAGAATCTCCAACAAGGATTCACAAGACGGAACTGACTACAAATTGATAGCGTTGGATATAAGTCCTTAGATAAAACCAACATGTCATATGAAGTGCAGGAGTAGTGTCAAGATCCAATACAAGCTACCATCTACTCTGTCCGTGGGGAAGCTCTTGGGATTGTCAGGTTTCAGCTAGAAGCTACCTAGACCAAGCTTACCTGTATAAATACATACATGCCACACAACATACACACACACAAGAGAGAGAGAGAGAGAGGAGAGAGAGAGAGAGAGAGAGACAGAGAGAGAGAGAGACAGAGAGAGAGACAGAGAGACAGAGAGACAGAGGGAAAGACAGAAAGTGTCTCTCTTTCTCCCCTGCCTGCCTCTTCCTCTTCTCATTCTACCCTCTCACCCTCTCTTATCTCTCCTCTCTCATGTCATCAAAACTGCCATAAAAGAAATGAAAGCTGTCATGCTGTGACGGCATGTGAACTGTAATATGTAATCCTCACTTTCCCAGGGGATATTTACTGAGCACCCTGAGCAATCAGGGACTACAGTAACCACACCCCCTATGACAGACCCATATAAGGGAACCAACTCCTGTCACTGAGAGGACAGATACATCTGATTAGAAGCATTTCCTACAGAGCCCTCAGTGACTACGTGGCATAGGACTACCACCTCTATCCCCAACCCATCCCTGTAAACCTCTAAGGCAGAGGTTCTCAACCTGTGGGATCATGACCCCTTTGGGGAGTCATATATCAGATGTCCTGCATATCAGATATTTATATTATGATTTATAACCATTGCAAAATTACAGTTATGAAGTAGCAACAAAACAATTTTATGGTTGGGGGTCACCACAACATGAGGAACTATATTAAAGGGTCATTAGGAAGCATTCCTTATTAGCATTAGAAAGGTTGAGAACCTCTGCTCTAAGAGGAGACCTCTACTCTGTCTCATAGAACTGAATTCTCTTCAGAAGCCCCTTCATGCTTATTTGCCTAAAGTGTTAATAACTACTCTCAATAAACCTGTCACTCAAAAGAACAACCCGCTTCATTGTTCCTCTAGAACCTGTACACTGAGAACTTTCCTGAGTTTAGCTTAAAGTAAGAATTATCATAGGCAATACCAATGTCCCCTTTTCAAGGTCTCCAGGAGAAAGCCCTTCACGAGTCAGATGTGGAAGAATTTCACCTCCACAAATGCAAACTCTGCTCCAAGGAAAAGACGCAGGGAGACAGCTCAGTTTTCCAAATCCTAACAGAACATAGCATAGTGTTCATCTGAGGTAATCAATTCAAAGAACACCTAACACCCCAGTCCATGAGGGCTCATCGCAGTCTGAATAGACATCCAAGATTTCACAGTCAAAGTTAGTTGATCCCAGAAAACACGATACTGCCAAACTTAATCTGATGTGAAAACCTCACTTACCTGCCAGAAGATACTGTCTATCGTATTTCCAAGAAAACCATCGCGACCTTCTGATGACACCAGCTTGGGCCCAAGAATCGTCATGAATTCATCAAAATCTACCTGCCCATCTCCTGGATGGCAGAGAAAGAGAAAGAGAGATATATGAGTGAAAAGTACCATAAACGTGATCAACAGCCCCTGAGGCAATTAACAACTCTATCTTTTTCTCCTTGGCATGACCTAAATAAAATAAAAAGAGCTGGTGATGTAACTGAGAATTGTTTAACATTGTCCTTTTTTTAATTTTTCCTAGTACTGGGGATTGAACTCAGGTGCCCAAGCATCTAGGCAGGTCTCTACCACTGAGCCACGCCCCCAGCCCCTCACTGGGGGATTCTAGGCAGGTGCTCTACCACTGAGCCACGCCCCCAGCCTCTCACTGGGGGATTCTAGGCAGGTGCTCTACCACTGAGCCATGCCCCCAGCCTCTCACTGGGGGATTCTAGGCAGGGGCTCTACCACTGAGCCACGCCCCCAGCCCCTAACTGGGGATTCTAGGCAGGGGCTCTACCACTGAGCCACACCCCCAGCCTCTCACTGGAGGATTCTAGGCAGGGCCTCTACCACTGAGCCACGCCCCCAGCCCTTCACTGGGGGATTCTAGGCAGGGGCTCTACTACTGAGCCACGCCCCCAGCCCCTAACTGGGGGATTCTAGGCAGGGGCTCTACCACTGAGCCACGCCCCCAGCCTCTCACTGGAGGATTCTAGGCAGGGGCTCTACCACTGAGCCACGCCCCCAGCCCTTCACTGGGGGATTCTAGGCAGGGCTCTACCACTGAGCCACGCCCCCAGCCCCTCACTGGGGGATTCTAGGCAGGGGCTCTACCACTGAGCCACGCCCCCAGCCCCTCACTGGTGGATTCTAGAAACACATTCTACCACTGAGTCATAACCTTAACTCCTCAAAGGGCAATTTTAGGTAGGTATTTGTCTTGGATAGGTCTGTTGTTGTTGTTGTTGTTGTTGTTATTGTTGTTGTTGTTCAATTGCATCTTTGGGCAAGTTGCATAGAATCAAGCTTCCTTGGGAAGAAGAAACAACTGAGAATATGTCCACAGAAGAAACGCCAGGAGCCAGGAGCCAGTAACCAAGCCTGTGAGGCACTTTCTTGATTAATGATTTGTGTGGACCCACCCATCTCTAGGAAAGTGGTCCTGGATGGTATTAGAAAACCAGCTGAGTAAGCCATGAGGAACAAGCCAGTAAACAGCACTCTTCCATGGCCTCTGCTTCAGTACCTACCTCTAGGTTCAGGTTCCTGTCCCACTTCCCTTCATGATGAACTGTGATCTGGACACATAAGCTGAAATACCCTCCCATCCCGACTCTTCTTTGGACCATGGGTGTTTTATCACAGCAATAGAAACTTTAAGACGGTATTCTACACTAAACCAAGTCCTCAGGCCTTCACTGGCATATTCTAACTATGTACCTTACCTTTGAGCCACACCCCCAGCCCCTCACTGGAGGATTCTAAATAATCATTCTACAGCTGAGCCATACCCCAACCCAGCTCCTCACTGGGGGATTCTATGCAAGTGTTCTCTCATTGAGCAATACTCCCAGTCCTCTTTTTACTTTTTGTTTACAGACAGGATCTCACTAACTTGCCCAGGCTGGCTTTGATCTCACTTTGCAGTTCAGGATGGTCTTTAACTTGCAATCCTCCTGCCTTAGCCTCATGAATAACTGACTAACTCCTGACAAGCCTTTACTACCAAGGTCTACTTTGTTTTAAAATGTTAAAGTATCACAATAAAGTGGCAATAATTAGTAAATCTAATATTATTCATTTTTGCTCCTCTCTTTAAAAACAATCTGTCCGATTGCTCAGGCCAACCTCAGACTTGCAATGGAGCTAAGAATGACATTTACTTCTGATCTTTCCATCTCTACTCTCCAAGTATTAAGACCGCATGCATGTGCCATGTGTTTATTCAGAGCAGAGGATGGACATAGGGCTTTTGTACATGCTACATAAGAACTCTATTGACCATGCTACATTCCCAGCCCTACCACAAGTCTTGACTATATCATTTCCTCTTGTCCCTAATTCAATCTTGTGTTGCTTTATTCATGCATAGAAAGTATATAGGCATGTACTCGCACACACACACACACACACACACACATACACTAGTTTAGTTGTGTAGCATCTAAGCTTTTGTAAATATGCTCTTCGATAGTCACAGCAGGATGAAGTTCCTGATGAGACATTTCTCAGTGCCTTTCCCCATCATTAAGCAATTCATGACTGTATGACTGTATTCTATCTAAATGCCCACCCAGCACCTCCTCTTTAGCACGACCACACCTCCTATCTGCTGCTCCTCTGTACCTCAAATTGTCTGGCTATGTGTGACAGAAATCACAACTTCTTCCTTGCACTCACACATAAACATAGTCATTATGTCTAAAGGGTTTAACCCTTTAAATACTTGTTGAAGTTCTCTCTGTCATTTATCCGGTAGATAATTCCCTCTCTAATGAGCTTGGTGGAACAATGTTTCCAAGAATCAATACTCATATTTGGGATTATGATAGCACACTGCTGCCTCTATACCATCTTCAATATAGTTTGAGATTATTTCCCCCCAAAGCAAATACAACACTGCTCTACAAACTTCAGTGATATTTTGACCCCAAACTAAGAAAAAAACCTCAACATACTCTCTAAGCCTGCCTCTCTATCTCTCGTAGCCTTATTATCCCCACAATTGCATAAAAAGGCAGTATGTTGTTTTCACCTCTCTGGTTCTATGTGACTGCTGCTATGTCTCCCCGGGGATGTCTTTACCCATGGTCTTCCTGGTGAATGCTACCTTATTCTCAGAGGAGGAGCTACAATGCTGTTAGTATTTTATTGCTTCCTGGCCATACCTTATCTCACCAAGAAGAGTCTGCCAAATTTTCTTTCTTGTCAGTATTTATGTAGCTATGCTCAGAATTGAAACATTCTCCATTAGAAGAAAGAAGGAGTTCACAAGACTCAGAAAACTCAGGAAACTCACAAGACACAGGAAGCTCAGGAAACTCACAAGGCCCAGGAAGCTCAGAAAAACTCACAAGATTCACAAAGCCCCTCTCCAGTGGGTTTTTCAGTGTCTCATCTGCCTTCAAGTGACCTATGACATTCTATATAATCCTTTAACTGTACTTCTGTAACTCCTGTAAACTCATGGGTTCAACAAGCCAGACCTTTGCTTTTTTATTGGTGCCTATCTGAAGTGAACAGATGTTTGTTCACATTATCACTTCATGTGCACTGGGTACAAAACTTACCACCTGTGTTCCTGTCTGGGTTTGCCCTACTTCCCAACCCCTTGAACTTGATTACGAAAGGTCAGAGAGCAAAACAGTTTTGTGACTATTTCCTATGAAATGAAACATTCCCTCCTGGAGGGAGGTTAAAGAACCCAGGGGAAGTCAACAAAACATACAAGTCACAGAAAGTCCCTAGAACTCACAAGGTTCAAAATGCCTCTTTCAGTGTTACATAAGTAGCCACTACGGGGGGCAGGGCATGTCTCCCACCTGTTAACCAAGTGCAGGGAGCTCTGAGATGAAGCTTTTCTGAGTCATCACCCATGCTGGGCAGACTTTTGGTGATACAGCTGCCTGTGAGTCACCCATGCTGGTTCACAGAAGTAGACCACAGTGGAGCCATTTCTTTGGTTTGTCATCTGTGCTCTATTTTAAGTGAATAGACATTTGTTCATGTCTCATCAGGAAAAGTAACCCAAGAAGGCTTGAGACATCTATGTATACTGATTGCCAGAACAGGTATTCAGAATATGCTTGGAGAACGAATAAGTGACATCTCTTGATTGTTTTCCCTTGTTCAGTTAAGCATCAATTGGGTTTTGTGGGGTATTTTGTTATGTTTTCATGCTAGAGCTGGTGCTAACCAAATGGTGTTTGTCAAGTCAATGTCATAGGCCAAACTGAACCCTCAGGGCATTGAGTGACCCTCAGCAAGTCACCAACATGGCATTAGGAACCCTTACAACCATTTAAACTGGTGACACAACCAACAGCTTTCTACCTCCTTATCTTAGCTCCAGTCGGTGAACGCACACACAGTAGCATCCCAGAATGAAGACCCAGAAATTAATCTACTCTGAGAGTGTCTGTGCTTCTGAGGAGCACTCATTCAAAACCTATGCCCAGTGGCCAAGTAGATGTCATCATCAGGATGCCAATAACTCAGCACAGACTGTCCAGGAACACACTGCCTCATAGATGAAACTCCTGGGAGGATCAGGGAGGTGTAACAAGCTGGTGGGAAAGGGAAGATTAATCTACCAAATGGGGTGGAGCAGTCAATGAAATGCTGAGTGGAAATCAATTTTTCTCTCCCCATTTGACAAGATAAAGGGAGCTGGAATTTCACCTTTGCTGGTATGCTAAAACTGTGCAGACAAACAATGAATTCGCATTGGCCTCTCAGATTAGCAAGTACTTCTAAATAGAAATTTCTCCAATGTGATGCTGGCAGAGACACAGAAAGGATGCCTTCCAATGCGTTCCTGGTATATTTGTTCCTCGGTATAAATAGGAAGTTATCTATCAAGGTAGGAAGAGAAGAAAGAAGTAGAAAAGGGAGGAGGACGAATGGGAAGCTGAAGAAGAGAAGGGAGGAAAAAGGGAGAAGGAGGAAGTGAGATTAAGCAGGAAAAGAGAAATAGAGGAGAAAAGAAAAGGAAGAAGGAAAAGTAGAGGAAGAAGGAAGATGAAAAGGGATCTGGGAGGAAAAGAGTAGAAAGAAGGAAAAGGAGGGAGGAAGGAAGAAGATTAAGTAGGAGGGGAAAGAAAATGGAAGAGAAGAAGGATTATAAAACACTAGACTCCTGTATTCCCTAAACATATACTGCAGACTCAGTTCATGGCCACCCTCCTGACTCACTCATGAAGAGCTCTCGTAGTGAGAGTTTGGGTTTCTTTAAAAACCCAGTTAATGAATGAATAAATTAAATTGAGACTTGATCATAAGTGGGTCAGGACAGGAGGGAGGAGACAGATAGTAATAAGTTAGGCCCTGATCTCACTATTCAAAATTAATTGTGTAAGAACGAGGCAGAGGATAGTGAAGGAGCACTGTCTCAACAGATAATAATTAACTGCTAGATTGCTTCATTGCTTTGAATTGTTTTAATTAACAAATGCGTGTGCTTATAAAATTTGATAGTTATGATATTAAAAATCATGCGAGAGAGAGGTCAGAATAGAACAGGCCTGAGAAGAAAGGAGGTTGGTAATTTGAATCAATCTATACCTTTTGATGAATTCAGGTTACTGGACAAGGACATGCTATTTGAGGAGAAAAGCTCTGTAATTCAGTTAAGAGGAAAGAAAAAAGATTTTGGACCCTTCCAGAGTGATATGGATCAGATATGGCAGAGAAAGACCCCTGAAGATCTTGGGTACAGAAAAGAAAAGTTTGAGAAAATCAAAAATTTAATTCTTCTTAAATTTATGACATGGTTGAAGATTAGTTATAGTTTCATGATCAAACTTAAATTGTTTAGCATTGAGAGAGTGATGTAGGTTTGAAAGGATGGTTTTCAGATAGTAATGCAAGTTAAAATCAAAACATAATTCAGGTATAGAATTGTAAAGTCTTAAGTTAGAATAGATGTTAGAGTAATGTACCTAAATTGGCAAAATTGATGGATTGGTCATTATTAGTATATAGCATACCTTATAATTTACATAATTGTTATGACTATGTTCAATGTATATCTGAGAAAAAAAGGCCTTTTTAGTGGATGAAAAGGGGGAAATGTTATGGATTCAATTTAATTAAATGTTAATTAGGTTTCCCAAAATTTCGCAAGAATCCCAAATGTAAGATGCTGCAGGTCCTGCCCCAGTTGGTTCTGATTAAATAAAGTTGCCGGCAGCCAGTGGCTGGGCAGAGAGACAGAGGCAGGACTTTAGGATTCTCAGGCAAGGGGACCCAGAGAAAAAGAAGAATCACCATGCAAGGGGAGGAATAAGATGCAAGCTTGAGAGCAGCCAAGACAGAGCACCAATCATGCAAGAGCCAGGAAAGAACAGCACACCCCCCCAACTGGGTCTTGGGTAGCAAAGATGGAATATAGATTTTAGAAAATAGTAACTCAGGAGTATCGGAGGGGAGGTGTTAGCAACATGGAAGTTTGAGAGTGGCCCAACCACTGAGCTCATTAAGGCATATTAATATAAGACTCTCTCTCTCTCTCTCTCTCTCTCTCTCTCTCTCTCTCTCTCTCTCTGTGTGTGTGTGTGTGTGTGTGTGTGTGTGTGTGTGTGTGTGTGTGTGTTTTCATTTGAGAGCTCAAAACATTGGTGTGCATGGTGAGGAACTTGTGCCACCACTGCTGGGTTTGTTTTTAATCCCAGGTGTCCACAGCAGCTAACTGTGATTTGTCTCGTGCTCTGTCAAGGGCATGATTCTACCAGTTGAAGATGTTTACGTTGGGAATTCAGGAAACTCTTGAGGGGGTATTAAAAACGCCAGAGGCCTGAGAGGAGGGAGGCTCTGTTGCTCCCTGTTGCCGCTGGTTCCTGTTGCTGTAGTTTGTCAAGTGGTTGTGAGCCCAGAAACAAGAAGAAGAAACTAGATATCATCATGATTAGACTCGCCCAAGAATCTCGATGCCCTAATCAGCAGAAAGATGAACACTCCCTTTTTCCCTCTAACCTTTTTCTCTCCTACCTAGTATTGGGGAGGTAGAAGGGATTGGGGTAAAGAAGGTGGTAGGTAATAAGAACCCAATAAAATAGGCAACAAGTATGGTTACAAGCTCTAACAATCATACAGTCTTTGTGCTTCAGTTCAAAGACATAGGTCTATTTGTATGTGGACCTTATGAGATCTGAACTAAAATGTGTCCAACAAGCTGGACACTCACTCATACTCCTGTTCAAGGTCTAGAGGGCACATTCTCTCCCACTTGGAAAACTAGCAACGGGCCCTGCCCATGCTTCTCAGCCTGAGGAAATTAAAACTATGTTTTAAAAAAAATCTACCTTCCAAGTAAAAGAGGAGGGACCACCTACTTATCTACTTCATGCAGAGGCCCAGAGAAGCCAAGCATTGTGCACCTTAAGGATCCTCAGGAGTTCTGCCCCACCTCCTGCCCGCATGACAGCACCAGGCAGTGCTCACAAGTAGATGCTACTCTCACCCAAAGGCATCATCAGAGCAAGAACTGACCAGCAGACCCGGTGCTTCTAAGATCTACCTTGGTCCTGGAAAAAACAAGCAGCTCATTTACTACTTATAAGCTGTGGTCTGGCTGGAGGAACTGGAGAGATGGCATAGCAATTAACGTGCTCACCTTGCAAGCATGAGGAATCACACTTGGATCTCCAGAAAGCATGACAACCTGCCCGTAATCTTAGCCTGGGAAGGCGAAGACAGGCGATCCTCTAAGCAACCCATCTATCAAGTCTAGCCATATCGGATGCATTCTGGGTTTGATTGAGACATCCTGGCTCAATGAATGAGATGAAAAAGGTGACCAAAAAATCAATTAAAACATCAACCTTGGACCTCCATATGAATGAAAAGATATATATATATATATATATATATATATATATATATGTGTGTGTGTGTGTGTGTGTTGTGTGTGTGTGTGTGTGTATGCAACAACACACCTTGCACTCCCAGACATGCAAGAACATGTGTGCATGCACAAGCACGTGAGCACACATACACACACACACACACACACACACACACACACTAATCCAAATGACTGTCTCATGGACTGGGAAGATGTCTCAGTGATTAAGGGCATTGGTTTTCTTCCAGGAGACTTGAATTGAGCTAGCAGCACCCAAATCAGGTGGCTCACAGCCACCTGTAACTCCAGCGACAAGGGATCTGACACCCTCTTCTGGACTCTGAGAGCATCTGCATGCACATGCACAAACACACATCGAGATGCACAAATATACTTAAAAAATGAAAAAGTCTTTGAAATGAATAAATAACTCTTATCGCTGTAGGTTTCACGTAATCATTTAAAAGAATGAGTAATAATAAGAAATAGAAGATAGTTGCTTGACATTTTCTAGATGTCTGATATATGAGTATTATATAAATTTATTTCAACTCCAACACTATGAAGAATTCCATCAATTCACATCTTACCAGTGGTAAATATGAGGCAAGAAGAGGTTAAAGGAATGAGTGGAAAATGCCAGAGAGCTAGCACATGGCAGAGCAAGGGCTCAACCCGGAACCCAGTATTACCCTACAGTAGAGAATGCACCTCTGCATCAGAGACCCCAGCAAGCAGCCTTGATAAGGCTTGTATTTCTTTCCAAAGTCTGCAAGTTACAGTGTGTTTTCCTCTCTTGGCCCCAAGGAAAGGATTTAATGGGTAATTGGGAAAGGTGACCTTTGGGAATTCTAATGTAAATGGCCACTGTCTAAAAGCCACATGTTCCTTAGATTGCTACTGTGCTTGCAGTGAGCATCTTTAGTCATCCTCACAGATGGTCGGTTCCCAAAGGAGTCAGGGCACTCACACACAACCCAGCACACAACCAAAATTTCTCCTACTCCCAAAAGAATTGGTGTGATTAAAAAAGTCTAAACAGGGCAGGGTCACCACAAATAGCTATTATGGAGTGTCCCCAAAGGTAAGTATGGAACTGTTGAGGTTTGGTCTTTTACTATATATTGCAGTGCTAAATATGGCCCCCAAGGCCTGGTTGCCCCAAGGATGAGAGAATCTGCATGTAGATCCAACCCAAGTGACACTATGTGACCTTGCCCCTTAATTATTCTGGATTGGTGAATAAAGATGCCTACAGCCTATAGCTGGGCATAATTGAGATAGGTGGGGTTTGGGTTCTAGGGCTTGGGGTCAGGGAAGAACCATGAGAGGGAGAGAGAGGAGGAGAGAAGGAAGACACCATGGGTTAAGTGAGTCATAAAAGCATGGCCATGAGGACTGGCCAATTGAAGTTAAGAGCAGCAGAGAAGGAACATGGCAAATTATAATTTGGGTTTAATGATGGGAGAATAGATTCTAATAGCATAGAGGGTAGATATCTGGCCAGCTCTAATGCTGATTAAAGGCTTATTGTAAATATAAAAGTTGTGTGTCTTTTATCTGGAGAACTGAATGATCAATGGTGGAGAAGAAACCCCTGATTAAGATTAAATATTTCTACAACATGGAACAGTTCCCGTACCAGTCACCTTTTGTGAGAGGCAGGACTGACTGTACCCTTATAGGTTTGTGTGTATGTGTATGGTATATGTGCAGGGTATATGTGTATGGTATATGTGCATGTGCATGCCTGCATGTGGAGAGCTGAGGCTGACTTGGGTGGTCGTCCTCAATTCATCTCCACCTTGTTTATCTAAAAGAGGATCTCCCGCTCTCACTGAGCCTGGAGCTCATCGGTTCCGCTGGAACGCCTGGGACCCTCTTGTCTCTGCCTCCCCAGTGCAAGGATGACAGGTATATGCCATCACCTGTAGCTTTTGCATTGGTGCTAAGGATTCAAATTCAGGTCCTCGTGCCAAGCACTTTCCCACCTGAGCCATCTTACCAAGCTACAGAGAGATTTTTGTAGGCATTGTTTATTAGCATATATTATACAAAACAATGGGGTCACCATGAGATTTTTAGACACACATAACTGATTCTCTTTCATCCTCCACTCCTCTCTTGCTGGTCCGTTTTCTTTTCCCAAATAGTCTCTTTTCTACTTTTATGCCTTGTTTTTAAAAAATTTAGATTCTAGATTCCCCACACAAAAGGGCCAGGAATCCAGATATTTTTTTTTAAAAAAAAATAAGGCATGAAAATAGATAGGAGACTATTTCTCTACGTTCAGTTTGCTTTACTTTTCAAAGGATTCTTAATTGCAATGTTTTTAAAATTACATCTGAGTGGGGCAGGATGTGTACCCGGGCACACGTGGAGGTCAGAGAGCCGCTTGCAGAAGCCAGTTTTCCCCTTTCACCACGTGGGTCCCAGGGATCAAACTCAGATCATTAGGCTTGTTGGTTGGCATCTTTACCCCCTGAGCTGTGTCAACAGGCTCGTTGTGAACTCTTTTATTTAGCAATTGGTTTTATATGAATCTTGACTAAGCAAGTAAATACAGAATGAAGGATGCTCACCTCTTCCAAGTGATTGGTAGCTTCTACTGATCTCAATCCACTTAGCAAGAGGTACAGGGAGCTAGCCTGCCGAGGACCGTCCTCTGGACTCCTACTGCTCCGTGAGCCACAGTAATGAACTTGAACTAGGCCGGGAAGCTACAGGGGGCCCAGATCTGTACAATGCTCATTACGAACAGCCAGCTGAACTTTCCAGGAAGATGAAAAATGGTCATAAACTCCAGGGAAAAACTAAAGGAAGGAAAGGAATAGGCTAAAAAAGCTCGTAGGCACTGATGGGGGATGGGGCTAAGTGTAAACTGTGTGACTTAGTCATTCTGCTCTGTGAAATCTACCCCCGAGGGACAGATTCACATAGTAGCCATATCCAGGCCATAGACGTGAAGTGTACAAGCCACTGCTTAGGTCAAAGGACCATGGTGGATCCATAAAACCATTATACTTGATGCCTTGGGTTCCCAAGACAATATCCTCAACTGTTTTCAGTAAATCCTTGAAGGAGGAAGGAGTTAACAAGCTGCAAAGGGAAACAAAGTGTGATGGCCAGTCTTCATCACCAACTTGATCTTCCTTGAAGGACAAAAGTTTTATATCAGTTCCTGGTTTGAAGAGAGATGGCTGATGGGTAATGGCAGGAAAGGCATGGCAGTCGAGACTCACTTGGTTCTGGTAGACCGAGAACTTAGAGTGTAGCTTGTTCACACTGGGGCAGAGTAGGAGGCAGAGAAAGGATGGGATGCATAGCTAGGTTGGAACTCTCAAACCCATCCCAGTGACTGCTCATCAGTCAAGTCTTGGACTCCAAAGGCTCCATAATCTCCGGTAACAACCAAGTGTCAAAACATAGGAGCCAATGGGGTGCATTTTATATCCAGACTATAACAAGGGGAGAATGCAGAACTAGATCCTGAGATACTCCAGGAATGGACTGAACGGGACCCTGGGTTCTAGTCTCCTTCTGTGGAGTGCTCTAAGCAGACGGGGGATGGGCAGGACCTATGGTGCAATGCATGTTGGGAGTTCTCTTTTTTATGTGTGTGGAGGTGAGGGACAATACATGTTCATGGGGGGGTGCACATGTGTGCAAATGCCATTGCACACATATATGTGGGTGTGAAGGCCAATGGTTGATATTGAGTATCTTCTTCAATTGGTCCCTACTTTACGAATGGAGGCAAAGAGTCAGTAAAGCATGCTGATTTGGCTAGTCAGGCTAGCTTTGGAAATCTCTCTTCTCTGCCTACCAAGTGTTTGGATTATAGGCAGGTGACTATGCCTGTCTAGCATTTATGTGGGTACCGGGACCAAACTGTGGTCTTCCTTCCTATGGAACAAGTGTACTATTTGCTGAGCTCTCTCCGCAGCCCATCTGTGTTAGATATTGCATCTTGATCACAACTCATCTAAGATATCATCATACCTAAAAAACTGACAAGCTGAAGATGGAAGTAAAAACCCTGGTGTGTGTGTGTGTGTGTGTGTGTGTGTGTGTGTAAGTACATGTGAGTACAGTTGCCCCTAGAGGCAAAAAGAGCATCAGATCCCCTGGAGTCAGAGTTACACTGGTTGTGAGTTGCCCAACATGGGTGCTGGAAGTTGAATTTGGGTCCTCGGCAAGAGCATCCAGGGCTCTTAACCACAGAGCCACACTCCAGCCCCTAAAGGCTTTCAAGAGACTGTTGAAAAGCAACATCATATCTAGCTCTTACTAAAAGGGTTTCTTTGAACTGTCTAAGCTACTTCTCCTTTATTGGCTTAAAAAATGCATTTAAAGTCGGATATTCAAATTCCAGGAAGTATGCCGCTCAAGTTTAAGTCCAAATTTCAAAGCTCAAATATTTTGTTTCAAGGTGATTCTAAGTCCTGCTTACGGCTGGGGCTGGGAGCTGCCTGATTTGTGGGTTTTTCCATGGAGAATGCAGCTTGTTTCTGCACAACATTGTTCTTTTTATTGTTCTCCTTCCCCCCTCATCCCCCCCCCATCCCTCTCCTCTCCTCCCTGCTCTCTGTGTTTGTGTGTAGAGGCCAGAGGTCAACCTTGGATATCATTCCTCAGGAGCCAGTAACCTTGGGGTTGGTTTGGTTTGGGTTTGGGTTTGGTTTTTTGTTTGGTTGGGTTTTTTTGTTTGTTTGTTTTTTGTTTTTTTGGGGGGTGTTTGTTTGTTTGAGGCAGTGTCTCTTGCCCAGCCCCAGGTTCTCCAAGTAAGCTAAGTTGGCTGGCAGAGTCCCAAGGATACACCTGCCTTCTGTTCTCTGGAGTTGTCATTACATCATTACATGTGTCATAACACTAGGATTTTTTTTTTTAATATTGGTTCTAGGGATTGAACTCAGGTCAGCAAGATTACAAGACAAGCACTTACCCAAACTGAGCTATCTTTCCAAAATGTCTTATTTGTTTTTATTTATAGTCTAGTGGCAGGGTCTTTCCTGGGAGCGCCATTTTCTCACCCTTCATAATTTCATACCCAACACCTCAGAAGGTGGTTGTATAATGTTCTGTGTGATGTAAGTTGGTACCAAACGACATCTTCTATATGATTTCAAAAGCTATGCTTCTTACAAGAAGTCATCAGATTCAGCTAATACTTTCCTGAGCCAATACTTTCCTGAGCCAAACTATTACTCCTCAGGAATTATTTCACAAGAGGAGAAGTAACTCACTGTTTGCTTGCAAATACATTGCATGCCACTACTGAAAACACACCAGACGACTGAGAAAACTAGGGATTTCTTTAAGGAATCAATAGACATGAGGACTCAATACCATGAGGAAAGTTCATGATACAAAAGCAAATAAAGCTAGCCTGGAAGCTCGCTCCTATTATATGAGCTACTCTAGAGGGTAAGACAGGAGGTTCACAAGTTCAAGGCTTGAGTATATCACAGGGTGAGTTCAAGGCTATTTTGGGCAACTTACTAGATCATGTCTCATAATTAATATGTGAAAAGGAGCCTAGGTGTCTGGCTCAGTGGTAGAGAGCTGCAGTGAGGGTCTGGGAAGTATAACTCAATGTCGTATTGTTTGCTTCCAAATCCTCCCCCCCCAACTGAGGAGCTGGGGCATGTCTCAGTGGAGGTACACCTAGAATTCCCCACTGAGGGGCTGAGTGTCTGGATCAGTGGTAGAGCACCTGCCTAGAATCCCCCAGTGAGGCTGGAGGGATGCCTCAGAAGTAGAACATCTATCTAACATGCTTGAAGCCATAGATCCAGAACTTGATACCCAGTTATTCCTCTACTCAAACAAATAACAAAAAAAAAAAAAAAAAAAAAAGGCAATGGATAGGAAAATGTTATGTTAATTTTTAAGTGTATGGACATACAAGAAAATGGAAGGTGATTCATCTGTGGCATTGGGTTGAAGTTTTATTTCTTATTTTTGTTCTTTACCTTTTCCTAATCTTCCCGCTAGTATTAAAAAAAAAAAAAAAAAATGCACTGAGGAACAGCACAGGGTAGAAATCTTTCAAATTTCTAACCACATTCTTTAGGATGGATACCAGAAAAGAAATGACCAAATCAAAGGACAAGAACATTAAAGCTTTTTCTGTAAACAGAATGGCCATCAGAAAGGCCCTGCCACTGCCCAATCCCGGCAGCGTGAGAAGGCTCAGGCAACTGCACCTTCCAACTCTTTACTTAAAATCTTCACTTCCTGGGCATGTTGGTAAATGCTCTTATTATTGCTGCCATTTGCATTTATTTTCATATTATTGAACTTGGAGAGTTTCCATGTGTTTCATGTTTATGTTTTTATCCCTTTGTGAATTATCTGATCTCATCCTTTATATTAATCTTCTAATGAAGTCCTTTGGCATTGAAAAGCGCTGTGCCACTGCCAGATTCTCTGCATAATGTTTTGCTAGCTTATTGCTAAATGTTTAATTTAGTCTATTATTATTTAACAGGCAGAGTGCATTACATTGATTTCTTCTGTTCTTGTATTTTTCCTGCACTTTTTTTTTTTTTTCTGGTGGCATTGGGGCTTTATATTTGCTAGACATGTGCTCTACCACTGAGCCACGCCCCCAGCCCTTCACTGGGGTTTTCTAGGCAGGTGATCTACCACTGAGCCACGCCCCCAGCCCCTCACTGGTGGATTCTAGGCAGGGGCTCTACCACTGAGCTATACCCCTATCCCCTCACTGGGGCGTCCTAGGCAAGGACACTAACACCGGAGTTCTATTTCTAGCTGACTTTGTACTTTTCCATTTTGATATGGGGTCTTACTAAATTTAATAGTTGCCCTTGAACTTACAATCTTCTTTTCTTTCTCATAATACTGAGTGACTTATATTTTTTAAATATCTTGTAAAAAAAAAAAATCCAGTGAAGAGCAAAATTCTTTTTTTTTCTTCCTAAATTCTTATCTTTCCATTACCACTTGTGAAAGAAGCCTCTTCCCCAACTCAATTATTTGTTGCATTATCTGTATTTACCGTGGCTTATGTCTGAACCTCCTAGTGTTATCTCCTATCCATTCTTACCTGAGAATATTTTTCATTATTCTAATTCTATAATATACTTTAGCAGCAGATATAGATTTCCATCCTTAATTATTTTTAAAGCTTTTCTTGCCTGCTTATTCCTCCAAGTGACCTTAAGAACCATGGAGAAGTTGGGTGGGGTGATGGACACTAGTCATCTTGCACTTAGAAGATGAGGCAGGAGGATTGTGAGTTTTAACTCAGGAAGTAGCTGTGTGTGTGCACCTGTGGAAGAAGCCAGTATCAGGTGTCTCTTCCCAAGCACCATCCAATTACAAAAATTTTTAATGTATTTATTTTATATATATTGGTTGTTTGCCTGCATGTATGTCTATGTGAGGGTGTCAGATCTTGGAGCTACAGACAGTTCTTAGCTGACATGTGGGTGCTAGAAATTGAACCTGGGTCCTCTGGAAGAGTAGTCAGTGCTCTTAACAGCTGAGCCATCTCTCCAACCCCCAAATTTAAAAAAATTTAAAGACACTGTTTCCCACTGGTCTGGAACTTGCCAAGCAGGCTAGGCCAGCTGGCCACTGAGCCCCAAGGATCCTCCTGCCTCCACTCCCCAGTACCATAATACTTGGATTTTCACATAAGCATGGCAGTCATGTCTACATGCCTTCAGGAGAAACATTTCACCAACTCAACCATGGCCCTTGCTCAGAAAGGAGGTCTGGAGGATCCTGCACAGTGGTTACAACGTGGAGGGAGACCCACTGTCTGAGACAGCCTGTTTGTATCTGTCCCTTTCCCCCTTTTATAACAGACATGCTTTTGAGGCCTTGGTTGCCTCTCCTCCCATCTTACTTTCTAAAGGATGACAGCTATGCCTTCGCTGTTCCCTGCAGTGTCCCCAGGGTCTACCACAATGGCTGGTACAAAATGAGGTTGTGTATTTCTTGATTTGAATTAGAAGTTGCAGTTCCTGGCCAGTGGATACCAAGCAGACCTTGACTGTGTAAGCACATTGATGGTGCCCTTGCTTTGCCCTCAGGGAAGCCAGACCCTTTGCCCTTGCACTCTGCCTCAGTCTCTCGCCTTCCCACTAACAGCAGCCTTCTACTTCTAGACATCTTCTTGTTCACAGAGGGCTCTGTTCTTCCAGTCTGACCCCAAACAGCTCTCCTCCTGTGTTCTCTTGTTTTATTTCATTTTCTTCCCCTTCCATTCTTTTTCTTCATTCTTTCTTTCTCCCCTCCCTCCCTTTCTCTTCCTTTCTTTCTCTCTCTCTCCTCCTCTCCCTCCCTCTCCCCCTGCCTCTCTGTCTCTCTCCCTTCCCCTTTATCTCTTTTCTTTCATTTTCTCTTTCTCCTCCTTCCTTTCTCTCGGACACAATCTCAGGTAGCCTAGGCTGGCCTCAAAGTCACCGTGAAGCCAAAGATAACCCTGAACTCTTGCTCCTCCTGCTCCTGTTTCAGAGCCTTAGGTTGTAACCCTAAGATGTATTACTGCAGAACAAAATATTGTTTGGTAGAAAAGCTTCTGATGCAGTGGGCAGACAGGCAGGCAGGCAGGAGCATGGTGGGAGCTTTAAGAAGGGTTCAGACCTAGCACCGGAGACAGAAGGCATGGTGGGGTCACTTAAGGGAGGAGTCACCATCTGTAAAGCAGATGAGCCCTTATACTCTCTGAGGATGGGGAGATTTCAAAGCAAAAGCCCACAGCCAGGTGCTTTCATTCCCAGGCAGGAGGAAGGGAAGGATCTTGGGAGCAGGATGTATGGTCACCAGTAGCAACTTTGATGTAAACTCACTTCCCAGGAAGTCTCTGAGCTAGAGATTTACAGACAGTGTCTCAGTAAGGTGTATGTTGACCATGAAAGGTGGGAGAGCTGTGGTGGGTATTATGACCTGAGCAGAGGTTGCATTCTATTATGATATTCATATATCTGTATATACATATATGTGTGTGTGTATAATTTTCTTATTTATTCTTCACTTATACATTACATCTCAACTGTTGTTTCCCCTCCCTGCTTTTCTCCCAGTCTCCCCCACCCCTACCCCAACCCCTTTTCCCCAGATCCACCCCACCCCCACCCTCTAGAAAAGAGCAGGCCTCCCAGGGACATCAACCAAATACAACATAACAAGACCAGGCACATATTCTAACACCAGAGCTGGATGAAGCAACCCAGGAGGAGGAAAAAAAAAGTCCCCAAAGCAGGCAAGGAGTCAGAGACTCCCTTGTTCCCACTATTAAGAGTATCACAACAACACCGAGCTATACAACTGTAACATATAGGCAGAGGACCTAGGTCAGACCCATACAGGCTCCTGATGTCTGTGAGCCCACTTGAGTTCTGGTCAGCTGATTCCATGGGCCATGTTCTTGTGGTGTCCTGGACCTGTTTCGCTCCTCCAATCCTTTCCACCCCCTCCTCCACAGTGCTCCCTGTGCTCCACCTAATAGTTGGCTGTGGGGCTCTGCATCTGCCCCCATCAGTGACTGGATGAGGTCTCCCTCTCTCTCTGGTCTCTGATAAAGATGACTAATGTAACATTCTTACACAGAGTGCTTGGCAGACTTCACCACTACACTCACTTTCCATAATTGGGGAATGAAACCGAAGACTGTGTACATATTAATTAGCAAGCGCTCTACCAACCAAGCGACACCCCCAGCATCCAAACAGGTGTTCCTTAAGCCTTCCCCTTTGGCAGTGAGTAATTGGGAGGGGGTGTTAATTCTTATTTTATTTGGGTGCTCAATGTGTCTCTCCTCTATTTTGCACTGTACTCGGTGTTGTTTCTGTTTTCAACTGTTAACATGGAGCCAAGACTTATCATAGGTCAACCTAGAAATTGGTAAGTGTATTTATCATGGACCATCTTTCTTCTCATTTTGGTTTTAGAATGCTCCAGTGTTGAATTGTAGTGTGCACAGTTGCTTGGGGACAGCACTTAAGTAATCAGTGAAAGAGTACTGGTGGGGACATGGTCTATATTTCTGTAATCCCAATCCTCAGGAAGCTGAGGCACAGGATTGAGTTAGAGAATATCCTGAACTGCATATTGAGACCTTGTCTCAAACCCTTACACACACACACACACACACCCCGAAGTGGGGCAGATCAAACATAAAGTACATCCTTTATAAAAAAAATAGTATTACCTAGGAAATAACACACTTTTGGAATGTGAGGAACTTTAAATGACTTCATATACTCTCTCTCTCTCTCTCTCTCTCTCTCTCTCTCTCTCTCTCTCTCTCTCTCTTTCTCTCTTACTCACTCACTCATTTTTCAAGGTTCACAACCTCTGTGCTATATTTTAGTCTTCATTGTGAACTTAATGAATACTCCCCTTGTCTTAGTTAGGGTTCCTATTGTCATGGCAAAAAGCCATGACCAAAAAGCAAGTTGTGGAGAAAGGGTTCATTCTGCTTACACTTCCATGCTGGAGTCCATCATTGGAGGAAGTCAGGATAAGAACTCAAGCAGAGCTGGATCCTGGAGGCAGGAGCTGATGCAGAGGCCATGGAGGAGCGCTGCTTACTGACTTTCTTCTCATGGCTCGCTCAGCCTGCCTTCTTAGAACCCCAGGCTACCAGCCCAGGGATGGCCCCACCCACAAGGGGCTGGGCCCTCCCCCATCAATCACTAATTAAGAAAATGCCTTACAGCTGGATCTCATGGAGGCATTTTTCTCACTTGAAGCTCTTTCCTCCCTGATGACTCTAGCTGTGTCAAGGTAATAACCAGAACACCCCCAAAGGTGTACTGTATTAATGCCCTCATGTCTTAATCATATCTTTTCCTTTCTCCCTTCATAAAATCCTCCCTCTCCCTCTTTCTTCCCATCTTTCTCCCCTCCCTTCCCTTCTGCTTCCATCACTTCCTCTCACTCTCCTTCCTTCTGCTTCATACAAGGTGTCACTAAAAAAGATTAATCCCACTGCATTACATTTTTTCACTATTGCTGCTCTGGCAGCCACACTTCTACAGAGACCTGGGCTACATAGACCTTGTCTAGGGAAAGGAAAGAGAGAGAGGTTAGAGAGAAAAGAGCGAGAAGAGAGATGGAGAAGACAAAGAGGGAGGGAGGGAAGAAGGGAAGGAAGGAGGGGAGGCAGGGAGATGGGGAGATGGTTCAGCAAGTAAAAACACTTGTGTAAATCTGTCACTGGGTCTCGTCCACAGAATCCCTGTGACAGCTACATGCAATGGCACATGTCTCTATAACCTCATCACTCCTACAGTAAGAGTGGAGGATTGGACAGGAGAATCACTCGGAAAATCACAGGCCAGTTACTCCAAAGTCCTCAGAGTGGCTTCAACAAAAAGAGAGACCTCAGCTTGACAGGGTGGAAGGAGAGAAACAACTCCTACGTTATGCTCCGAGTTCCTTATATGTGCACCTATAAGTGCAATGATGATGACAATCATGATCATGATGATTATGATGACAATGAGAGAGAAAGAAGGAGGAAGAAAGGAAGGAGAAGGAGGGAGGGAAGACAGACAGGAATTTTTCAGTCACACCATCATTAAATTGTTGAAAAACAACATAGTTGAGAAAAGTCCAGATAGCTGATGGGGAGAAAGGTTGTATTTCCAAAGGAACAATTTAAAATACTGTAGGTTTCTCCCATAAAGCCTAGAAGACAGAAGGAAATGGAAAAGCATTTTTTTTAGATTTATTATTTATTTTATTTGTGTGTTTTCAGTGTGTGTGTATATATATATATATATATATGTATGTATGTATATACACTATATTTATGCCTTGTGTCCATGGACATCAGAAGAGGGCAATGGATTCCCTGGAAATGCAGGTACAGATGGTTGCAAGTCACAGTGCGGGTGCTGGGAACCCAACCTAGATCTTCTGCAAGAGTGTCAAGTGCTCTTAAAAACTGAACTATCTTTCCATTCCAAGATATGTTTTTAATGTGTATATGTATCTTAGTTAGGGTTTCCATTATTGAGAAGAGACACCATGACCAAGGAAACTCTTATAAGAGACATCATTTTATTGAGGCTGGCTTATCAGTTCAGATTATCATCATGGCAGGAAGCATGGCAGTGTCCAAGCAAACACAGTGCTAGAGAAGAGGCTAACGGTTATATATCTTGATCTGAAGGCAGTCAGGGGAAGACTGTCTACAGGCAGCCAGGAGGAGGATCTCAAAGCCTACCCCAACAGTGACACATTCCCTCCAACAAGGTCACACCTTCTAATTGGATATTTTATTTATTTACAATACTGATGTCATCCCCTTTCCCCATTTCCCCTCCTAGAACCCCCTATCCTATACCCATCTTCCTTTATGCTTTTATACCATTTTGATTACATGCATGTATTAAGGTCAGTTCTAGGTTGAGGGTCTAGCAATACAATAGATGCAAATAGTCAAGGAGCAAGCAAGACAATAAACATAAATCGTCAAAGAAAAAGCAAGGCATTAAACCCAATTATGTGAACACTCCCAAGATCACTTATCAGGATGACCAAAGTGTCTGAAGCCTACTTCCTGGTTTTAGCCTAAAATTTAGATTCCTGTCTGAAATTACTTCTTTGTTCTAGCCTAATATTTAGACTCCTGCCTGAGATTACTTCTTTGTTGTAGCCTAAGATTTGGATTCCTACCTGAAGTTATTTCTTTGTTCTAGCCTAATGTCAGATTCCTGCCTGAAGCCTATGTCCTTGTCCTTGGCCAAATGTCATATTCCTGCCAAGCAGCTTGTCCTTGGCCCATGTCAGCTTCTTGCCAAGCAGCCTCAAAGGCTCTCTACCTCTCCCCCTTTTTTATTTCATTAACAAGACTGAGCCTGTCTTAGGTCATTCTGACAAGAATGCCTTCCTTACCTGTCATGGAATATGCATTATCAAAAGCAATGCACTTATGTCTTAGGTTGGTAAGGCTCTGTGCAGAATCTTACCTGTCCTTGGCTTGCCAGCCTGTTAAATTAATAACTCTGTCTGGGGGTCCATTATCAGTTTCAAGTCATGTACTTTGGCTGCCAACCTGTTGATGTAGTTAGAGACAAGCCTTAACATGATGGGCAGGAATGAAAGTATTCCCAGGGCAAGAAGGGCTAGCCTGATCAAGCTATATATGCTATTCCTGAGGTCTCACCAAAATGGAAATACTGACCTCAGGCCATGGATAATTTTATCGGCATTATCTGCAGCATCAAAGCTCAACATAGCAGCATTCTTTACATTCATAATCTCACTATGCAAAGAGAGGTGTTAGGATTATGCCAAATATCCTATAGGTGTCTTTAAACTTTTTTCTAATTATAATGACAATCATTGTGAATTTCAAAAGTAACACTACTCTGATAATATTTGTTATGACATTTGGAATGGCTCCTAACTCTTGAACCCTGAACCTCCTTCAGATAATTTGAATAGGTTATAGAGCATCATCCGTTGTTCCAGATACCTATATAAATCCCTTTGTATACCCAATACATTAGTAACATTTTTTTTTTTTTGCTAGATGGTTAACAAAAATAGTTATCTTAACTCTTTGTGTCGATGCTATTGCAGAAGCAGTAGTGCTAGCAATTAATGAAATTAAAGCTGTTATACCAGCAATAATCAAGCCTGCTACCCTCTTGCTTCTGCTTAAAGCCTAACTCACTTCTTCCAGAACTTTTAAGCTTTGGAAAAGCATTTTTTAAAATGCCAACAGAAAACTCTCAACCCAGAACTCTCCAGTGAAACCACTCTTATAAAACAAAGGAGAAATAAAATGCACAGGAATCATTGCCAACAGGGCTGCTTTTAGACAATATTTTTAAGGAATACCCTTCAAAAAGAGAAAATTATATCCAAAGGGAACTTATAACATTGGAAATGGTCAGTGCTATTATCTCACTAAAAACACACTCAATTGGGCATTGAAATGATTCAGAATTTAGCAAACTGCTTACCAAGTAGGCATCAAGAACCAGGTTCAATCCCTAGAACCCAGACATATGGTAAAATATTTGTGTTATTTAGGTTACTGATATATTCTTTTAATCCTAGCACTTGAGAGGCAAAGCAGACAATTCGGAATTGAAGGTCAACCTAGTCTACATAGCAAATTCCAGATCAGCAAAGGCTATATAGGACAATAATTAAACCATGGTGGCACATACTTGTGACCCTAGCAGCAAGGAAACAGAAACAGGCAGTTCCATGGACCTCCCTAGCTAGCCAGCCTAGAGAATACCAAGGAGAGACCCTGTCTCTAAAGACAAGGTGGACAGTGTCTGCAGAGGAATTAAAGCTGAGGTTGTTCTCTGACCTTCACATGCACAGGCAAACACATGTTCAGATACAAACACACACACACACACACACACACACACACACACAGAGAGAGAGAGAGAGAGAGAGAGAGAGAGAGAGAGAGAGAATTGAAAAGAAAAATAAATGAATAAATCTTGAGACCTAGATGACCTGCTTCATTGGCAAATTTTGCCAAACACATGCTTTTTTTTTTTCTTTTATGTGATGTCAATTCTATACAATCTCTTCTAATAAATTTTTTAAAAAAGGAAAAAGTACTCCTGGCTATTTGATGAAACTTACATTACCATAGTAATAACCTCATTACCAAAATAAATAAATAAATAAATAAAAAATAACAAAAACAAAAAGTAGAAAAGTGGACTCCAATATTCTTTATGAACTTCCTAAACAGAAGCTCTTTAATATTCAGGAAGTTCTAAAGGGTGCCTTCTTAGGACTCAGGCAGTACACAACTCAAAAGTCTCAGGAAATCCCAGAAACTTACCATATTCCCAAGACCCTCCCTCCTCAAGGCTCTATGAATAATGAGGACTGCTAAAGAGAGGAGATTCCCAACCTGCCATACTGCCTGCAAGTCATGAAAATAACTCAATGATTACAGCTTTTGTGAGTCATAACACATATTAAAATGAGTTTTCAGTGATGTAGTTGTTTCTAAGTCATTATGTTCCAGTAAGTCACTCCCTCACCCATGCTCATACAAGTAACCATGCTTCACTAGGTTGGATGTTAGTGATGTCATTACTCTGGTCTGTTGATGGTTCCCTATCTAGTGAAATGGTGTTATACAATCCATTAACTGTGTTATATCTTTTTCATTTTACATTTCTTTGATTATTTGGTTGGTTGGTTGTTGATTGCTACAAGATCTTGCCATGGCTGGTTTTGAAGTCATTCTATTTCCCAGAGTGATCTCAGACTTGTGTTGACCCTCTAGCCTCCTGAGTGCTTAGATTACAGGTGTGCACTACCATAGCTGGCCCACATGTTATTTTTTAAATTATATATTGGTGTGCTTTTTTTGGCTATTTTATTGGGTTCTTATATCTACCACCCTTCCAACCCTTATTGCCTTCTGACCCTCCAACACTAGGTAGAAGAGAAAAGTTAGAGTGGAAAGGGGGCATAGATCTTGTTCAGCCATTAAAATAGACTACTTTCTGCTGACTAGGCATATTGGGTTCCTTGGAGGTAAGTCCAATCTTTGCCAGATATCTCCAACTTCTTCTTCTCATCTCTTTGCCTGTGGCCACTTGACAAAACAACAGCAACCAGGAGCAGCAGCTGCCACAAGCCCTCTCAAGGCTCTCTCATTTATACCCTTCCCAGAGTCCCTAGAATTAAACTATCACGGTGCAAATCATAATCACCTGCTGAGAAGGAGCTGCTTGTCTCACACCTGGGATTAAAACAAAAAAAAATTTGTATAACATAACTTGGCTTTTAAAGAAACCAAAGCTCCCACTACAATTATAATTACTAGAAGAGGTAGTGGGAACAATGCAAGAGCTGGAGATGGGAGGAGTGCTGTGACATGACATCTTCTAGACATGGTGTGGCCATTTCACTCATAAACCCACAGAAGCTATGGTTACCTACACAAGAACAAACAAACAAGATCAGCCAATGTTCTAGCAGGTAGCAGTAACTAAACAGCAGCTTATAAGAAACGAATGAACAAACCAACCAACCCCAAGAGGACATAAAGAGAAGTAGGAAATGAACTAGGGGTTATTCAGTGGGGAAAGGGAAGAGGAAGTTGACAGTATTACAACAAATTTTATACATATAAGGAATTGTCAAAGAATAAGTAAAAATATTTTTAAATTAAAAAAAAATATGCAATTTTCTATCACCTGTGGCATGAAGGGACCAGCTTAAATAGTTGCAAGAACAATGTGACAGCCTTTTCTAATTGTGTAGAGTGTGATTTAATATAAGGGAAAGGAATCAGTGATGACTAAGAAACTTTTTCACTCCTTTAAAGGGAGACAATATAGTATTGGATATCGTCCCATGAAGATATATGAGGCGGCAGCCATCTTGCATTAGAAGGGAATACCAAGAGAATTTCAGAATTCTTTACTCATATTTCAATTTACTTTTATTTGCTCATTTACTCTATCTATCTATCTATCTATCCATCCATCCATCCATCCATCCATCCATCCATCATCATGCATCCATGCATAAATGTACCATAGTGCATGTATGGAGATGAGAGAACAATCTATAGGAATCAGTTCTCTCCTTCCACCATGTGGATCCCTGGGATCTAAATCAACTCACCCAGCTTAGCCCCAATACTTTTACCCACTGAGACATCTATCTTACTGGCTTCTCATTTCACCAAATGAACCAGCCAAGGCCTTGTACCACTTCTAGACCCATCATGAGTGTTCACAATGTCATCTCATTCATTCATTGTTGACTGCAAAGAGTTAAAAAAAAAAAACCTAACTTGGATTGTAGAATTGAATTCATAATGTAACACTCCATAGAGTTTCTATGGATGAAGTGAACACATGCCTTCTTGTACCAGCAAATAAGAAAAAGAATTATTTCTCTGTGGAGAATCTGTGATCCTTCAAGGTACGATTGAACCCCTAGAGCAGAAATATACTCAGAATATACTAAAGCAACACAAAACTGATTGCTTTTGGCAGATGCTTCATGGATGAATGGAAAGTTGTAACTAACTCTACTGTGGTATAAGTCACCCAGTTATCTGGTAAGAGTTCAGAGCCTGTTTCTTTTGACACGCTTTGATGACATAATACTACTGAAAACTGCACATTTTGCAACAAATATTATTTAACACACACATTGGTATTCATTAAATGTTGAAATCCAATCTTTTAAGTCAAAGTCATCTCTTTCATGTCCCATGATTCAGGATCCTCATCTTTCCCACATGAAATTACTTAGTCCTTAAGTTAATCTATTCATCTTTGGAAAGAAAAACAACAAAATATGAGTCCTATATTTTTTCAGTCCTAGGGATTGAACTGGGGCTCTGTTTGTGCTAGGGAAGTAATCTAGTGATAAATCACATGCCCAGCCCCTCAGTAGGCTGGGTAGATGGCTAGGTAGTATCTAGGTAGTGGGCTACCTAGATTCTACGTAGATGCTTTATCTCTAAGCCATGCTCTCAGCTTCTCACTGTGGGGATTCATAACTCAGTGATCTAGCACTGAGTTATGCCCTTAAACCCTTACTGGGGGATTCTAGGCAAGAGCTCTACTGCTGATCCATGCCCACTGTGGGAGTCTGAATAAGAACAATTCCCATAAGTTCATATATTTGAGTGGTACTATTTGAAAAGATTAGAAGGATTAGGAAGTATGGCCTTGTTGGAGGAAGTATGCCACTAGAGATGGGGTTTGAAGCTTCAAAAGCCCATACCAGGGCCAGTTCTCATTCTCTCTCTCTCTCTCTCTCTCTCTCTCTCTCTCTCTCTCTCTCTCTCTCTCTGCCTGCAGGCCTTTAGATCAGGATGTTGCTCTCCATTACTGCTCTAGCATCATGTGTATGACCATAACCAGGATGTTAATGAACTAAACTTTTGAATCTGTAAGCAAGCCCCCATATAAATGCTTTCTTTAACAGTTTCTTTGGACAAGGTGTCTCTTCCCAGCAGTAGAGCAGTGACTAAGACCCCCCCCCCCAGTCTTCTTTGTCCTGTTTCTATGTGATGTTTGCATAATGTTGAGTAGAAATGGGCCTGGTTCCTGTTGTTCTCAGACTGACTTAATTATTTGTATATTTGGAATCTAAAGAGAACAGAGATCACCTTCTAATCAACAGTCCACCAGTCCTATAATCCTGGTCAGCTATCCAAATTGCTGCCCCTACTACTGTAGTGTAGTCTGTTCCCTTCTGGAAGTGTTAATGGAGAAGGGCTTACCATTCAGAAAACACTGCCTTCATGACAGAGGCTTCCATTCATTGACCAATGATAGAATCTGAAACTGGTATAACCCTGGAAGTAAATAACTCTTCCATATAGTGAAAACCTTCACATAGGAAATGGTGACAGAGCATATCTGAAGAAAGCATACTGCCACATAACTTTGAGAAAGCATCCTCAATCCCATCTTGGATGTCAACTTAATTGAAGTTGGAACCAACTAAGAGCTTCTAGTGGCTCTCTGAGGACATTCCTAGGAAGCATTAACTAGAGGGAAGACACTCCTCAGAGTTAGCAGCATTTTTCAGCAGAGAAATCAATACTGCTTTACCTGCCTTTATTACGCTGGTAAGTGCATCTACCCAACTGTTGCTTTTTACTACTACTACTGCAATGATGTCAGAACCCCAAGTATTCAGCCTTCATTCATCGGCTGGATGCCAGCAGCTCTCCAAGACTCCTCCAGGCATTCAGTATCTGAATGGGACTTCTGAGACCTCCAACTTCATGGACTGAACAGTTACTGGTTTTTCTGTATCACTCACATGCAGGCAACCACTCTCTGACAGCCCAACCTGTATTGTATAAACCAGTCTGATAAATTACCTTTTATAATATATATTCATTCTCTTGACCTTGAAAGCTAGTAGTGCAAATTTGCATATCAACAGACCATTCTCTTAGTTCTATTACTCGAGGGTCTGGGCCTCTAGAACCATGGTTCCGAACCTGTGAGATGAGACCCCTTTGGAGGTTGAGCCCTCTTTTCCATAGGGGTCACATATCAGATAGTCCTCATATCATATATTTACATTATGATTTAAAACAATAGCAAAGTTAAAGTTGTGAAGTAGCAACAAAATAGTTTTATGGTTGGGGGAGGGATCACCACAACATGAGGAACTGTATTAAAGAGGTTGTATCATTAGGAAAGTTGAGAAGCACCTCTCTAGAAAACCTCTCATCATCAAGAAAACAAAATAGGACCCACCCTTGACAGAGATCTAAACAGAAATGATGGAGGAGAAAATTCTTTCATTTGGACAGACTACCTCGAACACTACAGTCAATGATATAGTCACTCTGGTAACAGTACCCTCATAACTGTGAATCCACATCAAATGTGGTAGACATTTACATACACTGAAAAAAATAAAACTTTTCCCATCATGCTTTGTTCTTCCTAATGTAAGGTTGGGGGTTGCACACAAGCACATGATATTACCACTGTGTCTGTTCCTCTCACCTCTTAGAATAAGCCTTATCATCCAAACCTATTGGGAACTTTTTTTTTCCAGATCCTTATTGAATTGTGCAATAACTTCAACAAATCACTGCTCATATTTCTGAACAAAATAAAACTAGCAACCAAGCCCCAGGGATGTTACAAGTAGGATTCCCTAGGGCATAACCAATTATAGCCACACATGACTGGATCTGCCTTTGTAGACAGACAAACTATGTCTGATTTTTAACAAGGACTCAGATCTTTGATGACAACAGTTCTGAGACGATAGGACCCTTAAGTTAAATAAGGGAATCAGAAGGTGAGCTTGACTCTGAGGCACTGGGTTCTGATTTTCTGGGAGCCTGATGACCCATGATGAATCCTGAGGTGATAGCAGACATGCGCACTAGTGTGAGACAGGAGTGGGAGGTTCTCAGGACTAGAGGTGCTCAGAATGGTCCAGTATTATCTCTATCATCTACTTCTCTCTCTCTCTCTCTCTCTCTCTCTCTCTCTCTCTCTCTCTCTCTCTCTGTGTGTGTGTGGTGTGTGTGTGTGTGTGTGTATGTGTGTGTGTGTGTGTGTGTGTGTTGTGTGTGTGTATGCTGTCTGTCCATATGTCTATCTATGTATCTATCTATCTACCATCTATCTATGTATCAGCTACTTTTCTATTGCTGAGATAAGACACCACAACTAAGGCAATTTATAAAAGAAGGCATTTTTAGATGTCCACATGCATAAGAATTAAATTAGACATTTATCTATTAACCTGCACAAAAATTAGACCCAAGCAGATCAAAGGCTTCAATTTGAAACCCTAAACACTAAAGAAATACCTCAAAGTGTGTTCATCAGCCTTAACAATAATGGAATAGCAAATTAAAGCAACGTTGAGATTTCATCTTGTCCCTGTCAGGATGTCGTGGATCAACAAGCAATTGACAACAAATGCTGGCAAGGTTGTAGAGAAAGAGAACCCTCATTCATTGTTGGTGGAAATGCAAATTAGAAGATAAATCTACTAAATAATCCCGGTATGCCACTCCTTGGCATATGCCCAAAGAATTCAATACCCACTACATAGATACTTGCTCAGCAATAGTCATTGCTGCTTTATTCACAATAGCTAGGAAATAAAAATACAATAAATGTCCTTCAATCATTGAGTGGATAATGATGTCCAAGTACATACACAACAGTGCAACTAAACTATGCAACTAAAAATCAAGCTTAAATTTGCAGGTAGATGATTAGAACTAGAAAAGATTACACTGAATGAGTCCATGTTGCTGCATCTTATGGTTTTTCTTTATTTGAGACAATCCGGGCCAGCCTTGAACTTCCTATGTATCTGAGGATGACCTTGAACTTCTGGCAACTCCTTCTTCCTTCCTCCAAGTGCTGGAACCATAGGTCTATACAGCCTGCCTAGTTGCTGCTATGCTGTGTGTTATGTCTCTGCCATGTGCCTATGGAGACTATTTATGTAGCCTCTCGGCTCACTATCCCCTGCCTCCCTCATCTGCATAAAGTGGCACACCTACACTAGAAGTGAAGGTCAGGAGAAGTCAGCTAAACTTGTCCCATCTTACAATCTTTATGGACTATATTCAGTTTTCAAAAACCAATCTTTCCATTTGTCTCTGCTTCTATGAACTTTGAGAATTAGTCAGTGTCGACATGTCTGGCTCCCCCACTAGACAATGAGTTTAACAATATTAAGTCTGTAATCTCATGATTGCCAACCAATTTCTGTCCGCATGCTCATGCATAAATGACATCAAGAGTTAAACCTCAATCACCATCCTCCACAGGCAAGGACAATGGTGAGGAAGAACCATCATTTTCCTATATGTTCAAAGACATACGCCTGTAAGTCTCTGCCAGTAGAAAGACTAAAAATATACATGATATTCACTTATTCTCAAGTTACACACACATATATATAAATTACTTGTTGTCAAATATCAACAAAACTCATTTTTAAATTAATTTTAAGTGGATAATACATAAAACTACTTAAGGGGAAAATTCTAGTGTTTTCTACATGTACCCCAGTCAACTTTCTCTCATGCTTGCCACTTGGTTTCCTGGTGGTATAGAACATGATGATGTTGGAGGGATACTAGACTATAATCATTGCTAAATGGACTGAGACAAGTCATTTATTTTTCTTTAGCCTTACTTTCCCATATCTCAATGCTGGACTAATAACATTTCACAGGACTGTGAGCAAGGCTCAGCACTAAAGCTTCTGCCTAGAATCTCCCAGTCAGGAGCTGGAAGTGTGGCTCAGTGGTAAAGTATTTACTTAGCATGTGTAAGGCCTTGCGCTTCATTGTTAGTACTTCAGGGGGAGAATAACATGAACAAAGATATTCATTTAGCCACCAAACACAAGATGATTAGGAGAAGAAAGCCCCTTCCCACCATGACACATACGAAGAAGATAATTCTCGTCAGAGTGAATGTACTGACTGATAATGGTAGAAAAGCCAGAGAAAACTGGCAAAATGAAAAGCCTTAACAGTATTCTCATCTACCAATAGCCTCCCCACATTCCAAGAAGGCTTAGACTGTGTTGCTTAGCCTATCCACCCAGGTAAGTGTCCTAGACCCTCACCTACCTGTGCTGTGTGTACACTCCCAAGCCTAGTTCATGCTGTGCAGTTCACCAGTGCAGTCAGGTGAGTATGCCAGATCCCCAACCCACACCACCCCAAACACCCAAGCCTAACTTAGTTGTTGATGCCCAGCCAGACTCAGCCAGAATTTGCATTTGCATGCTATTTCCGTCACCATTAAATTGGAACTACCCTCCTCCCACCAATCAAAAACTGCCAACTATCTGAAGGAATGACCTACCAAATCTTCATACTTGATCTAAAATCAACCAAGCTCAGGTAACTACAAAACAAAACCAAACTTCCACCGAATGGGGGAAAGGCTAAAGTCTCATCAGATACATGACCTACAAAAAAAGTCTACATGCCCAGATTGTATTGTCAAAACAAAATAATATGAAAAGCCAAGACAATAAAAATCACTAGTCCTATTGAAATATTCTCCTATATTATCTAGATGAACCCCAGGATATAGAATTTTAAAGAACAATCATAAACATAATCAAAGATTTCAAGGAGTTTAAAGAAGGCGTGAACAAATTATCTACATGAAAATAAAGAAAATGAGAATGAAGTCCTGAGTGAAGTCCATGAAGATATGCTTTATATAGCAGAATAGAAAGATAGAGACAATTGGGAATTTGAAAAGCAAATTACAGAAATTGAAGAAAACTGAAGCTGAATTAAGGATGAAACTGAATGATTCAGTAACTCAATTAGAAAGCTCAGAAGTAAGGTTTACCAGTGGAATGGACCAAATAGAAATAGAGTATCATGCCTGTGGTGTTGGAGAGCTGCTTCAGCCAGTAAAAGTACTTGCTGCTTTTGCAGAGAAACTGTGTTTGGCACAGACATGGTGGCTTACATCTGTAATTCCAGTTCTTGAGCATTTCATGCCCTCTTCTGACCACAGAAGACACCAGGCACATATACAGTACATGGACATGTGTGCGGGTAAGACATCAATACACATAAAAATAACATAAATGAATCTAAAACAAATTGCAGAAAAAATATCAGGTCCTGGAGATAAAGTAGAAGTATTAGACCATTCAATCAAATTATATAATAAAATTTAAAAAAAACATGAAAATGCAGGAAGTTTGAGAGTCCATGAAAAAAACCAAACCTATGAATTATAGGCATAGAAGAGAAGAATACAAGGCTAGTGGCATAGACCAGATCTTCAACAAGATCATAGAAGAAAACCTCTCCAAGTTAAGGAAAAACAAATCTATACAGATACAGGAAGCACACACAGAACACCAAAAGATAGGACAATAGAAGAAACTCTCCATGACATACTACAGTTAAAACACTACAGTACAAAGAGCAAAACAATATAAGTGTTAAAATAAACCCGTACAAAGAGAGGTATTGGAAGCTTCGGGAGTCGGGAGAATATAGGTCACATATTTGAAAAAAAAAAATCCATCAGAAAATCATCTGACTTCTTTACAGAAACTTTAGAAGCAAGAGTAGCCTTGAAAAAAAAAAAAAAAAAAGATTCATCAGAAAAGCATCTGACTTCTTTATGGAAACTTTAGAAGCAAGAGTAGCCTGGAGCAATGTACTTCAAGTTCTAAAAGACCAAAGACACCAATCCAGACTATTTTACCCAGCAAAACTATCTATCACTGTTGAAGGAAAAAGAGAAACAGTCTATGACCTGAAAAAGCTATAAGAATTTGTGTCTACCAAACCATTCCTACAGATAATTGTGGAAAAAAAATCTTAGATCTTTAGAGAGGAATAAGCACATCTAAGAGGCTACAGAAAGAAAACAGATGATTTATAGTTACTGAAACACAAAACAGGACTCAAAATAAAAACAATAACAAAACTAATACATTGACAGCAATCAACACATTCCTTTCAACAATAACTATAAATATTAACAGCTTCAACTCTCCAATCAAAAGACACAGGCTACTCAAGTGGGTTAAAAGGCAAAATCCATCTTTTCACTGTCTACAATAAACTCATCATACCTCCAAGGATAGGTACCTTGGAGTGAGGAACTGGAAGGAGTTATTCCAAGCAAATGGGACCAGGACACAAGCAGGTATCAGTATCTGACAGAATAGACATCAAACCAAAATTATTCAGAAGAGTTTTTTATAAAGGTTATTTCTTTTTGATCAAGGGAACAATTAACCAAGAAGATGCTACAATTCTTAACAAGTGGGCACCAAATTCTGGGACACCCAATTTCATAAAAAGCATACTACTAGACTTCAAGACACAGATTGACCCCCCCAATCTAGTAATAAGTGGCTTCAATATTCACCTTATCCAATAGACAGGTTACCTGGACAAGACATAAACAGAGAAACAGCTTATTTAAATGACATTATACAACTGGACCTACAAATATCTACAGAATATTTCACCCAAACATCAAGGAATAGATATTCTACTCAGCAGCCGTCAACAGTTTCTCTAAAATAGATGACATACTGGGACAGAAAACAAATCTTAACAAATACAGAAAAATATAAGTACTTCCATGTATCCTGCCCATAGTAAAATAAAGGTTGAATCAACAACGAAAGAATCTCTAGAAATTACAGAAACTTGTGAGTATTAAATGACTACTGAGTGGTAAATGGGTCAAAGAAGAAATCAGGAAGGAAATGAAAATTATTGGAAATAACAAGAAAAAAACCCACAACACATCAAAATGTCTAGGAGACATTAAAAGCAAACTAAAGAGGCAAATTGAGAGCTCTAAATGCCTACATTAAGAAACCCAAAAGAGCTTTGTGCAGAGTGATAAACATGGATCTATTTTCAATCTCCTATATACAGACCACCAGTTAGACCAGCATGATTTATTGAAGATGCTTTCTTTTTTTCCACTGTATGTTTTTGGATTCTTTGTCAAAGATTAAGTCTCCATAGGTGTGTGAGTTTACTTCTTGGTCTTCAATTCTATTCCACTGATCAACCTGCCTGTTTCTATACCAATACCATGTGGGTTTTTTGTTTTTGTTTTACCACCATTGCTTTATAGCATAGCTCAAGGTCAGGGATGGTGATTCACCTGGAAGTTCTTTTATTGTTGATAATTGTTTTGGCTATCCTGGTTTTTGGTTTTCAATATGAAGTTGAGAATTGCTCTTTCCATGTCTGTAAAGAATTGTGTTTGAATTTTGATGGAGATTGCACTGAATCTGCAGATTGCTTTTGGTAAGACAGCCATTTCCACTATGTTAATTCTACCGATTCATGAGCATGAGAGATCTTTCCATCTTCTGAGGTCCTCTTTGATTTCTTTTTTCAGGGATTTGAAGTTCTTGTCACACAGATCTTTGTCTTGCTTGGTAAGAGTTACACCACAATCTTTTATACTAATTGTGGCTATTGTGAAGGGTGTTGTTTCCCTAATTTACCACCATGAACAAAGTTCAAGTCCAAGTGGATCAAGGACCACAATATAAAAGCAGATACATCAAATCTAAAAAAAAAAAAAAAGTGGGAAAAAGCCTTGAACCCATTGGCACAGGGGGAAATTTCCTAAACAGAATACCAATGGCTCAGGCTCTAAGATCAACAATTGATAAATGGGACCTCATGAAACTGAAAAGCCTCTGTAAGGCAAAGATACCATCAACAGGACAAATTGGCAACCCACAGATGAAAAAATCTTCACTAACCCTACATCCAACAGAGGGCTAATATCCAAAATATATAAAGAACTCAAGAAGTTAACCTCCAAAAAACCAAATAACCCAATTAAAAATGGGGTACAAAGCTAAACAGACAATTCACAATAGAAGAATCCCAAATGGCCAAGAAGCATTTAAAAAATGGTCAAAGTCATTAGTCATCAGAGAAATGGAAATCAAAACCCTAAGATTCCACCTCACACCAATCAGAATGGCTAAGACAGCACATGCTGGTGAGAATGTAGAGAAAGAGGAACACTTCTCCATTGCTGGCAGGATTGCAAACTGGTATAACCACTCTGGAAATCAATCTGGTGGTTCCTCAGAAAATTGGAAATAGTTATACTTGAAGACCCAGTTATACCACCCTTGGGCATATACCCAAACGATGCCCCCACTATACCACAAGCACATGTGCTCCACCATGTTCATAGCGGCTTTATTTGTAATAGCCAGAAGCTGGAAACAACCCAGATGTCCCTCAACCAAAGAGTAGATACAGAAAATGTGGTTCATTTGCACAATGGAATACTATTCAGCTATTAAAAATGAGAAGATCATGAATTTTGCAGGCAAATAAATGTAACTTTCATCCTGAGTGAGGTAACACAGACCTGAAAGGACATACATGGTATGTACTCACTGATGGGGGGATATTACCCAAGAAGTACAGAATACCTAGGGTACAACCCACAGACCCTAAGAAGTGCAACAAGCCAAGTGAGGATGCTTCAATTCCACTTAGAAGGAGGAAAGAAATAATCATGGGAGGCAAAGGGAGGGAGGACCTGGGTAGGAGGGTGGGAAGGAAAAGCAGCCTCAAGTTACCCAAACTCCAGGGAGTTCCCAGAAACTGAGCCACCAACCAGAAGCATACAGGAGCTGGTCTGAGGCTTCTGGCACAAATACAGCAGAGGTCTGCCTAGTTGGGCCTCAGTGGGAGAAGATGCACTTAATCCTCCAGAGATCTGAGGCAGCAGGGAAGGGAAGGTCTGGTGGGAGGAACACTCTCTCAGAGGCAAGAGGGAGGAGGAATGGGATGAGGAGCTGTGGGAGGGGGAATTGAGGAGGGAAATGACCAAATCCAAATGAAGTACAGAAGATATAATAAAAAATGAACAGAAATTAATGAAATAGAAACAGGCAAGAAACATCATCAACAACAAATATAAAGAATCAATAAATCTAACAGTTGGTTCTTTGCAAAGACAAAATTGACAGACCTTTAACCCAAAGAAAGAAAGAGAAGACCCAATCAACAAAAATCAGAGATGCATTGGGAAACATGACACAAACACCAAAGAAATTCAGAATAATTTAAAAGAATACTTTAAATATTTATACTCATTAGGTCAGAAAGCCTACAAAAATATGTATCAATTTCTAGGTTTATCCAAATCACCAAAGTTAAAACAAAAAGAAATCAACAATTTAAACAGACCCATAAAAAAATGAAGTGATTGAAATGATAATAATTAAAAAAAAAAGTTTTAAACTAAAAACAGCATGGGCCCAGATGGCTTCACAACAGAATTCTACCAGCTTTCAAAGAACTACAACCAATACATATTAAACTATTTTAAAAACATAGAAACAGATGCAGCACTTCTAAACTCCTTCTATGAATCCAGTCTTACTCTAATACCAAAGCCAAGCAAAAGGGAAATATAAAAAGACAGAGTAGGCCAATGTCCCTCTTTAACGTAGATGCAAAAATTCTCAAACTGAGTGTAGGCAGAGATCAGCATGACCATCCACCATGATCAAATCGACTTTATCCTGGTGATGCAAAGATAAAGGATGGTTTTATATATAAAAGCAGAGAAGTGTAATAAAGCACATAAATGGATTTAAAAGGTTAAAATTACATGATCATCTCAATAGATACAGAAATGGTCTTTGACAAAATCCAACATGCCTTCCTGATAAAAGTCCTAGACATAATAGGCCTGAAAGGACTGTACATTAACATAATAAAAGCTATGTATGGCAAATTCAGAAACAATATTATCCTAAATGGAGAAAAACTAGAAGCAATCACATTAACATCGGAAAGAAAACAGGGCTGTCCATACCACGGCTCCGTTTCAATACAGCACTTGAAGGACTAGTTAGAGCAATAAGACAATAGAAAGAAATTAAAAGGATACAAATGGGAGAGGGGCAAGAAGTCAAGTTATCCATATTTGTACTTAATATGATATTAAATGTAAGGTATCCCAAAGATTCCACCACACATTTTCTAAAAATAACACTTTCAATAAAATGGCAACCAACAATATCAACTTACAAAAATCAGTAGCCTTTCTAAATACCAATAACAAACATGTTGACAAAGAGTTCCCAGAAAGACTCTCCTTCACTGCCCCACACACACACACACAGAGAGAGAGAGAGAGAGAGAGAGAGAGAGAGAGAGAGAGAGGAGAATTACCAAGAAGGTGAAAGATTTCTACAATGAAAACTTTTCCCTCTAAAGAATTTCTGTCACAGCCACCCTCAAAGAGCAGCAGCCATCGCTCGGTGCTACCCCATGGCCTCAACTCAACAAGGTCCATGAGGTAACAAAGAATGTCAGTAAGCCCAGGCACAGCATCTTTGCTGGGGCCTCACCAGACACAGCAAGTTCATGCGGATGTGATCCAAGAGGAGTGCAGGAGCCTCCCATGGAACTACTGCTCAAGGCATCCAAAGACAAACCACAGTTCAAGTTCATCATGAAGAGGGCGGGGATACAGAGCAGAAGAGCTGAGCTATGCACTGTCAGCCATGAGGAAGGCTGCTACCAAGAAGGGCTGATGATCCCATCCCTTTTTTAATGAACACATATGTTGTACGCATGCACATGTGTGTGCGCATGCACACACACACACACACACACACACACACACAAATAAAATCTCTGAAGAAAGAAATTGAGGACACCCTAGGAGATGAAGAGACTTTTCATTCTCTTGCATTGGAAGAATTAATATTGTGAGAATGACCATCCTATCAAAACCCCACAACAGTCTTCACAGAAGTAAAAAAATTGCTAAAAATTCACATGGAAGCACAAAAAACCCCAAGATAGCCAAAGTTATGCTGAGCAAAAAATAACCATCATAGAGGGACTACCATACCAGATTTCAAGCTACATCACAGACCTATAGTATAACAACAAAAAAACCCAGCACTGTGCTGGCACAGAAACAGATATGCAGATCGGTGGAACAAAATAGAAGACCCAAACGTGAGTACACATAATCACAGCCATCTGATATCTGACAAAGACACCAAAAATACTCACAGGAGGAAAGACAGCATCTTGTACAAATGATGCTGTGGAAACTGGATGTTCACATATAGAAAAATAAAACCTAACCTGCGTGTATGCTCTTGCACACAAACCAACTCCAACTGGATCAAAGACATGGATGTGAAACTTGTAATGCTATAACCCTTAGAAGATAACATAAGCAGAGACCCACAAGATGTAAGAGCAGAAAAGGACTTTATGAATGGTGTTCCATTTGCCCGGAATTAAGACCAACACCTTACAAATGGGACCTCATAAAAGTCAAAACCTTCTGTACAGCAAAGGAGACAACATATTGAGTGAGGAAGAAGCCTGCAGAGTGGGAGACAGGCTTTGTTGTGTGTACAGCCGATGGGGACTTGATATCCACAACTGGCAAAGGCCAAAATAAACAACTCAAGAAATCCAGTGATGTAATTAAAGAATGGGTTATGAATCTGAACCAAGAGTTCTCAAAGGAAGAACTAAACGTGGTTGAGAAACCATGAGGATGAAGAGAACATTAGAGAGAAGGATATGCCATGAGTGGTATGAAGAAGGAGGCAGGAAGGGGGCTTTAACTGGAAATGTAGGAGAGAAGGCAATACAGAAGGAGGACAAGAAAGCACAGAATAACTCCCAGTGTGTTAGAACATACCATAGATGAGCACATTTATAGGTATTGTGTTTGTGTGTGTGTGTGTGTGTATGTATGTATGTGTGTGTGTATGTGTGTGTGTTCTAAAGAAGCTATGCCACAAGGGGTAATCATGTTCCTCCAAGAGCCATAGACTGCCAACTCCCAGTGTTAGGTAAGGAAAATCTCTCTTTGAGTTATTGGTTGGAATGGGGAGTCCAAGAGACCACCCCCCCCCCAAACAATATAAGTGATTATCATTGCCCTTGTTTGTCTCCCAGAAGTTGAAGGAAAGAACCTATTGGCGAGACAGCATGCATTTCAGATATAGGAAAAATTGAGCTGGAACCGACCTGGATGTCTCCTCCGTGAGGCTTAGCTTTCATAATACCGGAAGGCTCTGTGCAAGCTGTCAAAGGAGAAAAGCATCCAATATTCCTACCCAGCTGTAAAGCCTAGGAACCACAACAATGATCAGCCCAGCAAGATATCCCCAGCGATGTAACAGGGCATCATTAACCCTAATTGAATCTATGGCCCACATCATAGGAGGGAACTCATGCCTAGCACTGTAAACCTAGCCAACTCCATGTGGCTGGAGAGGTCACAGACCCTAGAGGAGAACCTACTACTGCCATTTTCTTAAACCACTATAATTTCTACTTGCCTTCCAAATAATTAGCCACATAGTCATAAGTAAGTGTGGCTATTAGCCCCTCATCAAAGAGCTTTCTTTTGGCAGAAGATGGAGGCTGTCACAGATACCAACCATCACAATGCACAGAATAAGTTACAGTGGTGTTCTCATCCCTCATTGCTACCTCTACAATGCAACCCCTACGCCTAAGGCTCAGTCAACACCACAGGCAAGGGGGTGAAAGCCTGTGAGAACCAGAGGACCAGGATGACTACTTTGAGAGAGCGTCTTCAGGCTACGCCTGTGAAATCTGAACGATATGACTATCTCAACAAAACCTGCATAATGATAACATTGATCAACATGGCAACATAGATGGGGGGAAACTAGCCAAGCCCCACTCCTGCCTAGATGAAGAGCTACAGGCAATCAATGGATGCTAAGAGAGGGGAATTAGTATTTTCCAGGGACAAGCACCCTGAAAGGTTATTTAATCTCCAGTGGTCAGTTTCTAAGCATATGAATATTTAAATAACACTAAATGGACCTAGTGGGTTAGGAGATAAAGGGAAAGAAAAAAAAACCCACAGTATTCATGTATGTCATCCTCAAAAAATATATAAAATATTTGAATTGACAGAAAAAAAATTCTCAGCAGTGGACTGACTCTACACAACAATAGCAGCTAGAGTCATTTTGGAGTATAATCAAAATCACTTGTCTTGTCGATCAAGGACAGAGTGACTGTTCATCCAGACACCAACGTGCTTAGAAAGGGCAAGCAAGGTAGAGAGGCAGGAGCCCCCTAGGATGAAAAACAGACTTCATGACAAACACCCAGTTGTCAGAACTCAGTGTCACAGGAAAAAAAAAAAAATAGGTCAAGCAGAGCCTCCTCAGGGAGATACAGTCACGGTCCTTGCTAAGTGGGACACACGCTCAGGTCAGTGGTGGGTAGTGCTATAGGACACTGGATTCATCGATTTGTGAGGCAGATAATGAGCAGATAATGAGCTATATACTTTGTGTAGTGAAGAGTAGCATTATGGCTGGTAAGTATGTAAGGATGCTGCTGTGTAGCACAAGGAGCTAAGCTAGGATCCTCAAGACTCACATAAAAAGCTGGGTGTGGTGGTGCTCAGGGAGCACCCTAGCACTGGGAAGGTACAGACAAGAAGAAGGCTGATTAGAGAGCCAGCCTAGCCACATGAAGGAACACCAGGTTCAGTCAAAGACTTTGCCTCAAAAAACCATTTTTTTTTTTAAGATGGAAAAGACCAAGAAAGGGGGTGATAGAGGATGAAAAAGGATGGAGTGTGTAAACAAAGACACAGTCATGAAAGAGGACACTAAACTATTAGTTCTCTTGCCTCTGCTCTATCGTGGTCCACTCCTGCCATGGTAGACATGCAAATTCAACATTCTGGGCTTTGAAATACAAAGAACCATTTTTGGACGAACACTCCCAATCTAATATGTCATCCCTTTGTGTGGAGATTGTGAAAGCTGGACTTTCGGGTGACTGTCAATGCACCAGTAACTGGTCCTGAGTAGCCACTGAATACAGTTGTCATGCACAAGAATGTCTTCAGTTTTAATTAATTAATTGATTGGTTTATTAATTAATCAATTAATTAGAGAGGTTCAGAGTGATCAAGGAGAAATAATAACACTAACGGTGACCCCAAGCCTCCATACGCATGTGTATACACACTCATAGCCAATACTAACAAGTACATACACCACACACAGGTATATCACACATATACACTTGTATACACACACACACACACACACAGGGGAGAGAGAGAGAGAGAGAGAGAGAGAGAGAGACAGAGAGAGAGACAGAGAGAGAGAGAGAGAGAGACAGAGAGAGAGCGCAATTTGGACTCTTTCAAAGCACTGGAAGGTGGAAATCTAAAATCAGTATCTATGGGTATAATTTAAGAGCATTTCTCTCCATTAATTTATTTCTTGTTCCTTCTGTCTGTGTCTATCTGCATTGCCTGGTTTATGGCCACCCCAGTTCTAGTCTCTATCATTTTATTTCTCGTTCCTTCTGTCTGGGTCTATCTGTGCTACCTAATTTATGGCCACATCACCCCAGGCCTAGTCTCAGTCCTCACAGGATCTGCCCCTCTGAGTGATTCAAATCTCATGAAAAGGTATGATGGTTAATGTTGAAACGTATTTGATTAAGAAGTGCCTAAGAGCCTAGCAAAGCAGACTCCTGGGAGTATAGAGGAGGGTTTTTTAAAAGACGATTAGAGAGGGAAAGACACATCTTGAACATGGTGGCACTGTCCCCTAGGCTACAGGACTGGGTGGGTTAAAATGAAGAGGAGGAAGCCAGTGAGCTTCCTCTGATGCTTGGATACTATGATGTCAGCTCTTCTTCTCGAACACACTCTTTCTATAATGGCCTGAGTACTCAGACCCTAAATCCTTCCTCCTCTCAACTATTCTTTGAGAAATTTTGGTTGCTGCAATGTGAAGCTGAGTGACATGGGATGGTGCAATCACACTTAAAGGGCACCAAGGAGCTCCTCAACCTAAGATTGTTTAACTTAACTACATCTGTGAAGACTTTTTCCAAATTAGGTAACATTTACAGGTCACAAGGATTGGATCCTGATACTCTTGGGATGCTATTGTCAGCCCTCTGTAACAGTCCTACAGTTCCCTGTATCCTGAGATGCTGACATTCCACGGTACCTGTAGGAACATCAACAGCATTCGGTTCAAGTAAAACAAGCTATGTTACTTCCTCTTCTTATAACTGTGGTCAAATAGGCAACTTAAGAGTGGGGAGGTTTGTTTTGGCTTATGGATCAAAGGACAAAGTTGATCATGGTCGAGAAGGCATGAGGTAGAGGAAATGGTTAGCCACATTGCACCTATAGGCAGGAAATAGAGACTGGGCAGAAAGTATCACTTGCCAGTAAAACTTTGTTTTCTCCTTATGACCCTCTTCTTCTCCTGAGACATCACCTTTTAAAGATTCCACAGCCTCCCAAGCAGCACTTGATGGAAACAAATGTTCAAACCCATGAGCCTACAGGGGATGATCCTAGGTACTGCTCCATTGCTGTGAGATACCATGAGTAACACAACTTAGAGAAAAAAGCATATACTGAAGGGCTTGCTTACAGTTTCAGAGGGTTTGTCGATGATCATCATGACGGGAAGCCTGGTGGCAGGCATGGTGCTGGAGCAACAGCTGAGAGCTCACATCTGACCCACAAGTTGTAGGCAGGGAGAGAAAGCAAGACTGGACCTAGCATTGGCTTTTGGAAGCTTAAAGCCCACCCACCAGTGACATGCCTCCTCCAACAAGGGCGCACTTGCTCCAGCAAAGTCACACCTCTTAATTCTGCCCAAGCAGTCCCACTAACTGGAGAGCAAGTATTTAAACATCTGAGCCTATTGGGGGGGCGGGGGCGAGGGGGCTAGTCTCATTCAAACCACCATGGGACATTCCACATTCAAATCACAATACAAGCTATTATGTAAGTGATGTAATATATGTAAAATCAGTCAACAACAGGAGGGAGAACCCACCTCTGGCCCTAAGGATGTACAGAGGCACTTGTTGGAAACATCCTCTCCCATCAACACAGCATCTACCTACAAACCTATGAAAGAACATTAGTATTTGACACTCTTCAGGCACCTCCACCGGGACCCGGACCATCCTACTCTTTGCACCTGCATTCTTCATGTTTTAGAGGGGAAAATGTCACTCTGAGGAAGATGGGCTCTCTGTCAAGACCATTTTTCTCAGACAGCTATCGTAACACTTACAGAAGCTACAGGTAGATCATAGTGAAGCAGCACGCAGAATTCAAGGCAGTCCTCACATTCTCATCTTTCCTTCCCATAACTGGGAAGAACACTTTCAGTAGAGTGGTGGCTCTCGACTTTCCTAATGCAGCAACCCTTTAATATAATTCCTAACATTAGAAGACAAGCACTTGACCACAGAGCCACCTCTCTGGCCCCTACCTCCTATTTCAAAAGCAGCTTGTATATGTTTGCAGGCATGTATATGTGGGGTTTGCACATGTGGTTTTATAAGCATATTTGAGTGTAGAGGGCAGAGGTCAATAATGGGTCTTATTCTTTAGGTGCCACGCACCTTAATTCTTGAAAAAGGGTCTTTCATTAGGGACTCAGGATTCACCAACTGTATTTTCCAATGGTCTCTGGTGACCCCTGAGAAAGGGTCATGTTACTCCCCAAAGGGTTGAGAACCACCACGCTAGAGCATTGTTGTATAGCATTTTCCTCTGAATTGAAATGCTCCCTGCAGGAGTTGGGCAGGGTGCTCATGAGACTCAGGAGGTCAAACAAACTTCACACGTCTGGGAAAGATGAAACGTGCAAGATTCTCTAAGGCTCCCTCCAACTGTATAGAAGCAGGGTTCAAGTTTGCTTTCTAATACTGCCATAAAACATCACAACCAAAAGCAATTCGAGGAGGAAAGGGTTAATTCCAGACCTGTCCAGCTGACTGCTTTTTGGAGTTGGAGCTCTTGAAAGCTGTCCTCTCTGTTAGGGCAGACTTTTCAGAGACATGGCTGTCTTTGAATTATTGTTCTGTGTCCCTTCACCCACACTCTTGTTAGTAGACCCAAGAAAAACATATTGGTTCACCATGTTGGATGTTGGTACAAACCTTAGTATGTCATGGGTTCCCTGTCTGGGATGTGGAGGTATGTTGGCATTTCCCCCGGCAAAGTCTCACATAACAGTCCATTTTTATGTTGCTGCCTCTGAAGTCCAGAGCAGAAAACATAAACTATGTTCTGAGCCATAAAATGTGTCCAATTACCTCATGTCCATGAGGCTCTGTATGGTACCTTGTTGGGCTGTTCATGCATAGGCTCCAGAGACACAATCACACTGGCATCCTTCACAGCACTCCCAAATAGTAAACATATCATCTCTACTCTCCACAGTTATTTGAGACTCATGAATCTCCACAGAATTGGTTAGAATGATTCTTTCCTCTATTTTTTTTCTTTTGTTCCTTTCCAAGAGATGTTATGGTTTGAATATAAAATATCCTCCCAGAGACTCATATGTTGAATGTTTGGTCTCTAGCAGGTGGTGTCATGGTTAGCTATAATGGTCACCTTGACAATTCTAGGCTTAGAATCACCTGAAAAGAGACTCTCCATGAAGAATTGTCTTGATAAGATGGACAGTAGAAGACTGACTTAAATTAATTGGTGGGATGATCCAACTATGGGCAACTCCATCTCCTAGCCATAGGGTCCCAAAATGTCTGACCAAAGAACTCAAGCTGAGCACATGCAGGCAAGTGAGCATGGACCCATCTGTCCTTCTCTGTTCTTCACTGGGGATGTCACATGACAGGTTATCTTAACTTCCCCACAGTGATGGACTTACAACCTGGAGCTGTAAGTTGAAATAAGCTCTTTTATCTCAGGGTACTTGACTACAGCAACAAAAGAGAAGCCAAGACAGTGAAGTTCTCTTGGGGAGGTGGAAACTTGATAGAAGACATAAGCCGTTAGGGATGGGTCCTTGGGAGAGCATTAAGCAGATCACCTTCCGGTTACTTCCTTTGCTTCCTGTCTGCTGCAATGGAAACAGCTTCTGCTGTATTCTCCCATGATGCTCTGTCCTCACAACAGACCTAGAAATAGGGAGTCAAGTAACCATGGACCAAGTAACCACGGTTCATTCTGAAACAGAGATAAAACAAATCCACCTTTTTAATGGTGTTTCTGCCAGGTATTTTGTCACAGTCGCTGGAAAAATAATCAATTCATGGGAAAAGAGTTCCTTTGGCATCTTATGCTAGATGTAGAACTTATAGGGTTTTTGTTTCCCCAAAACTTCTCATTTAAGGTCAAAAGGTCCACAAGTTATCAACTTCCAAACTTGCTCTATAATCCCAAATTAGAGTTCTGCAGTTGTCATATAAAATATTTCCCACTCCTTGCCCTATTTGCACTAGTAGATGTGTGTGTGTGTCGGGGGGGGGGTAAGGCATATGTATGTGCATGCCTGTGCGTGTGTGTGAGTGTGTGTACAAGTCTGTGTGTGTGCACGTGCATGCACGTGTGTGTGTGTGTGTGTGTGTGTGTGTGTGTGAATGCTTTCAATGTGAACATCTCCCTCAAGCTCCTGATGTTATTTCTCTGTAGTGATGGACTGTAACTTGGGACTGTGAACCAAAATATACCCTTTCTCCCTTAAGTTGCTTTTTGGGGAGTATTTTATCACAGCAACAAAAAGAGAATCAAAGGTAGATGACTCCAGTTAAGAATATAACTCTGCTTTCTCCTGTCCCCTCCCTTCTTTAAAAATCTATGCCCCCAACACCATCTGGATGAAGTCTTTAGAAATGGGTGTGCATTCATTCTTTATGTATATTACACATAAAGAACTGTGTCTAAGGAGATAAATGACTGAGGAATTGCACACCTGCTGTTGTGTAACTTTTCATGAGGTTCCATGAAGAAGCATCTGTTTTTTCCAAAATAGGGTACCAATGCTAAAGAAGCAAGTCTAACCAAGTCTTGCTAGATGAGTTGATGGGGAAACTAGCATTCCTGGAGGTCCCTGCATAATCTGCAGGTAGCTCTAACGGAAACCCCCTTCTTAGCAATGGTCTTAGCTGTGGGAGGTACCCTATCAATCTTGTAACTTTCTGCACTTAGTCTGTTTCATTAACTTCCTGAGCCTTGCCAGTTTCCTGAGCTTCCTGAGCTCTATGGCTGTCTCTTCCCCTGTCCTGAAGGAAATGTTCCAAATCAGAGGCAGTACCTGTACCACCTGTGTTTGCATCTGGCCATCTTGCTGCAGGGACAGGTGGGCAGAGAAACAGAGCCACCACTGCTTTGTGAACTTTCAACCATCAAAAGTTCTTTCCTTAACCTATCAGTACCTAGTGATTGTCACAGACTATTAGAAACTCAAGGCACCCGCCCCCTAAAATATCTCTAACTTGTCAAGCTCTGGTGGAGGAGTGCAAAGCTTTTAGACACTTTCCAAAATGATGTTGTGCTGAACCCCAAGTCTCTGTCTCTGCAAGGTACAGTTGCCATGGCAACTTCAGCTAATGAATATGTATGCAAATGAGCAAAGAATTTATTCATCATTTGACAGTTGTTCTAGCTGCTTTGCCCTTCCTGAGACTTGGAAGGCTGAAGAGTGGGATATTAAAAAAGTATGTGTTTGTTAAAACATTGGTTAAGCGTTTGTTTTCAGAGCTCATGGGGAGGGGGCTGTCATTTTTTCATTTTTTGTGATGTGACATATATAATATATATATATTTCTCTGCATCTGTTCTAAGAATAAACAAAACCAAAAGTAATGGGACATGTACTCTGGATTCCTTAGGGTGGGAAAATGCAGTGTGTGGATGACAAGCAATAAGCACAAATTTTGCTCTACTCATAGTTTAGGTCTTAAGCAAGACCTGAGAGACTCCTGAGCTGTCCTTGCAAAGAATAACAGTTTCTCCTCCCTTGATTCCTCATTAAGTGACCAAGGACATCCATAGCCAGACAAAAGCTGAAAAAAAAAAAACGAAAAAAAAAAAAAACCTAGCCTAGAATGTCAGGCTGCTAGAAGGATGCTCTGGTCCTCTGAGTCAGGATACTGAAAAGAAGGCTGAGAGAGCAGCTCAGGAGAATAGGGCTCACCCATCATGAGAAGGGGGGAGATCCTGGATGCAACCCTCGGTGCTGAAAGAAGAAAGAAGGAGGGAAGGAAGCAAGGAAGGAAGGAGGAAGAGAGGGAGGGAAGAAGGGAGGGAGGGAGGGAGGGAGGGAGGGAGGGAGGGAGGGAGGGAAGAAAGGAACTAAAAACAGGCAGGAAAGGATGGAGAGAAGGGGATAAGAGAAGAAAGGAGAGAATAATAAAGGATAAAAGGAATCAAGGAAGGAGGAAGGCAGAAAGGAAGGAAAGAAGGAAGTAGAGGGCAAAGGAGGAAGAGAATAAGCAACAGAGACTGGAGCAGAGGGAGTTAGAGGGAAGAAATATAGAAAAAGGGTGAAAGAAGGAAGAAAGTAGCAAACAAAGAAGGAGGAAGGAAGAAGGAAGGAAGGGAAGAAGGAAACTGCAAAGGAAGACATCTTTATAATTCAATAACAGCAGCAGCCTAGGGCTGTACTTAGAATGCTGTACCCATGCCAGGCTTGTTTTCTCTGCTTCTTGGTCTGACATCATGTGAAGGACACACACTTCATGTTCTCATTAAGGGATCCTACCAGCATTTACTACTACGGTGGACAGAACCCTCTAAAACTGTGAGTCAAAACAAATCCTTCCTCTCTTGAGTTGCTTCTCTTAGGGATTTTGTCAGAGCAACAAGATGAGTAACAAGCACATATTCTAGATTTAATAGTCTGTAGAAGTACAACACTGAAACCAAAGATTCACCAACTCGTTCATATAGAACTCTAGGTATGGATTGGAGCACAGTGGGACCTGACACCTGAGACTAACTGGAACACCAGAAACTCAGAGAGGGATTCTGTCAACTCATAGCTACCTGTTCCTGTGACCCAGCCATGGTCTCTTCCTCTTGATCTCAGTGGCTTGCCTCAAAATTGACCCCAAAGTGAATTTACCCACCATAAAAACGAGCAAGTTCACACTTAATGGACATCAGATAAATTGTTTTAAATTGGACAGAACTGAATGAAATTTCACCCCTCAGGCAGTGGTGAACCTAAAACAAAACAAACATACACAAAACCTACAAGCATATAAGCGACAAAACAAATTCTCAGACTCCTGGCATGAGAATGCCTTAGAATTTAAAGGGACCACATATAAATCAGGAAGGAGGAAGACAAAGGCTGTGTGTTTGGCTCAAAGAGAAAATGTAGAGCTGGGGAGATCACTAAGTGGGTAAGAAAGTGTGCTTGGTGTGCAAGCATGAGGATCTGAGTTCGAATCCCCTGAGCCCACATCAAAAGTAAGGCATAGCTATATGTCCAGCACTGGGAGATGGATCCCAAGAGCTCACTGGTCAGGCAGCCTAGCTCAAACAGTGAGTTTTCAGTTTGGTGACAGACTCTTTATTGAGACAGTGAAGTGGAGAGCAACATAGCAAGACACCTGGCATCTGCACTGGCTTATGCACATTCATGCACATGAACACAGACACTCACATACACACATGTATGCACACGAACACAGCCACTCATGTATGCACATGCATGCACCACACACACACACACAGCCCACACCCCAAATTCTCTTTTTAAGGGTGCATTTCTGTTCTCTAGCCACAGGAGAACAAGGGGCCATTTGGAAGAGAGGGTTACATTACAAAATGCGAGCGAGTAGGTACAAGGGCATGGGCTGCTGGCTCTGTTATTTGAGAAAACTTTCCTCCAAGCTAGTTTGGCTCACTCTAGATGACTAGCCTGGCCTGTTCAAATCACTAGCAACACAGAAAGTGGTCAAAAGTGTCCTTCAAGTCTTGAGAATACCATGACTTCATTCTTTAGTGAAACCTGCAGGAACCACAGCAGCTACTGTGAAGCCCGAGATATGAGAGAATTGAATGGGGACACTCCAGAGCCCACAGGGACTCCAACGAACCCACTCTTCACATACAACTATGAAAGGATTCGGCAACCCCCCTCCCGTGTGTGTGTGTGTGTGTGTGTGTGTGTGTGTGTGTGTTTGTATACTAAGCAAACACACTAACAATTACCTACAACCTCACCCCCCCCCATTTGAATTTGCTACACTTGCTCAGGCTGATCTTGAACTTGTGGTACTCCTTCCTCGGGCCCCTGAATACCTAAGATGGCAAGCTGAGGTAGTTCTCAGCATGGCTGCCTGTCAATTCTTCAAGGATGATGGTTCGTAAATGTTATCTCCGTGTCCACATTGCTGTAGCCAGACACCTGACAGGAACCCACTTCATTCAGTGTGGAAGGATTTTAGCTCACGGTTTGAAGGCAGACAGTCCATCATGGTGGGAAAGGCATGGCGGAAGGAGTGGAAGCTCTTCACCCACATTTGGATGGATCAGAAAGCAGGGAGAGAGAAGAATGCTTGTGCTCTGTTGATTTCATCCTTTTGTACCTCTTTTTATTCAGTTCAGGACTTCAGCCCAGGGGACAGTGACACCCGCATTCAGGGTAGGGGTGGTAAGAAGGCCATTTACCCATCAGCTATATCTCCCTGGAAACAACACTGTAGATGCAGACTGACATGTGATTCATTAATGCCCTAGGCATTTCCTTATGTATGCATATATGTGTGCACACGTGTGTGAAGATACACACAGGTGTGCACGTGTAGGTGTATATGCGTATGCTTTGGGTGGGAACCAGAAGCCATCTATTTTGGCAGGCTTTTTGCTGTGTGTGTCGAGGGGAGTGGGGGGATGGTAAGCATGTGTGTGTGTGTGTGTGTGTGTGTGTGTGTGTATGTGTGTGTGTGTGTGTGTGTCTGTCTGTCTGTCTGTCTCTCTATTTTGAGACAGGGTCTCTTCCTTTTACCTGGTACTTGCCAATCCGACTACTCTGGCTAGCCTAGGAATCTACCTGGTTCCACCTCCACAGTGTTCATATTACAAGTCCATGCTACCATGCCTGGCTTTTTAATGTGACTTCTGACAATCAGACCCGTGTCCTCATGCTTGCAAAACAAGCACTTCACTGACCGAGTCACTTCCCCATGATGCACCCCGAGGCACTTTTTTTTAATACAGTCAAGTTGACAATCAAAGCTATCCATCACAAGGTGAAAATGAGCAGTTGAGTCCAAGGTCCAAGAAAGATCCTTTCCAGTAAAAAGCCAAAGAAAGCCCTGGGCAATGAACAGAAGCTTTGAGTTTTTGTTTAACTCTGATAATAGTTTCGAACATAGAAGACACGTGCCCACATTAGAGCTCGTGCACGTGCATGTGCTTGAGTGCACTCGTGCATGCACACACATGCACACAGACACACACACACTCACTCACACACACACACAAGTCAGTCTCAGTATTGACAGCCACCTGGCTATAGACCAGGAGAGTAATTCCAGACCTTCATGTCGGTCTTCCATTCCACCCTCTGGGACTGTCTGGCTGAGCCTGTGTGGAAGACATCCAACAAGTTTCCCAATCTAAAGAGGCTACTGTTTGAAGGCAGCCAGCAAGGCACCCTGCTGCCTGCGAGCCCCTGATGAAAACCATATGTGAGGATCTGGCAAGCACAGATGAGCTTAGTCAGTTCCAGTGAGGCCTCGCGCTAAAGCCATGACCTCATTGTCAGGCAAATCAGCAGGCATCCTAGAAAGAGACAGTGAGTATGGGGTGCAGATTTGCACCTAATCATGGCCACATTTCCTGCTGCCTCAGATGTCAGGGTCTAGAACTAGAGAGATGTGGCCATCTTCCTCTGTGTGTGTGTGTGTGTGTGTGTGTGTGTGTGTGTGTGTGTGCACATGTGGCCAGAGGACAATCTCAGCTGTTGCTCAAACGCCATCCATCCTATCTAATTCTTTGAAACAGCATCTCTCACTGGAACTCATCCACATAGGCTAGGCTGACTGGCCAGTGAGCCCCAGGGATCTGCTTGTCTCTGTGTCCCCAGCCGTGAGATTACAACCATGCACCACTATACTTGTTTGTTTGTTTGTTTTTAATGGGTTCTAGGGATTGGACTCAGGTGCTCATGCTTGCACGATAATTAGTGTTTCTTACTTATCTCTCCTCATCCCAGCCCCTTTAAAAGTTCAATTTTTAACTAAGTCCAGGACCAGTTCATGTTTATCCTGCAAACACAAATGTTTTAGGCAAGCCCATTAATGATATCACTATCTCCCCCAGTGTGTGTGTGCGTATCTATATGTGTATGTATGTGCATGTATATACATCACCCCCCGTAAAAAATGTCTGCCATTCCACATTCTCCACCTCAAAGAGCTACTTAATTAAAGTCAACCTGGGATCAAATTGCTATGGCAGATACCCAGGTCCAGAAGTGAGGAGAGGAGATTATAACTACATTCTAATTTCTTACAAACCAATCAGCTCAAAGGACTTCATTAAGAGAACAGTCAATCCAGCTGTCCCCAGAACTTGGCAGCCCAGAAATTTCCTGCCACAGTCTTAGTAATAAAATGCCTGCAGACACACACTTCCCCTTCCAACCAGGCTATAAAATAAAAAAATAAAAAATAAAAAAACCTCTACTCTTTTCACATTTACTCAGTATTTTCATAAGTTAATAGTACATTTGTTTAGGCCAAAAAAATTTTTAATTTTTAAGGAAGCCATGCCCTAAAAAAATGTAGTTACTTGTACAAGATCAAGCCAATGACATGGGCTAACAATCTCACAGGCAGCTCTGACTGGACTTGGTGTGAAGAAGAAAAGAAGGAAGACGAGGAGGAGGAGGAGGAGGAGGAGGAGGGGAGGAGGAGGAGGAGGAGGAGGAGGAGGAGGAGGGAGGTGAAGGGAGAAGGGTGGAGGGTGACTATTGGGGCCACCTGGGAGGAATGGGAGGGAGTAGGTAGGATGTATATAATCAAGATGTATTGTTTTCATGTATGAAATTATCAAAGAATAAATAAGACACTCGATTAAAAAGAAGGGACTGGAAAGATGGCTTGGTGGTTAAGAGAATGTATTGCTTTTGCAGAGGACCTGGGGTTCAGTTTCCAGCACCCAAATGGTGGTTTACAGCCAACTGGAACTCCAGCTCCAGTGGACTGGGCACTCTCTTCTGACCTTTATGGGCATCAGCACACACGTGCACAGGCACACATATTCATGTACATAAAATGAAGTCAACTTTTAAAAGTAAATCAGTTCAGGCTGGGCCTGATGGTCCATGTTTGAGAGCCGAACACAAAGATTCCAAGTTCTAGAACAGCCTGGGCTATGGAGGGAGTTGCAGGATAGCCTGAGGTTCAGAGCAAGACTCTGTCTCTAAAAGTACCAGAGCTCAGAATTAAATTAAATTAAATTAAATCAAAAGCATTTTTACCTGCTCAGTCTCTGTAAAATACCTGGTAAATTGTTTTTGGTTAAACAAACTGATAGAAACCCTCTAAATATTTGCTTCAGTGTTCTGCCAGCAGAATTTATAAGATTGTGATAAATTGCAAGCAAAATTGTGGAAGTTAAGAATCTCTTATACAGCAGTTGGAGAAAAAGTCTGAGTTTGGTTTCCTGAGTTCCTTGAAGAACGTCCCCATATAAGGTCCTATGGGGCTCCCTTATGCAACCAGATGGAATCTTCAGTATCATAAGACCTCTCATGGGCTTGAGTCTAGCACTTAACACAGTATCAGCCCCTTTTGTGTGACAGTTAGTCTTGGTTATCAACTTTATAGAATCTAGAGCGGTGGTTCTCAACCTTCCCAATGCTGTGACCCTTTAATACAGTTCCTCGTGTTGTGGTGACCCCCGGCCATAAAATTTTGTTGCTACTTCCTACCAATAATTTTGCTACTTCTATGAATCGTAATGCAAATATCTGATATACAGGATTATTTTCACTGTTACAAATCGACCCAAAGGGATCACAATGTACAAGTTGAAAAATATGCTAATCTAGAATCATCTAGGAGACACACTGCTAGGTGTGTCTAAGAGGAAGTTTATACATTAGGTTTACTGAGGCAGGAAAACATATCCTAAATGTAGATGGGTCCTGGACTGAATAAAAAGGAGACAGTAAGCTGAGCCCCAGCATCCATCCCTCTGCTTCCTGCCTGTGGATATGACATAACCAGTCACCTCATGCCCCTTTTTATATGTGGATATGAGCACATGAGTTATAGGTGGTTATGAGCTGCCCAGTGTGGGTGTTAGGAGCCAAGCTCAGGTCCTCTGCAAGAGGAGCAAGCATTCTCAACTGCTGAGCCATCTCTCTGGCCTCGAGAAATTTTAAACTAAGAATCAACAACACCTTCTTAGATCTGTAAACAATGGTATTTTTCAAACATTTTTTTATTAAGGCAGCTTTGTCGCTGTGTCATCTGTATCCCCATGACTCAGGAGGCTGAGGTATAAGGCTCACCATGAGCTTGAAGCCTGCCAGGGATACAAGGTGAGACCCTGTCTCCAGAAAATAATTAAAATTAAATAAAAGTTTTAACTAGGAAACTGTCCTTCAGTGCCTCTCTGAAATGAGGATGGGAGAGAATGGAAGTCTTGCTGTTGGCATTTCAGAACTATTGCTACAATAGAAAGTGCAGTCGCATCCTGTCTGCAGCAGCTCAATGAGTCACCATCCATCAGAGACTGCTCAGACAATGCATGCCCCTGATAGAGCAGCTCTGCACTGAAGTGAAAAAAAAAAATCACCATCCACAGCTGCACTTCATTCACCATATGGTCTCCATTGTCGCTGTCCTCTCTAACACATCTTGCAGGAACACGGGAGAAAGCTAAACTGAAAACTGGCGTATAGACCAAACAAGTAGTCCCTACCAGATTGCTGTGCTTTCCTTTATGTTGCTGTGATTAAAAATAAAAACAAACCCCTCTGACCAAAAGCAATTCAAGGGAGGAAAGGTTGATTTCATCTTACAGTACCAGGTCATGGTCCATCATTGCAGAAAATCAGGGAAGGACTTCAAAGTAAGAGCATGAATTCAGGTGGATTCGTTACTGTGGTAAAACACTACGAACCAAAGTGACCTATGAAAAATGTTGGTTTACTTTGTGGTTTAAAGGGATAAGAGCCCACCATGGTGGGAAGATATGACAGCAGATAGGCATAGTATGGGAGCAGGAAGCTGATTGATTACATCTTAAACTGCAAAAAACATGAAGCAGAGTGACCTGGAAATGGGGCAAAGGCTATAAACTTTCAAAGCAGGTCCCCAGTGATGTACTTCTTCCAGCAAGGTTCTACCTCCTAAAGGTTCCATAACCTCTCCCAAACAGTGCCACCTACTGGGAAACAAGTGTTCAAATACATGAGCCTATGGGGAACATTTCTCATTTGAAGCACCACAGTAGGACAGCTTGCTATTCTACAAAGAAGGCTGTGACTCTTCAGTCATCTTTCCTTAATCTCCAAACAGCTGGGATGACAGACCTGTACCAATAGGCCTGGCTGTGATAGTTGTTATCTTATTGGCTTACTATACTGTAGCTATTTCCTCCTAACTGAAATACTCCATTCTGGAGGAAGGTGCTTAAGATACAAGAAGTAAAGAAAACATACAAGTCTCAGGAAGTTCCTGAAACTCACAAGATTTACAAGGCACCTCCCCAATATTATATAAGCAGTAGCACATGCTGGAGAGAGGACAGTCTCCTACCAGCTTTGCTCCCTGCAAGTTATGGCAAGAACTAAGTTCCAGGGATACAGCTGTGTTTTGGTACTGTGAGGACAGCTTGATTAATAAAGTACTTGCCTTGCAACGGTGAGGACCAGAACCTAGATCACCACAATGAAAGTTTAAAAAAAAAATTAAAGCTGTGGGCATAGAAGGGGTGGAGACAGGAGGATCCCATGGGGAATGGTCACCAGTAGGCGAATGATGAGTCCCTAATTAAAGACCCTTTCTAAAGAATTAAGGTGGGTGGAGCCTAAAGAACAGACACAAGACTGACATCTGACCTCTACACACACATGCTCAGATGTATTCACATATCCACATGTGTAAACCCACGCATACATGCATGCAAACACACACACAAGCTGCTTTTAAAATGAGAGGTAGGGGCCAAGGAGGTGGCTCAGTGGTTAAGTACTTGCCCCCAAACATGAAGACCAGGGTTTGAATCCCCAGAACCCACATAAAATATGTGTGGGTGTTGTGGCCTGTAGTCCTAGACTCAAAAGGTACAGATGGGATTCCCACTGCAAGTGACTAGCTAGAGTAGGTATATTAGGAGTTCAGGCTTTGATTCAGAGACCCTGCCTCGGTGAACAAGAAAGAAGAGCCGTTACAGATGATTCGAAACATCAATCTGAAGCCTCCATGCACATGTAAACACATACGCAGAAACCAACATATACATACATGCATACCACATATGCATGAAAATTTAAAGACAAGATTTATATTACTTTTACATTTCTGTGGATGTGTGTGCACATGTGTGCACATATGTATACACATCAGTTTAGCTTCTACAGAGGTCAGAGAGGTCAGATCCCCCTGGAGCAGGAGTTATAGATGGTTGTGAACCACCCAACATGGGTGCTCAAAGGCAAATTTGAGAAGAAAGTCATGAGTTCTTAACCACTGAGCTCTCGAACCATGAAAATGGGAAAAATAAATAAAATAAAATGGGAGGGAAAGGAAAAGGGGATCTAGCTGCTCCACCAAACAAACTGGCTTCATCCCTTCCCATAACTGTCCCCAAACCATCCCTGCTGGCCTCTGGAGCTCACACAGTCCTGTTGAGCAAACCCAGATCAAGTTCAAGTTTCCATTCCTAGCATGTAAACCGAGATAGGACTCAGAGCACGAGACTTGCATAAATCCCAGACCCAGTGGGTGAGGTGGGAGACCCAGCCTGGCAGTGCTAAGCAGCTCTCACCGTCCATGTCCAGACGCTGCATGATGATAGCCAGTTCTACTTCGCTCGGCATGTACCCCAAGGAGCGCATGGCCATGCCCAGCTCCTGCTTGGAAATGAAGCCATTCCCATCTCTGTCCAGAACACGAAAGGCTTCTCGGATTTCTGCAAGTAAAAAGCAAAGAGTCCACAGGTCACATGGCTGCTTCCTTGCATTTCAAACCATAGGTGACTAATAGGTTGCTTCTTGCTGTACCAGTAGGAGGCTCGCTGCTTTTCTTGTTGCTGTGACCAAACACACACTATGAAACAATTTAAGAAAGAAAGAGTGTAGCTATGAGGATCATTTGGTAGAGTGCTGGCATAGTATGCATGAAGTCATGGGATTCCATCCCCAACACTGCATAAACCAGGCATGGTGATGCTGCTGGGTTATAATCCCAGCCCTCGGAAGGAAGGTGGAGGCAGAGGATATCCTAGTGTACATAGCCAGGTAGAGACCAGAGCTACACTCAACTCTGCCTCAAAATAATAGACAAATAATAAACAGACAAATAGATAAAATGGAGAAATGTGTGTACCCATGCACACATGAATATACACACAAATAATTATGAAATAAAACATAGAAAGAAAGAGAGGGGAAGAGAAAATGGTCAGGGAAAGAAAGGAGGGAGAGAGGAATGGGAGACAAAAAGAAAACCAGGAGGCAGGTCCCTCCATGTGTGTGCACATTGCAGTAGGCACAGTCAGGCACAGATCCCAGCAGAAAACCACTTCGATAAAGGAGGAGACTGTGTGAGCTTTGCAGAAAGGAAGGGGTCAAGGGAAAGTGTGTGAGAGTTCCCCTGCTGTTGCTAGAGACATGCAGTGTTTAATAACCCCAGAGGGCAGGAGGTGAGTATCCCGCTGTTCCTATTTCATCCCTCTGATCTGCAGTTGTTTTATAACTATAAACAGCCACAGCTCAACAGGAATGTCAAAGAGGTTTGAAAGAACTTTAATCACTTTCTCCCTGGGCTGGAAAAGAACTCCATTCTCCTATCACTAAAGCTCGTTCTGCATGGCAAGAAGTCTCCCTCCTCCCCCGCTTTTTTTTTTTTTTTTAAAACTCTGGGCTGTACCTAAAGCCTTCCTCACAGAGCCTCCAATTCCATCAGTCCTAGCTGGAGTGAACCATTTTTCTCATGTCACCCTTGTGAGGCATGAGGAATTTGAGATAACAGTTTGAAGAGAAGAGGTGCATCCTGTGTATCAGATGGAGACTGGACCTGCAGCAGCTTGGAGCTGCTCCAGTGAGTCCAGTGTTGGGAGGATGCTCGGCGCTAAGAGTGCTGGCTGCACTCACAGGAGCATTCAAGTCCGTGATATTCGTCTTTCTCCACTGGGCTTATTTCATTTAAACAAAGGCCTTCAGCTCCCTCCAAATATATAACTCAGATCTTCATCAAGGCAGTATAATACTCTATTGTGTACATGTCCTACACTTCCTTTATCATTGGTAGAAGCCCATTGAGACTGGGTCAGGTTCAGGCTCTTGTGACTAGAACAACAACAAGCATGGATGTGTATGTTTCTCTGTGGTATACAGATTTAGATTTGTATTCCTTTGCGCAAATAACCAGGATTAATACTGCTATGTCAAAAGGTAAATAAGGAATATGTGGGGCAGGAGAAAACATGTACATGAGTGCAGGTACCGTAGGGACCAGAGGGGACATCTGATTGTTTGAAACTGGAATCACAGGCAGCTCTGGGTTGCCTAAGGTGGGCACTAGGTATCCAAGTTAGGTCCTCAGAAGGGACAGTATGTGTTCTTAACCACTGAGCCATCTCCCCAGCCATTGTCTTTCATCTGTGGAGGACCTTCCATATCGATTTCTGCAGTGGCTGCAACAGTTTACATTCCCACAAAGCCACCCTCCTCCCATATGAATGCTAGTATTGGATTTAGGGACCACCCAGATTGTCCATCCAAGACAATCTCTATTTTAAGACCCTTACCTCAACCACACCAAGGAATCCTTTCCAGGGAAGCATTTGGAATCCTAGGGGATTAGGACTAGGCGTCCCTAAGGGTTGTTTTCTGGTTGACTGTACTCTTTCATCCTTAAGCTTCCTCTTCAGACAACTTCCTTTCCTTGCTAAAGTTACCTCCAGGCTTTGAGGCCCCATCTTATTTCATTTCTGTTACTGTCATAAAACACCCTGGCTGAAAACAATATAAGAGAAGAAAGGGCTTGTACGGAGTCATTGCTCCAGGTCAAAGTCCGACATTGCAGTCCAGCAGTGGAAGTCATCCACTGTCAAGAGCAGAGAGAAACAAATGCATCAATGTTGCCTGTCTACTAGCTATGCACAGCTGGCTTTCCTCAGACTATATAGCTCAGGGTTCAGCCCATAGGTTGGTGTCATCTACAGCAGGCTGTATCTTCCCACATCAATTAACAATCAAGACAATCCCACAGACATGCCCACTAGCCACCTTAATGGAGATAATGCCTCACTGAGACTCTGCCCAAATCATCCCGTTGTATAGAGGTTATATAAGGTTAAGTTAAAGCTAGGCAGCATACATAGATTCCAGAACAATGTCTTTGCTGGCCACAGTGATGCCTGTCTCTCGATTGGCTAACTCTTCAGGAAGCCATTCACCCCTTTCACATGACATCCAACATGTCCCAGCACTGTATGGGGGCAAAACCCAGGAGAATAGCTGAGGCCTGCTGGCCACCAGTCTAGCTGCAAGTTCAGGGAGAGATCCTGTCTCAAGAGAATGAGGTAAGAGTGATAGAATAGGACACCTACCAAAGTTCTCTGTCCTCTATGTGTAGGCATGCAAACCAGCATGCATGTATATACATATACACACACACAAAATCTCTGTGTGTTCCTCACTCATACTGTAGGGGGCACTAGACAGAGAGCTAGCAGACTAATTACTGCAAATGCATCAGTCTCAATACATTAAATACCATAGGACGAAAAAAGCTGGGACAGATGGCTCAGTGGTTAAGAGCACTGGCTGTTCCTGTAGAGGACCTGGGTTTATATCCCAGTATCCACATGGCAGCTCACAACTGTCTGTAATTCCAGTTCTAAGAGATCTGATACTTTCTTTTGGCCTCCATGGGCACCAGGCATAAAGCGATGCCCAGATATGTATGTAAGCAAAAGACCATATACATTAAATAAAACTAATTAAGATTAAATTAAAAATAAAAAGAATTATGGAGCTGAAAAGCCATGGTTCTACAGTTAAAGAGTTCTTGTTGCTCTTGCAGAGGGCCCACATCCAACTTCCACATCCACTATCCAGCACCAATAATTCTAGCTCCAGGGCATCCAACATCTTCCCCTGGCTTCCAAGAGCACTTGTACTCAGGTACACATACTCACTCATAGACACACAGGCATATACATTAATTAAAGATAAAACTTACAAGATAAGAATTATGTATATCCAGTAATTTTTTTTACCAGTTATTAATACTAGCTTATCATGTGGAATTCTTTCTGCAAACACATGTGGGTCCAGAAAAGAGAAAAGCCAGCCCGTGAGCAAGGACTCCAGGCTCCTGGCCAGGCCTAGTAGCTAATTATGTCGGCAGCCAAAACCAGAGGTCTCAATTTGCTCCTGTGTAAAATGAGCTGGGTTGCTCTATGAGGCTCCCTCGGCTTCTACCAGCCCTCCCTTCTGTGGATTCATGAACATCATTAAAGACATTGAGAGAATAGGAAGCCTGTGTTCTCTTACATACCTTATTAATCTGCCCCCCTCTCAAGCCTCTCTTCTCTTCTTCCATGGATAGAATAAAAACAAGTTTCAGTCAAACCCAAATTCTTTGTCTACATTTTTAGTCTTTTCCCATCAGCACAATACACCCAAGTTCCTCAAGTTCTCCTATCCAGGCCCAGGTATCCTGAAAATACTTGGTCATGGCAGAGAGCACTGGAGAATGCCAGAGTCCACATCCAGCCTGACTCCAGACTCTGGAGATGGCAGGATGCACAGGCAAAATGTTCTGAAGTATTTTTAAGACACCTGGTCCAGATCCCAGCATCACTCTCCCCATCTGAAAAGTGGGTGTTCTAGGTTTTCTTTGTTACTGTGATATAACACTTAGATCAAAAGTGTTTAGGGGATGAAAGGGTTAATTAGTCTATACTTGCAAGTCATAGCCCACCACTGAGGGAAGTCAGAGCAGAAATTCAAACAAGAACTTGAAGTAGAAGCCATGAATGAATGTTGCTTGATGGCTCACTCTCATGCTTTATACTTATCTAGGTTTTTTTTTTTTTTTGTACACAGCCCAGGACCACCACCTAGGGAATGGTGCCACCCACAGTGGGCCAAACCCTCCTACATCAATTAACAATCAAGACAGTGTCCCACAGATGTGACCACAGGCCAATCTGATCTAGGCAATTCTTCTGTTGAGACATCTTAACCAAATGACTCTAAACTGGGTCAAGTCAAAGTTAAAGCTAACTAGGACAGTGGGATATCCATAATCTCTTTCTAGCTTGGTAGTGGCATTTTTAACTTGGTGAAAGAATAGACCATAGAACAGAAGAATATATGATATAAAACTTATATTCGGGCTTATGGCTGGCACTGTGGATAGACAGTTGCCCATTGAACCTCTTTCTCTGGACTACTTTTTCCCAATGTATCACACCATTCTCACTCAATTATGAACATTCTTTGAGGCTTCTGATAGCACCAAACAAGGTAGTTGCTTTCTGTGGCAGTTAATATGGTCAACTTAATCTAAAACCACCTAGAAAATACATTCCTGGACTTGTCTTCAAAGTGTGTTTAGATCAATTTAATTGAAGGAATAACTGTACACTGTGGGTGACACCATCCCATAGGCTGGGGTCCTGGCCTACATAAGAATGAGAAAGTGAGCTGAGCACCAACATCCTATCTCTTTCTTCTACCTGACTGTGGATACAACATGACCAGCTGCCTGACTCTCCTGCTACCATGCCTTTCCCACCATGACAGACTATACCATCAAAATATGATAAAAATAAACCCTGCCTTCCTTAAGTTGTCTTTTATCCAATATTTTGTCAGTAATAGTAACAAAAGTACCTAGCACACCTTTCTTATTAGTAAGTTTTATCATCACCATGATCAACAGACAGAAACAGCTCTCCATTTCACTGGATTCAATCCATGGTCACTTGAACCCATGCATTTGGGCAAAAGTAAAAATGAAAATAAAAAATAAATAAATAAAAATAAATCATGGTGGCAGGAGTGTGTGACAGAGGAGAGCTCTTCACTTCTCAGCTAACCTAGAAGCAGAAAGTATACCCTAGTATACCCACTAGGATCCCAGGCCCAACTCCCTGCTCCCAGTGACCTACATCTTCTAACTAGGTCTTACTTCCTAAAGTTTCCAGAGCATCCCCGAATAGCATCGCCATCTGGGGTACATTTCATATTTATGATTCTGTCTGTTGCAGAGCCCCACAGTGCTCCTGTAGACTCTCTACATGGCCCAGATATCACTATGAACTTCAGCCTGGATCCTTACCCTGATCAGACAAGAGTACCCCAGTGAGGAGTGGTTCTGTGGCCAGAGGTCAGTAGGTCAATGCTGTCCTTCTTGGATACTATAATCATCTTGGTAGGAGGGGAGCTATTCTAAAGAAACACTGTACCTCTCCTTTTGGCTACCAGATTATTGGAACAATGGACTTTCTCCAAGAGTCTCATGCTGGGGAAAAAAAGACTGGGCACTGGTGCCAGCATTTCTGACTACCTATCAGATCACCTTGCAGGAAAGACTGAAACCTGAAAATGAGAGGTCCGTGATGGCCTAAATGTTACCTTGCTATATGCATATGTCCCACCCTTTATTCAAATCTAAACCTCATGTCACAACTTTAAAGATGAACTTGCAGATTCATTGGACCACTTTATACCTCTTTCCAGTAAGGCCATTTTATTCAAAACTCTCACTTTTCTGTTTGTCACTATTAATGGTGTCTTTAACGAGACTGTTGCCTGACCTAGCTTGTGAGGCAGACTGTCAGGATGCAGGCACCAACAATCTATGGTAACAACTGCATAAAATAGCTGATCCTGGCTCCTAACTGACAAAAGTGTGGTGTGTGTACATTGTGTCTCTATGTTTGTGTATCTTGTATATGTTGTATGTATTATACACGTGAACCTATGAGAGCATCCAATAACTTCATTTTGTTTCAAAGGAGCTGAGAAATGGGGGAGAAAATAGAACACAAAGCTATGACCCCATCTCAGAGCTCCTGGAAATTTAATCTTTGCAGGATAAAGCAAGCCAGACTGGAAGAGACAGGTAATGTGTGGCTCTTTTTATTCCTATTAGCAGAACACGGTATGGAATGATCTCATAAAACCAGAAGAGACACTGGAGCAGACAGGACCCCTTTGTGTCTGGCTCACAGCACCAGTGGACTCTGCCTCTGCTTTTCCTTCCATGCCAAGTAGGGATCATAGTTCCAGCATTTGGGAATAAGCCATGAGCATGTACTTTTTACTGGTATTTTTTTCTTTGGTGGTAGTGGTGGTGGTGGTGGTGGTTTGTGTGTGTGTTACATGTGTGCATGTATGCATGCATGTATGTGTATGTATGTGTGTGTGTGTGTGTGTGTGTGTGTGTACATGTGTTGTAAGGAGTTGGGGTTATTTGTGCCTCAGAGTTAGGTGAACATGCTGTGATTGCATCTGTTTGCTTGATTCAGTTTCCCTTCTAGTCTTGTATGCATGACTGGGCTCTAAGACACCTTCATAAGCTGCAGAAGTGACGTCTGTGATGGCAATAGGGGACTGTTCTTGCTTCAGTTCTGTGGCCATGATAAAAGTATCCTCTAAAAAGTAATTTAGAGGAGAAAAAGTTTGTTTTAGTTCACAATTCCCAGCAATAGCCCATGACTGCAGGGAGGTCACTACAGCAGGAGCTTGAAGCGCTAGTAGCATCACATCCACAGTCAAGAAGAAAGAGCAATAACCACATACATGTTTACTTATTCTTAACCCCATCTCTACCTTTACACAGTTCAGGACTCAAACCTAGGGAATGACACTGCCCACAGTGGGCACTTCTTCACATATCAGTTAACTACCAAAACAATGCCCCACAGTCCTACTCCCACCATCCAACCCTATGTATGCAATCTTTCATGAGACTTTCTTACCAGATTGCCCAGATGACTCTAGGTTGTATCAAGTTGATAGAAGTAACCATCACAGAGAAAGATGGGCACTTTATATTTATACTACATCCCTAAGAGCACATTTGTGCCTTGTGTTGAAGAAAGGAATCTGCATGTGGACACTGTAAGGAGCCCAGCACATATACACTGCTAACCATTTTACCATTGAAAAACTTTTTATTGATTCTTTGTGAATTTCATGTCATACACCCCAATCTCACTCATTTCCCTGTCCCTCTATACCTGCCTTCCACCCTTGAGACCTCCCCATAAAAGAAAATGAAAAATAAAACAATAAATTAATTTTTAAAAATTCTTCCCACAGAAGCTTCAGTGTGTATAGTATACCCTTTTTCCCAAAGAGCTTTACTTACAAATGTTCACTGCAGCGAGTCATTGGTGTGGTTTGAGGCCTTTGGCTTCTGCTACACTACCTACTGAATCCTCAGCTGGATTCCTCTAGGCTATTCTCTTGTTGCCCTGTGTCATAGAGATCCTACATGATCTGCCCCCTTAAAGTTCTCCGGCAGTTCATAGATGGGATAGTTGTTGCAGCAGGCCAACTCAAAGCCTTGGATCTGGACCTGGGTAGTAGCTGAGTTGGTCATCCTGCCAGCTCTCTTGCATCCACACCACCAGGGCCAGTTCTCCAGTACTACCCCAGCAAGTTCACTCAGTGCCACAGAAGGCAAGGTATGGGGCTATCTTTCATGTTCTCGTGCTCGTGGGGTCCGGGTTCATCCTCTCCCCCATCCTCGTCACCTGGGCCAGGCGAGGTGCAGGGCCTCCTAATCACTTTTAATCTATACAGTTTCAAGGAAAATGTAAGACTCAGTAGCCTTGGTATTTGCCAAGTCCCTGTTATACACAGAGAGGGGATGGTAAGGAAAAAAACCATGAATCCCAGAGCAAGATGGTCAGACAAGACCATAGGCAAAAGACTAAACTTTGGAATGACTTCCAAGATTATCAGTGTTAATTGTCAAATTGATGCAATCTAGAATCACCTCTGGGAAGAGATTCTCAGCATGGGATTGTCTAGATCAAGTTGGCCAAGAGTCATGTCATTAGAGGATTCTCCTGATTGTTAACTGATGTGAGTAGACCCAGCCTGAAAGTGGGCAGCAGCATCCCCTGGTTTTGGATCCTGGACTCGATATAAGAGTAGAGAAAGCCAGCTGTGTGGGAAGCGTTCATACACTCATCTCTCTGTGCTTGTCATTGTGAGTATAACAAGATGTTTCAAGATCCTGCATTGACTTCCCCACAGTGATGGACTGTAACCTAGCACTGTGAGCTAGAATAAGCCTCTTTCCTCATAAGTCACTTTTACTAGGGTGTTATCTCTGAGTCCACTCCCTACATAAACTGTTATCGATGAGACAGATCATAGGTCTTTCAGGGTGGTAATCTTCTGTATTCTCAGCTTCCTGGCTCTCTGAGTTAAGTTCATTTTAGAGTTTTCACTTCTCATCTCTACTCATTGGTTTCTCAAAGAGTCAGGCAACACCCATCCAATTCCAGTTTCAATATCATGCTGTCCCACTAGCCCATGGAATATGAAAGGAGCCATAGAAAGATGCATTTCCTGAGAGAATGAATACAATCACTGTCTGTGGAATTGCCCCAAAGCCAAGTCTGCCTTCCCAGGGGGATCTAGCTGGGCTTCTCCTCCTTAGAGTGATGTTCATAGTCTTGAGCCCAAAGGGCCATGAATAAAAAGGATCTTGCTGTACAGCAGAGGAGACCAACTTCTTGTTTTGCAATAATTCTTTTTTTTTTCTTAAATTTATCCTGTTTTGGAGCAGGGAGGGCTTATGAGGCTCCTCCTCTCCCCAGGGATTTATCAATGGTGGCTTAAAGGAGGAGCTTGAAGATTTATAAACAGCTTACAGCAGCTAGAACAATCATAAGATTCTGCTTTTTATGAATTTATAGTTATATAGATGCTGGAGGAGGGAGAAAGTGTAACCAGTTATGGTGCCTGTGATATAGTAAACAACCCCACCCGACCATTGCTTCATGAGCTGAAAAGCAACTTTTATGAAACTCATTGGATCACACATTACAAGAAGGTATTAGGAAGAGTGGTTGGAAGAGGAAGGGAAGAGATAAGCAAGTAGTCGGAGTGGGATGAAAAGGGCAATGGGGAGCAAACATGACCAAATGCATTAGACACGTGTATGAAGCTGTCTCAATGAAATCCACTGGTGTGTATAGTTCATGTATGCTAACAAAAATATTTTAAAATGACCCACGACCAGCACTGAGAACCATTGTACCTAGATTCATCATACTGGCAAAATCCTGCCCCAAATCAAGGAGGTCTTTGTAAAGATACAGCCACCTGAGGCAGAAACAAGGACAAAGGTCCACCTATTACAGAGAAGACAGGTTCAGAGGAAGACCAGACAGCAGCCATCAGGAATGTTACCCTGAGTTTGAAGAAATCAGATGCCATTTACAGCACCAATTTGTGACTTCAAGTTAGTAGCGAAGAACAACCAATTTCTTGTCTCGATTCCTTCAGGATATAAAATTCTACTCATTTTCTGAATCCTTAGGGAGAATGTAAACTTTCATTTGTGTGTATGTATTGTTGAAGGGGTTGTTTATATGCTCATGTATGTTCATGTATGTGCATGCGTGTGGTGTGGGTGTGTATATATGAATGAGTGTACATGTGTATGTGTGTGGATGCCAGAAGTCAATGTTAGGTATCTTCTTCAGTTGCATTCCACTTTGGTTTTTTCAGACAGGGTCCCTCACTGAACCTGGGGCTCAGTGACTTGCTTAGACTGGCTTGATAGTGATTGGCCTGGATCCACCTGTCTCTGTCCCCATCCATAGGTGAGATTACAGATGCCAGAGGCCCAGAATTTTGTGTGAGTACCAGGGATCTGAGCTCTGGTCCTCATGCCTGTATGGCAAGCACTTTATCAACTCAGCCACGTCCCCAACTCTGAATGTAGGTTTTCTCTGAGTGAAATGAGGAGTAGGAATAACATATTTTGTGGATACACATCATTGAAAAATTGCAAAATTAGATCCAGTTCCTACATGAGATAACTATAACCCAGAAAATGTAAGATACAGATGTACAAGTTGTTATTCTGAGGAAACAATAAGGCAGAGATGATTTGTGGGTCAGGAGAGATGGCTCACTGCTTAAGAGTATGTACTGTTCTTGTAGAGATTCTAAGTTTGGGTCTCACTGCCCATGTTACATAGCTAACAATGACATGTAACCTCACGGGACATCCATCACCTTTTTCTGGCCTCTGCAGGCACTTCATTCACATACACATATCTGTACATATACACATAAACATACACATACATTTAAGAAAATAAATGTTAAAAAAAGAAGAAAGTTTGGAAGGGTTTCTACTTTCTCAAAGAAAGGTCAAAAAAGAAAAAAAAAGAGAACATTTAGAGATGATTAACAGAGATATTCATTCCACAAACAGCTGCTGGTTACTTACTGTATATCAGATACAACATTAGGAGACATGTTCAGTGAATAAACCCTTCCAGGCTTCCAAAATCTAATATTCTAGATGGAGAAAATGAGGTTGACCAGATGTCCATTGGCAAGAATAGTAAATAGAACAATTTGAAAATGTTGTAGAATTCCTTAGGATGGAGGCACACTCTACAGGAAAAGTGTGGTGCCAGGAGTGGTGGGGAGACACCACCCAGCCCATGAGTGGCCTGAGGAGTTTCTTCTCCTTTAGGAACCTCCATTCAGGTAAGGCCAGAATCATGACTATATCTCAGAAAAGAATGTCAGGGTAAGATTTCTACTTTTGTTTATTTTGTTGTGATAAAACACCCTGAGGGAAAGGGACATAGGGAAGAAAGGGTGATGTTCCAAGACACAGTCCACCACTGAAGAGAAGCCACAGTGTCAAGAGCTTGAGACAGCTGGTCCCACCACATCCACAGTTAATGGAAATAGGAAAGGTGAATGGACCTTTGTCAGGTTGCTCTCATTTAGCCATCTCCTGACTCATACAATTCAGGGCCCAGTCCATAAAGTGCTATTCCCTACACTCAGAGTAGGTCTCCCTATATCAGTTAACAATCAGGGAAAATCCCCACAGACATTCCCACAGGTTAACCTGATCTAGATAAGTACCCATTAAGACTCTCTTTCCAGGCGATTTTAGACTTGTGTCTGGTGGAGAGTTAAAACTAGCCAGCACAATGAGTCAGAGTGGCAGGAAGTTAGTGAGTTTATTAATAGAAGGGAGCATATACACTTTAGACTGAAGCAAAGGAATTCAGAGATGGGGACAATTAGGAATAGGAGAGTACACATTGAAAACATGGGTGTAGAGCTTTCAGAAGAGAAAGCCACACTTTAACGTCACTAAGTGGTATGTATAGGGGCTGGGGAGATGGCTCAGTGGGTAAAGGGCTTGCTAAGCAAGCATGAGATCCTGAGTTTGGGTCCCCTTAGCCAACACAAAAGCTAGGCATAGTGATGCACCTCTGTAACCCAAACACTGGAAGGCAAAGATGGGCAGATACCTGAAGCTCACTGGCTAGGCAACTTAGACATATTGATAAACTCTGGGTTCAGTGAGAGACCCTGCCTCAAAAAGTAAAGAGGAGAGAGATTAAAGAAGACACTTGAAATTAATTTCAGTCCTCTGCTTGGACACATGTGTACAACACACATGTGATTTTGTAACTTTCTAAGTTAAGAGTGTCATTTACTGCAAGATTAAAGACTAAGTGTAAGAATCAAGGAAGTACATGTACAAGCTATTTTACCTATTTCTCCTAAACAATCTCCCTCTGTAAATGAAAGTTTATGGTTTTAAAAGGTGCACTGTTCAAGTGTAGGGCTGAAAGGGAGTGTTAACACATTCAAAGCTACCACACATACTGTGGCCCTATGTAAGCCCAATTTGTTATCACAAACCAGGCTCATCTGGGAAGAGGATACTTTAGTATTGAGAACACGTTTCCCTAAGATTGTCATGTAGGCAAGTTTGTGTGTCAGGGGGTATGTCTTCTTGGCTAATGATTGTGGAAGGGCACAGCCTACTGTGGGTGATGCCACTCTTGGGCAAGCAGGTTGGGATGCTATAAGCCATAGGTAGCAAGTCACTAAGGAACATTCCTCTAGGGTCCTCTGCTTCTGTTCCTGGCTCCAGGCTCCTGCCTTGAGTTCCTGCCTCTGACCTCCCTTCATGATGTACTACAACTGTAAGCTGAAATAAACCCTGTCCTCCCGACATTGCTGTTGGTCATGATTTTTGTCACAACTTTTGTCACAAAAGTTAACTTTCTATTAGAAAATAGGATCATTATTTAAAACATCGTTGTTTGAGGTGACTTCGGGAAAGACAAGTGCCATGTTATTGGCAGTTATAATTATTTTTTCTTAAGATTCATTTTACTTTTAAGTGTGTGTGAAGGTAGTACACATGAGTCCCCGCATCCACAAAGGCCAAAAGTGTTTGATCCTCTGAACCTGGAGTTTCAGGTGATACAAGAAGTCCAACATGGGTGCAAAGAACTCAGTTCAGGACCTCTACAAATACAGTGCCTACTCTTAACCAGTAACCCATCTCTCCTGTCCCTGGAGGTTTGGATTTTTATCAATTGTGCTGAAGTTTTCCACTCCCAACCAGATAGCCCAAGTGAGAGTTTCTTTTTTATTCTCTGTTTCCAGTCCTTCCCACCCCCAACACCCTGCCTTTTTTTCTCTTTTCATCCTGCCTCAGCTGGGAGTCACACTTGAACCTTTGGGTTCTTAAGGTCAATGAGGCAGAATAAAGAGACTGTGTCAAGGCACAGCATGTCTAAATTACTGTCTACACAATGGAAGAAATAGACTTAGAAGTGATGGTGAACTGTGCTAGGATTACTTGCATAGATTCTTCATAGCCTCAGGGCTCCGTCTGCTAGACATACACTGATAAAGGATGCTCTACGCCCAAACCTGAGCCTCTATTCCTTGAGGACTCTGAGAACATAAAGGATACTTATTCAGGCCTAGTGTTGACATTGAAAAGTAAGACACCCTACTGACCATCAAGAAGTGAGGGTCTACAGCAGATGGAGAACTTTCAGGCTGTCTGCCCCCAAAACCCCAGTCTTTCACCCACCCCACTCACCATCTGTCCATATCACTTAGCTCTGGGAATTTAATCTCTTGCCATTTTGCGTAGACACCCTCTTCGGGTAGCCCATCTCTTCTCATACATATTTAAATCTCATTTCCCCCCACCTCCTTTCAATCCTGAATGCCAGCCAGGGCATTCAGCCTGTTTCTGGCCATCGTAGTGGCTTCCATGCTCTGTTTTCCTGGGTTCCATCATCTTTAATGTACCTGAAATGCTGAACTCACTTTAGCTTCGTTTGGTTGGATATAAAGTTTTGCATCTGGTTACCTCTTTTCTAGGGTATTTTTGAGGCTTTGTTCATTTTATTTCATGTGTGTTTTGCCTGCATGTATGTATGGGCACCATGTGCATGCTTAGTGTCTATGGAGATCAGAAGAGGGAATGAGATTCCCTGGAACTGGAATTCTGGATGGCTAGGAACCACCTGTGGATGCTACCAATCGAACCCAGGTCCTCCATATGAGCAACAAGTGTCCTTAACTGTTGAACCATCTCACAAATACCGCTTCTAATATTTTCGAGGGTAGATATTGAGATGGGGTCTCACTATATAGCTCCGAGCTGATTTTAAATTTGTGGTGTAGGCCAGTGTGGCATGGAATTCTTGAGCCTCCTGCCTCAGCTTTACTAAGTGCTGGGATTATGTGTGTGTTCCATCATTTCTGATTCTATTCCTTTCCTTAAGTGAGAGCATGCATGCATGCATATGTGCATCAGTGCGTGCATGCATCTGTGCATGAGTGCATGCATGCATATGTGCATGAGTGCATGCATGCATCTGTGCATGAGTGCATGCATGCATATGTGCATGAGTGTATGCATGCATGCATTCGTGGTTTCTTTTCTTGGGTATAACCCACTTTGTGTTTTGAGACAGGGTTTATCCCTGAAACCTGGGTTCCTTGATTAGGGTAGGCTGATTGGCAGGCAACTGAGTCATAGAGACCCACCTGCACAGGCACCACCGCACTGAGCTTTTTATTTTTTAACATTGACTCTGAGGAAACTCTGATCTAAATGTTTACAGAGCAAGCACACTGACTAAGCTATCCTAGCCCAATGGTGCTTATATCCTTAGAAGTGCCCCAGCTTTTTAACTGGAGTGCCTCACCATTACCTAAGACAGAAATGCTTACCCTGCATGACCTGAGGCACCTGCTTGCTCTCTGCCGGTTTAACGGTTTAACACTGCTACTTAATTAGCTTTTGAAATGTGTGGTCTCTGGCCATGAAGTAGAAAAAGGGCTAGACACCGGGGACACCCAAGATACACAGTAGAGTTAAGTGACAAAGATCTGAGTGTGAGCCTGGCCTCTCTGCCTTCATGTTATATCTGTTTCTTTGACTTTGGTTCAGAATCCTGCTTGACGCCACGTCAGCATGCTAGCCATTGGAGAGGTGCCTGTCTATCTAAGTTAACTCACCTCCCTTCAAAGATGAAGGGGCTAGGAACCGTCTCTTCTTAAACCTGGAGTCATCTTGGATTCCAGGAATGACAGACGTCAATAGGACCCCTCCCAGATGAGGACAATTGTCTGTTATGGGCAGGCTACCTTGGGAGCAGAAACAATCCTCTCCCCTAAACTAGCTTGTCCCTCAAAGCTCTAAGGATTTCTTTGGAAAAGCTTAAAGGACCAGGGCTGAGACAATAACTAGCAAATTCTCCTAACTGCTTAGTTATGCCTACCTATCCCGCTTGCCCCTAGTCTCATGTCAATACTCCAAAGAACATTAGGTCACTGGACTTCTTTATCTGTTACCTTTGCCCTCTGTGCACTGATTAAATTTCCTCTCTCTGCTTTTCACTACTACTTATCTCTTTAATTGGTGTATTGGGGCAGGTCACTGAACATTCTAGTTTTCTTTCTGTTGCTGTGATGAAATACTCTGACCAAAAGCAATTTAGGGTAGGAAAGGACTTATTTGGCTTAGGCTTCCATGTCACAGTCCATCACTCAAGGAGGTCAGGACAGGAATTCATGCAAGAACTTGAAACAAAGACTATAGAGGGCTGCTTGCTTGCTGACTTTCTGGCTCACAGGCTCTTGCTTAGTTATCTTCTTTACAGAACTCAAGACCACCAGCCTAGGGAATGGAGCTACCCACAGTGGGCTGAGCCTCCTACATCAATTAATAATCAACACAATTCTCCCACAAAGCAATCTGATGGAGATAATTTCACAATTGAGATTCCCTTCTTAGATGACTCCAGGGTGTTATCAAGATGACAGTTAAAACAAACTGGGTGACCCCACCCATGACACACAAACACATCTTTTCAACTCCATGCCCTCTGAGGGGTCATGTTAATATCATAAAACACAGTCCAACTTTAAAGTCCAATGGCTTAAAAAACTCCAGCGCTTAAAAATGAAAAGCACCAAGTCTCATAACTGTGGGTGCCTGTAAATTTAAAAGCAAGTTACATATTTACTTTTATTTACTAAGAGGTGCAAATACCCAATGAAATCCACTGGATATGAGTGCTGGGTATCAAACAAAGGTCCTGTGGCAGAACAATAGTACACACTCTTAACTGCTGAGCTCTCATCCACAATACACACTTGTTATTCCTGTTGGAACTGAGCCTTTGGCCCTAAATCTCAACTAAGAGGATCAGGATGGTTAAGTCTGTGTAGGGACTAGAAGTGAGTAGCTGACACAGCATCTAATGTGCCTGAAGACATGTCTGTACCACAGCAGAGGACCCCGGGTAGGTTGACATTTCTAAGACTGAGTGGATAGTACCCAGGGCAGGCTCAGGGTTCAGGTTTAGGAAAGGCAGAATATGAAGAATCCACTACAGTTTCTAGTTTACTTGATGACTAAGAAATGATTGAGAGGAGAAATAGAGACTTCCTGCAAGAGAAGTGAGTTAGCTTAGAACCATGCTGAGTTTGAAAGGCCTGAGTGACAACAACATCTGTGACCCCTTCCAGCAAGAAGTAGGAACAGCTGGCTTTATAGATGATATTGAGACATCGGTTCTTAACCTTCCTAATGCTGCAGCCCTTAAATACAATTTAATACTTTACTCTGCGGTGATCCCCAACTATAAAATTATTTTCATTGCTACCTCATAACTCTAATTTTGCTATGGTTACAAGCCATAATGTAAATATTTTTGAAGATAGAAGTTTGCCAAAGAGGTTGAGACCTATAGGTTGAGAACCACTGCTTTTGTAAAGGGTGGGAAACTGTAGATCTTAATGAACCAGCAGGAAGTTATGGGCAGTAAAGATGTAACCATCTTGACTCTCAAAAAAAAAAAATTCAGACACTTGTGCCCCTCCCTTTGTGTATCAGACAGTGGATCCAAGAAATTAGAATCTCCCCAGGAGTCTCACGCTGGGAGAAGGAAAAGGCTGGAGCTAGCCAAGGGAGGGGAGGGGTTGTCTCCCAGCCCAGAAGACATTTCACAGCATTCTAACAACTTGTCAAACCAGCTCACAGAAGAGACTGAGGTTGAGATACTGGTGGGTCAGTGATGGGCAGAACCACACCTTGACAGGACAGCTTAGCTATGCTTTACCTGTTGACTCACTTGGCAGCCCTGACTAGCCTGGAACTTCCTATATAAACTAGGCTGGCCTGGACTTTACAGAAATCCCACCTGCCTTTATCTCCCAAGTGCTGGGACTAAAGTTATGTGCCCCTATGCCTGGCTCTTGCTTTCTCTTTAAACCTAAACCTCATGCCAAGACACTGAAGATGGAGTTTTGGAGGGCAGGAGAGCACAGGATACCTTTGTTTCAATTTCAGTGTGGCCATATTGAATAAACTTTCTTTCTCTGATTTACATTATCACGGGTTTAACTGGTTTATTGAGGATGGGTGGTGGAGTCTGTTGAGAGCCCAGGCTCCAAAGGCACTCCACAATTGGCATATGCCCTAACCCTTACAGAGATGCTAAAGAAACACCCATGGCCACCCACTGCAGCTGGCATCTGAACACAGGAGCTGGGACTCAGTGGGGGAAGAAGACATAGGGGAGAAAGAGGAGGTGAAGTAGGAGGAGGTGGAGGAGAACGAAGAGGAGGAAGAAGGGGAAGAAAAAGAAGAAGGGAGGAGAGAGGAGGAGAAGAAGAAGAAGAAGAAGAAGAAGAAGAAGAGAAGAAGAAGAAGAGGGAAAAGAGGAGGAAGAGAAAGGGGAGAAGGAAGAAGGGGAGGAGAAGAGACAAAGGAAGAGGAGGAGGGGAAGAGGAGAGGAGAAAGGGTAGAGAAAGGATGCAGCTCTGGGGGCCTCATGTCAGTGCTGGGGTCTGGACAATTGTTCTAAGAGGAGATGAACCACCTTCATGGTACCAGAGGTGTGTTCCAATGCAGTCCAGACTACTGTTGAGGCCAAGCACAGTTACATCAATCCCTTTCTTCTGTAAAGGAAATAGAAGGCTCCCTACAGAACATCTGCTGAGCATCTCTAACTCACAGACTAACAAGGTACCATAATTCAGGAGACTAGCAAGGGCTCCTAACTCTCACTTCCCCAAGGATGTTCCAAGACTGCCAACCTCCAGGTCATCAGAAGGCTGCCTATGTAGAGGATATACCTCAGGTAGATGGGCCTCTCCTCCCCAATATCCTGCTTGGAATTCCTCTCCTGCACCCCAGGGTTGAGGGACAGGCTGGCTGCAGGCCTTTGTAGTGAAACCTCCATTGTGGGACTGCGTAAGGGTATCCTGGTTCTTGGCTGGGCATGGGCCTAGAACCCCTGAGACTCAAGGGAGAAATGGCAGGAGTTTGGCCACACCCCCAGAACTCAGGGTCCTGAAAAGCAGTCTAATCTCCATGGACTTACATTGTTCAGTCACGAAGGCCATTACAGCCCCTCCCAAAGTGCACTAGGTAGAGGGTGTAACTACAGGCCTCAGGCCCTAGAGATTTACATACTAATGAAGGTCAGAGGGCGGAGCCAATTAACCATTCCTCCCCAGAACCTCCCCCTTTCTCCCTCCCTACTTAACTCAGGTCTGCCCTGAGTTTGGGGGGGTACATCCAGATCCATCCACCATCCGCCATGCCAATAAACCCTTTTGGAACCAAGGATTCCTCGTGTCATTGGGGCCAGCCAGGCCTGCCCCCACCGAAGCCTCCAGCCCATGGAACCTGGGATCTTCCTCCGGTAGGAGAGACAGGCTGCCTGGAGGCCTCCAGGCAGCCTCCACCTCGCAGGTTCGGGCCACTGTCGAGTAGGCCCGGCCTGCTACTGCGGCCCCCCAGTTTTTCCCACACTCCATCCTTTTTCTCTGAGACTCATAAGAAGGAACCAGGCTCTGCCTCATGGGTATATCTGTAGGTCACCCATCATCCTGTTGTCATCTGCCTGCCTTTCTATCTGTCCATTTGTCTATCTGTCCATGTCATTAATAACTCCTCTAACAAATATCTCACCCAAAATAATGATCCACCTCAGTGTCTGCCTCAGATTCCTCCCTTGAGCCCACAAGCCCCTGACCAGCATTTCAGAGAGAAGCCAGGTGCTGCCTCACTGGCCGCTATTCTTCACTTGGCAACGTGCACCTGCTCAGGGAAAATTAGGCCAATTGCTGAGGACGAAGGATATTAACTGCATCATTTGGCTCAGAAGACAATATCGGAGGGCCCACAAGGAGCAAATGGAGTGGAATTTATCTGCAAACATCAGGGTCCTAATCAACGTGGTAATTTCTCATTAAATCATCTCATTCCTGAACTTAGAAAGTTAATATCTATCAGAAAATAACTGGCCTCTTCACACAAATGAAACTCCCTAGTGGATTTAGTGTGGTTATGAAATCCAGAAGAACGACATCAACTATCCCAAAATAAACCAGTGGCCATTGAACTGAAAGAGGGGAGAGGGACTTTAGGCAAAACTTCTAATATACAGAGCATATTACAGAGCATGTATATTGGCGGCACACGGGTGGATGGTCTGGTATATATAAAACACAGAGTTCTAATCCCAACATCATTAAAAAAAAAAAAAAAAAAAAAAAAAAAGAACCAGGACTGAGGAGATGCTCACTGGGTAAAATGCTTGCCACACAAGGGTAAAGATCTGAGTTCAGACCCCCCAAGACCCACCTAAAGCTAGACATGGTGGTATGTGTCTGTTATCCCAGTGGCCCTATAGAGACATGGGTGGCAGAGACAGGAGAATTTCTAAAGCCCACAGGCAGCTGTCCTGGTATAAGCAGCAGGAGGCTAAGGCAGGGAGATACTGAGTTTTAGGCCAGTCTAGGTTCCATGCCCAGACCGTGTTTCATACACAGGCATGCATGCACACACGCATGCAACAGCACATGCCTCTCATCTCAATATGAGTAACTACTGAGCCAGCATCCCTGCATCCCCAGAGAAATGACACCTTCTCAAAAGAGAGAGAAAAGAAGGCCCTCCCTTCTGTGGCTCCCAAACCTCCCAACCTTAACATAGGGCCAATGCTAAGGGACAAATGTAGCTACACCTCAAGTCTCAAGCCATTGGGCAGGGACAATCTGAGCCATGGATAATATGACAGAGACAGGCTGGGGTTTTTGCCCCAGGTAGCCAGCAGTATCACTGACTCCGATAGAAGAGGACAGCGAGGGTCACACATGAACTTTGACATGACTCATTTACTCTCTTTAGTAACAAGTTAGATTAAGATGGCATGAGAAGAATTGGTAAGAGGGCTCAGCAGGTAAAGGTGTGTACCCCCAAGCCTGATAAACTCAATTCCCGAGACCCACATGGAAGAAGACAGAAGTGATGCCCACAAGTTGTTCTCTGACCTCCACATGTTGCTGTGGCATGCATGTGCCCACTATACACACACAAAAAAATTAAATTTTTTTTTTTAAAGAGACCGTGAGCACATTAAGGTAAGGGCTCCAAAAGACATCTAGCTGCCCATGGCCAGCAGAAAACCTGGACAGTTTAGCCTGTGAAATAAGGTTGTTTTTTGGTTTAGGTTTGTTTGTTTGTTTGTTTGTTTGCAAACCCAAAAGCAATGTTTGTGAAATCATTGGCCTACCAAGGCAAGAGAATTGCCATGAGGTGAGACCAACCAGTGGTATGCAATGAGTTCAGGGTTAGCCTAGGCTTTGGTGTGAGACAAATAAGTCAAATAAAGTCAAATAAACAAAACAACAAAAGCTGTCAATAAGTCAAGGCACCAAGCCTTAGGGCAGAATGACAAAGTACCAGGATGTAAGAACCAGAGTCTAATCCAGAACTGGCTTCCTTTCTCTTGTGTGATCTTCTGTTGTGATCATATAGCCATATTGTTTTCTCTGTATTTTCACATGCAAAGACACACACCAATGTGTCTCAAATCACAGTGCTAGTTTGTTGTACAAAATAGCTGCCTCTGGTAGTGTTGTGCATCTGTGATCCCAATAACCTGGAAGCTGGGTCAGGAGAATTGCCAGGAGTTTCAGGGTAGCTTGAGCTATAAAGTGAGACTCAGCTTCCAACACCAATGAGGTTTAGGGATGTAGCTTAACCAGTAGAGTACTTGTCCAGAATCCCCCAGAAGGGGCTGGAGGAGGGTGTGGCTTAGCAATAGAGTATTTGCTGAGGGTCTCTAAGGGCAGCCCTGAAGTTGCTGCCTATAAGAGGCAGTCACATGGAGTTTAGTGCAACTCTGAGGTAAAGTGTGGAAGGCAAAGAGCTACAGCAGGGGAGGGGCACATTGCATCTTGAAGAAACCCCAAAAGTATCTCCCTCGGGGGTTCTCTGAACTCCTTCACACCAGCCCTTCATCCTGTGTCTAACTCTTTCCAGTCCGTTCTGCCTCCTGAGGCCCTGCTAAAAGGCCTGCCTATGAAGGCCATTGTTCTCCACTGCAGGCTGCATGAATATCCCATTATCAATGAGAAGTAATTTATTCGCTTAAAATGGCCAACTCTCTTATTTTGTTTTAACAAGCTGCCTCTCTTGCCAAAATAAGTCCGTGCCTTTGAAAAGACTATTTTCAAAGCCTCACACCAGCTCCGGCTTGAGAAATAAATCTGAAATCGGCCAAGGCAGCCTGACCTCATCCCTGCACTCCAACATTAAATGGGCAGCTCAGAAAAGGGAAATAATTGCTTTCTGAATTCCATCCGGAAACTTAATCCTAAAGGGAATGGTAAGTTGTCCTCTGAACTCCGCATGAGCACTGGGGCCCTCGCTCACCCACACCAGAAAATAAATCGATACACGAGTAAATAAATAAATGTAATTTAAATTTTTTATAAGTAGGAGCTAAGAGGAGAGGGAAGAAAGAGAGAAAAGAAAGCAGAGGAGGAGACAAGCGGAGAGGGGGAAGGAAAGGGTACCAAGGAGGAAGAGAAGAAGATGCAAAAGCGAGATCACTGAAGAGGAGGAGATGAGGAAGGGAGCAAGGGCTATCCAGGAGGAGGAGAAAGAGGAAGCAGAAAAGGAAGAGGAGAATTAGGGGAAGGAAAGAGAGGGGAAAGGAAAGGAGGAGACTAAAGGAAGGAAGTTGAGAGAAGAGAGGAGGAGATGGGAAAACAGGAGAAGGCAGAAGCAGAGACAGAGGGACCAGGAGTCAGGGAGACATTCTGGATTTCAACCGTGATTGTCAAGGGGTTTGTGCTGTTCTCTCTGCTCTTGGATATGTTTGATGATCCTGCAATAAAAGCATAGCTAGGGCCGGCACTCAGCACTCAGGAGGCAGAGGCAGGCGGATCTCTAAGTTCAAGTCCAGCCTGGTCTACAGAGCAAATTCCAGGACAGCCAGGGCTACACAGAGAAACCCTGTCTCAATCACTCAACCCCCCCCCAAAAAAAAAACCTAGCCACTGCTAGAGACCCTTTTGTTTTGATCTTGCAATTCCATCTGTCTATGTTCAGCCTAACAAATGAGAGAGTGTGAAAAGTTGTATTTATAAAGACATTTACCACAGCCTTTGTGTGCACAAAAAGAGGAAGCTAGTGGCTAAATTTCCAATTACTCCATTCAAAATGGTGGCAAGACCAACAAATGCTGAGATATGCAAGAAAGTTTAGGATATAATATGGATGACATTTTCAAATAGTATTCAAAGAAGGATTCAATAAATGGGGACAGAACAATGAAGTAGATATGTATAAAAAGTAAGAATGAGGGGCAAAAGGAGATGGCTCGAAGTTAGAAGCACATACTGCTATTCCAGAGGACCCAAGTTTTATTCAGAGCACTCACGCACATCAGGTAGCTCATCATCCACAACTGTAGCTCCAGGAATTCAGATGCCTCCAGACTCTGTGAGCACCTGCACTCATGCACGTACTCACATTCAGAAACGTTCACATATACAGCGCCCTCTTCTGGCATCCACTGGCACCTGTCTCACATGCTCATACCTACACATAGAGACATTTACATACACAGCGCCCTCGTCTGGCATCCATTGGTACCTGCACTCACATGCACATCTCCACACAAAAATATATACACATGTAATTAAAATAAAGTCTTAAAAGAAGTAACACTTTTCATAGCAAATAACAAATAAACAAAAAGAGCTCAAATTCAGAAACAAAAGTGTCCCAGGGCCCTTTCCTGTTGCTATGATGAAGTAACTCTGACAAATGCAACTTAAGGGAGAAGGAGTTTATTTTGGCTCTTACTTCAACTACACTCCATCACATCAGGGGAAACATGGTGTCCACAATTAAGAAGCAGAGAGGGATGAATCCTGTGCTCAGCTTAATTTTTCCTTTTCATTCACCCCCGGTCCCCAGCCCATTAAATGGTGCCACCTGCATTCAGAATGGGTCTTGCCACCTCAATTAATCCAATTCAGAACATTCCTCACAGGCATGTCCACAGGCTAACCTGACCTACACAGCCCCTCACTGAGACTCCCTTACAAGGAGTGATGGATCCTAGATTCTGTCAAGTTGATGATTAAAGCTGACAACACAAAAAGAAAAATAAAATTGGAAATTAAATAAAAATACATATTGGGACTGTGAACAAAAAATCCCCAAGACAAGTTATGTCTGGCTGTGAACAAAAAGTTCCTGGAAAAAGTCTGTGTCTACAGAGACTGAATGGACCAATCAGTACTGTGGAGAGATTGCAATTTTGTGGGTTCAGAGGCTAATCACTTTATCTTGGGTTAGTTTTAACCTTCTTGAACAGCCATTCCTTACCGCACTGTGCATCTGAACTAACACTTCATGATAATAAATAAAAACCTCTTAGAAGCTACCAACTTAGAGGAACAAACGTTTCTACCAATCCAAAAGCTAAGAATGTCATCAGACAACATCTTGGGCCCACAAAATAGTGTCTCCCATCATGTTATGCCTACCCTTTTAGTGTACCCACAAAGTATTTTAAAGATGCCTTGATTTATGACCTTCTATGTTCTGTAAAACTATTTTAAAAAATAACTGTGAAACTGCTTCCACATTAGAATGTGGAATTTGGGGTAAACTAAATCTGTGTTCCCCAGCCCCAAATCACTCAAAATAGCTCCAGAATAAACTATCTCTCATTCCCTTTAAGATGAGAGCTGTGGTTTTTATATTGACATAATGTATCACAAAAGCAGAAACAATTTTACTTATAATTTAAAGGCCTGTAGTCAGGGCAACAATAGGATTACTGAGAGGAGTCCCAGGGAGGTTTCAATACTGATGGAGTAGCAGAACTCAGAGGCCTCGTACCAGACCAATGACTCATCTCAATGAACATTTGCAAGCAAAGAAGTGTGGACAAAAGGGTATACTGTGGGACACACTGGCACACACTGCAGCTTCCACAATGAGATTTTTTTTTTCTCTATTAGGGGAGGTTGCAAGGGTGGAGGGTGTGTGTGAGGGAGGGGAGATGAGTGGGATGGGGTTGCATGCTGTGAAACGCATAACCAATAAAAAGGTTTTTTTGTTTTTTTGGTTTTTTTTTTCTAAAAAAAAAAAAGCTTGTAGTCAGGCATGGTGGCACATACCCATAAATCATAGTCATGGGGAGACTAAGAAAGAAAGATTGTGAGTTCAAGGACAGTCTGGGCTACATAGTATAACTTTACCTCAAAACAAACAAACAAAGCAAAACAAACAAACAAACAAAACCCATGAGCTGAGGGTGTAACTCAGAAATAGACCGTCTAACTAGAATCTCCCAGTAAGGGCTTGGGGCGTGGCTCAGTGGTAGAGCCCCTGCCTAGAATCCCCCAGTGAGGGGCTGGGGGTGTGGCTCAGTGGTAGAGCCCCTGCCTAGAATCCCCCAGGGAGGGGCTGGGGGCGTGGCTCAGTGGTAGAGCCCCTGCCTAGAATCCCCAGGGAGGGGCTGGGGGTGTGGCTCAGTGGTAGAGCCCCTGCTAGAATCCCCCAGGGAGGGGCTGGGGGCGTGGCTCAGTGGTAGAGCCCCTGCCTAGAATCCCCCAGGGAGGGGCTGGGGGCGTGGCTCAGTGGTAGAGCCCCTGCCTAGAATCCCCCAGGGAGGGGCTGGGGGCGTGGCTCAGTGGTAGAGCCCCTGCCTAGAATCCCCCAGGGAGGGGCTGGGGCATGGCTCAGTGGTAGAGCCCCTGCCTAAATCCCCAGTGAGGGGCTGGGGCATGGCTCAGTGGTAGAGCCCCTGTCTAGAATCCCCCAGTGAGGGGCTGGGGCGTGGCTCAGTGGTAGAGCATATGTAAGACCTTGATTCCATGCCTCTTCACTATAGTAACAAAAGTTTGTATAAAGCAGTAAGAAAAGTAAGGGCAGCATATACACTAAAAGAAAAATATTTAGAGAAAGAACAGGAGCAGGCGGTTCCCACAGCAGGAATTACAAATGGCTCTTAAGTACAGAAAGCTCTGTTCAACCGAACTGTAAAGGGAGGGAAGCAAATGGAACAGAAACTTAGTGAAACACATTTCACCCGGAAGGCAAGTAACAAGACATTAGCACGAGGTGGAAGTGAAGCTGTGAAGAAAGAGGCTGTCTCAGACAGAGGTTGGGGGAACACGGGACTTTGAAACGCAATTGGCAATTCATACTCAGATTAAATGTTTGTTCCCATGCATCAGCTCCACCTTTCAAAATGTATCCCACAAGCATAATTACACATGTTTAAAATAATATAGCATGCTTGCTAGTATTTGAGGTATAACTTATATATCCACCCACATCCACCGACCCACATCCCCCTCCCACATCCCCCCACCCACATCCCCTCCACCCACATCCTCCTACTCACATCCCCCACCCACATCCTCCTACTGACATCCCCCCACCACATCCCCCCCACATCCCCCCACCTACATCCTCCTACCCACATCCCCCCCCCCCGCCCACATCAATAGAGAGGGAATGTTTTTAGTGAAACTCATGTAGCTCAAACTATGTCGCTAGAGATGACCTTTACCTCCTTTAACTTCTGCCTCTATCACCTGCTGAACCACTTCTCCAGCCCTGGGAACTTGTATTCTTAAGCCATTGGGGTTAGAGGTTATCTTGGCAAAAGCAAAAACTTGGAAATGACTTATCAAGAGCTGACTCCCAGTAGCCTTGCTTCTGCTCCAGGTTGCTTCTTCCTACATGCTTCTCTGGTATGCTGAGCTAGGGCAGGATGCTGAGTAAGCTCGGTCCATCATGATGGGCAAGAAGGAAGAGGCAGAAACTTAAGACAGGGACAGCAAAAAAGTGAGCAGAGTCAGGGAGAAAAACTCAGCTAGCACTGGAATATTCGAGATCCTTCCCAATGGATAGTAATTAGACTCAATATTATACAGTGACGGGCCCACTTAATGTCAATGGTAAAAGACAGAAGATGACCACCCTTTAATCTTCCCTTGGTGTCTTAGTTAGGTTCTGTTGCTGGAATAAAATACTATGGCCAAAAGCAACATGGAGAGGAAAAGGTTTTATTCAGCTTACACTTCCACATCATAGTCCACCATAGAAGGAAGAAGGACAGAAACTCAAGGCAGGAACCTAGAGTCAGGAACTGATACAAAAGCAACAGAGGAGTGCTGCTTATTGGCTTGCTCCTAATGGCTTGCTCAGCCTGCTTTCTCGTATAGCTCAGGGCCACCTGCCCTGGGATGGCACCACCCACAGTGTCCTGGGCCCTCCCATAGCCATCAGTAATAAAGACAATGCCTTCATAGCCTTGCCTACAGGCCGATCTGATGAAGACATTTTTCTCAATTGAGAGTCACCCTTCCCAAATGACTTTAACTTTTGTCAACTTGACATAAAACTAACCAACACACTTGGATTTTGAGCACTAAAAACAATTCCTAATTACCTGCCTGGATTCTCCAGTGTAGGGTTCAGCTAGCTTGCTTTCCTCTTTGTGCTCGTGAAGTTTTATTGTGTGTCAAAACAACAGTTCTATTCCAGACCCCTGCAATCATTTTAAGTGAATCTAATCCCTTGAACAAATTGGCTTGCTGAGGTTTTTTTTTTTTTTTTTCCATTCTATTCATGAAAACCCACCCAAAGTCAAATTCTGGACCACGCACCCATACAACATAGTTCCCATCTTAAAATATTGTGTATGCACATGTTTGTGAGAATGTGTGTCTATACAGATCTCTGTGTGTGTACATTTAGATGGTGACTGTCAGGTGTGTTGCATAGTTTTATACCAAATTGGCACAAGCTGAAGTAATCTGAGAGGAGAGGCCCTCAATTAAGAGATTACTGGTGGTCCTAGGTTCTGTAGGAAAGCAGGTTGAGCAAGCCATATATGTAACAAAACAGTAAGCGGCATTTTTCTGTGGTCTCTGCACCAGCTCCTGCCTCCAGGTTTCTGCCTTGTTGGAGTTCCTGTCCTGACTGCCTTCAATGATGAACAGTGATGTGGAAGTGTAAGCCAAATAAACCCTTTCCTCTCCAAGTTGCTTTGGACATGGTGTTTATCACAGCAAGAGTAGCCCTAAATAAGACATTAGGTATATCCCTCAATCTCTACATATTGTTTTCGATGCAAAATCTGTTACTGAACCTGGAACTCAACAATTCAGCCATGCTGGACTGACTGTTGACCAGTGCCAGAATCAACCTACCTCCATTTTCCCAGTACTGGGAATAATAGGTATATTACCACATCTAGCTTGTTTGTTTGGTTTGGGTTTGGTTTTACTGTGATGTCTTATGCTGTCTTAGTTTCAACCTTGTGGCTATGCTGAAATAGTCTTACAAAATCAACTTAAGAAAAAAAAAGGTTTATTTGACTCATGGTTCCAGATGGGAGCATCTATCATGGTGGAGAAGGCATGGCAGGGAAAACATGATAACCGGAGCTTGGAGCAGCTGGGTCACATTGGATTCACAGCCAAGAAGCAGAGAGATGAATATTAGTTCTCAGCTTGCTGTCTCCATTTTATACAGTCTAGGATTTCATCCTAGGGAATGGTGCCACCCACAGTGGTTGAGTCTTCATACCTCAATTTTCCCTCCCCACAGGTATGCTCAGAAAACTTTCTCCCAAGTTAGTTTAGATTTTGTCAAGGTGACAACACGATCACATGTATTTAGCATTGTCTGAAGGTGTGGGGAAGAAGTTATGGGAAGAGGAGAGCTAATAGTTACAGGAGTGTAGTTGGAGGAGAGGAAGTTGTTTTCATGTTTCTACAGTCTGTAAGGAAACTCATTTTGACAGCCATGACAGCAAAATAGTTAGCAGAGACTATTTTGACGCTTCTCAGCATGTAAATAATGGTGCTTGAAGTGTTAGATATGCTAATCTGCTCACATAACTCTTAAAATTCTATACATATCACCCAATGTTCAATGAACATGCACAATTAAACATGTCCATTAAAAATAAGTAAAGCAGCTAGATTGGTTGGTACAAATCTGTCATTCCAAATACCTAGGAAGCTGAGATAGAAGGATCATAAGTTCAAGTTCAGCTTTGACAGTTTAGTGAAACCCTGTCTCTGAATAAGAGAGTAAATAGTTGGCTTGAGATACAGTTTATTGGTAGACGCTTGCCTAGAATCTTCCAGTGAGGAGTTGGAGGTGTGGCTCAGCATTAGAGCACCTGCCTAGAATCCCTTAGTGAATGGTTACGTGTGCTCAGTGGAATAGCTTCTACTTACAATCCCTAGTCAGTGATAGAGAGCATGGCTCAGCAATAGAGTCTTTGCCTAGCATGCAGCAGGCCCTGGGCTCCATTCCCAGTACTATACACTGCCATACTTGGAAGAGAAGGGAAGGAAGGAGAAAGGAAAGGAATAGGGAGGGCAAGGAAATCAAGCCAAACCATTATGACGATGAAGGAAAAAGCCAGTAAATAAATCTCCGAGATAGCATCTTTATAGAGCCTAACTTCATACCTTCTCCAACACAGTCATGAGACAGTGGCAACCTAGCCATGTGTCGCCTGGTGTTTACTCTCCTCTGGCTTCTCCTCTCCTTTGTTCTTGCTGCCCTGGAGTTGTACCTCCCTAGAGGGTTCAAGCTTGGCTCAGGCTCCTTGAGTACCACAGCCTTGGATACTATGTATCCAACATCTCTGCCCCCAGGGACTTGAGCCTCATATCTTTCACTATTATACTTTCTGTACATACAGATAATGGCCTAAAGGACACTGAAGTTCAACAGTCACCTGTAAGAAATCTTCATGCTTTCCCATTATGATTTAATTTTATTTTTAAAAAATGAGGGAAAAAAAATGAACACATGTGCTGGTGAAGCTCTCTCTTCCCGTCCCTTCGTTCTCACTCCCCAGATATAACTACCAGTCTTAATTGGCTATTTATTATTCCCATCTACACTTTTAAACCTATTGATCTCATATCCTAAGATATTCAAACGTAAGAATCCATAAAAGAGAATGTTATGTAAGTGAGTGTTTATCTAACCCAGTGTTATTAAAGCTGTAATTATTTCACATTTCCTTTAAATCTTTTCTTTAAAAGACTTCATGGAAGTATAGTTTTACATGGCACAGTTTGGGGCCACCAATATACTTCTTTAATTTACTCCTTTCCTTCCAGCTCAGTGGTAACCACTATCATAATTTCAGTCTTTATTATTGACTTAAAAGACTTTAAAATATTCTGAATAAGTGTGTGTCTCCATATATATGTGTATGTGTGTATATGTATGTATGTATAATTATTTGAAAGATTTTTTAAATTGTGAGTACAAGTGCCCAAATATGACAGAGGAAAGTATGTTGCAATAAATTCATGTGTGTTTATTTGTATATATTGTTGAATATTTTTAGATTGCATATACAGATAAAACATTTAACATATTTTTTAGGATTTTATTATCTTTTAACTATGTGTGTGTGGCTTTCTGCATGTGAGTAAGAGAAATAAGAGGTTAGAAGGGAGGTGTTAGATCCCATCCAGCTAGAGTTACAGACAGTTGTGAGCTACCAGATGTGGATGCTGGAAACCAAACTTGGTCCTCTGCAAGAAGAACAGCACATGCTGTTAACCACTGGGCCATCTCTCTAGCCACTACAGGTATTTTAAATAATGCTAAGGTTTGAGTCTGAAATGTCCCTCACAGGCTGATACGATGTTTTGACTTAGTCCCAGCTAGTGACATTATTTGGGGAGTTCACGGAACTGGAAAGAAATGACATTTCCATGGAGAAAATGGGTCACTGTGAGGCAGACTTGAGGGTTATATCTCAAGCTTAGTTCTAGCCAAAGATAGCTCCACTTCCTGGTCCACCAAGATGGGACCAGAGATCTTATCCTCCCCCAATATGAGACACACACACACTTTCCCCACCAGGAGAGACTGTATCCCCTTAACCATGAGCCAGAGTAAATGCTTCTTCCCTTAACTTCAGCCAGACATTCTGCCATAGTAATGAGGAAAGTAAATAATATTCATCTATCTTTGTGTCCCCATGCACGCGGAAGCAGGAGATGGATGTAGAAAATCATCCTCAATGACTTGTTTACCTTATTCATTGAGACAGAGACTCTCAATCAAACCCAGAGTTCACCAATATAGCTAGTCCTGCTAGTTAGCCTACTCCAAAGGACTCCTGTCTCTGTCTTCTAAGGCTGGAATTAGAGGCCGGCCTCCACACCCACCTAGCATTTACATGGGTTTGTAGAGATCCTAGCTCTGATCATCCTATTTGCAGAGCAAGCAGTTAAACTGCTGAGCCATCTCTCTGGCCCCACAAGTGTATATTTATAGATGTAAATCTTCACACTCTGCACATACATACCCATACTTAGTTATATACACACATAATTCTTTATTTATAAAAGCTTTCTTTAAGTTGCATAATTTCAATCAAACCAACGAGGAGACATTAGACAAAAGCAAAATGGGACACGATACAAAATAACCAATCCGTGCTTTATCTATGTGGAGATAGAAAACAATGCAAAACATGACACCTAAGAAATCTTTTCAGGAGCTGAGGAATTGAGCAGACATCAGAGGAAAAAAACATAAACTCATGGAGTAGCTGACTTAGCTGTAAGAACATTCCTGGGCCACCTGACCCAGGTGGGTGGAGCATCTGTGAGTCAGATGCTTCATGGTGATGTTTACTAGTTCTCCTGATTACAATATGGCTCAGTACAGTGTCTCTAGGAAATACACTGTAGAGAACATCATGCCTGCTGCCAATTCTACAAAGGTTTAGAAAAGATAATGGTCAACCTATCCAGCATCTATATTTATCTATCATCTAACAGATATATATATATATATATATATATATAATATATATTCTTGTATATTTGTCTCTACATTTTAAATTATCTAAACAGGGTAGGAAAAACAACACAAGAACCTATTGGATGGACACTCAAGCACAGTCACATGGTACAATATTATGCCAAAAAAAAAAATATTATTTATCAAATAATATGACAAAGTAAATGTTACTAAGATGACAGAATATAAAGTTACAGATACCATATGATTGTTTATTTAAATAAACACATGCCTCATGGAAAAACAGACATGGAGTGTCTATATCTGCTGCTATAACACAATACATGAGGTTGGGTACTTAATAAAGAAGAGAGGTTTCTTTAGTTGTAGGGGCTTGAGAACAGAACATGACAATCTGATTGAAAGTCTCAAGGTAGATAGCTTCACAATAGCAATGGCACATTCAAAAGCTGGAGCAGGTTTATGTGTAAGGGACATGCTGGCATTAAAACAACTTGTTCCTATGGGAACTAAGCCACAGTCTCATGCAAACTACATTTATCTCCTTCAGGAGTGAGATAGGTCCTCATGACCTATTAAGTTCTATTAGGCCACACCTCCTAAAGAGTTCACCACCTCAACACTGCCACCTAGGGGGCATTCAAATAAAAAATAGTATGGCTTTTTTCCTCCATGATGCCATCATGGGTCAATGATAATGTGGTCCCATAGCCATGGCAATGAAAAAAGCAGAACAATCCTGAGGTGGCTGGGTCTATATTGATGGCAGTGGAGCTGCGAACACTCTCTAGTAGAAGATGGAAGGAGGGTCACAGAACTCTCACCTAGAGTCTAGCCATTACTTCCTCCTGCCTTCTCCTAGCTGTGAGAGATCCTACAAGTTACAAGAGTATATCAGAAATGGAAAGCTAAACGCAAGAGGACTGCAGAGTGCAGCTTCCATGAGGTCAGTATCTGTAAGTGGGCTGGGTCTTAGCAGTGATGCAACTGGTTTGGAGTCGTCTGACAATATAAAATGATCTAGAATACATGGGGAGAGAGTCTCAATGAGACTGTTAAATAAGGTTGGCCTGTGTCCATGTTGTCTTGATTGTGTTGATGTGGAAAGACACAGCCTGTTAGTGGGTACAATGTTACCAGGGTTTGAGTCCTGAATTAAGAGTAGAGAGGATCAACCAAGTGTGAGGCATACATGAGTAATTCTCTCTTATGTGTGCTTTTTACTCTGGATATGACCAGCTGCCTCAAAGCTCCTGCCTCAATTTCCCTACAGTGATGGACTATCACATAGAATTGTGGACCAAATAAATAAACCTTTCTTGTACAACAGCTTTTTGTCAGGATATTTTATCACAGCAATAGAAGTGAAACTTTCTTATCAGGGTCCAATGGGTACATAGCCCCTTACCTGTGCTCTCCAAGTAAACCCAATAAATTCATTTGTTCACTTTGCTGGACTTTGATGGAGCTGTATTTGGCCTATTGTCAGTTCCCTGTGTGGGGTGAATAGAGGTTTGCACATATCTCCCCAAGGAAAAGTTAACACACACACACCAGAGGAGGAAGAAAATACCAAAAAGAGTAAAGATGAATGATCTTAGACCACTAATATTGACAGTGATTGTGTGCAGAACAAGGGACAACTAAAATGTCATATAAAGCCAAAATAGTGAATGAAGTAGAGGCATGTTGGTTTCTTTTTGTGTGGCTGGGACAAAATATCTGACAGATGTAGCTAAAGGAGCAAGGGTTTCCTTTGGCTCACAGTTTCAGAGACATTTCAGACTTTAATGGTGGGGAGTGCATGGTAATTTTGGAGCCTGAGCATAAGGTTGTTCATGACATAATAGATCATGAAGCAGGAAGAACAGGACCAGACTATAACTTTCAAAGTCCCACCCCTAGGGATCTACTTCCTCCAATCAGGACCCAACCCCTAAGGTTCCACAACCTTCAGAACAGCGCCACCTTCTGGTGAACAAGCTTCAAAACATGAGTCTGTGGGTCACATTTCAGATTTCAACCAAAGCAAGCTATTCGACCATACTCATTCTACATTCTAGTACCCATTCCCTACAAGATCATCTGAATTCTTATTTTAGAAAATTCAAAGCTTTTCTTCTTGTGTGAGATTCCTCTAGAAACTCTTTTCTCCCACTGACTATCTATCAATTCATCTACAAGGAATAAAAGAACCCCAGACACTGACCTTCTAGGGGTTGCAGAGGTGTAGATTTTTAACCCAGGCTGAGAAGTGAGTTAGCTAATCTTCAAAGACGATGGCAGCCACCCCAGTCAAATGCTATGAAAAGCAATTTGTTTAGGGGGAAGAAAAGCCATTTCAACATGAAAATTGGTTTTGCGACAATACGCTTGATAAAAACAGCCCATAAAGGAGCCGTTGGCAAGCCCGTCTTCCCTGGTGCATGGGGCCCGTAATCTCACTCATTACCCTTTCTATCAAGCATGTCACTGTAATGGAAAATGAGGTTTTCCCAATGGAAAGCCAACCTGGGACATTTTTTAAAAATCTATGAAGCAGTAAAGCAAAACTGTTCACACATTCTATGGAAGAAGAAGGGGAAAAAAGGAAAAATACACAAAAATGAATCCTCTGGTCATTGTATGGTTTCTATCTGAAAACATAATAAGGGTTCAGGGCCATGATCTGTTGCTCAACCTTGAAGACACTCACCCTCTCCCCTTCTTATGGATGATACCCAACACTCTGAGCAGTACCCACTTGTGACATCGTGTCTGAGCATTTTTCGCTTCACTGTTAAATCCCTCTCTGCCTCCCATTTGAACATGGTCTCAACAAGTCTTTGTAGGTTGGCTGCCCAACAACAAAGACTACATTAAAGGGTCTTGCAAAATTGGGCCACACCCACCGCCACACACTTCTGAGTTCCAACTTTACACCCATGTGTTCTAGTTCATTTCTGTTGCTATGATAAAGTACATTGACAAAAAGCAACTTGCGGGAGGAAGGATTATTTAAGCTTGACTTCCAAGTCATAGTCTATCATTGCAGGGAAGTCAAGGCAGAAACTTGAGACAACTAGCCATAGTACCATCTCTATCAGGAGTAGAGAGAATTGAATGTATGTATGCTTGCTTGCTTGTGCTCAGATAAATCTCTCTACCCTTACAAAGTTTAACACTTTTTACATAGGTAATGGTGCCACCCATAGTGGGCTGGTTCTTCCCACATCAATTACCTTAGTCAAGACAATCCCCACAGACATGCCCAGTGGCCAACCTGATCTAGACAACACTTTACTGAGACACTTGTCTTGGGTAATTTTTCATATTTTCAAGGTAACAGTTAAAGATAACCAACAGACATTCATAAGTAGTGACACTAACTATCTGTTCTATTGTGGCAAGACTTTTGTTTCAAATGTTTTGATATCCAGAAGACCCTCTTCCTTGTTACTGTTTTGCAAATGGCAAATGGCTATTCATTCTTTAAGATAAACAGGCTAATGAGATGCCCTCAACCAGTAAGGACCTGAGTTCAGGCTACAGAACCCACAGACAAAAGTCAAACATGGTGGCACAGACTTATAATCCCAGCTCTGGAGAGGTTGGTACAAGTGGATTCCTGGTGTTCACTGGCCATCCAGGCTAGCCTAGTTGCTGAGTTCCATGCAGAGGAAAGGCAGTGAACAAGGTAGACAGTGCCTAACAGATGACAGCTAAGATTGTTCTTTGGTCTCCATGCATAGGCACATATGTGCTTCCACACTCACCCACACAGAGATCCACATCCGACCTCAGGTTTCCTACCAAGATCTCAGAAGGAAAAGAAAAATCTCAGGAAGGAAAAGAAAAAGAGGTACCTCTCTCCTCCATTAATCATTCCAGAATATTCCACCAGAAAGATGGGAAATGCCTACTCAGAAGGACCCAGATGTTTTCATCAACTCTACCAGAAGATCAGCTGGAAGGAAATTTGGATGTGGATATTTTCCCTCCCTTCCATTGGTCAATAGAGAATGGACAATGAGATAAATGTCCTTGGGCTAATTCTCAAGCCTGAGAGGTTATTGGCTGACATCAATAACCTCTGACTCAAGACACATATCCTATTGTAATGTTGTCCCTTGACTACTCTGTAGGTCTCTATTACCTACCCAGACCATGCCAATGAAAGGCTGGTAAAATGGCATAGTTGTAGAGCATCTGCCTACAATTCCATAGTAAGAGGTTTGGAGTGTGGCTCAGTGGGAAAGCACTATCCCAGAATCCCCTGATAAGGGGGTGGCTCAAGATGTGACTCATCAGAAGGAATGGGACAGGGAGAAGAAATATGAATCTCTTTCTAGAGACCAACATTAATAGAAAAAAGCTAGAATGGACTCCTAGGGGTAATGTAGCCTAGGCTGGGGAAAAGCTAATGTAAAGAGCCTTAGAGGGTGGGTTCAATATCAAAGCAGTGAAGAGAATGATAATGCCAAAGACAGCTCAATCAAGCCTCCCACTTGTCAGTTATCCTCTGCTGGCCAAGTTGCTACTTTCTTTGTGCCTTAGTTTCTTTATCTGTATCATGGGAACAGCATAAAAACCTGATCTGATGTCAGGACACAATGCCCAATAAATAACAGCTGTGAGCCAGGCATGATGGGACATATACAAGGATCAGAAGTTTAAAGTTCAGTGCCATAGTTAATCTGAACTGTCAAAGATCAAGGATCATTTGAGCTATGACTTCTCAGCATGCCTATGGAATTAATTATCTTGGGCTAGGTTAACTGATATTGGAATATCTTCATGTAGGTTGCACCATTTCCCAGAATGAGGTCCTGAGCTGTATGAAAAAGAGGTAGTAAGATTGGAACATATATTCATCTTATTCTGCTTGATGAGTATAGATGAAGGGTGACCAGCTAGCCACCTGCTTCTGCCACTATGTCTTCCCACCCAGATGCCATGTCTTTGCCACCATGGTCCCCAGAACTGTAAACAAAAATACACTCCTTGTCCATTTAAGTTGCTTTTCTAAGTACTCTTGCTTAGTTGCTTTATAAGAGACAGACACCATGCTTCAAAAATTTTTTAGTAAGTAAATGTTAGCCGATACCATGATGAAGTTGATGTTGGGAGCTGTGGTGGTGATGACAATGGTGATGATGTAGTTATGACCATGGTTTTTAATGGTGATGGTGATATGGTGATGTTAATATATATTTTAATGTTGGCCATCATTACAATGATGATGACAGTGCTACTGCTGTTGATGATGGTTATGATTATGATGATAGTGGTGATGATGGTGAAGTGGGTAGAGTTGTGATAGTGATGTGTGGTTCATGTTGGTGGTGATGCTGGGGAGGTCAATGATGATGGGGATGGAGCGAATGTTAATGATGATGGTTATGATTATGGTGGTGATGACCTTCTGTTTTCTAAGCATCCAGTTTCTTAAGCGTCATCTAGTTGGATTCCTCATCATCACCTGCCAGACCCCATATACATTCAGGAGGGTTTCTGAACAGTCTTTATGTGTGTCTTGTTAAATATTCATTCAAAACAACAAGAGTATGATAAATACAGTACTCCATCAATATCCAGCAACTAGGAGCATGTTGACACGATTTGACATAAACCTTCTATGTAAATATGATACAGTACCCCACTGTAAAAAAAACTCCACTGTAATGTTCTTACATTTATTTATTTATTTATTTGTGAGTATACACATACCAGATATCATGTGTGGAATCACAGGAAACTCTGGGAATCAGTTCCTCTCCTTCCACCAGGTAGTTCCCAGGGACCAGACTCAGGGCATCAGGCTTGGCAGCAGTCACTTTTGCCTACTGAGCCATCTCACCAGCCTGATGACTGCACTGTATAAAGCACCAGCTTGCTGTTTTTATTGTAAATACTGAGACAAAATGACTCTGTGCCTCTTTTGTGTCCAGCACCAACCACAAGGTACAGAGTGAAAAACAACCTATCCGTGCAAATAAAATATCCCACCTATGCATCTATCAGCTGTAGTCAGGAACATATGAACTCATGAGCATATCAAAAACTGTATCAGGAAAGCCAAGTTTGTGAAGTTCCTGAACATACCAGATGCCCTGACTTATCATATAAACAGAGAGGTACCTAACACCCAGGTAGAGTGGTACCCACTGGATCCACCATGAGTCCATTTTGAACACATGTCATGGGATAAATAGAGAACGAACTCCCAAACCTGTCTCCAGGACTTGAGGTCAGCACAGTAGCCCTGCTCGACATGGCCTGGTTCATCAGGATGCAGCCCTGTACATTCAACCAGCTCTGCACTGGAAGCAGCTCTGTGGTGGGGTTCCTTACGTAATTCCTTATCTGAGTACCCACAGGGGTTTCTGCCTCTGTATCAGCTCTGTGATTGCCTTCAGTAACCAGCCTCTTTTAACTGTAGCCTCTTTAACTCTATCATAGGCATTCATCATTATCACCACCACCATCATCATCATCACCATCACCACCATCATATACATGTGTGATTGTGTGTATGTGTGTACATATATGTGGTGTGTACATATATACATATGTATATGTGTACATATACGTGTGTACACATACATGTGTGCACATATGTGTGACCTGACTTATCATATAAACAGAGAGGTACCTAACACCCAGGCAGAGTGGTGTATACACATATAGTATTTATATTATATGAATTATAATTCATGATTTGGGGGTTAATGATAATAATTAAGATGAAACTAAAAAGCTGAGCACGGTGGCTCAACCCTGTAATCCCAGTTCTCAGAAGCTGAGCCAAGAGAATTACAAAAATTCACTGCCAGTCTGAGCTACAGCATGAGACCCTGTCTCAAAGAATAAACATTTTAAAGTGCTGAGAAGATAACTTAGTAGAGAAGGTGTTGGCTTGCAAGCACAGGGACCTGAGTTTTCTCCCCAGAACCTACTTTAAAAACAAACAAGAACCAAAAAATCAGCCAGGCGTAGAAGCATGTACCTGCTATATCAGTGTCAGGGAGGCTAGACATGTAGATTCCTGGGACTCCTGCCTAGCCAGCTTAGCATATGCATCAAGGCCAGTGAGAGACCCTGCCTTAATGCTGAGGTAGATGGTGCCAGAAGAGGGACAACTGCATACACAAGTACATATACATACTATGCACATACACACATGTCCATGCATAAACACTGCATACATATACACATATCAAAAAGAGATCGAAAATGATTACCAAGTGAAATTGGGGCCATTTGGTAACTTGAAGCCAATCAAATGAATGAATCTTGGGAATTCGTTATTGATGAATTCAGAGAATGTGGAAAGTCACAGATGTGCCTATGTCTCCCACATGGCTCAGTGATGACTGGCACATATGCTGAACTTCCTAGATGGTTCTAAGAGATATCTAGAGATAGATTGCAGCCATGCAAAAAAGCCCAGACATAAGAACAACAAGGAGAAGGGTGTGGTTACATAGTTATGGACATAGAAGCAGAAGGCGCTGGCAAGATGGTTCAGTGGTTAAGGGCACTTTGCCAAGCCTGACAAACTGAGTTTGAGTCCCCAGGGCCCATGTCGTGGAGGGAGAGAATCAACTCCTGAAACGTTGCCATGACCACCACATGTGCCCTATGATGCACACTCACACTCACACACAGAGAGAGCAGAGAGACAGAGAACACAACTAGACAGGTACATACATACATACATACATACATTGATAGATACATAGATATATAGATAGATACATAGTATATATAGATATAGATACATGGATTAGAGATATAGATAGATAGTATAGATACATAAATACAATAATACATACATATATAAATACATGGATACATAGATAGAACATAGATCATAGATAATATTTTTAAAGATTCTACTTTAAAGAGATTTATGGACTCTACAAGTCAACACATATGACCTTAACCTAATAAGTGCCCCCCAATAAAACCATTGTCCTTTAGCCTCAACACCCTCGGACAAAAAGGGAACCACACAGAACTGGAACCTTTCTTAGTCTGCCATTACATTCTAACTATAATGAGAAACATTCATTGGGCTAGGAGGGTATTAGCCCAATGGAAACTTATTCAGGTCTTTCTAAGCTGGAGAAGGTTATCTTAGGTCATCTTGTGTTAAGAGAAAGGTATAGAGAGAATAAAGAACTCCAAATAAGGACTCATTTGTCCCCTAACTGTTCCAGAACACCTGGACAAATAAACTAAGCAGCTGTCTTATTGGTGTTTGAGGTGACATCTCTTCACAGCCTAGTATAAACCAGGCACCCAGCACAGCAAGATAAAAACTTGCCCCTTGCAAGAATTGAATCACTTTCTCCATAAACCAATCTCAACTGATAAGCAGTAAGCCCATCTCTTCTTGTTCACAAGTCCAAAACTCCATTCCAAGGGACATGACCAACTTGGCAACAATGTAAAGAGACACTGTGCCCTCCAAGTCTGACTTTTGCACTATTTGAACAGTGAACTCCCAAAGACATGGGAATTTCCCCCATGAATCTCATACTGGGAAAAAGAAAAGGGACCAGTAGAGGAGGCCCTCTTACATCAGGACCCTCAAGATGAACTTGGAAAGGAGTGGAGAGGTCACGAATCTCTTTGCCCTTCCTCCCATTAAGGGCTTATTAAATAAATCACTCCATTTACTTTTTAGTATGAATTTGGCTGCTTTAATTGGCTTATTAAGAATAAGCACAAACTTGCCTTTGGGGTACAGACTAACTCCAAAGTCTATAAGAAGAGTGTGTTTTACAACCCATCTCTAACACCACTGGGCTCTGAAAGTCCAGGCTGGCAATGATCATTGCTAAAGGGACACAACACCTAAGTGCTGGATTTTTATCCAGAAAATATGGCTGCTGTTCCTACATTGCTCTGTCCTCAAGGCACCTCTGGAGTGGTGGTGGCTGGAACTTGATCCAGAATTGTCCGTGTGCCGTCTATAACTAGGTTTCTGGAACATTGTCAGACACAGGCTGTCTTGGCACAGGGAGGTCTCTATGGTACTTTGGCTTGCTGCCTATCAACATTGAATGTCATCACGGTGGCCGTTGCTGCTGCTGCTACTGCTGCTACTGCTGCTGACACTTGAAGGATGCTTCAAAGTACTCCACTTGGCATCTAGTAATGGGTCTTGGTGACCCAGGCTGTGGGGTTCAGAATGTTCTTTTACCAGGCTGCGGAGACAGCTCAGTCAGCAATGTACTGAACACATACACATAAAGACCTGAATTATATGCCCAGTATCCTTCTTCAAAAAGCCTGGCAGCATGTGTCCATAATGTCAGCACCTGGGAGAGAGATGGGAGAATTCCTATGACTTGCTGGCTAGCCAGTCTAATTAGTAAGTTCCAAGCCAGTGAGAGACATTGCTCAAAAATCAAGGTGGACAGCCCATGAGGAATGACACCTGAGGTTGTACTCTGGCTTCACAGTTATGCACGTGAACACACACATCAAAAGCAGTAATGAAAACATCAGCAAACAAACATAAAATTCATATAGCTGTGTGTAAACATATACATATAACCATATGCATATATATCATTTACATATACTCTGTGTGTGTATATATATATATATATATATATATATATGAAATAAGTTGATTAAATTTACTATATAGTCAAATATAGTTAAATATATTTGATTTTTAAACCCAACACACATGCTGGGTTCTATGCCCTATCACAGAAAGGACAAAGAACCAACACAGGGCAGGACCACACGTCTCAGTTCCCATTATATAAAGTGTCCAAACTAGGTCCATGCACAGAGACTGAAGGTGAGGTGTTATCTGGTACGGCTGGAGCTATTGAAAGGAAATGCAAAGAACTTCAGTGGGTGTTTGTAGTACAGGTAGAAGTAGAAGTAGTGGACATGTTCTCAAATAGACTGTGCAGTGATTGTCCAACTCCATGAATATTTAACAGTGAATGGGTTGTCTATCTCCTCATTTATTATTATCTGATTGATTGATTGATTGATTGATTGATTTTGTGTACTGGGAGTAGAACTCAGGTAAGCTTACCCATGCTAGGCAAGCACACTACCCTACTCAGTCCCTCACTGGGGATTCTAGGTGGGAGCTCTACCACAAAGCCATGCCCAGGTCCTCACCTAGGTTCTAGGTAGGTGCTTCACCTCTGAGCAGCTTCCCTAGCCTCCTTTTTCATTTTTAATTTTGAGACAGGGTGTCTTGAGTTGCCCATGCTGCTTCTGAACTCACTCTATAGCCCAGAAACATCTAGAACCTCGAGATCCCTGTGGTGATTGACTAGGGATAGACTCAGGTGTATGAATGCTTGGCCCATAGCGAGTGGCACGATTAGGAGGTGTGGCCTTGTTGGAGTGGGTGTGGCCTTGTTGAAGGAAGTGTGTCACTGAAGAAGTGGGCTTTGAGGTCTTATAAACTCAAATCTGGCCAGTGTGACAATCTCCTGTGGCTCAAGATGTAGACTCTCAACTCCTTTTCCAGCACCGTATCTGCCTACATGCACCATGCTTCTCCCGTGAAAATGAACTAAATCTCTGAACCTGGAAGCCAGCCCCAATGAAATTTTTCCTTTACAAGAGTTGATGTAATGGTCTCTCTTGACAGCAATAGAACCCTTGACTAAGACAACCCCCTGCCTCCTGTCACAGTCTCCTGAATAGCTAGAATGATAGGTCTGTGTCTCCACACCTGGCTTGAATTGTGCACTTTAAGTAGTGAATCAGCAATAAATATCATGAAACATTGGAGCATTCACAACTGACATGATATTACCTGACATAGCTAGCGTCAACTGTCCCCTTGGCAGATCTAGAATCATAGGAGGAAGGGTCTTTTGCCATACTTGTGGGGGATTGCCTTGATTACAGTAATTGTGGTGGGAAGACCTACCCAATGCCAGGTCTTCCAATTCCTGGCTGGGATCCCAGACTAAGAAGCTGAGAAAGAGCTCAACACCAGCATACATCTTATCCTCTGTCTCCTCCGAATACAATGTAACCTGCATCTCATCCTCTGACTCCTTTGAATACAATGTAACCTGCATCTCATCCTCTGACTCCTTTGAATACAATGTAACACATCTCATCCTCTGACTCCTTTGAATACAATGTAACACATCTCATCCTCTGACTCCTTTGAATACAATGTAACATACTCTCATCTTCTGTCTCCTCTAAATACACTGTAACATGTACCTTATCCTCTGTCTCCTTTGAATACAATGTAACATAATCTCATCCTCTGCTTCCTGTGAATACAATGCAACCGGATGCCCCATGATCCAGCTGTCTTGACTTTCCCAGTTGCGACTGCCCTGAACTGTGACCCCAAATAAACCTTTCCATCTTTGAGATGCTCTTGTCAAGAAGGAAGCTCAGACAACATCTGAGATAGAGAGATGTCTAGGCTACGGTGGGAGGTACTCAAGAGGCTTCCAGTAGCATCTAGCAAGAGAAAGAGCTTGGCCAGGTCCCAGAGGAAGTGACATCTCAGTGAAGATGTACTTTGCATGGAAGATGCAGTCAAGCAAAGTGAGAAGCTGTCACGGTTCATGGAAAAGTGGAAAGAGAAGAAAACACATGGCATATTGCAGGGGTGGGGATGGGGACCCTGAAGCATCATTCCCAACTGAATCATCTCACCCCTTACATGCAGGTACTCTATGATGGGAATTCTATGCACTGCAACCAAGCACATGATGGGCAATGCTGGTTTCTGTCAATGGACATTTAAAAGTGTGTGTGTGTGTGTGTGTGTGTGTGTGTGTGTGTGTGTGTGTAAACAGGACTTGATGATTAACTGCCACTGGAGGAGATACAGGCAGATGTCCAGGAAGTGTATGACCATCAGTTTGACAAGAGCATTATCAATCATGGCATTAGGGGTGCATAGGAAGAAAGGAAGACATGAGCGATTGCGAAGTCCCTTCATGATTTCTAAGGGAAGACAGGGAAAGGACAAAGGCCTGAGCTAGGCTGGGCATCCAATCCTAACTGGTACAGGATGACACTCATGCATCCTGCCAGCCCGCATTATGTAACAGAATGCAGGGATAGGCAACAACATGGTTCTACTCCTGAGGAACCTGCAAGAGAGAGTAGCATGGCAAAATGGCCACTCCTCTCTGAGGTCTGAAGACGGAGACATGAGGGAGAGGGGATACTGATATGTTTACAATCATGAAAGAATGCTTTTTTTTTATACTTGACAGGGCGTCCTACAAGGTCTGGCAAGTTTAAGTTATATAATGTGGCAATTTCTAGAACTGTTTTAGATTATGAAAAAGAATAGAACAGATTCAAGAATGAAAAGCACAGTTAGGACCAGGGCATGAACCATGCCTGTCATCCCAGCACTTGAGATGTAGAGGTGGGAGTAGTCTTAAGGCTGAGCTCACCCTGGGGTGTAGTAAATATCAGGCCTGCCTGGGCTATGTAACCTGATTCTTTTAAATAGGAAAATATTAACCTGACATGAGAGAAGATACCTGCAATTCTAGCACTTAGAAGGCAGAGGCAAAATTGTGAACTCAAGGTTAGACTATGGTGAGAACCAACCTCAAATTAGAGCAACAACAACAAGCAGCTTACTTGGCCAGCCTTACTTACAGACAGCTCTAGCAATGTGTTAATTCCTGGTAAATAAAAACACCAGGAAAAACCTTTCATCCTCAAAGGGTCTCAGACTTTTTTTCTCTTGGTTGTCATTGAAACTTAAGATTGTGGTATGCCGGCTAGACCAAGACAGCTATCCTGTAACCACAAAACAACAGAGGACAGTGACAAAAGCCATCAGCTACCTGTGGTGAGGTAGAAAGCTGGAAACACTCAGAAGACATTGTTATATGGCTGTGAGCATCATTATCTGTCCAAAATCTGATTTCTTGCTACCTAAACAATAACTTCCATTGTAATATAAACTACTGTTCTATTATTCCCTGTCAAATGCTTTCCTCATTAAAGCAGGATCGGAGTGGCTCAATCATAGAGCGACTGGCATAACATACTCAAAGTCCTAGGTTCAATCCTCAGTACTGCCAGAAAAAAACAAACCAACCCAAACAAAACAACAATGGAGGAGTTAGAAAGAAGACTGAAGGAGCTGAAAGGGTTTCTGGCCCCATGGGAAGAGCAAAATACCAACCAACCAGAGCTCCCAGGGTCTAAACCACCAGCCTGGGAGCACATAGGAAGGGACCCATGGCTCTAGCTGTATATGTAGGGGAGGATGGCCTTGTCAGGCATCGGGCATAGGTGGGAGAGGAGGTCCTTGGTCCCCTGAAGGCTGAATGCCCCAGTATGGGGAATTCAAGGGTGGAGAGGTGGGAGTGGGTGGGGGCACATCCTCATAGAAGCAGGAGGAGGGGGGATGGGTAGGGGGTTCCAGGATGGGGGGAGGGAATGAGGAAAGGGGTAACATCTGAAATGTAAATAAAATATCCAAAAAACAAACAAAAACACAAAAACCCTTATCTTCCTGTTTAAATGTTCTAGAAAACAGGAAAGAAAGACATAGAGTTAGTGGCAACTGAATTGTAAATGTACCAAGTATTTCATTTTAAAACCTTTAGACAGGATCTCAAGTAGCCCAGAATGGTCTCAAAGATCAGATTTTGGACAGATAATGATGCTCACAGCCATATAACAATGTCTTCTGAGTGTTTCCAGCTTTCTACCTCACCACAGGTAGCTGATGGCTTTTGTCACCTCAAGTAGCCCAGATTGGCCTCTTCCTCAGCCTCCTAGATACAGATATAAATATTCTTGTAAAAGTTGTACTTAATGTAAAAGTTGTATTTAATCACTAGATTTGTATGTGCCTGTGTATGTATGGAGGTTACAGGACAACTTTGGGGAGTCAGTTTTCTCTTTCCATCATGTTGGGTCCTGGGATCAAACTTGGGTCATCGGGCTTGGCTGCAATCACCTTTTTACCAGCAGACTCACCTTTCCAACTAGAACCTCCATGCATTCTTTGTAGGCTAAGAAGAGATCTGGTTCCTAGTTGGCAGCCTCTAGCATAAAAATATCGCCATGTAGCCAGGCGGTGGTGGCGCACTGCCTTTAATCCCAGCACTTGGGAGGCAGAGGCAGGCGGATTTCTGAGTTTGAGGCCAGCCTGGTCTACGAAATGAGTTCCAGGACAGCCAGGGCTATACAGAGAAACCCTGTCAGAAAAACCAATAAAAAAAAATATATATATATATATATATATATATTATATATATATATATATATATATCTCGCCATGAGACCAGGTGGAGATAGTGCACACCTTTAATCCCAACACTCAGTGGATCTCTGAGTTTGAGGCCATGTGGTCTACAGAGTGAGTTCCAGATAGCCAAGGCTATACAGAGAAACCCTGTCTTGAGAAAAAAAATACCGACATAAAAGTGAAATAGTTAAGAACAGAAGAAGGTGGGAGATGACCAGCACTTACTGATGGGTTGGGAGAGGGGGGTCTAAGAGATGTCTATGTAATGCATGGTCATCTGAGAGGGACGTAACCAAGCTGTTCATAAACATGGGAAGATGGCAAGCTCAAAACTAGAACAACACTATACAATGAGAATGTTGTTCAAAACAATGCGGAGCTGTGGGGATGGCTAACTTGGTAAACGCTTGCTATCGTAAGCATAAGGCCTGGATTCAATGCCCAGAACCCAGGTAAAAAGCTGGGCATGGTGGTGTGAGAGAGGAAAACAAGAGGGTGCCTGGAACCCGCTGTCCTGCAAGTCTAACTGAGTCTGTGAGCTACAGGTTCAGGTAGGGACTCTGGTTACAAAAGGAAGGTGTAGAGCAATTGAAGAAAACACCTGAGGTCAACCTCTGGATATCATGACACACACACACACACACACACACACACACACACACTACCGCCCTAACACATGCACATACACCATACACACATACCACAACCACACACATACCACACAGACCACACCACACACACATACACAACACACATACATACACAACACAATACACACACCACACATACATACACAACACACACAACACAACATACATACATTGTACACAACACACACATACCACACCACACATACATACACAACACACACAACACAACATACATACATACATACACACCAACACACCCCACCACAACATACCACAACACAACACAACATACATACAACTACAACCACATAACCACACCACACATACAACAAACACACACAACACAACTACATACATACTACACACACACACATCACACACACATACATAACACACATACATACATACCACAACACACAACACAAACACACACCACAATACAACACACATACACACATACACACAACATACCACACAACATACATATCCATACCACACACAACACACACCATCACATACACATAACACACATACATACATACAACATACATCACACACACACACACATACATACACCACTACACACACACAACACCACACAATACAAACAACATACAATAACACAAACCACACACATACACACAACCACACAATGCATATACAACACATACTACATACCACACACCACACTACAAAACACACATATACACACACCACCACATATATACACCACCAAACACACCCCACACTACTACACACACATACAAACACACATATATAGACACCAAATGCATATATATGCACATCACACAAACATATACATACCACAACACACTCTCTCTTCCTCCTCTCCCTCCCTCTCTCTCTCTCTCTCTCTCTCTGTCACCACAGAGCCAGCAACAAAAACCCATATTATTTTAGCATCAAGCAAGTAGCTGGGGCTACTCTGCTGACTGTGCAATAAGTAGAGAAGAGAATTGCAAACACACTAGAAATCAACACACGAGCCTTTCAGTTTGACCCTGCTGCTCCTGTGCTCCGTGACTCTGAAGATACTGGGTATCTCTGGGGTGCTTTCTCTTCTCTTAAAGATGAGTGTTGGGAGGAAATTGTCCACAGGGTCCATTGAATGGCTAGCCCTCAGTCTCAGTCAATTAATTAGTTTGGGTTAAGGTGGTTGGCTGGATGTGTAAGAATTCATGAAATAATTGTGAAATATCACAGTCATGTCAAGGGCACTGTGACAACTGATCATCCTAAACTATGCAGACATGGTCAGGGCAGGATACCAAAGATGAGATTATGAGAAAAAAAAATGAGAAATTACAAAATGTTCTTAATCTATCTATCTATCTATCTATCTATCTATCTATCTATTTATCTATCTATTTAAATAGGGTCTTCTCATAGCTCAATCTCCCCTCAAACCCACTCTGTAACCAAGGACAACCTTCAACTTCTGATCCTCCTGCCTCCATCACCCCAGTGTTGGGACCACCATAGTGCACACGACGATGTCCAGTTTATGTGAGCCTGAGCATGGAACCAAGAACTTCAAGCATGCTGGATGAGCATGCTACTAACCAAGCTAACCCCTCAGCCCTTCCTAAGGGTTCTCAGCATTTTGACACAATCACTGTGAGCTTAAGGAACTGCTGTCCAGGTACCATGTGGGGTTTGTTGTTGTTGCTTTATTTTTTTTTTATTTCCTCCACCTTTTCTTCTTTAAAAATGGGTTCAAACTAACACCAGTGTATGTAGCTGGCCTCTAACTTGAGGTACCCATGCTGCCTCACCTTTGCAAGTGTAGATATCAGAGGCAGGAACCACTGCACAAGGCTTTCATCCCGTGTCAAATACTCCCAGACTGTTTTTTTTTATCTGATTTCATCACAAAATATAATAGTTCAAAGTTTCTGTGTGTGTTGGAAGGATTGATTTTGGTTTTTGTTTGTTTTTTGAAATTTACAGTGTTGAAGATAGAAGCCTGGGCCTTGCATATGCTATGCAAATGCTCCACCCCTGAGCTATGTCCTCAGCCCACAGTTGGCTGAGTTTAAGATTTACTTTAGTTTTCATTCTGTGTGTCAGTATGTCTAATATGTGAGTATGTGCATATGAGTGCAGTACCCACAAAGTACAGAAGGGGTGTCAGATCCTTTGGAGCTGGAGTTACAGACCACTATGATCTGCCTCGCGGGTGCTGGAACCAAAACCTGAGCGCTGCAAATGCAGTATGTGTGCTCTATTGAGCTATCTCCCTTCTCCTCGAAGTCATTAAAACTGCAAGACACCTCTGCAGAATAATTTCTTCCTGCATTATGTTTTGCTTACATTTTTTTCAATAGATATTTTTTTTCTGTGAACAAAGAATAACTTAGACCACAAGTGGAGGAAGGCTTTTCAATGAAATATTCAGAAATAAAGCCATGAAAGTCAATAATCTCCAGGGCAGGGCAGGAAAAGTTGATGATTTGTGAAGCAGACTGGGTAATTTTTTAAAAAAAAGTTATTCAAGCTTCAGGAAATTACATGGGCTCATATTTACGTTTAGCCTCCATAGTAAAATTACATTTGTTCTGGATCTGCAGCTCTGGGTTTTAAAATATAGAGCTATTAAAATGCACCAAGTAAAATTCCAAGGATTACAAGAAATATTTTATTTATAATGTTTTCACAAAGCTAGACACTTGGCCATCTGTCTTTTCCAATACATTTTCAAAACCCAATTTATAGAGTATAGCTTTAGGAAAGTGAGAAGAGAGAGAAAGAGAGAGAGAGAGAGAGAGAGAGAGAGAGAGAGAGAGAGAGAGAGAGAGAGAGAGTGTTTAGCTAGTTCTGATGCCTTCCCAGGATGACTTGAGTTTACTGTTATATTTGTTGTAAACTGTTAGCACCCACTACCAATCCTTGAATCATTTGCCTCTTTCTTTGTGGCTAGTTTTACATATCCCATCTATGATGAATTCTTCAAGGATGCAGACAATGATATCTAGATTTTACCGTTCTCTCCCTACAAATACACACATATACAGATAGATAGAGATAGACAGATTAGATAGATAGATAGATAGATAGATAGATAGATAGATAGACAAGACAGACAAACAGATAGATTAGATAGATAGATAGATAGATAGATAGATAGATAGATAATAGATAATCTCATGTGGTGGAAAATAAATTAATAACTGTTGCATGAAACTATAAACCTCTTACTGCCTGAATTTGCTTTCTACTGACATTTTTGTGTTTGTTTTTATGTGTATGAATGTTCTGCCTGGATTGCACACCGTGTGTGTGGTGTGTGTGTGTGTGTGTGTGTGTGTGTGTGTGTGTGTATCCAGTGCCTGAGGAGGACAGAAGAGAGAGTCTAATCCTCTGGAGTTGGAGTTACAGACAGTTGTTAGCCTCCTTGTGGGTGCTGGGAACAGCAGCTGGATCCTCAGCAAGAGCAGCTGGTCTCTCCAGCCCTGGTCTCTTTCTTATGAAAAGGTCTTAAAGATTGACCTCAAACTCATGATCCTCCTGTCTGAGCCTCAAGGACTGGGATTCTGGGTGTGATCCCACCTCACTCACCCTTCACCTATTGATTTGCCTCACTGTCAGCTCTACCATCTCTTGCCTACTTAGGGCTTTTGCTGACTCTGATGTTAACTAAGAAACCATGCCACAGTATCAAACTGACCCCTAAGATACACAGGTACCAATAACTTACTGTGCCTCTCAGACTTCACTGGAGCTTCTTTGGACAATGGGTAGCAGTGGAAGCAGACATCCACCAGTGGTAAAAGTGCAAACACTCAATGCTCTGGAATGCTTGACCATAAGTGGGACATCTATATCACACACATATGAGCACATGTGCACACACACACACATACACACACAAACACACGGCTCAGAGATCATCCCTGAAGAAGAATCAGAAAGACTGCAAGAGACAGAGGTTGGGGAGTAGCCAGGTGAGCCAAGGCCTCTTACAAGATCTTGAGTTCATAAGCTCATAGCACCTGTGGTGGCTGCGCAAGACCTGCTCAGGATGAAGCCAGTTAACATTCCAGCATGGATGCTTTGACAGGAAAACCGTAGATGAGCCAGATGATGGCTTCTGAGGTGGGGAGAGAGTTGGATTTCTTTAAGGGTGTGGCTCTAGTAGGTCAACCTACCCCACTTATATATTGAAAGAACTAATTGGATTCAGGTGATTACTTTAAGTAAAAAAAGAAGACAGGAAGTTGAGATGAGATAGGGAGGGGGAGGATTAGAAGAAGGAAAATGGGATGAATACAATGAGAACACATTGTATGCATGCATGAAATTCTCAAAGAATTAATAAATTATTATATTTTTAAAAGAGTGCCAGATTCTTTTAATAACCATCACAAAAAGGGCCAGTAAATCCAGTGAGATGCAGTAGCTGGGAGCAGTTGCAAAACAAAATCAAATGATGAAGTTCTAATACTCCTTTTGGGAATTAAAAAGGAATCTGAATCAGCATACCAGAGCCATCTTTGTTTATTACAACACTGGTCACAACAGCCCAGCTAGCCTGACTATTGGTCAATAGACGAATGGATAAAGACACAAAAGATGGATGTATACATACACTCTCACACATACAGATGCGCACACACATGCACGCACAAGAATGCATAAGCACATACACATACATGCATGCATATGCATATACACATACACATGCATACATATATACATGCACACACACTACAATATTATTCAAAGTATAAAAATATGCCATTTGCAAGAAAATGAATGAAAATGGAGATCATGCTAAACAAAGTAACCCAGACTCAGACAAATACAGTATTTCCTTTCATATGCCTAATCTAGATTTCTCATATGTGCATACTTGTGGTTTAGTTACTGTTCTATTGCTCTGAGGAGACACCATGACCAAGGCAACTCTTATAAGAGAAACCATTTAATTGGGATTTTGCTTACAGTTTCGATGGGGTAGTCCATGATCATGGCAGGAAGCAGACAGGCATGGAGCTCAGAGCTTTACATACTGATTCATAAGCATAAATGGGGGATGAAGAGGGAGAGGGGGACAGGGAGGGAGAAAGGGAGAGTGAGATGAAGAGACAGAGAGACAGAGAGAGAGAGAGAGAGAGAGAGAGAGGAGAGAGAGAGAGAGAGAGAGAGAGAAAGACTGGACCTAGTATGGGCTTTGGGAACCTCAAAGCCTACCCCAGTAACATACCTCTTCCAGCAAGGACATACCTCCTAATCGTTCTCAAACAGTTCATCAACTAGGAACAAAATACACAAATATATGAACCAATGGGGGCCATTCTCATTCAAACCATCACAACATGTACGTGAATTAGTATGTGTGCATGTGTGTGTTGGTATATGTGGGTGTGTGGATACAGGTGAGCGTGTGCATGTGTGGGTGTGTACAGGTGCATATGTGCATGTGATTGTGTGTGGGTGTATGTGTTTGTGTGCGTGTGCATTCATGCATTATGTGTGTGCATGTGTATGTTCGTGTGTGTGTTTGTGTGTGTGTGTGTGTTGTGTGCTGAAAGCAGAAGGGAATTGTTTACAAAGAGGAAAGAAACAAATAATGGTGAAAAGGTAAAGGGATGGTAATGGAGGGTGAGCATGTCAAAATATGATATACACATATCAAAATGTCTAAAAGAAACTTACTGCTTTGTACAAATGCACTAAAGAAATAAAGAGAAAAAAAATGTTACCGAGCATTTGAAGGTAACTCATCCAAGCTCGCAAGAATGCCAGGCAGAAGGCTGAAGAAATGGCTCGGCAATTCATTTTCATTTCATTTTATTATTATTTATTTTATGTACACCTGCCTGCATGTATATTTATACATCAGATCCTCTAGAACTGGGGTTACAGATAGTTGTAAGTGCCATATGGGTACTTGAAAACAAACCCAGCTACAACACTGGCTGCTTTTCCAGAGGAGTTTGATTCTCAGTACCCATTCTGTTTGCTCATAACAAATGCCTATATAACTCCAGCACCAGGGAATCTAACGGCCTCTTCTGGCATCTGCTGGCACTACACTTATATGTTCCCATACATATACACAGACACACAGTCATATATACCTACACCCACACATAATTTTTTTTTAAATCATTTATTTTAAAAAGACTGTCATGCTGAAAGTAGGACTCAGGGTTATCACCCCTGCAATCCACTATACCCCAAAAAAGCTGGATACAGCTACAAGGAAGAACCCACAATTCTAAGTTCCTAGGTAGGATCCTCAAATAATCCTCAGCTGATTTAAGACATCTACCTTTGCCCTGTCTTCATCGGGCATCTAAAGCATGAGAAACGATTCTTCGTGTTGTTTCACAGCAAGAAAGACCAATTACTATTTGACGTATTTTAGCATAGCTCTGAGATAAGCCAAAAAAAATAAACTAAAAAGAAGAAATTCTGGAGAGGTGTGGTAACTTTGACACAGAATAGTGAACAGTGAGAAGAGTTGTACATGCACAGGATTAATTTTGAACTGGCTCAAACTGGTCTACCAACCTCCAAAAGGCACCCAGTGTTGTGCTGATTATACATGTCAGGTTGGTTTGGGATTTTTGTTATTGTTGTTTGTTTGTAAAGAGTCTCTTGAAGCTCAGGCTGACCTAGGATGACCTTAAACTCTTGACCGTCCTCTGTCAGCCCCCCAGGAGTGAGGATTATAGGAGTATTCCTCTATCCACAGCATAGGATCCATTTTTAATTGATCACGTATTTATTTCTCCTTACTCCCAACGTAGATCCATAAAAAGACTGTCACAGGGTGAGGGAGGCAAGGGGTGTCAGTTTTTCTCTGCTTTCAGGAATCTTGGTTGCTAGGTAACTGAGATATCAAATTTGGAAACTATTTTTTTTAATTAAATTTAAACTTTTTGATAAGCTCATATCAATTCTGCTTAATGGGGTAAAAATGTGGTTCCTTGTGATGTGAATGGGACTTCGGGAAATATTTTGATCCATGTACACTCTGTGGGAGTCTCTGACACTGGGGATGCTCTTGCAGGCATGCTGGTCATTCATAATTTACCATCAGTGGGCCATTAAAATTTAAAATTGTGGAGGCAGTGAATATGTGTTTCCCCACATACGTTTTTAAAATGGAATTCTAGATGTATTCGTTATGATGGGATGTCTTCTCAAAGCATCAATATTTACAAATACATTTGGTATTAATGTTGGGCATACAGCCTGATTTGGCAAGCTAGCAAATGGAGTTGCATCCCAATGACCTTCCACGCATCCTCAGAAGCCTCAGAGTCGACTTTGCTTCTCTCTCTTCCTCACATCCCTCATCTCATCATTCCCTGGGTAATTTAAGTGTCTTCTTTGTCTTTTGTGAGTGATGGATATTAACCTATACCTTCCTTTGAGGTTTCCCACTGAACCACAGACATGCCCCATCACTAGGGTTGTCAGACAAGTGCTTTACATCTGAGCCACACCCCAGCTTCTCACTAGAGTTTGCAAGCACCGCTTATAGAGTTCTAGGCAGGTACTCTACCTCTGCACCAGGCCTGCATCCATGCTGAGAATCTTCAGATATGAGGAGAGATGCTTTACTCAACTATGGCTGGTCAGGGGACTTCCCTGTAGTATACCTACAAACACGGTCATGAATACTATTCTATATGAGAAACTTCTTTATTTATTTTTGAATATGTCTTAAATACATTAGTTATTAAACTTTGGACTCAAAATCTTATTTTTTGGTAGAATAGTATATTGATTTGTCAAAGTTCCTTTTTTTTTTTTCTTGAGACCTTGGATATTTGAAGGGCTTCACTGTCATTGTCCCATGTGCCTCATGGGATAAAGTAAGATTTCATAACTTTTTGTAAGTGCTAGGCCCCTGGGAAAGCCCCTACTTATCTATAGACTGGGAAGGGTTTGAGTTATTAAAATGCTGACCTTGATTTAAATATTTACTGTATTTATTTTTTCTTTATGTATATTTGTGTGTCTGTGTGAGTGTATGTGCATACAGGTGCAGGTGCCCATGGAGGCCAGAAGAGGGAGCTTGATGCCCTGGAGCTGGGGTTGAAAACCATACAGCATGGGTGCTGGGAACCAAACTCCAGGCTTCTGGAAGAGCATCAATCAGTCTTAACCACTGAGCCACCTTCCTCTAGACCCAGTTTCAAGATTAAATCTAATTAGCATTCAGCTGTATGTTCTCGTGTTTGCATATCTGCTCTAGCAATTACCACATGCACATTCTCACTTCTAATTTTGTCAGATCTTTTTGCGTTCATCTGCTACACAGAGCTAGAGTGTGATCGTGTAGTGGAAATGAGGCATGAAAATGAGTAAGATGTAGTTATTGCTCTGGCGGAAGTCAGGGAACAGTGTAAGAGATGACAGACACACAAGCTGAACAGTACAGCCCCCTGTCATACTAGACAGAGATGGAAGAGAGCCTTCTGTGGTGCCTTGTGCCTATAATTCCTGCACTTGGGAGGCTGGGGCTGGGAATTGCTGTAAGTTTGAATTAGCTTGAATTACAGAGAGAGAACCTCTCAGAGAAAGAGAAATAAACAAGACAGAGATAGACAGACAGGCACAGAGACAGAAAGAAACAGACAGAGACAGTAGAAACAGACAGAAACAGTGACAGCAACAGAGACAGACACACAGACAGATGGGCAGAAATAGTATCTTGGGTAGACAAAAATAAAGTTTGGGGAACCGGGAATTCTTCGAAGCCTTCAGGTCCTAACAGATGGAGAGATGGCTACACAATAATTCTGGAGTGAGCTACAGATTGTTCAAGAGATGAGGGGAGTGAAGCCAGCATGGTGGGGGGGCAGATATTTGGTGTAGTCTAGAGAACAAGGAACATGGGCAGGAAGTGAACCTCATAAAGGTTAGTCACAGTTTGAGTCTGCAGGAATTTCTTATTGCCACTATAACAAATCATCATAAACCAGGCTGGGGAGATGGCTCTGGGGTCCAGTGCTTGCCTTACAAGCATGAGGATCTGAGTTTGACTCCCAGAAACCACATAAAAGGCTAGACACAGTGGCAGGCATGTTCTTGGGAGTCAGAGCTAGGCAGAGCCCTATGGCTTGCTGGTCAACCAGGCTAGACCGCTTGGTGAGTTCTAGACCAATGAGAGACACTGTCTCAAAACACATATACACACACACACTACACATCCACACATGTGCACACATGTGTATGCACATGCATACACATACACACAAAAATGTTAACATACAGTGTAGCTTAAATAAAAATGAATTTATTAACTCATACTTCTTTATTTTGAGGTCTGAAACGTATCTTAAGTGGCCAAAATGAAAGTGTCAGCAAAGCCATACTCCCTCCAGAGGGCCTAGGGTGTCAATCTATTTCCTTACCTTTCCAGCTTCTCCTCTCAGCCTTCTGATCTCCCTGACTACATATTATACAGCTATTTCCTCTGAAAAGAAAACACCTTTCTAGAGGATTCTGGGAGCTAAGGAAACCCACAAGGGTCAGGATGCTCAGGAACTTACAGGACTCAAAGATGCCTTCCCAAGGGTACATAACCAATAAACAATTTCTAGAGAGAGAAGACGCTTTGGTGGAACTGACCGTATGTTGTGCAGGATGCTCCAGGGATGTAGCTTTGGTGAGTCATCACCCATGTAACTAGCATGAGGTATTTCATTGATGCAGCTGCCTTTAAGTCACCCATGCTGCTAAAGGTAACCCCTCAACCATCCTTCTGAAAATACCTTCAATACACTTACAGGTTCACTAAGCCAGGTTTTGGTAGTGTCCTAGTTTGTATCAACTGTCAACTTGACATAGACCAAGAAAGGGAGCCTCAATTAAGAGGTTACCCAAATCAGATTGGCCTATGGGCATGTCCACGCATGTTGATTCTTTATTGATACCAGGAGGCCTCAGCCCACTGTGGGCAGCACCATTCCCTAGGTAGATGATCCTGGGCTTTATGGGAAAGCTAGCAAAGCATGGGTCTGTGAGCCAATCACAGTTCCTCCATGTTTTCTGCTCCAAGTTCCTGTTTGAGTCCCTTACCTGACTTCATTCAATGATGAATCTAGAACTGTAAAGCAAATACATTTTTTCCAAGGGGTGCTTTATCACAGCAACATAATAAAATGAAAACAGGTAGGGTGATGTCTATGGTCTTCTGTCAGGGCCCCATCTAAGGTTAATGGTGTTTGTTCAAGTCTCCCAGAAAAAGTCACTCAATACTATGACTCTTTCTATCTTTCAGACCAGACATATAACATCTCCTTCTGACTCTGCTCCTCTGCTTCTGTCACCCCATACCCTTCTTCCATTCAGACCTCTCTTCCTCTCTCTTATGAAGAACACTGTAATTCTTTTGGATAAAAACACAGTCATGGGTTCTGGGAACTGCTCATGGCTTTGCCTGGGGGAATATGTTATTCTGTCAACCACAAGATCTAGTCTAGAGTGTGTAGACTTTGTTCTGCACACAATAGGGGGAAATGGGAGGTTTTTAATCAGGAAAGTAATCTGATGGAACACAACAGGGAGCATGGAGAAGAATGCAAAGGACATCTTGGACCAAGGCAAAGCAAGGACAGAGGAATAGGCTGCAGACCTGTCATCCCAGTTACTCAGGAGATTGAATTACAGAATCAGGAGTTCAACATTAGCTTGGGCTATAGAGTAGGTTCAAGGCTAGCCTGGGAAGCTTAGTGAAACCCTTTGTCATAACAGAAGGTAAAAAGAGAGCTGGGATATGCCTCAGTGGAAAAGAACTTGCCTAGAATCCCCAGTTGGTATTGTATTGGTATGTAGCTCAATAATAGATCACTTCCCTTGAATGAACAAGGCTGTGATTCTGACTTCCACTGTAACACAGAAACATAAATACACTTCATCTCATTGTCTAATATATAATCAAGTTTTGCGGAATCTCAATGGTCTCTCTGGAAGAGGATTCATCCCTTCTTTAGGTGTGTTTAAGATTCCCCCGATCAAGTAAATCTTAAGTGATTTTTTAAAATAGTAATGCCCATCTCAGTAATGCACTCTTAATGCAAGAAGTTCACTCGGGAGTAAAGAGGAAGCCTGAGTGCCCAAGACCAGGAAGAGCCTGGCTGCTTGCCTTCGGATCCTTTGCCAGGCCTTCTGCTTCAGAGTGATGAATGACCACTGGAAAATAGAAACGGTCACATGAAAGACTTGGCTTCCTCGGCCTCCCAACTATTCAACCTGACATTTCAGGTTTTGGCAAAGGATCATGGGACCTTTGTTTTATTTATTGCCTGTGATTAGATAAAAACATCACTGTTGTCAAATCCTACCAGACTTCTTCTAAATGTAATGTACAATCTTTCAAGTAAGGATCCTATGCTGGGTCCTGCCATCAGTCTCCTAGACAGAATTGATTTTTTTCTTTATTGGTTAACTGATCAGTAAATGATCTCACTATGTGGCCTAGGCTGGCCCAGAACTCACAACACTTCCAGCTTCAGCCTCCTCGGTGCTCGTATGACAGGCCAGCACAACACCTGACTCTTCAACTGGATTTGCAAGCATTACACATAGAAATTCTTCTCATCCTACTACCAGCCCCCGTTCATGCCTCTTGCAAACACCTCCACCCAAAAGAACTTACCACCAATGTTGTATCTACCAATCTCTACCATTATATACAGTTATACCAACCTAAAAAATATATAAAACAAGATTTGCAATCAAATTTGAGTCAGAGCAGGACATGGGAGAAGGAAGAAGCAGAGGCAGGAGTGTCATATGAGTTCCAGACCAGCCTGAGCTATCAAGGAAGATGCCATCTCAACAACAATGGAGAGACGGCTCAGTCAGTGAAATGCCAGCCTTACAAGCATGAGGGCCTGCCTTTAATCCTCAGAACCCATGTGAGCAAAACCAGTATGACTCATTTGTCATCCCAGCACTAGGAGGGGGTTGGTAAAGCTAACCTGTAGATTGTCGGGGCTCACTGGCCAGCCAAGCCAGCAGGATGGACAAGTTCCAGGCAAGTAAAAGACCTTCTCTCAAAAGACAAAGAAAACACTTCCTAAGGAATGTCACTGAGGTTGTCCTCCAGCCTCCAGAGTCCTTGACCAGAGAGAGCACATAGACCTTCATGGATTGACTCATTATTTCTGGTTTCTGCCTGTTTTATACATGCAATATTATAGTATCTCAGTTAGTTCTCATGAACAGTCTTGGCACTCCTTGGATGGATCGAACAACTGAAGCTCAGAGAGACTCAACCCACAGCCCAGGGGCTGAATGGATCAAGCAGAAGAGCTCAGTCCTGAGTTCAAAGTTTACCTCAGAGCTGGTTATGGCTTAGCCAACATGGGATGCGCCTCTCCCTGAGAAGTTGGGACATAAGGACATATCCACTGTCGTGGATAGCCATAAATATCAATTAGGATTGGGCTTAAAACAGAACAAGAGGCAGACTGGGGAGCTCAGAATGGGGTGCCCATGTGGCAACATCTGTCCCCAACAGACACATCTGGAACTGAAAGCTAATTTGGGGCATCATACAGGGATCCCCTCCAGTCCCAGGCAGGCAGAGTATACGGTGGAGAGTGGAGCCGGCAGCAGCCCGTGTCCAATGCACATTGACAAAAGACTTAGCTGCCTAGATGCAGGCTTGAAATGGAGGAAAACTAACAGGGAGCCCTGAAAGACCTAGCCTAGTTAAGACAACCCAAGGGCAGATAGATTTCATGAGACTGGAGCCAAAGAGCATCCCAGCGGGGCTGGACAGAAGGCTACATGCCTAAAAGTGCTTCATGCTCTTGCAGAGGACCTGGTTCTGTCTCCAGCTTCCATGTCTGGTGGATCACAGTTGCCTATGATTCCAGTTCCAGGAAATCCAACTGCTCTGAACTGCATACACACACACACACACACACACACACCTGAATTAAAAAGTATAAAAAAAATTTAAACTGATTATTTCTGTATAAGAAATTCATATAGAATTAAATAAGAAAATATAAGAATCCATTTAGAGTCTCATTTTTTTTTTCGTTCCCCAAATAGCAGCATAAATTGAAAACTATCTTCACTGCCAAGAAACCTGAGGTCTAATTTTCAACTTCTTTACTACTTAATGGCAGGGGATTTTTTTTTTCATAAATGAAAAAGTCACACATTGCTTAAGATTAAATATATGTGTGTATGTATGTGTGTATGTATAATTTTATGTTTATGTGTATGTGTATGCATGGGCTAGGGAGCTGGTTCAATCTGTAAAATGTTTGCTTTATAAACCTGAGATCCAGAGTTTAAATTCCTAGCACCCATGTAAACAGCTGGGTGTGGTGATGCTTCTGTAATTTCAGCACCAGGAGGTTGAGACAGAAGGATCCTACATACTTGCTGACAGACAGTCCAGCCAAACTGGGGAGCTCTGGGTTCCCTGTCCCCAAAAGCTAAGGTGGGAAGTGGCTGAGAAAAAGACACAGACATTGAAGTTTGGTCTCCACACATACAAGCACCCCCCCCCCAAAATGGACATAGCCCACAAGGCTTCATGAAAGCACATGGAAAAACCTCCATTCTTCTTAACAGCACAGTTCATGTACAACGTTCACACAGAGTTCCTTTTATAATAATAAGATCGAAATCTAGAGTATGCACCTTCACTGGTTCCTAAAGCACCACAAATGTCCCACAAGAAAAAAAAAAAAATCTGACAACCTGAGGCAGGCAAGATGGCTCAGCAGACAAAGGTGCTTGTTACCAAGCTTGATGACCTGAGTTCAATCCCTGGGCCCCACATGATGCAAGAAGAGAACGGAGCCCCACAGATACTCCTCTGAGCATCACATGTGTACCAGGGTGTGTGTGCGTGCACACACACACACACACAACACATACACATGGACACACACGGACACAAGTAAGTAAATGTAAAAAATGTTTTTAAAAGCTTAACAATTTTATTTTGAATGCATTCTATTCCATGAGTCGCACTGACTCATCCCCAACTCTCTGATGTTAGTTATTGGCAGCTGTTTTAAGCACTGTAGGAAGAGTACGTGCAAGGCAGTAGCACAACGCGAGGCAGTCCTGAAGTGCTTAGCTTCGGAAGTTATATTTCCTGACATTAAATCCCCGTTGTGCCATTTATTAACCACACAATGTTAGGCAAATTAGCTGAACAGTATGTGCTTGCTTCTTTCAAAGCACAACAGACATAATTTCTTAGCTCGGAGAATGAATTGGATTAAATGAATTAATATGTGTAAGGCTTTGGGGTATTCGAGGAATGAAGCAAACAAAAATATTCAGAAATTCGGAAACTTAGGTTGTTTCTGCTGCTTGGGTGTTGATGGTGGAATGAATAGTTCTCTCTGTGCACACACACACACACACACACACACACACACACAAGTACACACATAAGCATACACGTGCACACACCCATATATAGAATTGTATCTTGAAATGGCTACAATTAATTTTTTTCAGACGTGTAGCCCATTCTGGCCTACAACTTGGTATACAGCTGAGACCAGCCTTGAACTTCTGGTCCTCCTGCCTTCACCTCCCAAGTGCTAAGATCTTTGGAGTGAACCACAATACCTAATGTATGTGATGCTGGGCCTTGTGCGTGCTAGACAAGCACTCGAAAGCAGCTGTACCCCCGGCCCACCACTCATTAAGAAATGCATGGCACCGCACCAGCGATGTGCACACCGGACCTCAGTTCACGATTTAAACATTGCTATGTATTTCATCTAAACTCCATGAGCAACTTGTACAACTGCATCAGGACAGCAGTGAGAGCGATGAGGCCCGTCTCTTACAGTATCACCAGCAGTGTCTACTCTCTCCAATCACTAAAGCAGTGGATGGAAACGGACATTTTCTTGCCATCTCTTAAATCTTTCACAAAAACGACGGGCATTCTTTTTCCGCATACTTGTTGTTTTGATTGATTTTCTTTTGTGCATTTTCCCCTGGCTTTGTCGGGAATATTTTTCTATTGACTGCCAGGAGGATTTTTTTTTTTTTAGATCGGAAATAAATATTTATAATATATGAATATTGTATAAGACAAGTTCTGGGGTGCACACCTGTAATCTCAGCACTCAGAATACAGAGGTAGAAGGACCAAAGATTCAAGACCAGCATGGGCTACACAATGAGACTTAGTCTCAAAAAACCAAAAAGGGGTTGACATCATGACGCAGTGGGTGAAGGCTCCTACAGGCAAGTCTGACGACTGGAGTTCAATCCTCAAGTCCCAGATAGTGGAAAGAGATAACAAACTCCCATGAGTCCCAGACTTCCACATATGTTCCATGGCAGGCACATACACCACACACACACACAAACACACTAATAAATTGCCTGTGTCAAGCTTGGTGGCAAGCCCCTTTACCCACTGAGCCATCTCATCCTTCCTGTGCTGTGGTTTTGCCCTCCCGGTTTTTGACACGAGAACTATCCTTTGTTACAGTGATGTTCTACCTGGATTTTCTCCCTAAAATTGCCAGGGCAAACTTACAACCTCATTTTTTATTATTAGTGATTTAATTGGCCCTGCTCAGCCATTTGTTCTTCAGATGAACTTTAGAACAGTGCTGTCGCTGTCTGAAAAGCCCAGTGGAGGATTTGTTGTTGTTAAATTTGAAACACAACAGATGTTGCTCTGCTCATTTTGGAACCTTCTTCCAAAATATAAATCATGCACGTATCAGCTTGCTATCGCCGGCTTCTACACTTACAATATCTCAAGTAACCAAATTCCTGTCCTTGACCTCAACCACTGAGGCGTCCTCTCAGACTCATTTTCTCCGTGGCTAAGGAAAATCACTGTCATGTTAAGTCTACTCTTTGCTGTTTTCCCCACCCCCACCCATGCAAATGGGACAGGGGATGGGACACAGCAACCTGTCTGTGCTAGGTAGGTGTGCTGCAGAGCTATGCCCCTGCCCCTCACTGGGGGATTCTAGGCAGCCACTCTGTTGCTGAGCAGTACTCCAGCCATCTTTATGCCTTCTACTTTGAGGTACAGTCTCCCTAAGTGCCCCTAACTGACCTTGAACCTGGGATTCCCCCCACCTAGGCCTCCTGAGGAGCCAGAATGACAGACCTGCCCCACTGTGTCCTCCCCTTGCTGGCTTCAATACTCAATGCACTTTTCCCATCACATGACTTTGCCTCCACCATTTACTTCTGGTTCTACCAAGCTCCTTCTCCTCATACAAGCTTTCCTTTCCTGTCTTTAGTGTATTTATTTACAGACCATAGTTTCTTGGGTTTCCTTAAGGCTAGAGCACATGCTGTCAAAAATACATTTGTAAGCAGGATGTGGCAGCACATGCCTTTTATCCTAGCACTTGGGAAATGGGCAGGTGGATCTCTGTGGGTTTAAGTCCAGCCTGATCTACGTAATGAGACCCTGGCTCAAATAAAACATTCTTTTGTTAAAAATACTCTTTTTCTAATTTTTCTCCGTCTCATGCAGAATGCTTGTACCATTTACCACCAATTATCTCTATGTCTGATATGGACGCCTTTGCTGTCCGTTCTTATATATCTTTTAATGCAGACCAATTCTGCCTATAAGGATAGGTATCCAACCCGGTCACATGGAGGCTGAGAAGTCTGCACTATTGGAATCCTGATGAAGGACTTTGACATCATATCAGAAATAAAAACAGATCCTGTAGTCCCAGCACTGAGGAAGCTGAGGCAGGAGGACCATAAGTTTGAGGCCAGGCTGAGCTAGATAGGAAAAAGCAGGTCAAAAGGGAAAAAAGGAAAGGAAAGGAAAGGAAAGGAAAGGAAAGGAAAGGAAAGGAAAGGAAAGGAAAGGAAAGGAAAGGAAAGGAAAGGAAAGGAAAGGAAAGGAAAGGAAAGAGAAAGAAGAGGAGAAGAGAGGTAGGGAGGGGATAGGAGGGGAGAGGAGAGGGAAATGGAAATAGAAAAGGAAGAGACAGAAAGGAGGGAGAAGGTAGACCAGATGGTGGTCTATCCACAGTATCATCCTAGATGATTTAACCTCAGTGGTCTACCCATGGTGATCTCTACTCATGTGGTCTTCCCATGGAGGTCTACTTATGTCTACTCAGACAGAAACACTCCCTGTCATTGAGCCCTCTTCATAGGAATGGAAGAGCTCCCATATCACCAAAACAAGTGTCAGTATATATGACAAGACATCAAACTGTAAAATATGCCAGAGCTTACCATGTAGCTCATGAGAACAGTGCTTGCCTGGCATGCACGATGCCTTGCATTCCATTCTAGCACCACATGGTGGATGTGATGATACACATCTGTAATGCTGCAGCCAAGAGGGTAAGTAAGTAAGTAAAAGGATCAGGAATTCAAAGTCTTCTTTAGCTAAGTAGCAAGTTCAAGGCCAGCCTGGGCTACATGAGAACCTATGTCCAAAAAAGCCACAAATAAAAAGACTCGGAGGATCCCTTAAATGCTTGTAAATTATGGACTTTATGCCATGAGGTCTCCTGTAAGCCCGCCCCTTTCCTTTGTCTCTTTCCCTCCACACTCACCATTACTATGCTCCAACTACTTTGACTTTCTGTCTCTTCCACAGGCCCACACTTATTCCCACCTTTGACTTAGGGTTCACAAGGTTGTTCTGACTTTGCATGTTCCTGAAGTAGAAATTTCTGATTTCATTGGAGACTCAGTTGTGTCATGTAATGTTTTTTTTTCTGGGAACTGTCTTATGAAAGGATGCTTTTCTGAGAACAGACACATGGTGTTTTTCTGGAAGCTGCCTGGTGAAAGGGCATGTAGGGTTTTGCTGGAGTAGATACTTGAGAGGACAGGTGATATTTGGAAAGGATAGAAGTATAACCCAACAGACATCGGACAATGCTCTTGCATTGGTTTGCCCTGTAACTCTTTGCTGGTCTTCATTAGGCTTCACTGATGCTGATCTTTGCTGATGACATTCTTGCATTGGTTCACCTTGCTTTCTTCCCTGATCTTTGCTTGTCATGACTTTGTAGAGAAAACATACCAAAGAACGTGATATTCTGGCTGCTTCTTGAAGCTTCTGTGAACTCCTACCAATTGGTGGGACCTCAGGTTTCTTCTGAATTGGGCCACTACTACTGATTCATGTTTGGTGTTTTGCTAGTAAACTGTCGACTGCTGACGACAAAGATTGGAATCACCTCAAAGAACTATTTCTAAGCAGGTTTACAAACCCCATTTCCTATTAACTTTTCTTTTTCCCTACCTCTGGTAGGTAAGGGGCTAGAAGAAAGATTGAAGCATTGAAGAACCATAATTAAATAGGTTTTGAAAATTCTAAGCCTACATGTTCCCATAGTGGACAATTTTTCTTGCTTCAGACACCAATCCCCTGAACACCCCACTTCCTCATGTCATTCCTGTCTTGTCAAACCCAGATTTTGTGTGTTTCTTGGGTGTCCCTCCTCCAGTATCAGAAAGAGAGTCCAGGGCTTCAGGCAAGCATTGAGACTCAACCAAACCCCATCTTTCAGTTTCATTGTCTTAATAGTATTCACAATTAGTTTGTGTAATCTGGCAGATTGGTTATCTAACACATAAAACTCCCTCTACCCTGGGCTGTGGATGTGGCTCAATGGTAAAGCATTTGCCTAGCATGTACAAGATCCTGAGTTCAATTCCCAGCAGCAGATGATTAATTGTTATTCTAATTATCTTTGATGCCCATAAAGACATTCTCTGCCTAGGATCTGGAAGTTTCACACAAGTATCAGACACATGATTAATGTCTGTTGATTACACAATGGTTTTACTAGGCAGGACTCTGTAGTTTTTATTTTTTCCATTTCCAAATTTTACAAATGCATTATTTTCATTGTAGTTTTGAGAATCCTATGTAATCTTAATATACTGAAAGTTATTAAATATTTTAGATGCAATTCATTTTTATAAAAATCCTTCCAGAATTACCAGTATATAAGAAATGAAAACCGTCTTTGACTGTGTTCAACTTCTTTTCATGTATTCTGCTAATGCTAATTCCATCATAAAATCAACCAAAGAAACAATGAAGGTTCTGAAGGAAATGTTTTAATTTTAAATTCAGACATGTCAATGAATTTTTCCATTCAACAAAAGCTCCAGATGACATTCTGTTACTGTAATTTAGGTTATTTAAATTTTTGCTTAAAAAGAATCAAAATTCACTTAGAAAGGTAGTTGCAAGTGGTAATGTGTTTTAAAGATTCATAAACAGAGGTGATGTCGGGGGAGGAGATTTTTCTGTTTAGCCTCTCTGATTACAAGTTAACAACACTCAGAAAATTTTCACCTTGGTCACCTTCTTTAAATTTTTTTTAAAATCATTTTTATTGATTGATTCTTTCTGTGTGTACATGCAGATGTGCATGGGCTTGTGACTGTGAGTGTGCATATGAGTGTACATGTATGTGCACAGAGTATGAGTGTGTGTGTGTGCATGTATGTGTGAGTGTGTGAGCTCATATGCAGAGGACAACTCTAAGGAGCTGGTTCTGGTTTTCTTCCATATGGTTCCCAGGGATAGAAATACGGTCATCAGGCTTGGCTTCAACTACCTTTACTAGCTGAGTCACCCTACCACCCTCACTCTAGTTATTTCTAATGAGTTCAGTTTATATTGCATTTATGTGTGATTTTTTTATAGTAGGTTAGAATGCATGTAACACACTAAATACAAATCACACACCAACAACAAACAAAGGCAAAAACAGTGTTCCAGCGTACTCAGCCGATCCCCTCACTTCTAACAATGCCACCCTCCTCATGGGCACCTTTCTGATTCTTCTCAGCCTCCACCAACCCACTTTTGTCCTCCTAAAAATGATAGCCATGGGTTACAGATTGTTAGTAATGGCCTCTTCACCTTCCACACACGTGGGCCACCATCCCCCATCCAGAGCCCAGGGCTTCAGGGTTAAGACCCTCTGTGGGATGTATGTCCCAATCTCATTCCCCCACACACCTCAGTAAAATTTCTCTTCCTTGCCTTCTCTCCTCAGGGAGTCTTGCTGAATACAAAGAATAAATTATTTTGTAGGAAGAGATCCTGGGCTGTCCGATTGATCTTTCTAAAATGAAAATGTGATTGTTAAACCCGAAATGAAATCTTGCCAGAGACTCTTCACTGCAGAAGAAATTAACTTAGACTCCCAGAGGCCTCCTGCTCCAGGGTGCCCCTGACCCTTCTCACTCCTGCAAACCTCAAGAGGTCATTGCACAGCTTTTCCTGCCCTGTCCATGGCCCTGACAAATGGAGAGTGTTCTAGTTTCACTTCTGTTGCTGTGATAAAATATCCTGACAAAATGCAACTTAGGGGGCGGGAAGAGGTTTGATTGACTCACAGTTATAGGTCATAGTCAATAATTTCATGGAAGTTAAGACAGAAACTCAAACTATCACATCCACAATCAAAAGCAGACAGAATAAACTCATGAATTTTTGCTTGTTTGCTGGCTTCCATTACTCTGGTTCAGAGAACAGCCTAGAGAATGGTACAACCCACAGTGGGCAGAGTCAATTAACAATTAAGACAACTCCCCATACAATACCCACCAGCTAAACTAACCAAGATAAACTGAAAGAACTACTGACTCCCTAAGGCAATACCGACCAGCTGAACAACTGGACCACCCACTCTGCTTTTGATTCCAGGAGACACCATGGGTAAAATATCTCTCCTGTGTCTTCTGATTCTGAGCAATTTGGTTGAATCTCATTTGTTATGACTGACTGATTTTAAAATCTGTACATGTATGTGGTATATAGGCATGTGCATATGCACATTCACCTGTGGGATTGTATACCTGTGTCTGTATTATGTATATGTGTATATATGTATGTATATCAACTACAATAACTCACAATAACTATCCACTAAGCCATCTCCCTAGTCCCAGTGGTTGCTACTGATTGTCGCTTTGACAGGGTCTAGAATCACCATAGAAATGAATATCTGAGCATGTCTGTAAAAGGGTTTCTAGTCCAGGTTAATTATAAAAGGAAGACACACCCTAAATGTGAGTAGCACCCTCCTATGAGGTCCAAGACTACATCCAGAAGAGAATGTGAGCCAAGCACCAGCATTCATATATTTCTCTCTCCCTCTCTCTCTCCCTCCCTCCTTCCCTTTCTCTCTCTCTCCCCCTCCCTCTCTATCCTTTGTAAGCTGATAATGGGTACACTGTGACCAGTTACCTTAAACTCCTGCCAATATCCCTTCTCCACTACAATGAAGTGCAACCTGAGACACAATTAAACACAACAAGAAAACAAAAGAATACAATAAGCCAAGGAAACAAAATGTCCTTATAGCACCACTGGAGAAAGATTCATATTAGTGATCTTCCTCAGGCTGGTTCTACCTCAAGATCCAGACCACATGATCAATCATCAATGAGTTCTGTGAGAATGAAAATCATCCCAAAGAGGTAAGAGCTGATCTGGCAGAAGCCATTCTACCATGAAGACACACATTCTATCATGTCCGACCACCTACTAAGTCACCCAGGATAGCTGTTCATAGTCAGAGATCAAGTCTAATTTTCTAGATCACTTGCTCTGTGCCTTAGCCTGGGTTTTCTAAATGGCAAAGCCTGAAGCAAAAGCTTAGGAGCCAGGAGAGGAAAATTCACAACAGCAGAAAGTTTAGTGGATGCCTGGGGCTGAATGTGGGAACATGGAAGGACTGCAGATGGGCCCGAGGAAAGGTTGGGGGGAATGTTCTAAATATGGAAGTTGGTGATGGCTATACAATAATGTACATTCCATGGTATGTAAATTATAGATTTATAGATTAGACTTCAAAGATCATTGGAGATGGTTTCAGTCAATAGAGTTCTTCCCTTGCAAGACCTAAATTTGGCTCCCAGCATCCATGTCAAAAATCCTGGTGCAAGGCTCTGTGTTTGTAACCCCAACACTGGGCAAGTGGAGGCAGGCATATCCCTAAGGGTCAATGGCCAATAGGCCTAGCTAAATCATCAAGCTCTAGACTCATGGTGACAGCTCCTCCCTGACTCCTTAACTTGTGAGAACATCCCTTGTTACCTTGACATCATACTCTTGTGTCTTACCTCACCATGGCCCTGAGTCCCAGAAAAGTTCCTGAACCTCTCAGGGTTTATATGCAATAAACGGTCAATATAAGGTCAAGTCATGAGAGACTTTGGTTCTCGTTGATAATGTAATAGCCTATATCCACAGCTTCCAGGGATCAGGAAGTGGCATCTTTGGGGACGGTATTATTGTACTTGCCACAGGGCCCATCCCAAGTGAAGATGGCCTTGACCCTTAGGAAGGGAAGAAGACTCAGCAAGGACTCCATATTAGTTCCTTTCCTTGTAGCTACAACAAATCCTTGACACAAGCACCTTGAGGAAAGGTGTGATTTGGCTCACAGTTTGAGGAAACAGTCTACTTGGTGGGAAGGCATGGAGGCAGGAGTGTGAGGTCTCTGGTTATGTAGTATCCACAGTAAGGAAGAGAGATAGATACTGGTTGGTACTCCATTCTCTTTTCTTATGTGGAGATCCTGCCCTCCAAATCATCAGATGGTGCTGCCCACATTCATCTACCCACTTCAGTTAAACTAGAGAATCTCCTAAGTGATTCTCCATCCTGCCAAGCAAGCAATATGAAGCATCATAGATGCCTGTGATCTCTCCCAAGCAAAGAGAAGAAGCATCAGTTCTTTGACTCTGACTCTCGCTATGTCTCCTTGACAAGTCACTCCACTCCTGAATTCCGACATAAGATAGGCCAGGAAGATCCTCTCTCTGAGAGAGCATAGCACAACAGCTGGACCAGAGAAAGCTCTAAGGCTGAACTTCCCCCAAAAGAAGCATCTTTTCCGGGGCACTTTAGGTTCTTATTCTGCTTCTGGTTTTGTATCTGTTTCTTCTGCCTCAGCCTTCTGAGTGCCTGCCACTGTGTCCCTCCAGCATCGTTAAAGCAGTGTGTGAATGTGATGAAAAGCCAGAGGACAATGAAAGATACATGGGGTGGCTTGGGAAGAGAGGGTGTTGTTAGCTTCCCTGCAGAACAAGCTGAGGGACTGTTCTACTTAATGGCTCACCCAGTGGCTGTGTTTTATACCACAGTAGAATGTGGCTAAATCAAAAATAATTCCATGTAACTCCACACAGTAGCATCAGCTTTCCAAGATAAAGGAGAACACCCTGCAAGGAACAGAATTTGGGTGCAAAGAGAAGCCACCAATCTAGAAGTGGACATGTTTAGTTCTCATAGACTAACATTAGAACCAAAAAAAATCTTTTTTTCAAATTTTTGTATTATTGTTAGTATTGTCTGGTGTGTGTGTGTGTGTGTGTGTGTGTGTGTGTGTGTACATACATGCCAACAGAGTTCAGGAGAGGGCATTAGATTTTCTAGAGCTGAAATTACAGGCAATTGTGAGCCACCTGACACACTGTTAGGAACCCAACTTGGATCCTCTGGGAGAGCAGCAAGTGCTTGAGACTGGATCTTGTGTATCTGGGCAACCTTTGACCTTTGCTCTGTAACTGTAGCTCACTTTGATTCTACTGTTTCCACCTCTGGAGTGCTGAGAGACCATGCCACGTGCATCGCCACTCCAGGCTCACGTGGCGCTGGGCATGGAATCCAGGGCCTCATGAACACTATGAAAGCACTCTACCAGCTAAGCCATGTCCCCAACCTCTCCCCAAACATCATTAGAGAGAACAACTCTGTGAGGCCCATGTTTGTGACAATAAAGTTCTCGGGAGGCCTGGCATCACTGTTCCTATGGCAACCAGAGAAAAATGTAGAAGACTTTAAAAAGCATAATCAAAACTGAAGACAAAAGTTATGCAAGTGACTGAAAGTTAGTCAAAGTTGAGAAACCCTGAGGGAGGAAGAAGAGATGCCATAGTGGGTTCGCAGGGTCCACACCAGTCTGCTGAGGAGCAGAGAAGGGCTGCAGCGTCCTATGGCATGTTCATGTGTCATTGGGCTTGCCTAGCATCTAGGAAGCCCTGGGTTCTATCCCCAGTACTACATAGAGTGTGGTAGCAACCATGGGTAATTCCAGCATTCTGGGGGTGGAAGCAGAAGAAGCAAGAGTTCAAGGTTATGCTCAGCTATAAAGAACATTTAGGGCTTACCTGAGCTACATGAGATACTATGTTTAAAAGAAATTAAAATTAAAAAATAACATAAGTTGGTCACAGTTGGTACATATCTGTAATCCCAGTATCAGGGAGGTTCATGCTATTGGACTGAGAGTTTAAGGCCAGCCTGGGCCACATAACAGGACTTCATCTCTATTAAAAAAAAAAAAAAAAAAAAAAAAGTGATAAATAACAGATCAGTTACTGTGACCACCATCAGACTCTCTTCTGGAGGTTCGCTGCACTTATGGTCTGCTCAGTATCCTTCCATGCAGGGGAAAATCAAGAAAATTCTCAGAGAGGTCTGAAGAAGGGGGAGGCGCAGGCTGTATAGTCCCATGTGCACAAAGGCCAACAAAGCAAGGGACGTTTCAGGTGGCACATGAATGAAACAGGGTAATGCTCCCTGAAACAGGGTAGTGCTCCCTGAAGCAGGGTGATGCTCCCTGAAGCAGGGTAGTGCTCCCTGTCTGGATTCCCCTACTGGGAACTGAGTCTAATAATGAACATGTGCTTTCATTGAATGTGCATTCATTAAATGAGATCTCGGACATCCCAATTATAATTACCTAATGTGACTCTGAGCTCTGACCACGAGTACAGAACAAGAAAACCACATCTCCAGTGACAGCATTGTGGGGACCTATAATTGAGTCAAATGTTCTTCATTTAAAAGCTCATTCATCTCCAGGATTGGTATGGGAATGAGGAATATCCTATGTGGTACAGCCAGACCTCGCTTCCTGCTAAAAATCCATCAAAGCATGCAAACACACTAAGACAGATGGAAAAGCACACAGAGATTTATACACTAGTACACATATATGCATCTGAAAAGGAAACCAGAGGTTGGGGATGTAGTTCAGCTGGTAGGGTATGTGCCAGCACCTATAAACCCTGTGTTCAATCCCCAGCGTGCCATAAACCAAGTGTGGTGGCATACACCTGTGGTCTTAGCTCTTGGGAGGCAAAGGCAGGAGCTCAAGATGATCCATGGCTACACAGTGAGTTTGCAGCCAACATGGGCTATGTTGAGATCCTATTTCCAAGAAAAGAAGGACCTGTGGGATAAAGCAGTTAAGAGCACATACTGGTCTTGCAGAGGACTGAGTTCAGTTCCCAGGATTGACATTAGATGGCCTACCACTGTCTGGAACTGCAGTTCCAGGAGACCTGCAATCTTCTGGATTCCCCAAGTACCTGTATTCACATCTACATAGCCACAGACAGACAGAAACACACATATGATTTTTAAAAAATCTTAAGATAAACAAGGGAACCCAGCGTCAGTGATAGCTTAAGCAATAAAGTGTGCTTGCCTTAAGCATGAGCTACGAAGTGGAGGCCCAAAACCCATTTTTAAAGTGCTGGGAATGGCAACAAATTCTTGTAATACCAATGCTGGAGAGGCTGAGACAGGGGGATTCCTGAGAGACGGTAGCCAACCAGTCTAGTCTACTTGGCAAGCTCCAGGCTAAGGAGAGAATTCTACCTCAAAAAACATGGATGGCACTGGAGAATGGCAGCCAAGGTTGCCTTGTGGCCTTCACAGACACACACGCATATGCACATACATGCATATGCAAACACATGTGCACACACTGCCTACACACAGTTAATTAATCAATTATTAATAAATTAATAGCATTGCTGGGATTGGTGGCAATGTGCCCTGTCCTCCTACATAAACAGCAGAGGAAGCAGGAAGATTCCAAGTTCAGGGCTAGCCTGGGGGACTTAGTGATGCCTGGGGGCACAGCTCAGGAGTAGAGGTTCATTTACCCAGCATGCAGAAGACGGCAAATTGTCAAACAAAACCCTGGCACATGGCTCTTGAGAAATGGCTTAGATGGCTTACTAGTTAAAGAATGCTTGCTGCACTTGCAGAAGACCCAAATTCAGGTCTTGACACCACAGTAGGTGGCTCACAACCACCAGCTTTTAGGGGGTCTGACTCCCTAGTCTCCTTCAGCTGGTACCTGCATTCATGTGAGCACCCAGGCATGGCACGTACACACGCGTGAAAAAATTTTCAAATATTAAGACATAAAATCCTAGCAAAAACCAAAGCCACTTCCTTCATCACAACCATCTAGGCGATATCAAAGAATGCAAGAAAATATTTTGGCTAACCGGCATGTAGAAAAATAAATTTGACCTCACTAGGAATGAAGGTCAAATTTGCTTGCGATGTTATTTTTGAATTATCAAGTTGCCAACATCGTCCTCTGAGACCCTAAAGGTGATTCTGGTGGTACTGTATGAAGTGGAATTTTATTTGTTGTTCTTTTTTTAAACATGGTCTTACGGGCTGGCCCCTGACTCATTATGTTGCGGAGCCATGAACTCCTCCTCACCTTCCTGTCTCCATCTACCGAGTGCTAGAATTACAGGTTTGCACCACCACGCCCGAATTTAGACACATTGTTTCCTGAGTTTGCTCAGGTGAAGAAGGAGGGGGAGCCTCTCCAGGATGGATTTTGGCAATTAAATTGAAGGGCTAAATGGTGCTTCTAACCACTGGCTTGGTGTCCGCACGTGGATGAGTTCAAGATTCTAAAAACGCAGTCACAAACACGTCCGAGCATTCTCCTCCCCTCCCCCCTGCTCACCACAGCATAACTTAGGATCAGGGATAAAAGAAAAATGTCGGAAAGGAAACACAGTGGCAGCCAAGTGGGGAAGGGGTGAAGGTAAAGACATTTCTCCGTGCTCTGCTCTTTTCTGGCGAATTCTGCCCAGTCCAATCTGCCATTAACCTACATCCACCCCGACTGGGCTAAATCTGACCCAAATCAGCTCCCTGCCCCTGCTCAGGGCTGAAGCGAGTCCAAGCAAGACGAGGGGTTTATTTTCTGAGTGTAAAGCAAATTATGTAACCTGCAGCAAAACGTCCAAGGGGAAATGCGTCTAGGAAGGAACTTGAGGACTGGAGATACTGAACAAGCAGAAACCTCCCTGACTCAAGTGTGCTGCCCTTCTGGTCTTCCCAAAGGCCCGAAAACCTCGACTTCCCCTGCAAAACTAAACCTACCAAAAATAAATAAATAAATAAAAACAAAATAAATATAAACACAGCTGGAAGATGGCTCACTCGGTAATAAGCTTGCTGTGAAAACATGAGGAGCTAAGTTCAATCCTCAGAACAAGGACATACTTGCAACCCCATAATCACCCGTACATACCTATAACCCCGGCACTAGGAAGGGTTGAGACAAGAGAATGCCCGGGGCTGGCTGGCTAGCTAGCTAGTCTAGCCCAATTGATGAGCTCTGGGTTCCACCAGAGAACCTGTTTTCAAAGGAGCAGGACACGGTGGACTGGCTTAATCTTGTAGAGGACTTGTACAGACAACCAGGGTTGCTGTGAGCTCAGGACCACATGGATGAGGGTGGGGCTCACAAGACCCCGCCCCTAGCAAAGGATTAACCTCAGCAGATGTTTGCTAGAGGAGTGGAAACTTAGCTTACCTCCAGAGTGTGGCCCCTGCTAGACTGTCCATGCCTGAGTGAGAAGTCCCACAGCCATGTGCACTACTGGACTTAGAGATTTAATTTTTAAAAATTAGAAGGACATGAACTTGAGAAGGTATTGTGGGTGGAGGGTTACCTGGAAAGAGTCGTATGGGGTACAAGGGGGATCAGTATGATGAAAATACACTGTGTAGACATACGAAATTACCAAGGAGTGAATAAAATACTGTATTAAAAAATAATAAGGTTGGCCAGGCAGTGGTGGCGCACGCCTTTAATCCCAACAATATGGAGGCAGAGGCAGGCAGATCTCTGAGTTCAAGATCAGCTTGCTGCTGGACAGGCAGGGGGCTACACAAAGAAACCATGTCTCAATAAAAGAAAGAGAGAGGGAGAAGGAGAGGGAAAGGGAGAGAGAGGGGGTGAGAGAGAGAGGAAAAGAGAAGAAAAAAAAGGGAAAAGGTGGAAAGTTGAGGAACATGACACAACTGGAGGTCTACATCTGGCCTCCGGTCTCACACACAGATGTACACACACACACACACACACACACACACACAACACACACACCTGCAGACACATAACTGCCCGCACATATGAATAAAAATAAACAAATAAAAAAGTGAGGGCCGAGGGAGTGGCTCAGCAGCAGGGGACTTACCTGACAGGAGTAAAGACACACATCCCATCCCCAGCACCTCAAAAAGAAAAGGCAAGAAGGGAGGGTGAGGAACGGGGCAGAGAACCAAGTTGTCACCAAAAACCAGGGAGGGATTTAATTATTACGATGGAGAGCTGGATTCAGTGCCCCAGCACCAACGGCTCGGGCAGAGCTGCAGACACTCTGGGGATAGAGTTTTTATTGCACTACAGGAGAGTAAGAACGCCAGGAAAAGCACCTTCACTGGCGAGATGAATTATGGTGAGATGAGTTATTATAGAGTATGGAAATAAAACACCGAGCCCGCTCCTGCACTTATGGCTTCAAATAAGTAACCCTGAGCCAAGGGAGTAAAACAAGCTCGCTCTCGGCATCACCCAGCTCAGTCTTCAGACATCTCCACCCTGAGACAGGAGACCTGAGGGAACCGGGTCTGTCTTAGTCCACCTGCCATCTGTGTGTGCCTTTCCTCAAAGCGGAGTTGAAAAGGACCAAGAAAGGCTGTCAGTGGGAAAACCAAGTAGCTCTCAAACAAGACTCCTCAGTCCTTTCCAGTCAGGTGGTGATGGATTGGAAAGTGGCTTCCAGCTGGCTATGGCAAATGAAGCCCAAGCTACCATTACCATGAAATGGCTCCCAAATAGTCACCCATCCAGTGTCCCCTCACTCACAGGCCACAGGGAAGAAATGTAATCACTGTGCCCAGTGAATGGCCAGGCAGGCTTTTCTGAAAACTAATGGGTTTTGAATCAGGGTCTCAAAAGCGTAGGCTGACCTCAGTTGCTACACAGTTAAGGATGGCCTTGAACTCTGATCCTCCTGTCTTCACCTCCAAGGTGCTCGAAAAGCAAGCCGGTATTGTCATACCTGGATCTGGGAAACCATCATTAGAGCCAGGCACGTACTAAATGAGCTATATCTCCAACCCACCCAACCAGTTTCTTGACAAGTTTTACAGGGTACAAAGGAATCACCTTCCTCAGGTGGGCATGGTGACACACACACCTGAAATCTCAGTTCTGGAAAGGCTGGGACAGGAGCATTGCCACCAGTTTAGGGCAGCCTTAGCCAGATGACAAATGTCAGGTTGGCCTGAGGAGACTGTGTGTCAAAAATATAATAAATAAATAAAGTCAAAACCAAACTCAAATGACAGGAGAACACACACACACAAATAGGATTTTCCTAGCATTTCTCTAAACTCAGTCTCTTACTGGCCCACCAAGCATAGAACAAAGAAATTACCTCGAGCCTCGAGCTCAGTGTTTGATATAGTCTCATCACAGACAGGAAGGATCCTGCACTGAGCCCAGGGAGTTTCTTATCTGAGCCAGAAGGACAAATCAAAGGAGGCAAACAATGTCCAGTTTTTCATATCTTCCTTGACGCTTCCTCCAACCGACTTGATCCTCGGGTGCCAATTACCCATCCCTGGGACAGGGGAGAGGAAGTGATAGCCCCAAAGGGCCACTTAAAAGAAATGGGCTGTAGACTTCACCCCCTCGAATCATTGATTGATCTTCAAAACGGATCAGACAGGTAGGAAAAGGGGTCATTTTCCAGTTTCTGTGCCAAAGACACGCTTTCAACGGAAGTCACACACAGCTCTGTCTCTGAATGTATAGAATTCCTCCTGTTCTATTTTAAAGTGAAGCCCTTGGTGCTACTTTGATTTTGTAGAATTTACACCAAAAGGGCATAAAATGTCACACCATCTTGTGTGTTGCCCGTTTCCGTGTGCTCTTTGCAAGAAAGTCAAACTAAGCTGTTTCTGGAGCCTCGGCAAGCACTCGGGGATATCTGTGGCATGCAGCGTCAACTGTGTATGTTTCCTGTGAGGCAAAAGGGTAGAGGGAAAGAAATAGCAGCAGAAATCTGTTCATGAAGCTGGGCGTGGTGGTTCATGTTTGCAATCCTAGAATTCGGGGAAGGGGGACATGGGAGGAGGGTTGGAGCCACCATGCGATACATAGTGGAAAACCTGTCTGGCAAGCAAAATAGAAAGCTGTGCGTGAACCTGGGATGTTCATGAAACTACCCTCTCCTTGTATGCAAACTGAGGATGCCTCCCTCACAGAGGGCATGCATCACATGCGCTATCAGGGCACTTGAGACAGCTTTAGTGTTACTTGAGCAACTTCCTCAACTTAAAACAATTCTTCCTAGATAAAAGGAGGATCTTAGGACTCAGGAAGTAAACAAAACTCACAGAATAAGAAGGTAAATAAAACTTACAAGGCCCAGAAGGTGTCTTAGTTAGGATCTCTCTTGCTGTGATGAAACACCATGATCAAGAGCAACTTAGGGAAGAAAGGGTTAATTTCATCGCAGTCCATAATGAAAGGAAGTTAGGGCAGGGACCTGTAGGCAGGAACTGACTCAAAAGCTATTGAGGGATGCTGTTTACTGGATCATTCCTCATGCCTTCCTTGACCTGCTTTTATTATATATGTGTATATATATATATATATATATATATATATATATATATATATATACATACATATATATACACACACACACACACACAATATACATATATATAGATACACATATATACATATATATATACCACATATATACATATATACATATATATAACACACACATATTATACATATATACATATTATATAGTATATATTTGTCATCTAGTACCACCTACCCAGGGATGGTACCACCCACAGTAAGTGGGGCCCTTCCAGATCAACCGTTAATAAAAAAAAAAAATGCCCTACAGACTTGCCTACAGGTCAGTCTTAAGAAGGAATTTTCTCAATTAACATTCTCTCTTCTGTGATAGGTCTAGGTTTGTGTCAAGTTAATAAAAACCAACCAGCACAGGAGGCAAACACACAAGATTAAGGAAGTTGCTGAAACCTAGAAGACTATTAAGGCCTTTCCCAAAGATTACAAAGGGAGGCTGGGCCCTCCCACATCATTCATTAGTCAAGACAATGCCCCCACAGTCTTATGGAAGCATTTTCTCAATTAAAATCCCTTCTTGACAAAAGCCAACCAGGCCACCTTCACACACTCCAGATCCTGGATATACATAGATTTCTAGTAACTATTTAATGATTTCTAGGAAGAAATAAAAATGAGGCAATAGCCAGGTCACACTCCTTACAGGAAAATGAACACATGTGGAGATTATCATATTAAGTGAATTAAAACTAACTATAAAAGGGCAAATATCATATGTTTTCTCTCATTTTTAGTTTCCAGATCTTTTTTTTTTTTTTTTTTTTTTTTTGGTTTTTCGAGACAGGGTTTCTCTGTATAGCCCTGGCTGTCCTGGAACTCACTCTGTAGACCAGGCTGGCCTCAAACTTAGAAATCCGCCTGCCTCTGCCTCCCAAGTGCTGGGATTAAAGGCGTGCGCCACCACCACCCAGCTAGTTCCCAGATCTTATAAAGATAAATAAAGTCATATATTCATACATACCATGGAAGCAGAAGTAAACTAGGGAGGCAAAGGGGGATCAGCTGTGGGGATCATAAAAAGAGGTGTAGTGGGATATGTAGAGGAATGTGTTCAACATACAATATATACATATGTGAAAGTGGGGGGGGGATTTAAAAAACACAAAGAATTTCACCTAGAGAAAGCAATCTTTTTTTGAAGGCTATCCATGAAGAAATAGCTCCACAAGTTAAAAATTTACTAACATGGGTTCAGATAGACTTGCTAGTGGAACCCTATATGGTCCCACCGGAATGCATCACACTTGGATAAAGCAGAAAGGGATGCTAAGTGGCCCTCAGTGACTGGGCTGTGAGGTGTAAAGGACTTCACTCAGGGGATCAAGAGAGCTAACACATTCCTAAGTGTGGAAAGCCTCTTTGCTTCTCTGTTAGCCCTGGGCTCTAAGACATCACTCCTTCTGGTGTCGGACACTGTTATTAAATCTGTCAATCACATCTCGGCTTTGTCTCCACAGCTTGCTCGTGTAATCTTTGAAGGTCAAGTTAGAATCAACTGTTCCTGTGATTCTGCCCCCAACTCCCCACATCTGTACTTGTATACCTACATCCAAGGTGCATAATGACCCCAAATACAGCAATGTCCTGATGGAGATTAAGTCTTAGGATTCACACTCACACACAGACACAGACACACACTCGTACACATACACACATGCATATACGTGCACACACAAACACTTTAAGGGTAGGAAGGGTTATTTGGGATCACAGTTTCAGTGGACTTGGTTCAAGCTTGCCTGGGTCCATGCACTTGATCAGACCATCGCAATGATGAAATTGAGCAGTTCTAGTCTTCGACTCACAATGTACAGAAATTGGAGGCTAAAGAGGGAAGTACTGGCCAGCTATAACCTTTAAAGGCCTTCCATTGTCATCTATCTCTTCTTAGCATGCCCAACCCTGGAATTTTAATTTTTTCAAGCTTTATTTTTAATGATCTTTAAATGCTTTAACCTCCCTGTAGTCTTCCACCGCCCCCCCTTCCAGAGGCAATAGAGAAGAAAGAATATGGGATAAGTGGACCTGTTTATAAATGGGTCTTTGGAAAAACTCTCATCTGTGTTATCTGGGAATCGGCAGTTCAGTTCACAGGTTATCAATAGTAGCTGGATCTACTCACAAACACCTCACAGATATATTAGCAATCCAGTTTGGTAGAGTTGGGATAGGAAGCAGGAATCTGCAGTGGTGGCATTTCCTAGCAGAGACAGCCAGGCCTCAGAAGGAGAGACCCAGAGGGATGCCAGAAGAAGTTCTCTGCTAAGGTGCTCTCAGCTAAGCAAAGATCAGTGAAGATGTGAGACCAACAAGGGTTGTATAGCTAGCTCTATAAGCAAGCCAAGCTCAGCCCCCATCACTGTCTATGGAGTCCTTTTTATATTCTCTCCAGACATCATGTGTCCTCCACGGGTCTTGCCTCAGCACATGTGTTGGCTCAACATATATCTTGGCTCAACACATGCGTCTGTCTCAGCTGACATCACTCTGCCAGTCAGCCTGAGTCCACAGAAGTGGCAAGAAACTGCAGCATACCACCAGAAGTTTTTTGGTGTGTTTCTCTGTATGGAGTCCCAACAAATGCAGCTCAACTACGCAATGTAAGGGGGATCAATACATGTGTGTTGTTAGCAAAGAATCTTTCATCACGTGTCCTTTCATGTACTTGCTTTATCAGAACATTCTTTCACCTGTGTCTGATTCAGCTAAATGTTCCTTCTCAAGTCTGCCTTAGCCTTTCACCTATATCCACGTCACCTAAACACTCCTTCATGTGCTTGCCCCAGCAAAACACCATCCAACACAATCGACTTTCAAAAGAACCCTTGAGTTTCCACTTCACAACTCCAGAAAGCAGACATGTCCAATATGCAGTCCATGGGTCATGTACACCTCAGGGTAGCAATCAACAAGGAGCAACGCAAAACCACAAACTTACTTAAAACTTTGTAAGATTTTATTTACAATTTTTATGACTGGATCATACAGTTCTACACCTTGTAGAAGATGCTATTTTATCTCAATGTCACACGATGGCACATTGGCTGAAGCAATATTCTTGCCTCTGCTTCTTAGGCAGGCACTACCACATCCAAAGATGACTTTGAGGGAAGCTAGAAGAACGGTCCCTAGATCATGCATTGATGCCTTTATGCTAAAAGGTTCCATGATGTCCCATGTTGGTGCTAAACATAGAACCAACTTCAAAACAAAGGTTCCAACCATTAGGTACACTACAACTGAAACCATGACATTGTTGCTATGTGTTCTTATAGGGCTCAGTCTATGTCTGTATGCTGAACATCTAGTCCTTAAATCAAAGCTTAGTCATCAAACCATCTAAAGTATTCTTGTGGATCTGCTGCCAACCCCTATGGAGGGCCTGGTTTACTTTCCTCTGGTCTAATACATATATACTTCTACATGGACCATGCTTCACCATTTGTCTACCTTCGTTCTCTTCAGGTACAGGATAGATCTGAATAATTTTTAGTCCCTTCAACTTCCACCTAGCATTGAAAGCTCTCCTGATGGAGCTGATTCTTCCTTCATGTTTGCTGAATTTGAATATTTTAGTCCAAGTAGGCTGCCTTGAGATTCGGTTAAGTTACTTTATAATCAGTCTTGCATAACTAGATAAGCACTTACCTATTAAAGGAGTAGTGTCCTAGTTAACTTTAGCTGTCAACTTGATCCCTCATAGAGTCACCTAAGAGGCAGCCTCAACTGAGGGATTACTCAGATCGGGTAGAACTGTGTGCATATCTGTGTAAGATTGTCTTGATGGTTAATAGATGTAAGAGGACCCAGGTCACCATAAGCAGCATCAATCCCTAAGCTGTTTGACCTACGTTAGCTAAGCATCCGCCAGAGAGTCAACCAGCAAGCAAATTCCTTCATGCTTTCTACAGTACTCCTTTGGCGATGAATCCCTCGGTTAGAGGAAATGTTTCCCGTGGTCTGGCCTTCCAGTTCCTGCTGGAGCTTCACCACGATTTCCCTCAGAGATGGACGGCGACCTGTAAGTTGAAATCAGCCCTTTCCTCCTGTCAGTTGCATTTGGTCGCGTGCCATTCGTCATAGCAACAGAAAGGAAACGAGAACTGAAAACAACTTGTGATGGGCACGAACGGGACATTTCTTAGATTTGTTCTTCGCAGTTGTTGGTGCTTTGCTTTCATTGAGAATAATTTTTAAAAGCCAAAACGCTAAAAGCATCATTAGGTTTTTTTCCTTCCACAAAGTAAGTTCCGTATCCATCTCGCAGGACACATTTTAATGCCTAAAACTACAGAGATGGGAATACAGCCATGATTCTACAGATGACAATAATAAGGTGAGCCATAAAAATAAATAAATAATAAATAAAGCTGATAGGATTGAAGAGATGGCTCAGTGGTTAAGGACACAAACTACTCTTGCAGACGAATTGACTTCAGTTCCCAGCGCCTGTGTCAAGTGGCTCACAGTTGCTCGTAATTCCAGCTCTAGGGAGTCTGATGCACCCTCTGGTCTCTGAGTGCACCTGCATGCAGATGGTGCATAATACCCACGCTACTGTTTCCTCTTTCTGTTTCCCAGTGCCTATGAGGTGAAGCCATTTTCCCCACCACAGGCTTCTTCCATGCTCTTCTTCACCCCGTGCTCTAAAACAAAGATGCCAAGTAACTATGGGCCTGAGCCAAAGCTTCCAAAGCTTCCTCTTTTTCAATTGTTCATTGCAGGTATTTTATCATAGCAACCAAAGCTCCCCCTACAAGGACGCACTTCCTCCAGCTAAGCACTTACAGGCTCCATGGCATCCCCAAAACTGTGCCACAAACTGAGGACAATTATTCAAAACATAAGCTCATGAGGGACATTTCAGATTATAATTCAATTTATAATTGTAACAGAGTGACTAAAAATAGAGTGACATTAAAGGCCCCAAGGAGGGCAGCAAAAATAGAGAGATGCCAAAGAGATAGCTCAGCTGTTAAGAGCACTCAACCTGAGAGGACCCAAGAATGAGTCCTTTGTGTATAGCGTCTATGTCTGGTGGCCCATGCCCTCTTATAACTCTTGTTCCAGGGAACCCAGTGTCCTTCTGGCCTCTATGGATACTCATGTGTGTGCACTCACTGTGCACATACATACACACACACACACACACACCACACACACACACACAAGTAAAAATAAAATCCCAACGACTGAAACTCGGGATAGTCCACGGTAGGCTATGCTTCGTTACTGTAGGGAACATTTCTGGAAGGATGCATTTTAAGGTTTGAGTGTCTGAAGATATAACAAAAAGATATAAACAAAGTCTTTTTAATCAAGAGAAGGCAAGACAAAATAGTGAGAGATCACATAAGCAGAGTGGGTCAAAGGGATATTGACTAACCATAGGGACTGTGTTCCAACACCGTTAGAGAGCGCACAGTTCCAAATGACTGGATCACACACAGACATGCACATGGATCACATGGCTGGGAGTGAGGCCTGGGTCTCCCCTACCTGGTTCTGTATCACTGTTGGTATAAAACCAACATGCTGCCTATTCTCCAGCCCAGGTAATCCTGTCTTCCTGTGCAAATGGCAGACACCAGCCTGAGCCCAGCTCTTGAAGCCATCATATCACAGAAGAGAAGATGGACAAACAGTGCCAATGTCTTTTGCCAGATAAAGAAATCAGGGCTTGGCTGGCCATGTAACATATGCCTGTAATTCCAGTACTTGGGAGTCTGAGTCAGGAGGATCATGAGTTCGAGGACAACCTGGGCTACTGAAAAGGACTCTGTCTCAAAAGAACCCAGCTGGAAGTGGCTTTTGCAGCAGAACACTTGCCTAGCATGTACAAGATCTTAGGTTCAATCCCAGTACAGGGAGGGAGGGAGGGAGGGAGGGAGGGAAGGAGGGAAGGAGGGAACAGAGGAAGCAAGAGAGGGAGGAAGTGAGGAAGGGAAGGAAGAACAGTGGGAGGGAACGAGGGAGGGAGCAAGAAAGGGAGGGAGGAAGCAAGAGAGGGAGGAAGTGAGGAAGGGAAGGAGTGACAGAGGGACAGAGGGAGGGAGGGAGGAAAGGAAAGAATAAAGGAAGGAAAGAGAAGGGAATGAAGGAAGATGTGGCAGTTTTTGTCATCTTGTTACCAGAGTCACCTAGAAAAGGGGAATCTCACCTGAGGCACTGCCTCCATCAGACTGGCTTGTGGGTGATGCCTGTGGGACGTTTTTTTAAAATAATGATTTGTGTGGGAGGGCCCAGTCAGTGCCAGTCACCAATGCTCCTCTATGGCCTGTTCTTCTGCACCTACCTGCTTGAGTTCCTGCCCTGCCATCCCTCAATGACTGGCTGTGATCAGGATTGAAGCCACATAAACCCTTTCCTCCTCTGGTTGCTTTTGGTCATGGTGATTTATCATAGCAACAGAAAAGCAAACTGGGACAGATATCAAGGGAAGGAGGAAGGAGGGGAAGGAGGGGAAGGAAGAGACAGGGAGGGAGAGGAAAGAAAGAAAGAAAGAAAGAAAGAAAGAAAGAGAGAGAGAGAGAGAGAGAGGAGGGAGGGGGGAGGAGGGGAGGGAGGGAGGGAGGAGGGAGGGGAGGGAAGGGGGAGGGGGAGAAGAAAGAGAAAGAAAGAAAGAAAGAAAGAAAGAAAGAAAAGAAAGAAAGAAGAAGAAAGAAAGAAAGAAAGAAGAAAGTAAGTTGGAAGAGAAGAGAGAAGGAGAGTGGGAGAATTGGGGCGCAAGGAAGTCAAAATTCTGGTAAAGTCACAGGCTGGGCAGAGGAGGCAAAGCTAACCATTACTGACTCAACAATAATGGCTCCCTGAGATCCACTCCAGATCTCCAACAGTAAAACAAGGTTTCTGTGAACAATGAAAATGCCAGTGTGTCCATGTTCAATCTGACAGTGTCAAGTCTTCCTTCAAAATCCCTCATGCTCTCCTGTAACCCTATTCCACTTTAAAAAAAAAAAAAATGGCAGTCAGCATCAGCCAGCTACTGTGCAATCTTTGGACAGGGACTTAATCTCTGTCAGTTTCTTATACAATGAGAATAAGGGCAGTGTCTTAGAGTTTCTATTGGTTCAACAAAACCATAACCAAAGAGCAGGTAGGGGAGGAAGGGTTTATTCAGCAGCTTATACTTCCAGATCATAGTTCATCATCGGAGGAAGTCAGGACAGGAACTCAAGCAGGGCTGGAACCTGGGAGACAGAAGCTGATGCAGAGGCCATGGAAGATGATGCTTACTGGCACCACCAGCCCAGGGATGGCACCACCTGGAATGACCCAGCCCTCCCCCAGTGGTCACTAGTTGAGAAAATGTCAGACAGCTGGATCTCATGGAGGCATTTCTTCCTTCCTTTCTGATAAATTTATTTTGTGTCAAGTTGACATACAAAACCAGCCAGTACAGAAAGCAAAGACTTTGGAAGATTCTCAGGTTCCCAGGAACAACGGGACTCAGAGGATAAGTCACACAGATACATCTTTAGGGCTACCCTTTTCCATCTTCTCTGAGGACAAAGGGTTGGCTTTTGAAAAACATTATCATTATTGTGTGAGTGTATGTATGGTGGATGTGTGTGAGTGCAGGCACGGAAGCATCATGCGTAGAGGTCAGAGAACAACTTTGTGAAGTTGGGTCTCTCCCAGGGCTTGAACTCAGATCATCAGGCTTGCATGACACACATTTTTACCCAATGACAATCTAGACAGACAATGATTGGCCTATCTTGAGACGTGACTGTTTGCCAAGGTCCCTCTGCTTACCCATAGTTTATTTTGCTCATACAACTGAAGTCACTAGGGCCAGACAAAATGGTTTGGAGTGCAGGCTGTATCCTGAGCTCCGACTGCTTCAAACATTGCCCCAACAGGCTGTCCTAAGTCCAAACCTCATTACCTTGTACCCTAGATCACCAAGAAGTTTAGCTCTCCTTATTTTTTGGTATTGGGGATAGAGTGTCAGGTGTTCTATCACTGGACCATACCCTAAACCCCACACTGGGAGAGTTGAGGCAAGCATTCTATCACTGAGCCATGCCCCAAGCCCCTTGCTGGGTAGGCAAGTGCTCTACCATTGAACTACTTCTCCAGCCTTCTTTTTCACTTAGTTTTCCCAGACTGGTCATGAGCTCACTTTGAAACACAAGCAGATTTGAACTTTTCTTCCTTCTGTCTCAGCCTCCTGAGTAACTGGGACAAAGCCTGTGCCCTAGGCTCAGCTTCAACCCTACTTTCTAGTCCACCCATTCCTCCTCATCCACTCAGATTATAGCTGATAGAACTCAGGGCTTCTGCATGCCAGGCAAACACTCAACCAGCTGAGCTATACTGAGCTATATCTTTAGCTCTAAATATATATATATATTAGATTTTATTATGACATTTTCATTTGAGTATAAAGTGTACTTTGTTCATATTCACCCTCCCTTTTTTACCCTCTGTTTTTCCTCCCCTCCTGTTCTAGTTTCATTTCTATTGCTTTGATAAAATACCCTGACAAAAAGCGAATTAGGGGAGAAAGGAGTTTATTCCTGCTCGCAGCTCCAGGTAACAGTTCATCATAATAGTGGAGTCAAAGCAGGAGCTTGAGAGGGCTGGTCGCAGACATTCACAGTCAAGAGCAGAGAAGAACGGGTGAGTGCATGTGTGTTTTTTGACTTACTTGTTCTCAGCCTGATGCCTCTACTATTTCACAACTAGGGAATGGTGCCGCCCACTGTAGGAGGTAGGGTCTTCCCACATAACCAAGACAATCCCTTACAGAGGTGTCCATTGGCCAAGCCAGTGTAGCAAAGAATCTCTTCCCAGGTGATTCTAAGTTTCAGTAATGTCTTAGTTAGGGTTTTACTGCTGTGAACAGAAACCATGACCAAGGCAACTCTTATAAAGGACAACATATTTTTGGGTCTGGCTTCCAGGTTCAAAGGTTCAGTCCATTATAATCAAGGTGGGAGCATGGCAGCATCCAGGCAGGTATGGTGCAGGAGGAGCTGAGACTTCTACATCTTCATCTGAAGGCTGCTAGCAGAATACTGGCTTCCAGGCATCTAGAATGAAAGTCTTAAGCCCATGCCCACAGTAACACACCTACTCCAACAAGGTCAAACCTCCTAATAGTGCCAGTCCCTGGGCTACACATATACAAAACCATCACAAATAAGTTGACAAAGTTAATGATTATACCTCATTAGTGGCCTTCTTGCTTTTCCCAAATAGTGTCCGTTCTACTTTGATGTCATATATTATTAAGTCTAGATCCCGCAGATGGGCAAAAGCATGAGATATGTCTGACTTATTTCACTGAACGTGATAGTTGCCTCTTCCATCCATTATTCTGCAAATGAATAACCATCTTATCAGCATATACTACATAGTCCACCACAGGAGCCAAAGCCATATCAAGGGTGGAGATTCTTCTGCTTTCTTCATTATATTAAAAAGTGAGAAGAATATTGTCATTATTAAATACATATTTGCTGGATGTGTGTCCAAATGATTGGATGAATTATACTGGGATGGTTAATACTGATTGTAAACTTGACAGAATGTAAAATCACCTAGGGGACAATCCTCCGGCGTGGTGTGAGGGGTTATTTAAATCAAGTTAGCCCCTGGGAATGTCTGTAAAGTGTTATCTTGATTAGGCTAAGTGAGGTAGAAAGATTCACGTCAACTACAGGCGGTACCACTCCATAGGCTGCGGTCCTGGACTGCATAAAAAGGAGAAAGTGAACTGAGCACCAGAATTCATTTCTCTGCTTCCTGACGGCAGATGCCATGTGACCAGCTGCCTCACAGTCACAGCCCCTTGTCTTCCTCACCATGATGGACTGTAAGCTTAAAGAATAAAGCAAAATAAATACTTTTCTCCTTAAACTATCCTCCCCCGAAGCCCCAGGCATTTTGTTACAGAAATGAAGAAAGTACCTAATACAGATATCATTGATTGCTTTCTTCTCTTTCAAAATCCTAGTGAAGGGGCTGGAGACACATCTCAGTGGTGAAGAACACTCATTGCACAAGACTGAGTGGCCGTTCAGATCCCAGTGTCCACAGGACCAGCCAAGCATGGTCGAGTGCACACTTTTAAGCCCAGCACTGAGTATGGTGCAGAAAGGAAGACCACTGGGGTTTGCCAGCTTCCAAGCCAGGCAGAAAACAAAAACTCCAACTCCATCGAGAGACCTTGCCTCAAGGAAATGAGGCCAAGAGTGATGGGACACCCAGTGTCTTCTCTGGCCTCCACACAAGTACACAACCCATACTTATGTGTATGTACCCCCACACAACACACACACACACACACACACACACTAATGAAGTAAATAGTATTGACTCATTTTTACAAGTTGAAAAATAGATTCAGAGAAGGCCCCCAAAGCCAGGAAGAAGTGGGAACACAGTTCCTTTATTCTGAAGCCATATGTCCACATGTCCACATGTCTGTCCCTCCTGCTCTCTTTACACTGCTCCCTTGGGTGGGTTCTTAGAGACAAGATCTTGATCCAACAGTCACTCTGACTTTTACTAGCTAGTCAGAGTGCTCAAATATTTCAAGGTGTAATGAAAACCTGCAGCGTGGATGTAACCTTTTAATCTGTATCAAAATGCAATTCAGTATCTGAGGATGTGGCTCAGTTGTAAGGCCAGCATGAGGCCCTGAGTTTGATTCCAGACAGCCTACTCAAAGAGCTCCAGGCCTGAGATAGACCCACCTCAAAGTGAGGGGGAGGGGTAGATAGTGTCCATGAAGATGAAACCAAAGGTTGAGTGTGCATTTACTACAACCAACAACAGTCCCCACTCTATTCTACAACCCACAATAATCCCCATTGTATTAAAGGATATTCTCTGCCTTGGTTCTTCTTTGTGGTACTGACTACCATACAACACTGCCCAGCAGCAAATTAGACTTATGCTTATCCAGAACATTCAGGACCTTACTTGATGGCATGCTGTCTTCCTTACGCTAAATGTCTGAATGTTCCAGAATCTTACTATGACATTTTTCTTCCTGCATTTGTTTCTGGGCATGGACACCTTTACAGATGCCTCCTCTATCTAGCTCTGTAAATGTTTTCAATCGTGTGTATGTGTGTGTGTGTGTGTGTGTGTGTGTGTGTGTGTGTGTGTGTGTGTGCGCTTAGAATTTGGATCAAATTGAGAAAGGATGCAGAGAAGAGGATGGTGAGCAAGCCATGTACTTGATTTGTTTCTGACTGGTAATTTGTTAAGGCCAGGAAGGAATGACGTGATGTATGCAGTCTCACTCTGGATCTATCAGCCACTGTCCCCACACATCAGCCTCCCAAGTGACTTTGCCTGTCTCCAGCACACGCATTGAATCACCACCTCGATGAAGACAAATGTGTTTCCCTGTGAGCAGGCAACACTTTTGTGCCCCCAAAACACATTATAATCAAAAACTATTATCAAAGGCTCAGAAGGAGACTCTTCCCTGAGACAGCCTTGGAGTTCAACAGACAGGGAGTCTGTTTATGAGCTCAGAGCAGTGGTCTGCACCTCATATCAACCTGGGGCCATTAGCGCTTGCCCTGATGTCTTACCTCCTTAAATAAATGTTCTTTAAAGACAAATGGACTGGAGAGATGGGTAAATCTCAAGATTGTAACACTCATTGGGACATTATTATTAGTATAAGAGATAGCAGTTTTTATCACCTCTATCCTTCAAAAAAAGACAGACATTCCTGCCAGATATGGTAATTCTAGCCTCCAATCACAACACTCTGAAGGCTGAGGCAAAAAGATTACCATGAATTTGAGGACAGCCCAGACCACAGAGTGAGTTCCAGGACAGACTGGTCTACAGAGCATGACCCTGCCTCCCTCCTCCCTGAAAAAATAAAACAGAACACTAGGAAAGAAAGAACTACCCTTCTTTCTAGAACTTTCCAAAACCAGAATGTTCCTGAGATTAAAAGAGGGAAGGGACTGGAGAGATGGCTCATCAGCTAAGAACACTTGCTGCTCTTGCAGAGGACCAGGGTTTTGCATCCACCATCCATATCTCTTGGCTCACAGTCATCTGTAACTCAAGCACCAGGAGATCCAGCATCTTCTGGCCTCCATGGGTACTACAAACATGGTCCACAAAATAACTCAGGCACACACATATATACACATACATTTATGATATATATTACATTATATATATATATAGACTACCCATATCAGTAAGCTCTGGGTTTCATTGAGAGACTTTGCCTTAATGAAAGAGATGGAAGAAGAAACAAGAAAGAACTACTGATATCAACAGTATACCTACATGTATTTTACACCCCCCCACACACACACATACTGCATGTTTCAACTACTTTTCTATTTCTTGGATGAGACACCATGACCAAGGTATCTTGTAAAAGAAAGTATTTATTTGGGGCTTCCAGTTTCAGAGGGTTAGAGTCCATGACCTTCATGGCAGGGAGCATTACAGTAGGCATGGTGCTGGAGCAATGGCTGAGAACTCACATCTTGAGATGCAATCACAAGGCAGAGAGAGAGAGAGAGAGCTGGGAATGGCATGGGCTTTTGAAACCTTAAAGCCCATCCATAGTGACACACCTCCTTCAATAAGGCCACACCTCCTAATTCTTTCCAAACAGTTCCACCAAATGGGGATCAAATACTCAAATATCTGGGTCTAGGGGGCCACTCAAACTGGTATATCTTAAAAAAAAAAAAAAAAAAAAAAGTTTATTTCTTCTCCTCAAGAGAAAAACACTACCCATAAACACAAAATATTCCAAGTTCCTAAATATTCCAAAGACCTAAGGTTCTTGTCTTATCAGCTAGCTGTCCAGACTTACGAAGTGAGAGGCAATTTGAAACATCATCTCTCCTAATTTGCATATTCATCCCACCCATCTAAAAAGATAATCCAAGACACTGAGGAGACTAAATGGGAATAACATAAAATTGTGATCAAACATATATCTGAAATTCTGACTCTTTTTATGCAGCCCCAAAAGATGTTAGCTGAGACACTGCACGCCACACCAGTGTAGGAAACACTACGTTCTCAGGTTTGACCCCATGGCTCCCCTTTCCCCCACTGTTCCTCCAATCTGGACATCAGATGATATCAAGAATTGGCTTCCTAAAATATCCTACAAATTACAAAAGGGCATTGAGCCAAGAACTTCACAGTGCCTCCTGCCCCCTATGCTCCAAAGCCTAGACTTGGTAACTGGCCTTTCTAGGTCACTGAGGTCTGCAACCCTCACTTGTTTCACAGGGAATGAGCCCAGCAAGGCTACTTTGCCTGGTCACAGCCTCGATATCTATAGCTAGGCTAGCAACCGGTGTCTAGTTACCTTCCATCCTGAGGCAATTATTTTTTCGTAGCTTTTTAGGAAGAAAAAAATAACCAATTTTCTCATGATTACCATTAAACTTTGGTGTAAGAAACAAAGCATTAATAATGATGTTGAGCTGGGTATGGAGTATACATCTGTCATTCCAGATGTTGTGAAGGATGAGACAGAAGAAATACAAGTTTGAGACCTTCCTTCTGCTACAGAGTGAGCTCAAGTCTTGCTTGAGCAATTTATGGAGACCCTGTCTCAAAATTAAATAGATATATGATAGATGGATGGATATATAGGTAGATAGGAGTAGATACATTAGATAAATTGGTAGGTACATAAATAGACAGATAGATGATAGATAGATAGATAGATAGATAGATAGATAGATAGATAGATAGGCAGGCAGATAGGATAGTTGATAGATGATACATATAAACATCCATAGATGATAAATAGATGAGTGATAGAAAGTAATTGATAGGTACATACAATATATACACATAGGCAGATATAGATTAGATAGATAGACAGACAGACAGACAGACAGACAACTAGATATGTCAGTGGTAGATGCTTGCCTAGCAAATGCATAGCCCTGTTTTTCATCCACAAAATTACAAACAACAACAACAAAGTCTGAAATTAATGTTTAGGGTTGGGCAAGATAGCCTTGGGTGGGAGATAGCCAGATGCTGGGAGAAAAACTGAGAGGAGTAGGAATAACCTGGGAAAGCAACATAGCTAAAGTTTTAAGTCAGTAGGTTCCTCCATTTCTAGAAACTTCCACCATTCCAGCACAGCCACTAGCTTCAGAGGGAAGAAAGCAGAAATCCTCATTCCACTTACTCAACTCAACTTGGGCTTTGTCAGCCAAAGTGTCCTGACAAAAGGAAGCAGGTTTCTATCCCATCAGTTGGCTAGGTCATGTGGTTCAGGCACAGCTGCAGCCGCACAGCACCCTGGACTTGTCGAAAAGCTCTGACCTGTTGGGGCACACTGTGTGAAGGTATGTCTCTGTCCTTCCTCACCTACATAAAGCATTCTCTGACTGGCTTTAATAAAAAAAAAACTTTTGGCCAATAGCTAGGCAGAAAGTAGAAGGCGGGACTTCCTGACAGAAATGGACAATGGGAAAAAGATGAGAAGAGCGGATTCAGCAAGAGCTATAGTAGACAGAGAGGTAAACTGGGGGCAAGACTTAGGCAGAATTAGTCGAGTTACCTGGAAGCTGGAAGGTAGCCTAAAGTTAAAGGCCTAAGCTTTTAAAATATACAAGAGTCTTCATGTCCTTATTTATAAGCTGGTGGGTCCACAGAAATTAGCAACATTCTCCTGTTTCAGATCTCATTCCCATCTGACGGCTTTCCAAGTCATGATATAAGGGACAAAGTCATACACCCAAGAATGTGCTGCCTCCAAAATCCAAACAGACCCACTAAGATTGTGCTTATTTCTTAGTAGTGGGAATGACCACACACAGCCACTTACCCTTCACCTTAGATGGACTCTCTCAGGTACCCTGTACCACTTGGACTCCTGGAACTTTCACTGAGATAAAATTCTATTGGGATTATTTCTCATCTTTTGTGTGTTGTATCGCTTTGTCAAGTCCAAAGTGATTGCTACACCTCATTCATTTGGTCTGTTGAACATAACATCATCAATATAGTATACCAGCATAATACTCTGTGGAAAAGACAGTCAATGAAGGTTGTGTCAAACTAAGTTATGATACAGGGCAGTAGAATGAATATACCCTTGAGGTAGAACCATAAAGGTGTACTGCTAGGGTTGACAGATCAAAGCAAACTGCTTCTTGTGAATTTAAGGACAGGCATCAAGAAAAAAGCATTCTTTATATCATTATCCATATACCATGTACCAAGAGCTGTGTTAGTCTGCTCATATAAAGTTATCATATTTGGTACATTAGCCAGAAATCAGAGTCACTACTTGGTCAAGTTTGCGATAGTCAACCATCATTGTCCATGATCTGTCTACTTTCTGGGCAGGCAAAATGGGAGAGTTAAAGTGAGATGTGTTGGGAACCATCATCCCTGCATCTTTCAAGTCCTGGTTGGTGGCACTAATTTCGATAATGGGTCACTCTTTTCAATGGTAGAAGCAATGTCACTGGCTTCCAATAGGCCTTTCCAAGAATTATTACCCTTGGCCCACAGGTCAGGGAACCAAAATAAGATTTGTACCAACTTCTATGTATACCTACCCCAATTATACATTCTGGAACCGGGTAGAAACCACCAGATGAGTTTGGGGATCCACTGTGAGTTCTACTTTAGCCAAAACTCCTAAGCCCCTACTTTAAGTAGAGGGGCGTAATGCTTTGGGGAGTCTCCTGGTATTTGGAGCTAGTATCCAATAGGAAATTCTGATTGCTCTGTTTCCCCCTGTGTCTAGTTACCCTAGTAAAAAGCCATAGGTCCCTCTCTGTGAGAGAAGAATGAGAAAAGGCAAACATAAAGACCCTCAGTGTTAAACGTAGTTCTTCCTCGGGAACCCTGGCCTTCCTTCAGTCAAGGGTTTCTTGATCTGTGATTGTAAGTCTATTGGTTGTTTTGCGGTCATGATTCCCTGATACTATGATCCAATATATTTCTTTCATTTGTTCTAGAGGGTTTTTTGTTTTGTTTTGTCTTGTATTTTTTTTTTTTTGTTTTATACTGATCAAGCAGAAACTGAGTAGGTTTCATATCTATGCCATTTTGGGGAATACTGTGCTGATTAGTCAGGCCATTATAGATATTGCTTTGTCTGGGCTATGCTCACCTTTCCTTTGGCATTCAATGCTGCCACCTGGTCCCTGCTACTCTGGGTTCAATTAAACCCATAATATTTAATTTGTCCAATTGAGCAGCTGTATCTCCCACTCGAAGGTCTGGTGCAAAAGGAACAAAGACAAAGCTCTCAAAGGTGCTGTGCCCCTCCCATTTCCCATCTCATAGCATTAGTGAAGGACGTGTCTTCTGGGTCATCCCTTGTAGAGGATTAGATTTAAAAGGCGAATTCAGTCAAGCATTCCAATTTCCCTGAGCCTTAAAATCCCTCCATCAACACTAAGCCAAGGAATATCAGGTGTTCCCAGCTCCTTCTCGGTAGGCCATCCTTGCACAAATACTCCAGCCAACCACTCAAATAACTCTCGGTACTTTTTTAACTGTGTGTGTCTCAATACTGAACCTAGAATGTCTGTTCAATGGGTCCTTATAGATAAGTTCAGACTGAATTTATGTTCCCTCTACCATTATCCCACACCCTTAAAATCCAACCCCCCAGACATACTCCCCAGATACCTGCTTAAGTGAATTTGAAACTCAAGTTATTGAAGGGCGTAGCACAGTCCTCTGACCATACTTCCTACCTCACCTCTAGGGCCCAGCTTAGCCTTGGGTCTAGTTCTAGGACTAGAGGCAATGGCTGGTGGTCCCTGATGGGGATCAGCACTTCGTGTCTGGCATCTCCTGTAGGGAAAGTCCTTGCCTGCTCTACCCATGGGGCAGAATGAATTCACTCAGGTAAGGCCAGTAAGGGCAACACTGTAGGAGAGTGGGGATGAGGATGCATCCTCTGCCAGGGGGCTGGAATGATAGGGAGACCATTTCCTCAAGCAGAATAAGCCCAACAGAATCTAAGAATTCAAGCCCTCAACCTCTTTGGGTTCCTCCCACACATAGCCACCTGTCTTAAGGGTTTCTATTGCTGAAATCAAACACCATGACCAAAAGCAACTTTGGAAAGGAAGGATTTGAATCATCTTAAAACTTCCAGGTCACACTCCATCACTAAGGGAAGGGAAGGGTAGAAACTCAAGGCAGGAACCTGAAGGCAGAGACTGAAGCAGAAACCACCCAGGAACACTGCTTATTGGCTTGCTCCTCATGGCTTGCTCAGCCTTCCTTCTTATACACCCCCAGGACCACCCACATAGGTATGACGCTACCCACAGTTGGGCTGGACTCTCCCCCATCAATCACTGTTTTTAAAAAATGGTCCACAGCCCTGCTTAAGTTTTCTTTTTTCAATCGTGGGTCCCTCCTCTCAGATATAAACTATTTAACTATCGTTTATATAACTATAGTTTATATCAAGTGGACAAAAACCAACAACAATCAGGCTCCGTTCCAAATCATCAGATCCTGTTCATTTCCAGTTGGTGCCCTCACTTTAACTGCTGACACCCTCCGTGGCTGGGAATTAACTTTGTGCTGATAACTCAGCTAATGAGCATTTGGACTTGGTTTCCTACAACTGGAGCTCCAAGGCTGCTGGAGAGAAGAGTCCTTTCCAGGGCACACCTAGAGACCATCAGATTCTTTATGGTGCATCTGGAGTGGTCGACCTTATCACTAAGCTCATCTCTTCTCTTTTGTCACTTGGCTCAAAGATGCAGAAGAGCCAGCATTGTTATTTTCCAACAAAGTATCAACATTTTTATACACAGTCACTAAATTCTTTGTTCTTCACAAGAGGCAAATCAGAAGCATCAAATGCACTTATCTTAATAAGTTCTTTAAATTGTTCCACCACGGATGTCCAGTGCTCTCCAAGCAACTCAAGGACTCCTTAGTGACTATAGGTTTCATCCAGTTGGAGAACCTGTAAAAGTAACTTTTGTTCTCCTGTAGTAATTGTAGTCTCGGAGGTTTACTGCCTCCATCGGCTAACCTAGCCCTATCCTGGAAGCTTCTAGCTTCCGAACAGTCTTATCTAGGTCTAGAATGGTTTCAGCTTCTAAGACTTACTGCTTAATAAGCTCACTCTTTCTAGATCTTTCTGAACTCTGGCTGGCTGGTTCAATTCAACTGGTCTGGCTCAAGCTCCTCCCTAGGCTGACTGATTCAATATGGTCCTCTCTTCTCTCTCTCCTCTCTCTCTCTCTCTCTCTCTCTCTCTCTCTTTCTCTCTCTCTCCTGAATTGCTCTACTTGACCTTATACTAACTTTGGCAATCTGTTCTCATCTATTGGCTCCTTCTCATTCTCTGGCTCATTCTGTTTTCACCTGTGTCTAGCTTGTCCTCTCTTCAATCTCTCTGTTCAACTGTCCAAGTAAAACTGCTTCCTTCTCCCTCTCTGGGTTGCTCTACTCTCCCTCTCAACTGTACTGTACTGCTCTCCATGAACCCTACTGTATTTCTGTACTGTATACTTCTACACTATACTGTCTGTCTCTCTCTTAAGTAGCTTCCCTTTCCTCTCTCTTCTCATCAGAGTTGGGCATATCCTATTCTGTCAATCTTTCTCTGACTGAGCAATCTTTCTGCCACTCAATTAGACATCACTTTCAAACATGGGTGCTTCCTTCTACAAACAATTTTACCTTCATTGTTTGGGATTAAAGGCATGTACTAAGGGTGTGTCTATTCTAGCCAGAGGGATTAAATGTGTGTGCTAAAGGCTGAGTCACATCCTACAGGTTCAAATATCCTGTAACAAGAACCAGATCCAGATATCATGTAAGAAACTAAGTATTATCTTTTCTGTTAAACACTATGAAACACTTTTAGGGCAAGGAATTCAAAACTTTTTTTTTTCAATCTTTCCCACTTTGTAAGACCTCTATGCAAATATTTTAATCCCCCACTGGGTAGAACATTTGTTTACACAAAGGCCTTGCTGCGTTCCATGGGTAACCCTTCTTACTTTCTTTCAACTCCTTTGCACTGTCTTTTAAACTAGCCAATCAGAATTGTGTGAGGTCAGACTCCAGCAATGGGGAAAAGACAAAGTTGTTACCTGAATTAGAACAAGAACCAAGTGACCTTCATGTCCTAGTTTGCTTGTTCTTCTGCTTTGATGAGTATCATAATCTTGATCAAGAGTAAAGTTTGGCCTTGTCAAGATACTTCAGTTAGAGAAGTCTCTTTCTTTGGGAGCCAAACTTCTTTCTAATACCATCAAGCCCACTAGAGAAATTCATTCATTCAGTATCTTCAGAATCACCCCAGGTACCACACTTAGCATGAGTCAGGGTTCTCTAGAATAACAGGGCAATAAAAAAAACAATAATCTCTTATTAATATTAAAGCAGTTTATATAAAATGTTAACAATAATCGCTTGCCTCCGAGAGGCTGGAACCTGGGAGTTGCTTATTGCTTGAGACCCAGTGCCTCAGCAGTCAGAACAGTCTCCAGAGAGAGACCCCCAGAACCTGGTGGTTTCCACAGGCTGGGTAGCTTAACAGTTCTAATTGGTGCCTAAAATGTGGAAGGTTCCTGGCAAACTTGTTGGTTCTTAGTGATAGAAGCTGGATATACTGGTTCTGAAGCCAGAAAAGGTCAGCAGCACAACAGCATACATCAACTTGGCCATGAGAGGGAAGGCCAAGCAGACCAGAGGGGAATAACCTTCTTCTGCCATAACCTTCTCTCTGACGCATACTTTTTTTTAAATCTGAGTTGCTACCAGAAAGCATGTGTGAGGGTGGGCCTTCCCACCTTAATTAAAGCAATCAGGACAATTCTTTATTGGAGCCTCCACACTCAAGTGGTTCTATTTGTAGCAAGTTGACATTAAAACCAAGCATTATTATAGGCTTGGAGAAATGGCTCATTGGTTAAGAGCATTTCTTGCTATTCCAGAGGTCTGGGTTCAATTCCCAGCACCCACATGGCAGCTTGTACCTGTCTATAACTCCAGTTCCAGGGCTTCTGAGATATATATGTATGTATATATATAAAGCAATACAAGCATCACATAATCTCTCTGTCTCCCTTTCACCATCTCTTCCCAACTCATGAAACAAATTTCATAGGATAGATACATTCTTAACTAAGGATTTGGAAGATCTAAATTTCGACATTCAAAGATATTTCTCTCATCAAAACAAAGTTTTAAAGGAGCCTAATTCATCATCCCAAGTCTGCTTCTCCCCCATCTGCATTCTTCAGCTAGCTGCTTATTTATTTAAGTGGCACTGGGGACTTCCTGAACGGCTCTGTACAGCATAGGCCACACTCTTGCACTGAGCTACATTCTCAGCATTGGTTTTCCAAGATAAGTTCTCCCATGTAACAGAAACTGGCACAGCTCCTGGTCTTAGTCTCCTGAGCACTGGGGTTCCAGCTGTGCAGCACCAAGCCCAGCTTTCCTTTGGCGGTTTAGACTCTTATCCTCTGGGACAATGAAGGCAGCCTTCCAAAAACAAAGTTCTAAGGCTGGATGGCTGGAAGTGAGGTATCCTCACTGGGTCAGAGGTAAAACACAGGCAATCCTGGTGGGATGCAATGGTCCTTTTATGCAGCAACGACAATCTCTCTGACTGAAGGCCCAAAGATGCTGAAGTTGGCTTGTCTGGCAGGACAGGACACTAGCATAGAATGCTGGGTAATGTTCCACTCTGTCCTGTAAAGACCTAATACTTGTTACAGTGTGGAGTGATAATCCTATGCAGTGTCGTTGTTGTCATCATCATCATCGTGATCTCATCACCAACATCATCAGATCCACCTATAATCTTAGCACTGTAATCCCAGAGGCTGAGGCAGGAGGATTGCAATCCTGAAACTAACTTGGTGAGTTAGAGTTTCATGGTGTTGGATCTATAATAAGAGTCTGTTTCCAAAAACTAAAATAAGAAGAAAACTAAAGAGTACTTGAATCAGAAGAACAAAATGGGGAGGAGAGAAGGAGCAGAAGGAAGAAGAAACAAAATTATTGTGGGGGCGGGAGGAAATTGTGTGGGCATGCACACACAGGTGAAGCACTAGAGATTTAAATCTTGTATATTGGGTAGATGATCTAATGCTGGAGCCACACCTAGCCCCTTACTGGGGGATTTTTAGGCAGCACTCCACTACTAACCTATACTCCCTGCTCCTCCCTGGGGGATTCTACACAGGTGTCCCCAGCCTACTGTTGCTATTGACTGGATATTTGCTACCTGCCATATTTACATTAGTAACCCACTTGGCTGTTCTAAGAAATCTGTGCTATGATCCATATAGCACGAATCACAATCCATTAAGCACTGGACGTCATCAAAGGTCACCAAGCCTCAAGGCTGCTATATCATCAAACAGTCCTATCTCATTAGAGAGGGAATCATCAGAAATGCCTAACTCCCTCTGGACAAATTTTCAGAGGACCTAGTGTTCTTATTCTTATATCCAACTTGCATTGGGTTTGTTTTCTTAGATGATGATGTTGTTGTTATTTTGGACATAATGTTTCACAGTGAAGCCCAGATCTTGAACTCATCAACCTCAACAACCCAAGTACTGAAATTACAGGTCTGGCTTTTAAATAACCATCTTGATTTAAATATATTTTTTTTTCCAATGGCTCCATCCCAACCCATCATCTGCTTTAAAATGACTTGAGGTGGTATTGAAAAGAGTGGAGATGTGTAAACCAGCCTTCCTAAAACATGTTGCTAATATTGTATCCTTAATGGTCCCAAAACAGTTGAACCTAGTGATAGCCAATTAGTATGAGGAGAATACCAGCAAAGCCAACATCAAAATGATGCGTTTTGGCAAAACCCCTTCTGCATCCAGATGGATAATGGTGGGCAATTCTATTCAGCAGGTTAACTCATTTGGGTAGATATAGCACTTAATGACCTCAGTGGATTGATGAGGAGGCATTTCTAGTGAAAAGGAATCTTTCCCTGGGGATAATTGAAAAGGAATTTTATGAGGTACAATTGGTAAGTCATTTTTTTAATGTGTGTGGTGTGGGATGGGGGTGAGGTGCATGCAGGTCTCTATAGAGGCCAGAAGAGAACCGGTATAGGCAGTTGTGAGCTGCCTAATGTGGGTCCTGAACACTGAACTCAACTGTTTAACTGCCCCTTCATCCCAACTGATAATGTTCTCTTCAACTATCCCAAGCCAAGTTAATCCTTTAACCTTTATATCAAGTAGTGTTGTTTTTTTTATTTATTATGTCCCCCATTTGTCCAAGTGCTAAAGGTTGGTCCTTACCTCGGGGCTATTAGAAGGTGGTGGAAGTCTATAAGAGGTAGGAAATTTTGGTCTATTTGGAGTGTGCCCTTGAAAGGAATTATGGGACAATGGTGCCTTTCATCTCTCTCTGCTTTGCTTCCCAGCCACCATGAGCTGATCAGTTCACTCCAATACACAATCCCACCATGATGTACTCCCTTGCCACAGTCCAAGGCAGCAAAACCAGTCACACCTGAAACCATGAGTCAAATAATCTTTTTTAAAAAATATTTATTTATTTATTTATTTTTTTTTTTTTTTTTTTTTTTTTTTTTTTTTTTATTTGGTTTTTGCGTAGACATGGGTTTCATCTTCGTACCGGCTGTCTGACTTCACCAGTACCAGGCTGTAGCCTCGAATCAGAAATCCGCACTGTCTCCTTGCCTCCAAGTGCAGGATAAAGCCAGTCACCACCGCCCGGCTAATAAAAATATTTATTTTTATGTTGTCTGTATGTGTGCTTTGCCTCCATGTGTGTGTACCATGTGTATGCAGTACCCTCTGCAGCCAGAGGGGCATCAGGTACTCTGGAACTGGAGTTATAGTCAATTATTTGCTACCATGTATGTCTGTCCTCTACAAAAGCTACAAGTACTCCTAACTGCTGAGTCACATTTCTGGCAGCATCCTTTAAGTTGATTGTCTCAAATATTTTATTGCAGTAATAGAAGGCTAACAAACCAAGATTCCCACCTTGCCAGCAATCTGCAGAAGGAGTATAGAAATAAACCCAGAGAAATAGTAGACATTAATAACAATCAGTTATTTCAATTAATAACTTGATGAGAAGGCTTTCTCCTTATTTCTCCTCATCTAGAGGTCTAAAAGGAATACCTCTTCCTTTGCTAGGAATCACCTCTGGGAAAGCATCATGAAACAGAAACAGTTTAAAATATATTCAGGAATTAATAGCTGAGAAGATGGTTCATTTGGTAGATCCCTTGGGTCATTGACCAACAATCTAACAAAATTGGTGACTTCTATTTCAGAGAGACACCCTGTCTCTAAAATGAAGTGGATGAAGAAGACTGCTTAGAAACAACGGCCTCTGGATATAATATAGCTGTGCATCCATGAATTCATAACCACTGTGGTTGCTGGTACAAGATCAAGCAGGTCAATGTTCCAGGATGGATGACACAGAGGCCCAAAACCTCTCACCCCAGCTAATAAGTGACGGGCAACTAACAGAGTGCCTATGGGAGGGAAAGTCAGTTTTCTTTAGGAGTATGATCCATGGTTTGTTGCCCATGCTCCTGTGAATAACCCCTGCACCATCCTCATGAGGACAGCACTAATCAGGTTCAGTGGGTTAAAAGGAGGGGGAGGGGGAGAGGGAAGAGTAGGAGGGGAAAGAGGTGAAGGAGGAAGAAGAGGAGGAGGAAGAAAAAGGAGGAAGGGAGAAGAGGAGGAGGAAGAGGGGAGGAGGAGAAGAGGAGGAGGAGGAAGAGGAGGGGAGGAGGAAGAAGAAGAGGAGGGGAGGAGGAGGAAAAGAAGGATGAGGAGAAGAAGCAGCAGAAGCAGCAGCTGGGAGGGGTACTTGTTGGGAGGAAGTACTGGGTGGTGTCTAGGAGTTGAGGGTAGATATGATTAAAATACTCTGTATTCATCTGTGAAATGCTCAAAGAGATCAAGAACAATCGAGGCAGACACCTGACATGACCTCTGTATGCTTCCACACACACACCTGCACGTGTGAATACACAGGTGCACACACATGCAGCCTCAAAGACTAAAGAGTGACACAAAAAGAAAACATCATTGCTATATCCAAAGCAAAGGGACAAAATACCCTGAGGCTTGTTGTTTTCACAGTAGAACAAAAGAGATCTATGTAAAACCCAGATGACAAAAACTCTTGTTACAGAATGCTTTAAAGGGTGTCTTTGGATGAAGGTAGTTCATGTTAGCCTTTGTATCTCATCCACTGGAACTTTGGAGCTCAGGTTAAGACTCTTTCAAAATACACTTATTTTTATAGATTAACATATATATATATATATATAATGTTGTTATATATATATTATATTATATATAATATACACACCATATATATATATATGCATATGGCACAGATATATATACTCACAGGTGCATGTGGGTACCTGCAGAGACCAGAAGAAGGTGGTGCTGGGTCCTCTGGGGCTGAAGTTACAGGCAGTTGTGAGCCACCTGACATGGGAGCTAGGATCAGAACGGATCTGCCAGAGCAGCAATCATTCTTAACCTCTGAGCCATCTATGTCTCCAGCCCCCACAGCCAACTTACTAAGTTTAGGAGAATGTCACTTTTTTATCCTCCTCCTTGCTTCTATGTGAAATTTTGTTTCTATTTCGATGCTGACAGCTTTTGTGGTTCATGATTTTCCTCTTTTATCATAAGATGTCTCAATCACTTTTGGAAGCGGAGAGAATACCGATGACAAATGAAGAGAGTCAGAGTGTGGGGGAGAATACTCAAATCTCCTTCCTGGCCACAGCTACAAGGCATGTGCTCAAGCAAGATGTGGGAATCAACTCCGAGTCTTCAGCAGACATTTCCTAAAAGTTGTCCCTAGAAGCAGGTACCTCAGAGACATCCCTTGTCTTAGTTTGGGTTTCTACTAGTGTCATGAAGCACCATAGCCAAAAGCAAGTTGAGGGAGGAAAGCATTTATTTGACTTACACTTTTCATCACAGTTCATCAGAACAGGTGTGCAAACAGGACAGAAAACTAGAGGCAGGAGTCAATGCAGAGGCCATGGAGAAATGCTACTTACTGTCTTGCTCTCCACAGCTTGCTCAGCCACCATGCTCAGTTCTTATAGAACCCTGGACCACCTTCCAGGAATGGCCCTATCCACAATGGACTGGGCCCTCCCCCATCAATCACTAGTAAAGAAAGTGCCCCACAGGCTTGCCTATAGCCCAGCCTCACTGATGCATTTTTTTTCAGTAGAGGCTTCCTTCTCTCCAATGACTCTAGCTTGCATCAAGTTGACATAAAACTTCCAGCACAGACTTTTTCTCCTGTGATAACAAAGGCCCACAACCCTCCACAAAACAGTTCCCTCAAGGCTGGGCAAGTCAAGCTTCCAAGGGGAAAGCTCTGCTAAAGAAAAGACAAGGCTGTGAAGGTGACTCCCAGCCCAGGAGCAGATCCGCCTATCCAGCCATCCCACTCACAATGAATGGAAAGATGTGAATTATGGTGTGGCTTTTATGGAGACATGTGAGCTGTCAGCCTCTCAGAATAGAAGCTGCCATGTTCTCATCTTGTGGCAAGAAGTTTTATGTTTACTTAAGGTCTTTCTATAGGGCTTTTTGTAGTATGCAAGAAGCACTGGATACAGTCCCCACTTAGACCCTTAAGACTCTCTCTTTAGAAGCAAGTGTCTCCATTAAAAAAAAAAAAAAAAAAAAGACATGCAGAAGGCACCTCTGGACTCCCTAATGTCAACCATCAAAAGAAGAGTATGACTCAGTGGTTAAGGGTATTTGTGGCTCTTTCAAAGAACCCAGGGTCAGTTCCCAGAACATACACAGTGGTTCACAACTGGTTTTACCTCTGGTTCCAGAGATTTGATGATGTCTTCTGACCTCACATATGCACACATGCATGCACCTGTGGGCACGCACAAGCACACATACACACACACACACACACTGCACATATATGCTTATATGCATTACACATAAAATAAATACATCTTTTAAGAGATGGAGGTAGGATTGGTCAGGCAAAGTGATAACCAGCCTCCATCCTATCGTACTAAAGAGGTTGAGGCAGGAGGATCATAAGTGTAAGGATAGCCTGAGCTACAGCATGAATTCAAGCTTAGCAATTGGTGAGATCCTGTTTGAAGTAACAAGCAAAAACAGGACTCAGTAATAAATGCTGGCCTAGAATCCCCCAGTGAAGGGGCGTGGCTCAGTGGTAGAGTACTGCCTAGAATCCCCCAGTGAGGGCTGGGGGAGTGGTCAGTGATACAGAGCTTTTGTTGCATGCAGGAAGCCCTGGGTATAATCCTTAGTACCGGAAGGAAGGGAGGAGGAGGGAGGGAGGGAGGGAGGGAGGGAGGGAGGGAGGGAGGGAGGGGGGAGGGAGGAAGGAGAAGGAGAAGGGGAGGGAGGAAGGGAGGAAAACAAAGGAGGGAGAGGGAGGGAGATAGACAGAATGAGACAGAGAGAGAGGAGGAGGAAGAGGAGAAATAAAATTGGAAATTGTCTTTATAAGAAAATACAGGCCAGTTGAGTAGGAAGAGGACACTGTCTCAGCTCAGGTGGAGAAGCCAGCCTCCTTCCTGCCCATCCCCGTCCAGGGCAGCCTACAGTGCTCTGTTCCTGGTCAGGAGCATGCTGGGTTCATCTTGAGCTTTAAAAATATCTCTCCACCCACTGCAAGTTTGATTAATCAGCCAGTGTTCACCCGTGTGTCACCAGGGTGGCAGTGATGAACATGACAGCAGCATGCCTGCTTCGAGGAAGACACGAAGGGCCTCATCAAGCAGGGAGGAGGATTCAGAGCATAAATGCTTCAAGGGGGGAGGGGCTCTGAAACCAGGCGACGACTGAATCCGAGTTCTAACAGATGCTACACAAACAATCTTGGACAAAGTCAGTCATCGATGTCACTTCTAGATTGTTCACATTTACAAAACACAGCTACAAAGAAAACTCTACTTTCAAGCTAACTGAATATGTAAAATGGCTTGGTGAGTAAAGATGCTTGCTGATCTGAGTTCGATTCCCAGGATCCACATGGAAGAAAGTGAGAACACACACTCACAAGTTATCCTCTCACCTTTGTACTTGCATGTGTGCAAACTCCTTTCCTATACACACAGAGAACACAATAAAAATAAGTATGAGTTTATTCTATGGAGTACTTTGTGGTCCCGGGGAGCAGGGGCCAGAAGCTAGAATTTGCACTTCTGCTCCAGCACCACATCTGTCTGGATGTTGCTATGCTTCCTGCCATGATGATAATGGACTGAACCTCTGAACCTGTAAGCCAGCCCCAATGAAATGCTGTCCTTTATAAGAGTTGTCTTGGTCATAGCGTCTCTTCACATCAATGGAAACCCTAACTAAGACATCATGCATTATGTATGTAACATATGTCTAAGAAGATGTCCTTCTCTGGTGTCCCACTTTCTCACAGGATCCTCCCTTGTCTCACAGGCTTCTGCCACTCCACTGCCAGGCACCAGAGGGCCCTCACTAGAATAGAACCAACGCCAGGACTGTATTCTTGAAACCTCCAGAACATTAAGGAAAGCAAACTCCAGGAACCTTGCTATAGTATCAAAGGTAGACTCATCCAAGGAACAATGCTGCCTAGGTGGAAACATGTGAAGGAGCAGGAGGCCCCACTAATCTGTTTCCAGTTGGTTGGGCAATTTCCAACTCCAATTTGGCCAATTTGATGCATTATTCTCTCTCGAGCTTGTTTAAAGAGAAACTTCCCATGAAGAAACTGCAGTCACTTGAGGTGACTTGTGTAGACTGTGGTTCTTTTATACCCACAACTCTACTCAAAGACAGGACACTTTTGGCTAAAACACAGAACGAAAGATGTTCTATCAATGGTGACAATCTTCAGCTAAGTGGGGAAGTTGTCTCTGTGGCTGCAAGAGGCTGCAGCTGTTATATGTAAGAAGGGGGGTGAAGGGAATGGTCCTCAACTGCTATTGTATTCAATATGCAATGTAGCCTCCCCCCCCAAAAGGCTCATGCATTCAATGTTTGGTCCTCAGTTGATGGCATAAAAGCAATACAGTAGTCTCAACGTTACGTCAATGACCCCATTCTTGGTACCAACTTCTGCTTTATTTATGTTACTGTGGTTTTAAATAAATAGATTATGGGAAACGGGGCTTATTTCACCTGTCAAGTCAAAGTTCCATGGTCATCACTGTGGGTTAAGGCAGGAGCCTTCAAACAGCTACTCACGTCCCATCTACAGTTGAGAGTAGAGAGAAATGAATGCACACCCGCTCACTCCCTGCTTATGCTCAGCTTAATTTCTCCAATTATACAGTTCAGGGTCCCTGCCTAGGAAATGGTGCCACCTACAGTGGGCTGGGTCTTCACACATCAATTAGCTTATTTAGACAATCCCTGCAAACATGGCCATAGGTCAACTCAATGAAGACAATCCCTCATTCAGGCCGTCTTCCCAGATGATTTCAGGTTGTGTAAAGTTGACAATTAAAACTAACCATTACAGGAAGGTTCCAGAAACTACATGAGATACGACCCGGCTAACATAAACAGCTCACTAGAGGGAGGTCCTTTATGGTTAATTCATCTCTAGTTCTTTCATGTTGCACTGTCTATACTTCCTGAGTGTCATGATGTTAATTTACTCTGCTCTGTCATGCCTACCCTGAAATAATGGTCTTCATTTGAAATCATGATCCCAAATGACTCCTATCGTTTTCAAGATGTTCCCCTGGGTATTGTGCTCACCGCAACAACAACAAAAACAAAACAACAACAACAAAAAGGAACATACCAACACAGCCAGCTCGTAAAGGATGACGTAATGACTATCAGTGTCCAACATAACAAGTCCATGTGCCACACCACCTGTCTCCTAGAGATACATGAATCTATATAAGAGAGCTTTCACATGAAGCAGTCCACAAAAAAAAAAAAAAAAAAAAAAAGCAATTACACAATACTTCAGAAGTTTTTGTCTCCCAAGATCGACTCCATAGCCCTGTGAATTGACGCTTGCTAGCTGGTGATCAGAACCTCCCTGTCTGCTCTAAACTCAGAGCACATCTTCACTGTCATGCCCAGAGCCCCAGAATGCTTGCAATAAAGCAAGAAGAGTCATAGCTCAGTGTTCACCTTGGCAAAATAAATAAATAAATAAAAGAATGAATTTTCCATCAGAAAATAAATGGCCCTTCTGCAGGCAGAGACTCTGGATTACCATCCTGAAGGACAAACACATCATGTTCACCAGTCAGCCTCAGGTCATAAAGTGCTGGTTTCTCTCACCCAGGGACCCCCCACCTGCACTTGGAGGGAGTTACAATTCTTGCCAGCTCCTGTGGCTACTAAAAAGGTACACTCAGGTCCAGTTCAGAATGCCCAGGCCTGGTTGAAACAGCAGTACACTTGTTTGTTTTATAGCTTTCCCAAGAATGGTGCAGGGAGCTGGGGAGAGGATCTTAGCAAGAAATCTATATAGGAGACAGCAGGGAAGAAGGGCCCAAAGCCAGCCAACGGTCTTTAGAGTCATACAGAGTTGCCACAGCAGAGCCCAGTTTAACTGCTAGAAAGTTTCTGCTTGTTCTAAGACTCTGAGAAACCGTCTCCTAATTATTAAGGGAATGGTTATCAGGGAGGAAAGGGAATCAGGTCCTCAGTACTGGACATACAGGTTGTGAGCTGCCTAATGTTGGTGTTTACAAAGTTGAAACCATAGATGAATTACAAAGTTTATCATATTAGTAATCTCAGACTCTTCAAAGGTTACCTAAAATATGGCTAGGGACATAGCACAGTCATTGAAGTGCTTGTCTTAGAAGCATGACAATCTGAATTTGGTCTTTAGAATCAAATTTAAAACAAAAAACAAAAAAACTCATGGTGGCATGTCCTGGGGAGGCAGAGACAGAAGAACCCCTGGCAGTCACTAGCCTACTTGAGGAGGTCCAGGCCAATAAGAGACCTTGTCTCAAGAAAACAAGGTATCCATATCCTGAAGAGCAACACTTGAGGTTGTCTTCTAAATTCCAAGTGCACATGCACACACATGAATAAACACCCCAAAAAACCCACCACACCACACACACACACACACACACACACACACAGAGGAGCTACCTAAAATGTACAGGAGGCATTGACCAGTTCCTAGGGCCAGGTATGCTTACTATGGACACTCCAAGTTCCTAATGCAACAGTGTAGGGGACTGTGCCTTCTTGTCCCTACAAAAGGGTTTCAGACTACATGACTGAGAAAGCTTATTGGAGCAGCTCAGCTCACAGCAGTGGGAGCGGGTGTGTGAGGCTGTTCACACCATGGTGGATGAAGCAGATGGAACAACAGGAACCGGTAAGTGGATAACTTTTGGTGGCCTACTCCTACTGACCTACATCTGCCAGCAGGTTCTGCCCACCACGGGACAGACACCCTCCCAAAACAGCACCACAGATGGAGAATACAAGCTAAGAGCATGAACCTGCAAAGGTAAGTAGAGCACATGCTTACAAAGGTACAGTGTTGAGGTTTGTTCTGTTGCTATGTATTGTAATGCTACATGCGGTCCCCAAGGCCTGGGTGCCCCAGAGATGAGAGTTCACACATAGACCCAAATGATGCGAGTGTGTGCATGTGACCTTGTCCTCAAGCCATTTATGATTAGTCAATAAAGATGCCAACAGTCAATAGCTGGGCAGAAGACACATAAGTGGGGATTTAAGGTCCCTGGGCTTGGGGGATGGAAGAGAACCATGATAGGGAGAAGAAGCCACCATGGGGTAAGAATCTTAAAATAATGGCCATGTGGGTTGGCTAATTGGAGTTAAGAGCAGCCCAGAGGAAACATGACAAATTATATAATGGGATTATGGTCTGGGAAATAGACATAATAGCATAGAGAATAGATATCTGCTCAGCTCTTGTACGATTAAGGCTTATTGTAAATATAAAGGGTGTGTGTGTGTGTTATCCAGGAACTAAATGGTCAAAGGTGAGGTAGAAACCCCAGATTGGGATTAAATATTTTACAATACCACAGTGGTGCCTAGCATGGACAAGGCCCTGGATTTGAACCACCCAAGCACCAGCACCAAAAAAAGAAATGTTATGATTATGTGGACTTGAACTGTTTCATTTAAATAGCTTTATGAACAGAATATCTGAGGCTGGAGAGCACTTTCTGATCTCTCAGAGGACCCAAGTTTAGTTCCCAGCACCAAAACTGGGCAGCTCACAACCTATACCTCCAGCTCTCAGGATCTGGTGCCCTCTGCTGGCCTCCACAGGCACTTGCACACACATGTATATATACATAGGCACAACACAGAGAGACAGAGAGAGAGAGACCTGAACACACATGTATATAGACATAGACATAGAGAGAGAGAGAAATACAATAAATCTTAAAATATAAAATACACTGACACATGTATATACCACAGGTACCAGAAAGAAGACAAGGCCACAATACCTTCTCCTATTAACCTTCTTATCAAGCAAATATGGCAAATTTATCAACATTCTCTCTTCTCCCTGTGAAGCCTTCCAATAAACTGCTGAACAGGCACCTCTAGTTAAGTGGATTGTTCATCTGCTCCCATCATTGTACCAAGAACTAGCTGTGCTTCTATATCTGCAGTAATTACAGTTAATTAAACACTACATAAACCAATGAGATGCCGAACATGAACAGAAAACCAGGTCCATGGAAATATAGTCAAATAATTAGATCCAAAGGCCAGTTACGAAACAACGGCTTGCTAAGGATAGGTGAATTAACTGTAGGAGATGGGGCAGGGTGGTGGAATAATATAACTCTAATGAGTCATATACTCAGGCTCCTTTTATAAGTATATTTGTATTTTCTAAAGCAAAATAAAATATTTAATGTAGTGAAAAGGAGGGGAAGGAAAAATTAAAAGAAGGAGCTAGTGGGGAACATTTGAGATTTAAATCACCGCAGGGTCCTACAAAACTAAAAGCAAGACTTTCTCTCATACTCATACACCGTATATTCCATTCATAAACTCCCAAGAATAGGGCAAACCTTGAGCTCCTCTTTGCCTCCCAAATATTCCTCCTACATTCTCAATATCGTGTTTCCCCAGAATTCCTATAAAAGATCCATATTAGCTATATAATGAGATGGGGTCTTTGGGTTAGGTAATCAAAGGGACAAAACCCTCATCGATGCCATCAAAGTTCCTTTAAAGGGGCCAAAGGGCATTAATTCATCCTTTTGATTGCTGGGGGCACACAGGTGTCACCTTGATAGCATGCTGCCAGCTTCCCAAATCATGGGAAATGACTTACTGTGGTTTATAAGTCAAACTGACTGTGGTAGTTTGTTATAGCCGTTCAAATGGAATAAGACACCATGCAGGCATGGAGTCATTCTGTTGTGGTTACAAACCTGGGCTTGCTATGGAGGCAACAGGGCTCCTCTGCTTCTTTGTCCTGCATCTATACAACCTTTCACCAATACGATAGTGACAAGGTCCCAGGGTATCACTCACCTCTCAGGCCAACAGCCTCTGTTCAGAGATTATAATAGTAAACAGATGCTGTTTGTGTGTCTGTTTGTGTGTGTGTGTGTCTGTGTGTGTTTGTGTCTGTGTATGTTTGTGTCTGTGTATGCTTGTGTCTGTGTATGTGTGTCTGTCTGTCTGCCTGCCTGTGTGTCTGTGTGTGTCTGTGTGTGTATGTATGTATGTATGTATATATGTATATATATGTATATAGTATGTATATATATATATATATATATATATATGTGTGTGTGTGTGTGTGTGTGTGTGTCTGCCTGCCTGTCTGCCTGTGTGTCTGTGTGTCATCTGTGTGTATATGTGTATATCTGTCTGTCTGTCTGTGTATCTCTGTGTGCTTGCCTGTCTGCATGTATATGTGTGTATCTATGTGTCTGTTTGTCTGCCTGTGTGTCTGTCTGTCTGTGTCTGTGTGTATTTGTGTGTATCTGTGTGTCTGTCTGTCTGCCTGTGTGTCTGTGTGTGTTTGTGTGTATCTGTGTGTCTGTCTGCCTGTGTGTGTCTGTGTGTGTTTGTATATATCTGTCTGTCTGTCTGTGTCTCTGTGTGTCTGTGCCTCTGTGTGTGTGCGTGAATCTCTCTCTCTCCCTCCCTTTTCCCTCTCCTCTATTTCTCTCTGTAATGTTGAAACTCAAGCCCAGCACCTTCTCCACACTAGACAACTGTTCTATCCCTGAGCTACATCCCTAGGGCAATGCTCACCTTGCCCAGCCTTTCCTCATCCAGCCATGGATGCAGCCCACGAGGCCCTGCTACTTTATAGGTCATCTGTATGGAAACCGCACACTGCAATGAGTGTGCAAACAAGATGGAAGAAAGATCTACCGATGGCCTGTCATCTCTACTTCCCTCCCCTTCAGTCTACTCTCCAGCAATTGTAGCTGTACTGGCTCAAGACAGTGCTGGTGAAATCCAACTTACTAATATGCACATGTAAAATGCCACAGATCCGAACCTGACACTTAGAAACAAAGACATGGACCATCTGGAGTAGTTGCAACTTCTCTACACTCAAAGCAAAATTCAAGTTTAAGGTAGTAAACTGGTACTGAAAAAAAGCATTAAGAAACCACTTAGGGGAACTGATTCTGGGTTAGTCACAGCAAATGTCATCAACTAAATCAACTTCACTCTCTAGTTTAGACGCCTGTATTCCCTCTGGGTTTTTGGTGTGTCTGTGTCTGTGTGTGTGTATGTTGTGCGTGTATGTAGGTGTGTATGTGTGTGTATATACTCACACATGTGATGGTGGTGGTGGTTTGAATATGCTTGACCCAGAAAGTGGCACTATTTAGAAGTGTGGCCTTGTTGGAGTAAGTATGACCTTGTTGGGGGAAGTGTGTCACTATGGGCTTGGGCTTTGAGACCTTCATCTTAGCAGTCTTCAAATGAAGATGTAGAACTCTCAGCTCCTCTGACCTCACGTCTTCCTGGATGCTACCATGCTCTCGCCTTGATGATAATGGACTGAACCTCTGAACCTGTAAGCCAGTCCCCAATTAAATGTTGTTCTTATAAGAGTTGCCTTGGTCATGGTGTCTGTTCACAGCAGGAAAACCCTAACTAAGACAGTTTGGATTTCGGGTGTGTGTGTGTGTGTGTGTGTGTGTGTGTGTGTGTGTGTGTGTGAATAAAAGTGTGGCTATATCCAAAGTACAACGGGACAGCATCCTAAGATGAATTTGGGCACTGTATTCCCAGGATAAATTTCCATCCTAAATCCTTGTCCCGGGCACTCAGGGATATGCTGAGTTACACAAGAACAGAGGCAATTAAGATAATTGCTGCCTGTTCCCACCTAGATGAAGCTTCCAGATGATTCTTACTTGGGCAGCATTCAAAGTACCATGGCCCCAAGTCAAGAGACAGCAATAAACAGGGCTTAAGCCTCCCCTGCAGATGGACTCCACTATAAAAGTTAATAAAGACAACAACGTGATTCTGGCTATATAGACCCTGCCAACTCTATACATAATATGTCTTTTGTTTTTGTTGTTTGGAGACAGCATCTCATTATAATAGTCTACACCGATCCTGACCTCCCTCTCTTCTTCCCCCACGTAGTCCTGACTAATCAACACTCCATCCCCCTGCCTCAGTTGAGTACAGACAGGCATATGCCATCACTAGAAGATTCCAACAATAGATTTTTAAGAAAAATAAATTTATCTCCCAATCAGTATCCAAGGCAACCACATTCATCATAGATTTTTTTCAGGCCACAAGGTCCATCCCACACAACGAAGTCATATAGACAAAAGCTCGTCTCTGAACTCTTTCCCATCACTCCATACTTAGCCCTAGCTGCCAATGAGAAGCACTCCAGGCTTGACAATATGCAAAATGGCTTCCCAACAGTCACCACCCCAAGCAGATTCCACGTGATACAAAATGACTTCCCACCAGACACCACCCCAAGCAGATTTCACGTGCTCCAAAATGGCTTCCCACCAGACACCACCCCAAGCAGATTCCACATGATCCAAAATGGCTTCCCACCAGGCAGTTCCTTACCGTCCAATTCTTCCACGGAGATATTAGCCAACTGCTCGCTGTCACTGCCTGCAGACAGAGATCGGTTGAGGTAATTCCCCTTGTACAACAAGCCAGCGGTTACATGGTGGAACGGCATCTTTTCCCTGTTCCAAAGAGAATGGGGGAGAAGGAGAGAAAAATATCATTCATTCATTCATTCATTCATTCACATCATCATTATTTTTTTGGGTTGTCTCTATTTTCCAGATGACGAAGTTACATATCAAAGATGGGGGAGATGGCTCAGTGGATAAAGATACTTGCTTCTAACCCTGGCAACCTTAGTGCGATCCCCGGGATTCATAGGGTGGAAGGAGAGAATGCAATGCTGGAAGTCTCCCCGGACCTCTGCACCCATGTGCATCTCCATACAACACGAGCACATACATACACACACACTAAAAGAATAAATGTGAAATTACATTCTAGAGGGGAACTTCTGAATGTTTACAGGGTCCCCTTTGTAAACCCCAGAAAAACATGAAGGACACCAAGTAGCTTCTTTTTATTTTCGTGTTGTTCTGTTTTGTTTCGTTTTGTTGTTTGCTTGCTTGCTTGTTTCCCTTGTTTGTTTTTGGTTTTGCAGCACTGTGGGCTGTACTTAGTTACTGTACAAATAACTAGCAACTTTCTACAGTTTAACTGGTTTGCCAGCCCTTTTGCTCATTAGACAGAGTCTTGCTAATTTGCCCAGGCTGGCCTAGCACTCACTCTATAGCCTAGGCTGTGCTTGAACTCACTATGTAGCTTGGGCTAGCCTTCATCGTGGAGTCCCGCTTCAGCCTTCTGAGCAGATGGGACTAAAGACCCCACACCAGCAGGCCCAGCATCTCTGCTACGTCGTACAAATAAAAACACCCTTTGCTCTTTTCCTCAACCTCAAAGATTATAACTTCGTGTAGGGAAAACCTAAGCATCCCAGAAATGTTGACCTATCCAGCACCAGGACATCTTGGCTATGCTCAAGTGAAGCCGTAAGTAGGTCACATTCTTTCAGAGAAAGCAGGTGTCCCAGCCACACAACACTCAAGGAAGGGAAAGCAACACACAAAATTTTTAACTGTTTTAATTGAGAGTTTAGGGGACAAGGAAGATGCCCCAATGGAGAAGACTACTTCTTAGCAAGCGCGAGGACCTGAGTTCCAATCCCCAGCATCCTTGTAAAAGCTGGGCAAATCCATGTGTGTGTGGCTGTCACCTCAAGATTTGGGGGATAGAGACCGAGACAGAAGGATAGCAGAAGTTCACTGCCACCCTGATTCCAGGTTCAGTAAGAGACCCTTGTCTCAAGGGAATAAGGCAGTAAATGATACGTTGGGATAGCTGATGTCCTTCCCTGGCCTCCTCATAGACATGTCCGCTCAGAAGCATTTGCACCTTCACACACATACAAACCAAGAAAATAAAATTTAAGTTTCCAAGCAGACCCCAAGCTCACTATATAGGCCAGGTTGGTCTTGAACTCGAAGATTCCCTGGCTCAGCCTTCTGAGTGCTGAGGTTACAGGGAGTCACCACCATACCAAACCCCAAGATTTGACAACTCCATGCATGCAGCAACATTCAGGATAAAGAAGCAGTCCCCAAACCTGATTGAGATGATGAGGTTACTTTCAGAAATGGCTTCCCAGGAAGGGAAGCAACACCTCAAGGTGTTCAAGAATGACGAGATTTAGGACACTTTGATTACTTTGATTTCAAATGTAATCAAAGAATCCTCGAGACTAGATTCACAATCTGCCCAACCAAAGCCACTGCCATTAGTGGGGCTTAGCAGGTCTCCCAGCAAAGGAGAGATAGCTCAGTAGGTGGAGTGCTTGCCTTGCCAACATGAGGAATTCAGATCAATCCCCAGAACCCACAAAAAAATAAGCCAGATATATTGGTGCACTTCAAATCCGAATATTGGAGAGGTAGGCCCCTTGAGTTCTTTAGCTGAAGAACCTAGATTATTTGGTGAGGCACAAGCCAGTGAGAGAGACTCTGCCTCAAAAGACAATATGAATGGCTCCTGAGGTACAAAACCCAAGGTTTTCCCCTGGTTTTTGTACCTCAGGACATACACACACATGCACCAAGTTCTCCCCACAACATATACAGACCTACTGCAAGATGCTTATTTAAACTACATGGTAGAAGGAGTAATCTGCTTCCAGAATAAGCTGAAGGCCTTGGTCCTATGGGGGAGGAATGCTTCCCCACACATCCACTACTCTCTGGGTAAGTCACCTGCAGAATCCTTTTTGGCACTAAAGCTTGCAGTTAACCTCCAGGACATCTGAGAAGTACACATACAAGAGAAAACAGACAACTCAGTGATGTTCCCCAAGAGTTACTACCCAAAGCTCTCAGACCTTGCTCACTTGAAAAATCCAAATGAGGACCAGCATGCAATCTGAGGGCTCTGGGTATGAAGTCATCTGAGATTCTAGAGAATCAATAGTTTGAAGCCACCCTGAGCTACCTAGTAAACTCAAGACTAGCCTGGGCTCTATAATGAAATAAAGAATAAAAAAAGAGAGAAGAAGATAAATGGAAGAGAGGAGGAAGGAGGACAAGAAGCAGCAAAGAGATAAAAGGAAGAAAAGGAAAGAGAAGGAGGAAAATGAAGAGCAGAAGGAAGGAGGGAGAGGAGGAGAAGGAAGAGGAGGGAGGAGGGAGAATGAAGAAGAGGCAGAGAAAGAGATCGAGTAGGAAGAGAAATAGGACGGAAGGAGAAGACTCTAGAATAAAGAGCAATCTTTTCTGGCCATGGTACATGAGCACTGGTGAGCACCAGGGACTACTGTCCTGTCACCTTTTCCCTCTAACAGGACCAAGTGACAGACCCAGGCAGCCCAGCCGGCACCTCCCCCTCCCCCAAGTCTGACAAGCAGTCAAGGTGGCTGCTTCATCTTGGAGCTGTTATAGAGTCAAACAATGAAATCCCTAAGAGGAAGGCTTGACCAGAGCACAAAGCCACTTAGAGGAAAAAATAAAACAGTTCAGCTACTCAGGCGCCAGGGAGTTATTTAGATTCCGCAGCCCTAGCTAAAGCGTCAGGCACTTCCATCCGGATGCCAAACCCTCTTTTCAAATTCAAAATGTCTAAAACTGAATTAATCATCTTCCCACAAAATAGGTTGCGCTTCCTGACTTCTCTATTTCTATCAGAGGTGCTGTTCACTCATCACAGTAACTGGGACAGCCCTCACCAAAGCTCTGGGCTCCAAAAAGTAAAACAGACATACGGACGAGGCTGGAGCCGACTGTCAGTCTCCCCTTCACTCTGTGCATCACTAGCAAAACGAATATCCATAGGAAGAGCGCAAATGGCAGGTCACTGGCTGCAATCTCTGGGTAAGGAGGCAGAGATCCTCCATGCAAGGATAGAGATCAGAGTTCAGCCTCCTTAGAGTGCACATAAAAAAGTCAGGTATGGTGGCATGTGCCTGTAATCCAGAACTGGGAAGTGAAGACAAGAGGATTTCTGCTCCCCTGAGGCTTGCTGCTGGAACCTGCCTGGCTGAACCAAGGAGCTCCAGAGAAAGAGAAAGATTCCGTCTCAATGAAACCTAAGATTGACTTCAAGCTCCAAGTGCACACATGCATGTGCATGCACATACATGCAGGTGCACCTGCACATGGGGACAACACACATTTATAAACACATGGACAGACACACATATAATATCCGCACACCAATTTAAAAAGTTAATGACTGGACACTAATACAGAGAAGGCACGCTGTTGGTAATTATCAAAGAAACATCATCAACGAATCATACCAGACCTTCACAGACCTAACCATAGATATTGTATGGGGAGGCAGTTTCCTCCAAGTATGATCATTGCACATTACAGAGCAGAGCCTGCCATGATACCTACATGATTCTTGGCCGGTTGTCATGGTGACAATATAAGCCTAGTAAAACTGAGATAGTTAAGGCTAAGGTAATGGAAAGGCTAATGTAAAGAGTGAAGGGCTAGTCACATGACCCTCAGTTGGGGTTCCAATCATTATTCCTTCCTGCACCCCGGCTGCACATGGTCTTGGGAGATGCTGGGGTATAGAGGAGAAGGAAGGCGCACCAGAGGGCGTACTCCATGAAGTGGTCAACCATAGCAGGCAGGACCTTGAGGTGATGCAGCTAATCTGTGAGTCACTGAAACTGCTCTAAGTAATTGTCCATCTTTGCACCAGTAATTAACCCTAATAAACTCATCACCTTGCAAGCTAGGTTTGCATTGTAAGTATTAATTTCATATGTCATGGTGCCATATCTAGGGCAAATGGCCATTTGCACATTTCTCCCCAGGAAAAGTCATGGGGCACACATAAAAGGAACACACGACCCCTTTCCTTGGAAAATAATATCAGCTATTATTATTTTTCAGAACAATCCAAGTTATTTTTTCAGAGCAATCAAGAGTCACACAGAGAACCTATATGAATTAGGACCGTGTAGAAATGAAGGCCCCACCTGACTCTTGGGGGCGTGTGCCATGGTCACTGGAGAATGGGCTGAAGTTTCTGGCTGTCTAAACTGCAATTTTCAAGCCATGTGTATTTCAGGATAACAGCCAATCACAAAATTATAAGGTTGCTTTAAACAGACTGAGGTGGGGGGATTGCATTTTTTTAAAAACTTGATTGTGCAATTCTCGAGTGGGAACTCTGTAGATGGCCAGAACACTGGACACTTTTTCAAAGGGAAGAAAAGGCCACCCTGGGACTAATGAGATGGTTCAGTGATTAAAGGTGCTTGCCGACAAGCTTGATGACCCGAGTTCAATCTCCAGCTCCCCACAATGTGGAAGGACACAACTGACTCCCCCAAGTTATCCTCTGATTTCTACAAACATGCTGTGGCATGCATGCACCTACATACACAACAAATATGTATTATTTTAGGTAAAAAGAAGATGTCTTCCTATTGCACCCTGGCTGGTAATTTCAGAGGGTGTTATCGTTGCCACCAGTATCAGCAGCAATGGAGCAGGAGACAAAATGTAGCTCCAGGCTTTCTATGTGGAACTTGGGCTACTCTGTCAAAAAGATGGGATTCTTACTTTCAGTAAAAATTGAATGAATGAATGAATGAATGAATGAACGAATGAATTTATTTCATGGCTAGCCAGGATGAAGTAGAGTTGGAGTTACGGTGAAGAAAGTCTAACAGAGTATGGGTATTAACAGAACAGGCACTTAGGATAAGATAAGTACATACACCCAACAGCATAGATGTGGGCTTCTCCAGAGAGTCCCAGTTGGCTGTCTTCACAATAGCCATACACGTGACTTTAACTTTGGTGGCTTCTGACATTACATCTCAAAGGGCTGCTAAGGAATATTTTTTTGCTAGATAAGATCAGTGGGTGGTCCTGATGTCCAATAGGTGGGAACACAGCCAATAAGGAAAATCTCTGGGTCCTGAGGGTTTGGAGGGGTGAATATTATGGTGTTTCTAACTGTAACAAATGCCCAGTCTTGTTTGCGAGGTTTCCTAAGAATCTCAGCTCTACATCCAGGAAAGGAGTCAGAATAAAGTTGAAGCCCCCGTATGGTCAGGCCCCAACCATGGCTCCTTGCTATTTCAACACTGATTTGAAAATAACTTCTCTGTAAAAGGATTGTCCCCTCTGTGTTAGCTACAGAAAAGACTCACTCCTCGCTGGGCTGGGATTCTTGATTCTCAGCTGGTGAGACATTTCAACCAGGCTTTGGAATAAAGGATTCCTCTGCCCTTATCACATCCCCTTAATTTTTCCAGTCCTGTGTCATTCGACACCGAATTCAGGATCTGAGTACTGCTATTTCATCCTGTGTTTAAGCCTTTGTAAATCTGAGGCGATATCTTGCCTGATCGTCTCTAATTGTCCTTATGGGAACAAGACTCATTAAGAGTTGTACAGAAACTAAAGGTATTCCTTCCTTCCCAACAGTGCAAATCGCGTGAACTTCTTGTTTTTGGGAAATGACTCGCTGTCATCTTTTACCTGGATCTTTGAAGCTTCAGATTCACCACACAGCTTTTTATAGGTAAAGAAATAAAGATGGTTTATTATTTTCTTGGGGTGGGGACGGAGACAGATGGGGGAGGGAGAGGGAGAGGGAGAGAGAGAGGGAGAAAGAGATTGACAGATTCAGGTGAATTTTATATCTCTCTCTCTCTTTTTTAATCTCATCTTCTTTGTCAACTTGATGGGATTTAGAATCACCACAGAAACAAACCTCTGGGCACATCTGTGAGGGAGTTTTTAGACTGTGTTGGGGAGGAAAGACTCATCCTAAATTCAGGCAGCACCATCCTGTGGGTCGTGGTTCTGGACGAATAAAGTGGAGTGGACAAGCTGAGCACCACACCAGTCTTTCCTTGCCTCCTCACTGAGGACGGGATGTGAGTAGCTATCTCACAGTCCTGCCTCTGTGCCTCCTGCACCCTGAGGCTGTGAGCCAAAATAAACCTTCCTTTCCTTCCATGGCTTTTGTTCATTATTTTGTAAGAGCAAACAGAAAAGTGAATAATACAGGATCAAATCCACACCAAAAGTCAGCCCCGGAATGCACAAGTATTTTGTGGCCAAAAAAAAAATGATCACCAGGGAATCTGGCTTATGACTACAATGTAGTTCGCCTCTGATAGAGACGAAAGCTGCTTACCAATTAGGTACACCTTCATGTCCCTTAGTGTTTGCATCCAGAATGTTCAAAGTCTAGTGGGAACAAAACTTCATGAGTACACCATCCATGGCAATAATTAAAACCGCGGTCATGACCGGACCATCCACGGCAATAAAACTAAAACAACATTGAAGGGCAGGAAGAATGTCGGCTCAAGGAACTGCAAAGCAGCTGCTCCTGTGAAGGACTAAACTTCACTGCAGATGCCTGAGGAAACCCAAGCTTTCGGATGCTCTCCTCGGCCAAGAAGACAACTACAGTCCATAAGCAAAGTCAAAGTTTAAAGTTAAAACTGAAAGGTGCATCCGTACTCAGAGAACAAAGGTTAAAACTCACCCTTAAAGTCAGTGCTGAGGCTTGAATGGATGGGACTCCTCCCTACTTCATCCCTCAACCTCACAACCAACAATAAGTACTAAGTGGGAAAGCCTTAGGCTGGGAAATGTTCTGCTCATTCAGGGCTTGTCGGGAGAGTCCGGAAGGAAGCCTGGGTTTGATTCCCAGAACTCATGTGTCTTTGTAGAAGAGGAAGAAGAGGGGGAGGTAGGACTGGACACAGCAATGATTCTGTAGTCACAGTGCTAGGGAGGCAGAGACAGAAGAGCTGGGAGGCCCGCTGGGCCGCCAGCCGAGCTCAACCAGTGAGTTTCCGGGTTCCATGAGAAACCCTGTCTTAAAAAAATAAGATGGAGAGCAATCCAAGAGGAAACCCAGTTGTTTGTGCCCCCTCCGAGAGAGAGAGAGAGAGAGAGAGAGAGAGAGAGGAGAGAGAGAGAGAGAGAGAGAGAGAGAGAGACGCACACATGCACGTGCATACACAGAGCAAGATCTTGGAAAGGCCCTCAGGAATAGTACTAACACTACAATAAAAACTGTTCAGGGAACTTTGAGAGCTCGTTGCTCTCTACCATCGGCAGTGAGAAGACAAAGCAACAAGGCGCCATCTTGGAAACAGAGATCAACGCCCACCAGAACCAAATCCTCTGGATTTTGGGCTTCCTGAACTGTACAAATGTAGGCCATGTTTTTGGCATATATTAATTACCCAGGCTAAGGTATACTGTTATAGAAAGAGGAATCAAATAAGACAGTATGGTTTCACAGGTAAAAATAGGAACTTTCTGGCCCAAGACAATATTATGGGGCTGAGGAGATGACTGAATTGGTAAAGTGCTTGCCTTACAAATAGGAGGACCTGAGTTCAATTCTCGGAACCTATCTTTAAAAAAAAAAAAAAATGCAGGTTCATGGGCACACCTATAATCCCAGATGGAAACTCATGGAGGCGGGACTCACTGGCCAGCTAGCCTACTGGACAAGCTACAGGGCAGTGTGACAGCCTGACCCCAAAAGGAAAAGAAGGTGGCTAGTATCTGAAGAATGAAACCTGAGGTTGTTCCCTCAGGCCTCTCTGCATATGTGTGTGTGTGCACACACACACACCACTCATACTCACATGCACTCACACACATACACATACATATGCTCACACACAAAGAGCACATACACCACATACATACTCACATGCACCCACATATACACACATGCATGCACTCACACACATATACAAACACAACTTATACTCAAATGCACTAACATGAACTCACATACACACATACACTCACACAGAGAAAGCACACACATACATGTACTCACACACAAACACACAGATGCAAGCATTCATACACACACATACTCACCTGCACTCACACACACATACACACAGAGAGAGCACACATACCACCTAGATAGTCAAATGTACTCATACACACATAAAACACATGCAAACTCATGCATGCAAGCACTCACATACCACACATACATGCATACATACATACACATACACACAGGCACTCATCCATTCACACACACACACACACACACACCATTTCCACAGACACTAAACACACATACACACTACTTCCACAGACACTAAACACACACACACAAACACACACATTATTTTCTTTTTTAGAAGCTATTATACTTGAGGCCTATGTGGGCCTATATTAGCCAGTTAAGTTTCTGTTAATTGTCAACTTGACAGACCCTACAATCACCTGGGAGAACCTTTCAAGATGTCTGTGAAGGGTTCTCTTGGCTGTGTTCATTGATGTAGGAAGACTCATCTTACCCGAGGGTGGGACCATTCCAGGCAGGTGGTCGTGGACTTCAGAAGTGGAGAGAGGATGCTGGACAGCAGCAGGAAGTGACTTCTCTAACTGTGTGTTGTGTGAGCAGGTGCTTTGAGCTCCTGTTGCTTTGAATCACAGACTAAAAGAAACCCTTTCTCCCATAGGTTGCTTTTGGTCTAAGTATTTTCACACAGGAACAAGGAAGAAATTGGTTTTGTAGTTGTCTTAGGACAACGTCTATAAGCCTTGTCTCTCGGATGGGAGCACCACTGAAAGTATTAAATAAGATACGGCAGAGAAAGCTACTAAGTATCATCAGTGATTATTTACCAAGTGTGAGCCAAAGGCACTTCCTTTCACACAGCTTTTCCATTAACTTGCCCTCCCCATCCGAATAGCTGTTCTTCATACAGGTCCAGGCTAACAGGCTCCCTCCCTCACCCCTGCCAGCCAGGAATCATGGAAAACCTACTACAGGCATGTACCATGGAGTACCCATCAATCAAATGGCATCAAACTTTCCCCTTCCTTGAAGGGAGTATTCCTCAACCTGTAGATCACAACCCCTTTGGGGGCACTGAACAACCCTTTTGCAGGGGTCACCTAAGACCATCAGAAAACACGGATATTTACATTATGATTCATAATAGCAGCAAAATTATAGTTATGAAGTAGCAACAAAAATAATTTTATGACTGGGGGTCACCACAGCATGAGGAACTGTATTAAAGGGTTGAGGTGTTAGGAAGGCTGAGAACCACTGCTCTAAACTATACAAGTGGTTCTTACTCTGCCACGTGGGCCTGAACCCTCCTCACAGTCCCCACCAAGATGCTGGCTGACTGTGACATCATAATATCTTCGAATAATAACTCATTAAAAAGTCTGTCTCAGTGTTCCCCTCCAGCCCCAAACCTGAAATCTCTTACTAAGGATTCTACAAGACAGGAAGCAAAGGGAAAAAATGTCATGGGTCTATTAGGATGAAGACGTCCCATTCTGGGCTATAAAGAGGCATGCCAACAGGACATAGAAGAGAGTGTGTGTTCCACCATGCCGAGTGGACACGTGTGAGCACCAGGCTTCTGGAACTGAGGGATGCTGACACGCACTGGAGTGTCATGACAGGGAGCGGGGGCTGTTTGGATAGATGTTCTGTGGTTGTCTTGATTTTGAAATTTTTTTATAATTATATCCTACTGTGTTTTACTAACATGTCAGTCTACCAGGACTGAAACCTTAAAAATACTCATTCCTTTGCAAACAGCTCAAAAATGCTCTCTTTAAGCGAGGCAGATTTCTGATGATGGGAGTTGGGGAAGGGGAGGGAGGGAGGGAAGGAGAGAGAAAGAGAGAGAGAGAGACAGAGAGGAAGAGACTGGAAGAAAGGGAGGAAGGAAGGGAGAGAGGGAAGGAGGGGAAGGAAAGGAGGGAAAGAGACAGAGAGAAAGAGACTGGAAGAAAGGGAAGAAGGAGGGGAAGAATGGATGGATAGATGAGGAGAAGGAGGAAGAAAAGTTGGAGATGGAAAGGGAGGAAGAAACGTGTAAAGTGGGGAGGGAGAGGAAGGGAAAGATGTTGAAATCATCTCAGCACCTGTTAACTTGACCCTTGAAATCTGTCAAACACTGTTTTCAACGTCTTAGATGTGGCATTTTGAAAGTGGCTGGACCAGCACCATTTGTTGAAAATGCTGTCCTTGTTCCACTGGATGGTTTTAGCTCCTTTGTCAAAGATCAAATGACCATAGGTGTGTGGGTTCATTTCTGGGTCTTCAACTCTATTCCACTGATCTTCCTGCCTGTCTCTGTACCAATACCAGGCAGTTTTTATCACTATTGCTCTGTAGTACAGCTTGAGGTCAGGGATGGTGATTCCTCCAGAAGTTCTTTTATTGTTGAGAATGGTTTTCGCTATCCTGGGTTTTTTGTTATTCCATATAAATTTGAGAATTTCTCTTTCTAGTCTGTAAAGAATTGAGTTGATATTTTAATGGGGATTGCATTGAATCTATAGATTGCTTTTGGCAAAATGACCATATTTACTATATTAATCCTGCCGATCCATGAGCATGGGAGATCTTTCCATTTCCTGAGATCTTGTTCAATTTCTTTCTTCAGAGATTTGAAGTTCTTGTCATACAGATCTTTCACCTGCTTGGTTAGGTTCACTCCGAGGTATTTTATATTATTTGTGACTATTGTGAAGGGTGTCATTTCCCTAATTTCTTTTTCAGCCTGTTTATCTTTCACATAGAGGAAGGCTACTGATTTGTTTGAGTTGATTTTATAACCTGCCACCTTGCTGAAGTTGTCTATCAGGTTTAGGAGTTCTCTGGTGGAGGTTCTGGGGTCACTTAAGTATACTATCATATCATCTGCGAATAGTGATATTTTGACTTCTTCCTTTCCTATTTGTATTCCTTTGACTTCTTTTGTTGTCTAATTGCTCTGACTAGGACTTCCAGTACTATATTGAATAGGTAGGGAGAGAGTGGGCAGCCTTGTCTAGTGCCCTTCAACAGAGGAATGGATACAAAAAATGTGGTACATTTATACAATGGAATATTACTCAGCTATTAAAAACAATGAATTCGATAAATTCTTATATAAATGGATGGAACTAGAAAATATCATCCTGAGTGAGGTAACCCAATCACAAAAGAACATACATGGTATTCACTCACTGATTATTGGACTTTAGCCCAGAAGCTTGAAACACCCAAGATTCAACTCACAGA